>CM055124.1:313480638-314203138 GCA_029206835.1 Rana muscosa | reverse complement strand
GATAGATAGATAGATAGAGCGATACTTCTATATGTGGATAGATGCCTATGGATAAGCTAATAGAGAGATACATACCCGGATGGGGGGATGGGGGGGGGGGGTAGTGAGTTTTGGATGAAGAGAGGAATTCAATTATTATGAATAATAGACTCTCTGTGAAGCACACGATGTACAGTCCGGATCCCCAGAATGAAGCTTCCATAGAACATGTAAATGATTAGATTACTAGACCCCCCCCAGCGATCACACATATCGCACACAGAGATCACACATATCGCACACAGAGATCACACATATCGCACACAGAGATCACATATCGCACACAGAGATCACACATATCGCACACAGAGATCACAAATATCGCACACAGAGATCACATATGCACACAGAGATCACACATATCGCACACAGAGATCACACATATCGCACACAGAGATCACACATATCGCACACAGAGATCACATATCGCACACAGAGATCACACATATCGCACACAGAGATCGCACACAGAGATCACACATATCGCACACAGAGATCACATATCGCACACAGAGATCACATATCGCACACAGAGATCACACATATCGCACACAGAGATCACACATATCGCACACAGAGATCACATATCGCACACAGAGATCACATATCGCACACAGAGATCACACATATCGCACACAGAGATCACACATATCGCACACAGAGATCACATATCGCACACAGAGATCACAAAGATATCATTCGGTTACATTTCACACCATAAATTGCCGCCAGATGAGACTCAATGCCCAATGATTATATAAAATGTACACTTGTTGTCCCTACCTGTCCCGGGTGTCCGGTCTGTAGCTGGGAAGGAGATCGGAGAGGATATGAGGCTGAGCTGGGTGAGGATGGGAGAGAAGGGAAGGAGGGGGGGTGAGGGGGGGGGGGGGCGGTGTAGGGAAGGAGGAGGGGGGTGTAGGGAATGAAGGGGGGGGGGTACTCCGCTCCCTCCCATCTGTCCCTGACGCGTGCAGCTCTCGTGCTGCCAATTATCCGCTGACAGTGATCACCGTCTGCCGGTTATTACTTATCTCCGATCCCTCATTATACAGAATAGACCGGCAGCCTGTCCTCCTTCCCAGAGCCCGGAATACGTTTTACAATCAGGGGGAATCTGTGCTTTATCGTTTCTACTACAACTCTCAGCATGCTCTAGGAGTATTGCATTTTATATCTATAGAATGTACAGAACAGACATAACAAGCAACCCCCATATGTGTATCTCTCTCTTTTATTCCCATCTATCTATCCATTTATGTATATCTCTCGTTCTCTTATAAAACGATAATCTTTATAGTTTGCTATCTGCCAAAATCTGTACAATTTCTATTTTATCCATCCAGCTAAATCGTTTCCCATTATTACCTCTCTCTGTCCATCTTTCTCCATCCATTTATCTCTTCTCTTTCTCTTATTCCTCTATTCATACAACTGAACTTTATATTCTTTAATCCATCTCTCTCTCTCTCTCTCTCTATCCAATCATTTATCTCCGACCCTCTCCTTTTATCTATTTATGTATCTCTTAAGTAGTGATGAGCCGAACACCCCCTGGGTTCGGTTCGCACCAGAACCCGCGAACGGACCGAAAGTTCGCACGAACATTAGAACCCTATTAAATACAATGGATGCGAACGTTCAAATTCTAAAGTGCTAATTATAACAACTATTATCCATGATATTGTCCGAAAAAGGGTTTGGGAACCCGGGTTCTGCACCAGGGGACATGTATCAATGCAAAAAGAAGTTTTAAAAACGGTCGTTTTTCGGGAGCAGTCATTTTAATGATGCATAAAGTGAAAAAAAAAAAGTCAAATATTCCTTTAAATATCGTACCTGGGGGGTGTCTAAAGTATGCCTGTGAAGTGCCACGTGTTTCCCGTGTTTAGAACTGTCCCTGCACAAAATGACACTTCTAAAGGAAAAAAAAGCCATTTAAAACGGCTTGCGGCTTTAATGTAATGTCTGGTCCCGGTAATATGGATAAAAATCTTTAAGAAAAATGGCATAGCTACCCCATCCCCCCCCCCCTACCCCAGCCCATTACCAGCCCCTTTGGGTCTTGTATGGATATTAAGGGGAACCCCGCACACAAAATAAAAAAGGCCCTATATACTCTGAACAGCCGTATACAGGCGGTGCATACAAGACAGGGACTGTAGGTTTGTTCTTATGTAGAATGTGTTTGTAATTTTGAACAGCTGCATTGTTTAAGTGGAGCTCCATGGCAAATTCCTTTTTTTTAGCTTTTTGGAAAACATAGGGAACGGTTATCACCCCTGTAACATTTGTTTTGCTGTCTGTGCCCCTGTTCAGAACATTTCACCTCACTTTGCGTCCCAATGACAACTGATTTTGAAATGTGGTGTTTTTATTGAAACAAGGATTGGTGATAAAGCATCAGTACAGATGAGACACCTTTCTCCCATATTTATTCTTACAGGAGAGAATTTTCCTTCCTAGGGGTAGATTTCCTCTCACTTCCTGTTGTCTTCTTCCGTTTGCAAGTAGTAGTCGTTTGTAAGTTTGATGTTTGAAAGTAGGGACCTGCCGTATATACTCTGCAGAAATAGGCCCCTTAGGTGTTGGTGTTGGCACAACACTGTAAGCACTCACAGTTACTCTTGGTGGGTGCTGGAACGCCCTGCTGTCAACTATTATATCAGGAATTTTAATTACATATAATTGTTGAACAGTGGTAGTAAAAATTGGGCCTTTGATGGTGGTGCTGGTGCCACAACACTGTAAGGCCTGACAGTTACTCTTGGTGGGCGCAGCAATGGGCCCTGCTGTGAATTATTCGATCAATAATTATAATTGCATGCCCCTGTTGAACAGGGGCTGAAAAATTGGGCCTTTGGTGGTGGTGGTGGTGGTGATGGTGGTGCTGGTGCCACAACACTGTAAGGCCTGACAGTTACTCTTGGTGGGCGCAGCAATGGGCCCTGCTGTGAATTATTCGATCAATCATTATAATTGCATGCCCCTGTTGAACAGGGGCTGAAAAATTGGGCCTTTGGTGGTGGTGGTGGTGGTGATGGTGGTGCTGGTGCCACAACACTGTAAGGCCTGACAGTTACTCTTGGTGGGCGCAGCAATGGGCCCTGCTGTGAATTATTCGATCAATAATTATAATTGCATGCCCCTGTTGAACAGGGGCTGAAAAATTGGGCCTTTGGTGGTGGTGGTGATGGTGGTGCTGGTGCCACAACACTGTAAGGCCTGACAGTTACTCTTGGTGGGCGCAGCAATGGGCCCTGCTGTGAATTATTAGATCAATAATTATAATTGCATGCCCCTGTTGAACAGGGGCTGAAAAATTGGGCCTTAGGCACTGGTGGCACAACACTGCAACCCCTCACAGATACTGTACTTGGAGCACAGCAATGAGGCCTGTTGCAAAGTATTGCATCCAAAATTTTAATTACACGCCCCTGTTAAACAGGGGCTGAAAAATTGGGCCTTAGCCACTGGTGGCGTCACCCATAAACCAAAATGATCTTCCAAGCTATCATCATTAATCGTATCATTGAGGACTCGGAGGAGGAGGATAGCCAGTCAACATAACAGCACAGGCACTCAGCATCAGCATCAGTCTTGAAGGGATGTGACATTTTAAAATCAATTAGTCTGTTATATCAGCATCAGGTGTGTGGTAGCTGGTGGTGATCCAAGACTGGTTCATCTTGATGAAAGTCAGTCGATCAACCGAGTCGGTGGACAGGCGCACCCTGTGATCCGTGACAAATCCTCCAGCAGCACTGAATGTGCGTTCTGAAAGAACGCTGGATGCAGGACAGGCCAGTAGCTCAATTGCATACTGTGCAAGCTCTGGCCAGTGATCCATCCTCAAGACCCAGTAAGCCAGAGGATTTTCGGTGGGGAAGGTGTCCAAGTCTGACCTTGCCCCTAGGTATTCCTGGACCATGTATATCAGACGCTGGCGATGGTTGCTGGAACCGATCATACTTTGGGGCTGCGGACTAAAGAATTGTCTGAACGCATCGGTCAGACGGCCACCTTCCCCACCGCTCCTTCTTTGACTGCCCGAAGCCTCAGCAACTCGTTGTCCAGGACCAGGAGTTTGTAACCTCCCAGTCTCTGGGAACGCGTTGCACAGACCTTTCTGCAAGGCCTCCCGGAGTTGTCTCATCCTCTGCTCCCTCTGCGACGGTAACATAAGGTCCGAAACCTTACCCTTGTACCGTGGATCAAGGAGAGTGGCCAGCCAGTAATGGTCCCTCTCCTTGATCCGAAGAATACGAGGATCCTTCCGCAGACTTTGCAGGATCAGGGAGGCCATGCAGCGTAGGTTAGCTGAGGCATTCAGTCCGGAGTCCTCTGGGTCACTAAGGACGACATGATCCGCAGCCACCTCCTCCCAGCCACGTACAAGTCCACTGGATTCTTGGGACTGTAAATCATCCCTAAAAGACTGCTGCTGATGATGCTGAGTGCCAGCCTCCACCTCCATGCTGACACAATCCTCCTCCTCCTCCTCCTCTTCCTGTGCGATGGGTGGGACAGAAGGAACACTGTCTGGGTAAAGGGGGCCTTGAGAGGCAAGGAAGTCCTCCTCTTCCTGCCTCTGTTCTGCCTCAAGTGCCCTGTCCATTATTCCACGCAGCGTGTGCTCCAACAGGTGGACAAGAGGTACAGTGTCACTGATGCATGCACTGTCACTGCTCACCATCCTCGTGGCCTCCTCAAATGGTGCCAGGACAGTGCATGCATCCCTGATCATGCCCCACTGGCGTGGTGAAAAAAACCTGAGCTCCCCTGACCCTGTCCTGGTGCCGTAGTCGCACAGGTACTCATTGATGGCCCTCTGCTGCGTGTGCAGCCGCTGCAGCATGGCCAACGTTGAGTTCCACCTGGTGGGCATGTCACATATAAGGCGGTTCTTGGGCAGGTTCAACTCCTTTTGCAGCTCAGCCAGGCAAGCACTGGCATTATAAGATCTGCGGAAATGCACACAGACTTTCCTGGCCTGCCTCAGGACATCCTGTAAGCCCGGGTACCTGCCCAAGAACCGCTGCACCACCAGGTTAAGGACGTGAGCCATACAGGGCACATGGGTCAGTTGTCCCTGTCGGAGGGCGGAGAGGAGGTTGGTGCCATTGTCGCAAACCACCATTCCTGGCTTAAGCTGGCGTGGCGTCAACCACCTCTCGGCCTGCCCCTGCAGAGCAGACAGGACCTCTGCCCCAGTGTGGCTTCTGTCCCCCAAACACACCAGCGCAAGCACGGCATGGCATCTTTTTGCCTGCGTACTTGCGTAGCCCCTTGAACGCCTACGGAGCACCGCTGGTTCCGAGGACAAACCACAGGAAGAGGCCATGGAGGAAGAAGAAGAGGAGGGGGTGGAGGAGAGAGGTGTGTCACAACCAGTAGTAGCATTTTGGAGGCGTGGCGGTGGAACAACCTCCAACACTACTGCACCTTGTCCTGCATCCTTCCCAGCTGCCAAAAGAGTGACCCAATGGGCCGTGAAAGAAAGGTAACGTCCCTGTCCATGCCTGCTGGACCATGAGTCAGCGGTAATATGCACCTTACCGCTGACCGCCCTGTCCAGCGAGGCCAAGACATTGCCTTCCACATGCCTGTAGAGAGCCGGAATCGCCTTCAGTGCGAAAAGGTGGCGTTTGGGAACCTGCCACTGAGGAACCGCACATTGCACAAACTCACGGAAGGGGGCCGAGTCTACCAACTGAAAAGGCAGCAGTTGAAGCGCTAGCAATTTAGCCAAGCTAGCATTCAACCGCTGGGCATGTGGATGGCTGGGAGTGAACTTCTTTCGACGGTCCAGCAGCTGGGGCAGGGAATTTGCCTGCTGGAATCGGACGTTGGTGTACTGCTAGCAGAGTGCCCGCAAGTACTTGCCTGTGACACACCTAATTCTACACCTTCATTCCTCTCAGAGCAGGTTTCAGAGAGAAGTGAAGGTATAGTGGGGTTGGAGATCCCAGCTGATGCGGTGCAAGAAGAGGTCAGCTTTGTTCTTTGGTGTGGGTCTTTAAGGTAGGCTTGCCAACTAGCTGCATGGCAGGTCAACATATGTCTGATCAAGCATGTGGTGCCCAAGCGGCTGATGTTTTGGCCACGCGATATACGCTTCGAGACATATGTTGCAAACAGCAGCTGTGCGATCTGATGCACTCGCCTCAAAAAAGGCCCACACCAAAGAACTTTTTGAATGACGGGCAGAGGCAGCGCCCTGCACAGGCGGAGCTCTGCGGTGTGATTCCGTCGGTGTGCTGCCCATACGCTGGCCACTCAAGGGCATCCTGCCTCGTTGGAGATGTGCCTCCTCCTCATCCTCCTCCTCCTCCTCCTCTCTCCTATTAGGCACCCACGTGGAGTCAGTGACCTCATCATCCCCTCCCTCCTCATCACTGGAGCCAATCTGGCAGTATGCTGCAGCTGCTGGAGCATGACTGCCAGATTGGTGTCCTTCTTGAGCATCCCCTCTCTCTGCTCTCACGCTGCTGCCTTCCTCTAGCTGGGTATCATCATCAGATCCTTCGAAACGCTGGGCATCCTCCTGGAGCATGTACCCAACACTGTGCTCAAACAGTTCGGGGGACTCCTCAGGAGGAGGACATGGTGGGTCTAGGGAAGGATTGACTAATGAAGATAATGATACCAGAGAAGAGGATGCTTTGGCAGCTGCTTTGCCAGTACCCTGAGCCTGGGTGAGAGAGGATGAGGAGGATGAGGTGGGCTTGGTCATCCACTCTACCAAGTCTTCGGCATGATGTGGCTCAACATGTCCAGCTGCCGAAAAGAAGGACAAGCGTGTCCCATGGCCATGTGCTGATGACAATGCACCGCGTCCACGACCAGCACTGTTGCCCCCAGACACAGAGCCTGCTTGCCCTCTTTTTTTGCCTCCTGACTGTCTGCCTCTCCTTGTTTGCCTTCCAGACATTTTAATGGATGGCCTGCAGGGAGATGGGAAAAAGAGCAATAAGGGCTACCTTCAGGTGTATATTGTGCAGGAGGCTTAGCAACAATGACACTGACACTGTCCCCTGCCTATCCTTCTCTGTCCCTAAACACAAGGATTGAAAATATGGTTCAGCAAAATTGGTTTAGAACAGAATAACACACTGACACTTTCCCTCACTGTCCTACTCTGTCCCTCCCTACAAACAAGATTTAGCACAGAATAGCACACTGAAAATTGTCACAAGTGTCCTTCTCTGTCCCTAAACTCAAGGATTGAAAATATGGAACAGCAAAATTGGTTTAGAACAGAATAGCACACTGACACTTTCCCTCACTGTCCTACTCTGTCCCTCCCTACAAACAAGATTTAGCACAGAATAGCACACTGATAATTTGCACGAGTGTCCTTCTCTGTCCCTAAACTCAAGGATTTGAAATATGGAACAGCAAAATTGGTTTAGAACAGAATAGCACACTGTCAGTTTCACTCACTGTACCTCTCTGTCCCTCAACTCAAGGATTGAAAATATGGTTCAGCAAGATTGGTTTAGAACAGAATAGCACACTGACACTTTCCCTCACTGTACCTCTCTGTCCCTACAAACAAGGATTAGCACAGAATAGCACACTGTCACTGACACTCTCCCTACCTATCCTTATTTGTCCCTAAACACAAGGAATCCAGGATTAGTAAAGGAAAAATAATGACACTGTCCCTGCCTATGCTTCTCTTTCCCTGCTCCGGAACACACTACACAAGGCCGCCGCGCTGGCGGCCTTTTATAGTGTGCGGCGTGTACTAAACCCCCTCAGCAATAATTGGCCACAGGCATCCTGCCTGTGGCCAATCATTGCTCTCCTCGCTGCCGGCGCTGTGATTGGCCAAGCATGCGGGGTCACAGTGCATGCTTGGCCAATCACAGCGCCTGGATGACACTGCGATGGCATAGTGCATTGTGGGCCGTTCGCGTCACTCGAATTTGGCGCAAACGGCCCAAATCGTTCGATCTTCGTCGAACGATCGAACAGCCGATGTTCGAGTCGAACGTATGTTCGACTCGAACACGAAGCTCATCCCTACTCTTAAGATCCCTTTATCTATATTTAGGTATTTCTCTTAAACTCTGTAACTCTATTCAGTGGCATCTCCAGCTTTCATATTTAGGGGGGGGGCACATGGGGGGACAGGGTCAAAAGTAGGGGGGCCAACTATAAAATGCAATTATATATATATATATATATATATATATATATATATATATATATATCCTGGGCCCTTTACTAAGATCCCATAATGGGCCCTTTCACATGTTCTGCAGTGAGCTCCCTTCCTACTATACTGGGGCCCCCCAGGGTGGCAGAAAACAAGAGATATATGTCACCAGCACACCAAGAAAATATAAGGGTCCAAAGCAGTGGGAGAACCATCAGGGTTGCAAAGGTTGTCTTGCCACCGGGCCCTGGTGTTCTGCCACTGTGGGGTTCCCCAACTGTCCTGTCCCTGTTATTGACAGCGCTGGTCTGGCATCTGTCTCCTTGGCACCGGCGGCAGTCTATTAGGACCTAGTGCTGGTGACATTATGGGTGCATGTAGGGGAAGGCTGGCACTATTGGTTATAGAGAGCTGAGCCCCCAGCTGGTCACCTAGCAGCAGTAATGCTGTATAACCTTCTCTGTTGACATGCTGATCAGGATGTGATCCAGGAGAGGCTCCCAGTCAGATCTAATAAACACAGTATTTATTAGCATCAAGAGTACAACCACATATATATAAACTGTATGTTCAGCAGCCATGTGGGCTCTATGCCTGTAAAGTGTGGGCTTTGATCAATAAAATCACTGATATTTAACACTAGGATTTGACAAGGAGCATCACCTGGATTCAGGACTGGTGCAAGGATTTTTGACACCCTAGGCAAAACCTCATTTTGCCGCCCCATTGGCTCCACCCCTGACTCCGCCCCCTATTACAGCGCACATCAATGCAGCCTCACCAGCGCTCATCAAGTCGGGACACAGACATAGTCCTCTGCCGCCACTGCGCCTCTGACACTATGTGCAAATGGAGCGGCGGCTGCCTGCTGATGCTGAGACTTAGTTGCTTGCTTCAGAGAGAAGAGACTAAGAACACCAGTGGCTGGGCGCCCTAGGCAGCAGAGCGCCCTAGGCGGCTGCCTAGTTTGCCTAGTGATAGCACCGGCCCTGCCTGGATTGCATCACGATCAGCATGTCAGAGAAGGCGCCACTGCTGCCAAGCAACCTGCAGGGAGCTCAACTGTCTACAACCAATAGAGATGGGCTCGGGTGTGTTTGAAATCCCACATGCCCGATCTCCCGCCCAGGAAGCCGACACTCCACAGTGCTAATCACAGCCAGTGAGACATTTCCTGATCTGTGCAGCTGCGGACCGGGAAATGTCTCACTGCCTGAGATTAGCGCTGTGCAGTGTGGGCTTTCTGGCAGGCTCTGGCATGTGGAATTTTGAACATGCCCAGCCCATCTCTAACAACAAATTGAGCTGGCCCTCCTGTACATCAGCCCCATAAAGTAACCAGCACTGGGTTCCAATGTGTTGCCGCCGCTGCCATGGAGACAAAGACCAGCGCTGTGAATAGCCGGGACAGGACAGCAACTCTGGTTGTTCCAGCGCTGGTCCACACTGGGAACATTCCCCCATCCACCTATAATGTGTAGATGGGGGAATTGGATCATTTCCTTTTTTTTTCATTCAACCTAATAGTTGAATGAAAAAAAGTGATCAATGTATGGGCTGCCTAAGAGCTAAGACCAGCCATAGACAGTTTAAATCTCAGCTGGTTCATCAGGAACTGGCTGAGATTTGAACCATTAATGAGCAGATTCTCTTATGATTATCACTAGTGGTTGCTATAGCCACTAGTGATAATCACTGTTTGTCGGGAGAATACAATTGCTGGGCAGGAGAGATATTCCCCTGTCAGCACTGTCTGTGTTGATGGGGGAATTATGCAAGTTTCTTTCCTGCAATCTGTGGATGCAGGAAAGAAATGTGCACTGTCTATTATCTGTCTAACTGAAAGTGAAAGTAAATTGTAAATGTCTTGAAAGAACAGGAGAGGGGGAGGGAGACAGATGGGGGAGAGAAGGGATGGAGATAATGCAGTTCAGTGATTACAGTGTACTGCAGTCTGCAGTGCACACACTTACTCACAGGTCCAGGCTAGAATCTCAGGCATCATTCACACACAGCCAGGAATGCTGCTGATTTTCATATTTCCCGCCCACACATCCCCTCTCTTCAGATACAGCACACCGGGATAGTGTGGGCGGGACTGGAAGGAGGAGGAGGAGCTGTATTCCTCACTGCTCGTATGTGAGGAGAGTAGTTCGGGGGGGGGGGGGGGTGGCTGGACTCACTGGGCTGTAAAAGAATTTCAAAGACTGATACTCGGCTCAGCTTGCAGTCACCACTCTCGGAATTTACAGGCTGGTTCTCCTGTCCTAACGTTTTTTGTAGTAACTGAGATGAAAATCGTGGGTGCGTGTTATACACCGATCCCCCCACTGATTGTGAGGAAACGAGCGAGCGGAGCCGAGATACACAAAGCCGAAGTACACTCGGCTTTACTCTGCTCCTCTCGCAGTCACGCCCACCTCCACTGATTGCGAGAGGAGTGAGCGCCGCTGACATACAGAAAGCCGAGTGTACTTCGGCTAGTCTCGGCTCCTCTCGCAGTCCCGCCCCGCTCACAGTAGGCGGAAATCGGCGCCAATTTTAAATCAGGGCAATTCTGCAAAGAGACTGGCAAGGCTGCAAAGGCACTGGGCAAGGCTGCAGATGGACACTGATAAGGCTGCATTGATGGGCATTTAAATGTAAGTTTTTTTCCTTAAACTTCCCTCCTAAAAGTTTTTTTCCTTAAAATTCCCTCCTAAACTTGGGGTGCGTGTTATAAGCCGGCACGTGTTATACGCCGATAAATACGGTAATCATGTTAAAGAGAATATGAAATGTTGCTGATTCTCTTTACTTTAGGTGACCTTCTACAAGCATTATGTTCATTTGTCCCATTACATAGCGGTATACATTTTGCCAAAACAAGATGGTGCCGTTGGAAAGGCCCCAGCGAGATCCCTGCATGGAATTCTCCCCACTTCTTATCCCACTTCTTACTCTACATCCTAGATCCCCCTCCCCCTCCCCCCTCTTCTAACACTCGCCACCTTCTCAACAATGAACTATGACAATGCTGTCTCTGTATCCACACTGCACAGCTATGGGGGAGACGCTGAAGTTGTCCTTTTTAATTGTTGAAGGGGAACTCTGGTAAATTTTCATGGAGTGTTGGCTGTGAAAAGCAATGTGTATGGGAGCCAGGGATGAGAAGAGGACGCGGGGAAGTTCCCAGGAGGTGGGGGAGGGGGAGGCTGAGGGGGTCACACTTCACTGGGGATTTAAATCACATTTCCTTTTACCCTTGCCCAGGGACCTTCTCTAAAGGCCATGTGTGTCTTCTATTATCCCCTAAGTAGGCTGCCAGACGGCCAGTGTAACCGGGAACTTACTGAGACATTGCACATTACTTAGAGGATGAGAGGGTGTTTAAAATATCAATAAAGATAAGAAACCTACACCATATTACCAAAAGTATTGGGACACCTGCCTTTACACACGCATGAACTTTAATGGCCTCCCAGTCTTAGTCCGGAGGGTTCAATACTGAGTTGGCCGACCCTTTGCAGCTATAACAGCTTCACCTCTTCTGGGAAGGCCATCCACAAGGTTTAGGAGGGTGTCTTTGGGAATGTTTGACCATTCTTCCAGAAGAGCATTTGTGAGGTCAGGCACTGATGTTGGACGAGAAGGCCTGGTTCGTAGGCTCCACTCTAATACATTCCAAAGGCGTTCTATCTGAGGTCAGGACTCTGTGCAGGCCAGTCAAGTTCCTCCACCCCAAACTCGCTCATCCATGTCTTTATGGACCTTGCTTTGTGCACTGGTGCGCAGTCATGTTGGAACAGGAAGGGGCCGTCCCCAAACTGTTCCCACAAAGTTGGGAGCATGAAATTATCCGAAATGTCTTGGTATGCTGACGCCTTAAGAGTTCCCTTCACTGGAACCAAGCCCAACCCCTGAAAAACACCCCCCACACCATAATCCCCCCATAATGATTTGGACCAGAGCACAAAGCAAGGTCCATAAAGACATGGATGAGAGAGTTTTGGGCGGAGGAACTTGACTGGTCTGCACAGAGTCCTGACCTTAACCTGACAGAACACCTTTGGGATGAATTAGAGTGAAGATCGCAAGCCAGGCCTTCTCGTTCAACATTAGTGCCTCACAAGTGCGCTTCTGGAAGATCTATCAAACATTCCCATAGACACACTCCTAAACCTTGAGGACACCCTAGTCACTGCGAGGTGGGGGGTTGCCACAAGGAGATTGAGGGGAGGGGATTTGTGTTGAAGGGGGGAATTGGGGGGTGGCAGGGTGTAAGTATTATTATAGGAGGGGAAGTTTGTGGGGGGGGGGGTTGCTAAGAGTGGTGATTTGTGTTGGAAGGGGAATGGGGGGGGGAGAATTTTTTTTGCTAGGCGCGGGGACTTGACAAGGAACAGGAAGGAGTCGACACCTGTCTGTGAGGTGGAGTAGAGTAGTTCACAGATGAGAGAAAGTGTAAACTTGCTGCCAGCTGAGATGTGGGAGGTTGATTTACTAAAACTGGAGAGTATAAAATCTGGTGCAGCCCTGCTGTGGTAGCCAATCAGCTTCTAACTTCAGCTTGTTCAATGAAGCTTTGACGAAAAAAAACTGGAAGCGGATTGCTTTCTGTGCAGAACTGCACCAGATTTTGCACTCTCCAGTTTTTGTAAATCAGCCCTATTGCTTTGCTGAGCTCCTGCAAGCTTTGTGGTAGCCTGAAGCAGGCAGGGGCCCCGGACCCTACCCTGGGACTGGCTTATTGGTGGTGAGCCATTCTGTTGTTTCATTATTACCAGAATGATGGACTGTTTGTTTTTCCTTTGCTGAAGAAAAGCTGTTATTGTTTTGCTTGTTTCCAAAGAGCATTAAAGACTATTTACTTTGGCAAGTGGCTGTCTGGTGATCCCGGGCTCTATATTACAGGTTGTTAAATATCACTAGACACTGGCGACTGGTGCTCAAAATTTTGTGGGGGCGCAAACAAACTGAAAAAAAAATAATCATCAATTGCCGCCACTGTGCCTATTAAACGCAGCCACTGTGCCCAAACGCCACCCGTTTGCCCCCTCAAATGCAGCCAGTTTCCCCCCAAATGCAGCCAGTTTGTCCCCAAATACAGCCAGTTTCCCCCCCCCAAATGCAGCCAGTTTGTCCGCAAATACAGCCAGTTTCCCCCCAAATGCAGCCAGTTTGTCCCCAATACAGCCAGTTTGTCCCCAAATACAGCCATGCTCCCCCCAAATTCAGCCAGTTTCCCTCCAAATACAGACAGTTTCCCCCCAAATACAGCAAGTTTGTCCTCAAATACAGCCAGTTTCCCCCCCCCCCAAATACAGCCAGTTTCTCCCCAAATACAGCCAGTTCCCCCCCAAATACAGCCAGTTTGTCCCCAAATACAGCCAGTTTCCCCCCAAATGCAGACAGTTTCCCCCCAATTGCAGCCAGTTTGTCCGCAAATACAGCCAGTTTCCCCCCAAATGCAGCCAGTTTGTCCCCAATACAGCCAGTTTGTCCCCAAATACAGCCAGGCTCCCCCCAAATACAGCCAGTTTCCCTCCAAATACAGCCAGTTTCCCCCCAAATACAGCAAGTTTGTCCTCAAATACAGCCAGTTTCCCCCCCCAAATACAGCCAGTTTCTCCCCAAATACAGCCAGTTTCCCCCCAAATGCAGACAGTTTGTCCCCAAATGCAGACAGTTTCTCCCAAATACAGCCAGTTTCCCCACAAATACAGCCGATTTCCCCCCAAATACAGAAAGTTTGTCCCCAATAACAGCCAGTTTCCCCCCAAATACAGCCAGTTTGTCCCCAAATACAGCCAGTCGTCCCCCCCAAATACAGCCAGTTTCCCCCCAAATACAGCCAGTTTGTCCCCAAATACAGCCAGTCCCCCCCCCAAATACAGCCAGTTTCCCCCCAAATACAGACAGTTTGTCCCCAAATACAGCCAGTTTGTCCCCAAATGCAGCCAGTTTCCCCCAAATGCAGCCAGTTTGTCCCCAAATACAGCCAGTTTGTTCCCAAATACAGCCAGTTTCCCCCCAAATACAGCCAGTTTGTCCCCAAATACAGCCAGTTTCCCCCCAAATACAGCCAGTTTGTCCCCAAATACAGCCAGTTTCCCCCCCAAATACAGCCAGTTTGTCCCCAAATACAGCCAGTTTCCCCCCCAAATACAGCCAGTTTGTCCCCAAATACAGCCAGTTTGTCCCCAATGCAGCCAGTTTCCCCCCAAATACAGCCATTTTCCCCATCAAATACAGCCTGTTTCCCCCCCAGCCCTGCACTTACCTTCCTTGGGTCAGCGCCGTCCTTCTTCCATCCTCTATGTCTTCTCCCGCCCTTGATGTCGCTTCAGCCAATCAGGTTACCGGTAGCCAGACCCGGTGAACCTGATTTGCTGAGACACGTGTCAGCGTTAACCAAGGAACGCACCCCCCGTGTGTCCTCTGGTTAACTATTTGGAAGCCGATTACAGCCCACAGGCTGTAATCGGGAAGCTTATCAGAGCCGCTGGCTCTGATAGGCACTTCCAAAAACCAACCAGCTGCTGTTATTCAGATGACCGGCGCTCGCCAGGGGGCCGGCCATCTGAATAGTGGGCGGCAGCGGCACCGGAGACAATACATAGGTTCATGCAATGCATGAACCTATGTATTGTTGATGTGAGTGACGGGCGCAGAAGAGAGAGGGGGCGGCGCTCCTGCGCCCACTATGGACGCACCGCCACTGTTAGACAAATTTGAGAGGATGAGGCCACGCCATAGAAGAGCATATTACGGCTATGCAAGACCATATTGATACTGCAACCCCCCATTGTAAGGTAACCTATGTGACGGGCAGAACTTTTATGGGTCTTGTTGGGTGCTATCGTAGGTTTATCCTAAATTTTGTCACTGCAGCTGCCCCCCCTCCCCCAAGCAACATGACCAAAGGAAAGATCTTCATTGAGATCAAAAGGCAGTGAAAGGCTGAAGAAACATTTCAAAGTCTGAAGCAGGCTTTGTGTAGACAGTCAACAAAAAAAATTGTGGTCAAGACCAAGACCTGGAGTGTGGGACGAGTGTTAGTTGGCGAGGGGCACCTGGTGGTCGCTACTTCTGACTAATAAGAGACCTATACTCTCTTACCATGGATAGCCCAGGCCAAGGAGTGCAATTTAATGATCAACCGCTGGTTCCGGGCCCTCCAGGATTTTTCTTTCAAAGCACTGTGTTCATTCAGGAAAGGAAGGGACCAGTAAAGACATTTACCGGCCCCATCCCCCCGTTCTTCATCCTGGTACATCCCCCAGTGTGCCCACAGCAGCTGCTGGTGGGAGAGGAGGGAAGCCAGCAGCACTGTGGGGGGAAAGGGGCACACGGGGGGGGGCGGGCAGCAGATGGAAGGGACGCATGTGCTAGAACCAATCCCCCTGCAGTGCAGCCAGAGGGGGAATTAAGAGGAAAAGCTTGCAGCGCTGCAGGGAGAGGCAGAATAGGATCAGTGTCTGCAATAAGACAGTACAGCCGGCCCTCCTGCTCAGCAGGTGACTGGACCCCCCCTTTTGAACTGACAAGGCCCGGGCCCAGTACAGGAGGGCTGGCTGTACTGCCTTATCAGCGGCCCTGAATATGGTGCTTGGAATTGTAATATGCGCAGAACTGGTGAAGGTTAGAACCCACACTAAACGTTTCGAGTCTTTTTGGTGAGGACATTTTTTTTTGTTGTTGTTTATATTTCTAAATAATAAAATGTAACGTCACCTTCTCCCGCTAGAAATAAAAGGCCAACATCCAATATATTAAGCCTGATATCAATGCAATCAGTCCTGCCTTTCTGTGAATGACTTCACTACAGGAAACAGAGGAGGTCAGAGAGTGTGTGACTACTAATATTTAATGAGGTGTATGGGAGGAAGAAGCCAGGAAGGGAGCCACCCAAGCAGGTCAGGGAGAGGTGAGAGAAACGTGTATGTTGGCTGCCGATCCAGAAGTTGGGCACGTCCTTTACAGGTGCCACCGTGCCAGGTGTCTTTACTTATTAGCAAGACAGAACTAGAAGGTGGAGGCATGACAGGAGGGTGGAGGGAATTCATGGGAGAACTTGGATGTTGGAAAGGTGACAAGAAGACGTGCAGCCCACAGGACATGATAGGATCAAAGGAATTTTATAATTCAGAGATTACAAGGTGGCAATGAAGCAACCAGTGCTGGGCAACCGGTGTTCTGAAAGGTGGTTCCAGTAGCAGTGTGCCAAGTAAACCAACACAGGAAAGATGTTTGCTATAGAAATATCTAGATAGGGAATGCTACATCTAATACGGATACACTTACATTAAATTATAAATATATATTTTTTTAACCTCTTTATGATGTTCAGGTGACATTCTCCCTATTATTCTTAAATAGGCAAGGTCAGGAACACCTTAAAAACGGAGTCCCTTATTGTTGTTCATTAGTATAAGTATAAAGAAATATATACGTTTCAAATTCAAGCAGAAGATACAAAGGGCATAAACCAGAACAACTGGGAAAAAATGGAACAAAAAAATGTAACAAATTGATGGATAAAACAAATGAAATGCTGGCTACTATATGTAATCCCAAACACTAAAATCTCATATAGGCTTTAACATGGTGATGCCAATTCAAGAGTAATTTTCAATATTTTAATCTTCAACTTCCATTAAAATAATACCTGGAGATTCTGCCATGCAAACCCTTATTCAGCTACTTCCTGTTAGAGGGTGACAACTCCTTGTCCCTGTTTCTTAACTGAGCTTCTGCATTGTGACCCTTCCATACAGGCTTCCAATACACACTGCAAGTGGCTGATTTAGCACACAGGCCTCATGGTCCACTGTTGTCACCATCAGAAAACCTGCCCTAAGGATCGTCATGCAGTGCAGTTACAATTTAAAGTACAATTCCAGCCCCAACCAAACTAGTCTTAAAAATGTCTCCTCTCCCCTCCTAACACCTAACTGACTAACCTTCTCCCCTCCTAACACCTAACTGACTAACCTTCTCCCCTCCTAACACCTAACTGACTAACCTTCTCCCCTCCTAACACCTAACTGACTAACCTTCTCCCCTCCTAACACCTAACTGACTAACCTTCTCACCTCCTAACACCTAACTGACTAACCTTCTCCCCTCCTAACACCTAACTGACTAACCTTCTCCCCTCCTAACACCTAACTGACTAACCTTCACCCCTCCTAACACCTAACTGACTAACCTTCTCACCTCCTAACACCTAACTGACTAACCTTCTCCCCTCCTAACACCTAACTGACTAACCTTCTCCCCTCCTAACACCTAACTGACTAACCTTCTCCCCTCCTAACACCTAACTGACTAACCTTCACCCCTCCTAACACCTAACTGACTAACCTTCACCCCTCCTAACACCTAACTGACTAACCTTCTCACCTCCTAACACCTAACTGACTAACCTTCTCCCCTCCTAACACCTAACTGACTAACCTTCTCCCCTCCTAACACCTAACTGACTAACCTTCACCCCTCCTAACACCTAACTGACTAACCTTCTCACCTCCTAACACCTAACTGACTAACCTTCACCCCTCCTAACACCTAACTTACTAACCTTCACCCCTCCTAACACCTAACTGACTAACCTTCTCACCTCCTTACACCTAACTGACTAACCTTCTCCCCTCCTAACACCTAACTGACTAACCTTCTCCCCTCCTAACACCTAACTGACTAACCTTCACCCCTCCTAACACCTAACTGACTAACCTTCTCCCCTCCTAACACCTAACTGACTAACCTTCTCCCCTCCTAACACCTAACTGACTAACCTTCTCCCCTCCTAACACCTAACTGACTAACCTTCACCCCTCCTAACACCTAACTGACTAACCTTCTCACCTCCTAACACCTAACTGACTAAGCTTCACCCCTCCTAACACCTAACTGACTAACCTTCTCCCCTCCTAACACCTAACTGACTAACCTTCTCCCCTCCTAACACCTAACTGACTAACCTTCACCCCTCCTAACACCTAACTGACTAACCTTCTCCCCTCCTAACACCTAACTGACTAACCTTCACCCCTCCTAACACCTAACTGACTAACCTTCTCCCCTCCTAACACCTAACTGACTAACCTTCACCCCTCCTAACACCTAACTGACTAACCTTCTCCCCTCCTAACACCTAACTGACTAACCTTTCCCCTCCTAACACCTAACTGACTAATCTTCTCCCCTCCTAACACCTAACTGACTAATCGGCTCCCCTCCTAACACCTAACTGACTAACCCTTTCCCCTCCTAACACCTAACTGACTAACCTTCTCCCCTCCTAACACCTAACTGACTAACCTTTCCCCCTCCTAACACCTAACTGACTAACCATCTCCTGTCCTAACACCTAACTGACTAACCTTTCCCCCTCCTAACACCTAACTGACTAATCGGCTCCCCTCCTAACACCTAACTGACTAACCTTCTCCCCTCCTAACACCTAACTGACTAACCTTCTCTCCTCCTAACACCTAACTGACTAACCTTCTCTCCTCCTAACACCTAACTGACTAACCTTCTCCCCTCCTCACACCCAACTGACTAACCTTCTCCCCTCCTAAGACCTAACTGACTAACCTTCTCCCCTCTTACCACCTAACTGACTAAACTTCTCCTCTCCTACTTTCTAACTGACTAACTTTCTGCCTTCTTAACACCTAACTGACTAACCTTCTCCCCTCTTACCACCTAACTGACTAACCTTCTCCCCTCTTACCACCTAACTGACTAAACTTCTCCTCTCCTACTTTCTAACTGACTAACTTTCTGCCTTCTTAACACCTAACTGACTAACCTGCATAAAAAATATGTAAATATGTATATTCTTGCCTATTTGCAGCCCACTTCAGTCCAGTCATGTGATCCAGCCCCCCTGTGTCAACCAGCAGCAGCTGCAGGGGAGAGGAGGAAGTGCCGGCAATGACTGGGACATGAAAGCCTTGGGATGATGTCTCCGCTCCCAGGCATTACCAGCTGTTGTTGAGTCCTCCCTTCTTTCCCTTGCAGCCAGGCTGGTGGACACAAAGGATCACATGACTTGACTGGAGCAGGCTGAGAATAGGTAGGTATACACATTTTTTACATAGGTTAGTCAGCATAGATATTAGCAAGGGTAGGGGACATCTTTTAAGACTTGTTAGCATGGCCAGGACAAGGGGAGGGCAGGAGGGGTGGCTTGCCTGGGCACTGTGGTATCATGTGAGGTGGGAGGGCGCCGTGAGGGGATTGGAGGGGAAGGGATTTGTGTTGGAAGGGGGAATTTGAGGGGCAGCAGGCGGTAAAAATTGTTCTAGGAGAGGAAATTGTGTGTGTGTGGGGAGAGGGGGGTGCTAGGAGTGGTGACTTAGGGGGATCTGCGTTGGGCATTGGTGTGCGCAGCCTATTGCATTAGTGTGTGCACCCCAGAGCACAAACACACGTGCGCGTATATCAGCAGAGCAGAGATTGGTGTCAGTAGGGCAGTGGACCGTGCCAGTTGTTTTTATTTTCAAATAATTTTTTTACAATTTTCTTTTTTAAATAATTTTTTACAATATTATTATTAATATAATTTTTTTTCATTTTTTTTACAAGTTCTTTTAGAGCCTTGTAGGGGGGCGTTGGTGAAATATCAAAGGCCTAAACAAAGAGAAAGGGACTGAGAACAGAGCTTCCCTATTCTCTTTTTTTTGCAGCCTCAGCTGCACTGGACAGTGAATGGATGGGAAGTGCTCTGTGCTGAGCGGCTTCCTGTTCATTCACAAACTGAAGCATACTAAACCCAGTTTTCTATGCTTCTGTTAAGAATGAACACAGGAGCGATTGGTACAGATCATTCACTGTATTTATTCATTCATCCATCCTGAAACAACCCCCACAACAGTCAGAGGGAGAGGAGAGGAGAAAATCTGGCAGCACTGTAGGTGGGGAGGGCGGAAAATGCCAGGAATCAGGGGGAATTAGCACCGAACAGAGTATTTAGGGTGTGCCCATGCACTCCCAGCACACCCTGTGCACACACTTGTGGTGTTGGGAGGGAAATTGGGAAAGAGGATATGTGCCAGGAGGGGGGGCTGGGTTTTTTTTTGTGTTAGAAAAGGTTATATAGTAAGAGAGGGAATTGTGCTAAGAGAGTAAAAATAAATTTGGGGGATTGGGGGAATATTTGTTCTTGGAGGGGGATTTCACCAGGGTGGCAGATTTTTACTGGGAGGAGTGGGAATTTATGTTTAGGGAGTAATCAAGCAGGTTGCCCAGGCAATATATTCTTTGTGAATGATTTGTTACTAGCTACACACCAAACTCCTATACTCTACTGATGAGCTTATTATATAGAAACATAAGTACCAATGGACCCATGAAAAGCACCCCTTGGGGTTGGTACATTATTGTTCAGCATGGTATCTGTGGTTTGGGGCTTTAGGTGCAATTGATCAATAGAATGAGCAAACATGAGAAAAAGTGCATCCAAATCAAATATGTAACTTATTACAACCACAAATATACAAAGTAACCCTTCATCAGTCAATATTCAATACTAAATATTAATCTGACCACTAAAATTGATCATTTATCATGTAAGTATCTTAATCTTTACCATAATATAACCTCTAAACATAAAACCAACATTTCTTTCCTTAAAAACAAAAAATGTTACCCCAATATGGTCATTGATTGAAGATCAAAACTTTTGTGCACTGGAACTCATGAAACCCTAAAATTCACAAGTCATTTACCCCGAGTAGATAATTTACAATAAACCTGGGCTGGGCCTAACCTTTAAAGACATCACACTCTGCAAGACAAGAAAGCATGTGAGGGCTAGTAGGGGGGGACATGTAAAGACTGGAGGTAAGTGGATTATAGGACTATACATGCAGCCGAGCTCCAAGCAGTGTAAGTGACAAGGGAGAGGACATAATGGATTTAGCAGATGAGATTGAAGGAGAGTAAATGAGAACCTTGAACATGTTGGAGAGGGTGAATGGAAGAAACAGTGTGAAAGAGGTGATTGATACAGGATGCAGTGGGTGAGAAAAATTGCCTGTAAGTAGAAATATAGATGATATCTAAAGGCAAGGACACACACCAGAATGGAGAGGAGTCAGTGTGGGGATCAGGATGAAGAGGAGTCAATGCAGGAATCAGGATAGAGAGTGGTCATTGGGAGGACCAGGGTGAAGAAGAATCAGTGCGGAAATGAGGATGGAGAGGAGTTAGTGAGGAGATGAGGATGGGGAGGTGTCAGTGTCGGAATCAGGATGGAGAGTGGTCATTGGGGAGATGAGCATGGAGAGGAGTCAGTGTGGGGATCAGAATGAAGAGGAGTCAATGCAGGAATCAGGATGAAGAGGAGTCAGTGGGAGATCAGGGTGGAGAGGAGTTAATGGGGTGATCAGGATAGAGAGGAGTCTGTGCTGGGATCAGGATGAAGAGTGGTCAGTGAGGTTATAAGTATGAAGAGGCATGAGTGCAAGGATTGGGATGGAGAGGAGTCAGTGCAGAGATCAGGGTGGGGAGGATTTTGTTGGGAGATGAGGATGGAGAGGAGTCAGTGTGGGTATCCGGGTGGAGAGGAGTTAGTGGGGAGATGAGGGTGGAGAGGAGTCAGTGTGGGGATCAGGATGGAGAGTAGTCTTTGGGGAGATGAGCATGTAGAGGAGTCAGTGTGGGGATCAGGATGGAGAGTGGTCATTGGGGAGATGAGCATGCAGAGGAGTCAGTGTGGGGATCAGGATGGAGAGTGGTCATTGGGGAGATGAGCATGGAGAGGAGTCAGTGTGGGAATCAGGATGAAGAGGAGTCAGTGGGAGATCAGGGTGGAGAGGAGTTAATGGGGTGATCAGGATATAGAGGAGTCTGTGCTGGGATCAGGATGAAGAGTGATCAGTGGGGTTATAATTATGAAGAGGCATGAGTGCAAGGATTGGGAAGGAGAGGAGTCAGGACGGAGATCAGGGTGGAGAGGAGTTTGTGGGGAGATGAGGATGGAGAGGAGTCAGTGTGGGGATCCGGGTGGAGAGGAGTTAGTGGGGAGATGAGGGTGGAGAGGAGTCAGTGTGGGGATCCGGGTGGAGAGGAGTTAGTGGGGAGATGAGGGTGGAGAGGAGTCAGTGTGGGGATCAGGATGGAGAGTGGTCATTGGGGAGATGAGGATAGAGAGGAGTCAGGGTGGGGATCAGGATGAATAGGAGTCAGTGTGGGGATCAGGATGGAGAGTGGTCATTGTGAGGATCAGGATGAAGAGGAGTCAGTGGGAGATCAGGGTGGAGAGGAGTTAATGGGGTGATCAGGATAGAGAGGAGTCTGTGCCGGGATCAGGATGAAGAGTGGTCAGTGAGGTGATAAGGATGAAGAGGCATCAGTGCAAGGATTGGGATGGAGAGGAGTCAGTGCGGAGATCAAGGTGGAAAGGAGTTGGTGCCGGAATCATGATGATGAGTGGTTAGTGGGATGATAAGGATGAAGAGGCGTCAGCACAAGGATTGGAATGGAGAGGAGTCAGTGTAGGGAACAGGATAGGAGAAGTTAGTGCAGGGATCATTCATGATGAAGTGGAGTCAGTGTGGGGATCAGGGTGGAGAGGAATTAATGGGGTGATAAGGATGGAGAGCTATCAATGCAGGAATCATGGGTGGAGAGGAGTCAGTACAGGGTTCAGAAGGAGAGCCATCAGTGCATGCATTAGGATGGAAATGAGTCAGTGTGGGGGTTAGGATGAGGAAAAGCCTGTGCAAGGATCAGGACTGAAAGCAGTCAGTGTGGGGTTAGCACAGAGAGGAGTCGGTGCAAGAATCAGGATGGCAGAGGGACAGTGAAGGGATCAGCACAGAGAGGAAACAGCAAATGGATACGGATAGTGAGGAGACACTAAAATAATCAGGATGGAAGGGGGACAGTGAAGGGATCAGCACAGAGAGGAAAAAGCAAAGGGGTAAGGATGGTGAGGAGACACTGAACGAATCAGGATGGTTAGGGGGCAATGCAAGCATTGGGATGTAAGGTAGTCAGTGTAGGCTTCATGATAGAAGGGAGATTTGCAAGTATAAGGATGGCACAGAGTCTATCCAGGGATCAGCTACAGGTACATATTCCTATGGTCATGACCTCATACAAAGTCCCATTTTGTTGCAACTTGTTGCTTTTGTTTTTTCATATCCAGGGATCAGGAATGGATGAAGAGGAGTCACTGGGGGTCATGATAGACAGGAGTCTGTACAAGGATCAAGTTGGAGAGGAGAGGAGACAAAGAATGTGTGGGGATTATGGTTGTGAGGGAACAATACATCAGGATGGAGAGGAGTCAATGTGAAAAAACAGGATGGAAAGGAGTCAATGCAAGAATCAGGATGGAGAGGAGTCACTAGGGGGTCATGAGAGACAGGAGTCTGTACAAGGATCAAGTTGGAGAGGAGACAAAGTAAGTGTGGGGATTATGGTTGTGAGGGAACAAGACATCAGGATGGAGAGGAGTCAATGTGAAAAAACAGGATGGAAAGGAGTCAATGCAAGGATCAGGATGGAGAGGAGTCAGTGCAAGGAACAGGATTGCAGAAAGACAATGCCTAAATAAAGGTGAAGAAACAATGAATGAATCAGAATGGCTAGGAGGCAATGAAAGCATCAGGATGGATGGTAGTCAGTGCAGGCTTCAGGACAGAAAGGAGTCCGTGCAAGAATCAAGATAAAATAGAGTCTGTGCTAGGATCCGAATGGAGCGGAGAGAGGGGCCAGGAAGATTGTAGGGATAAGGATGGATAGGGAACAAAGAAAGGATCAGGATGGAGAGAAGTAAATGTGAAAAACAGGGTGGAGGGCAATCAGTTGGGGTCAGAACAGAGGGGAATTGGTACACACATTATGATGGAGAAGAGTCAATTATTGCAGATCAGGATAGAGGGAATGCTTAGGTTGTTCAGGTTGGAAAGCAGACAGTGTGGGGATCAGGATGGAGATGAGTGAGTTTAGGGATCAAAATAGAGAGCACTATATATGGAAGCATGATACAAGAAAGAAGAGTGCTCAGGGGAACAGAATGGAGAGCAATCAGGCCGGGGATCCCTTAATGAGGATGTAGAGCACTCAGTGAGGGGATCAGGCTAGAGATAAAGGAACACTCAGTGAGGATGGAGAACACTCAGTGAGGATGGCGAGCACTCAGTGAGGGGATCAGGCTAGAGGTAAAGGAACACTTACTGAGGATAGAGAACACCAAGTACAGAGAAGAGGGTGGATGGAGATCCCTCAGTGACAACAAAGAGCACTGAGTGAAGATAGAGATGCCTCAGTGAGGATGGAACTTTTTCACTGATGAGGGAGATTTCTCAGTGAGAATGGAGAGCTCTCTACACAAAGTACAGTGTGGAGGATGGAGATCCCTTAGAGAAGGTGGAGAGCACTCAATAGATCAAGAGGAAGGGGATCCCTCAGACAGGATGAAAAGCACCCAGTGATGGGATCAGAATAGAGATCCCTCAGTGAGGATTGAGAGCAATTACTGAGGATGGAAAGCATTCATTACAGAGATGGGGAAGGAGAATCAGTAAGTGCACTCTGTGAACATGATCAGCACTCATGGAGGATGGAGAGCACTTGGTGAAAATTAATAGCACCGAATGAGGCAGGAGATCCCACAGTGATGATGGAGAGCTCTCAGTACAGGGAATAGGATGGCGATCACTCAATACAGGGAAGAGGATGGAGAGCACTTAATAGATCTATAGCATTCAGTGAGGAAGGAGATCCCTCAGATGTGATGGAGAGCACTTAGTAATGGGATCAGGATAGAGATCCCTCAGTGAGAATGGAGATCCATCAGTGAGATCCCTTTAGTGAGAATGGAGAGCATTCACTGAGGATGGAGAATAGTCAGTATAGAGATGAAGATGGAGAATAGTCAGTATAGAGATGAAGATGGAGAATAGTCAGTATAGAGATGAAGATGGAGAATAGTCAGTATAGAGATGAAGATGGAGAATAGTCAGTATAGAGATGAGGATGGAGAATAGATAGTATAGAGATGAGGATGGAGAATCGTCAGTATAGAGATAAGGATGGAGAATAGTCAGTATAGAGATAAGGATGGAGAATAGTCAGTATAGATATAGAGATGAGGATGGAGAATAGTCAGTAAAGAGATGAGGATGGAGAATAGTCAGTATAGAGATGAGGATGGAGAATAGATAGTATAGAGATGAGGATGGAGAATAGTCAGTAAAAAGACCAGGCTAGAGATTTCCCCCTGTGAAGATGGAGATCCCCCAGTGAGGATGGACAATACAGGAATGGGGTCAGAAGTAAGAGAAACTAGTGAGGAGACCAGGATAGAGATAATTTAGTGCAAGGATCAGAATGGAGAGCACTCTATGAGGATGGGGATCAGGCTAGAGATTCCTAATTGAGGATGGAGGACACTCAGTACAGCACATAAGGATAGGGACCACTTAGTGAGGATGGAGAGCATTTAGTGATGATAGAGAGTACAGGAATGGGATCAGAAGCAAAAGCAGCTAGTGAGGAGATCAGGATGCAGAGAATTTAGTGCAAGGATCAGAATGGAGAGCACTCTATGAGGATGGGGATCAGGCTAGAGATTCCTCATTGAGGATGGAGGACACTCAGTACAGCACATAAGGATAGGGACCACTCAGTGAGGATGGAGAGCATTTAGTGAGGATAGAGAGTACAGGAATGGGATCAGAAGAAAAAGCAGCTAGTGAGGAGATCAGGATGGAGAGCATTTAGTGCAAGGAAAACAACAGAGAGCACTCTATCCTCACTTCTGAGGATGGAAAGCAGTTACTGAGGATGGAGGACACTCAGGACAGACATGAGAATTGAGAGCACTCAATGAAGATGAAGAATGAAGAATAGTCAGTGAAGGATCAGGCCAGAGATCCCTCAGCGAGGATAAGGAGCACTCAGTGAGTATGGACAATACAGGAATGGGATCAGAAGGAGAACAACTAGAGGGGAGATCAGGGTGGAGATCATTTAGTGTAAGAATCAGAATGGAGAGCAAGTGAGGATGGAGAGCACCCAACGAAGATGGAATGCCCTACGTTAGAATGGAGAATAGTCAGTAAAGGGATCAGGCTAGAGATCCTTCTGTGAGGATAGGGAGCACTCAGTGAGGATGGACAGTACAGGAATGGGATCAGAAGGAGAGCAACTAATGCAATAATCAGGATGGAGAGTATTTAGTGCAAGGTTTAGAATGGAGAGTACTCAGTGAGGATGGAGAACACTCAATAAGAATTGGAAATTGTCATTGAAGGGACCAAGCTGGAGATCCTTCTGTGAGGATAGGGAGCACTCAGTGAGGATGGACAGTACAGGAATGGGGTCAGAAGGAGAGCAACTAATGCGAAGATCAGGATGGAGAGTATTTATTGCAAGGATCATATTGAAGAGTACTCAGGGAGAATGGAGAATAGTCAGTGAAGAGTTCATTCTAGAGATCCCACAGTGAGGACTGGAATCCCTCAGTGAGGATGGAGAATTGGAGATCACTTAATGAGGATGGAGGGTACAGAAATGGGATCAGAAGAAAAAGCAAATAGCGAGGAGGTCGGGATGGAGAGCATTTAGTTCAAAGATCAGACAGAAGAGCACTTAGTGAGGAGGATGGAGGAGGACACTTAGTAGAGGCATGAGAATGGAGGGCAATCAGTACAGGCATTGGGATGGCGGACACTCAGTACAGGCATGAGGAGGGAGGAAACTCAGTACAGATATAAGGATGGAGGACACTCAGTACAGCATAAGGATGGAGGAAACTCAGTACATGCATGAGGATGGGGGGAAACTCAGCACAGGCATAAGGATGGAGGACACTCAGTACAGGCATGAGGATGGAGGACACTCAGTACAGTCTTTAGGATGGGGGAAACTCAGTACAGGCATGAGGGTCGGGAAAACTCAGTACAGGCATGAGGATGGAGAACATTCAGTACAGGCATGGGGATGGAGAAAACTCAGTACATCCATAGGGATGGAGGACACTCAGTACAGGCATGAGGAGGGATGAAACTCAGTACAGACATAAGGATGCAGGACACTCAGTACAGGCATAAGGATGGAGGAAACTCAGCACATGCATGAGGATGGGGGAAACTCAGTACAGGCATAAGGATGGAGGACCCTCAGTACAGGCATGAGGATGGAGGACCCTCAGTACAGGCATGAGGATGGAGGACAATACAGGCATGAGGATGGAGGAAACTTAGTACCGGCATGAGGATGGGGGAAACTCAGTACAGGCATGAGGATGGAGGAAACTCAGTACAAGCATGAGGATGGAGGAAACTCAGTACATGCATGGGGATGGAGGACACTCAGTACAGACAGGAGGATGGAGGAAACTTACTACAGGCATGACAATGGAGGACAATACAGGCATGAGGATGGAGGAAACTTAGTACCGGCATGAGGATGGAGGACAGTACAGGCATGAGGATAGAGGAAAACTTAGTACAGGCATGAGGATGGAGGAAACTCAGTACATGCATGAGGATGGGGGGAAACTCAGCACAGGCATAAGGATGGAGGACACTCAGTACAGGCATGAGGATGGAGGACACTCAGTACAGGCTTTAGGATGGAAGAAACTCAGTACAGGCATGAGGATGGGGAAAACTCAGTACAGGCATGAGGATGGAGAACATTCAGTACAGGCATGAGGATGGAGAACATTCAGTACAGGCATGGGGATGGGGGAAACTCAGTACAGGCATGAGGATGGAGATTATTCAGTACAGGCATGGGGATGGAGAAAACTCAGTACATCCATAGGGATGAAGGGCACTCAGTACAGGCATGAGGAGGGAGGAAACTCAGTACAGACATAAGGATGGAGGACACTCAGTAAAGGCATAAGGATGGAGGAAACTCAGCACATGCATGAGGATGGGAGAAACTCAGTACAGGCATAAGGATGGAGGACACTCAGTACATGCATGAGGATGGAGGAAACTCAGTACAGGCACGAGGATGGGGAAACTCAGCACAGGCATAAGGATGGAGGAAACTCAGTACAGGCATGAGGAGGGAGGAAACTCAGTACAGACATAAGGATGGAGGACACTCAGTGCAGGCATGATGATGGGGGAAACTCAGTACAGGCAAAAGGATGGAGGACCCTCAGTACAGGCATGAGGATGGAGGACAATACAGGCATGAGGATAGAGGAAACTTAGTACCGGCATGAGGATGGGGGAAACTCAGTACAGGCATGAGGATGGAGGAAACTCAGTACATGCATGAGGATGGAGGAAACTCAGTACATGCATGGGGATGGAGGACACTCAGTACAGACATGAGGATGGAGGAAACTTAGTACAGGCATGAGTCTGACGATGGAGGACAATACAGGCATGAGGAAGGAGGAAACTTAGTACCGGCATGAGGATGGAGGACAGTACAGGCATGAGGATAGAGGAAAACTTAGTACAGGCATGAGGATGGAAGAAACTCAGTATAGGCATGAGGATAGAGGACACTCAGTACAAGCATGAGGATGGAGGACAATACAGGCATGAGGATAGAGGAAAACTTAGTACAGGCATGATGATGGAGGAAATTCAGTATAGGCATGAGGATAGAGGACACTCAGTACAGGCATGAGAATGGAGGACAATACAGGCATGAGGATGGAGGACAATACAGGCATGAGGATGGAGGAAACTTAGTACATGTATGAGGATGGAGGAAACACAGTACAGGCATGAGGATGGAGGAAACTTAGTACAGGCATGAGGATGGAGGAAACACAATACAGGCATGAGGATGGAGGAAACTCAGTACAAGCATGAGGATTGAGGAAACACAGCACAGGCATGAGGATGCAAAGCGCTTAATAAAAATGGAAAATGTTCAGTGAAGGGACCAGGCTAGAGATCCCTCACTGAGAATTGCAAAAGACAGTGTAGACAGGCAATAAACAGGAAGGCAGAGAAGAGGCAGAGAAGAGGCAGAGAAGAGGCAGGCAGAGAAGAGGCAGAGAAGAGGCAGAGAAGAGGCAGAGAACAGGCAGAGAACAGGCAGGCAGAGAAGAGGCAGAGAAGAGGCAGAGAACAGGCAGGTAGAGAACAGGCAGAGAAGAGGCAGAGAACAGGCAGAGAACAAGCAGAGAACAAGCAGAGAACAGACAGAGAACAGGCAGAGAAGAGGCAGAGAACAGGCAGGCAGAGAAGAGGCAGGCAGAGAAGATGCAGAGAAGAGGCAGAGAACAAGCAGAGAAGAGGCAGAGAAGAGGCAGAGAACAGGCAGAGAACAAGCAGAGAAGAGGCAGAGAAGAGGCAGAGAACAGGCAGAGAAGAGGCAGAGAAGAGGCAGAGAAGAGGCAGAGAACAGGCAGAGAACAGGCAGAGAAGAGGCAGAGAACAGGCAGAGAAGAGGCAGAGAACAGGCAGGCAGAGAAGAGGCAGAGAACAGGCAGAGAACAAGCAGAGAAGAGGCAGAGAACAGGCAGAGAATAGGCAGAGAACAGGCAGAGAACAAACAGAGAAGAGGCAGAGAAGAGGCAGAGAAGAGGCAGAGAACAGGCAGAGAAGAGGCAGAGAAGAAGCAGAGAAGAGGCAGAGAAGAGGCAGAGAACAGGCAGAGAAGAGGCAGAGAACAGGCAGAGAACAGGCAGAGAAGAGGCAGAGAAGAAGCAGAGAAGAGGCAGAGAAGAGGCAGAGAAGAAGCAGAGAACAGACAGAGAACAGGCAGAGAACAGGCAGGCAGAGAAGAAGCAGAGAACAGGCAGAGAAGAGGCAGAGAACAGGCAGAGAAGAGGCAGAGAACAGGCAGAGAAGAGGCAGAGAACAGGCAGGCAGAGAACAGGCAGGCAGAGAACAGGCAGAGAAGAAGCAGAGAACAGGCAGAGAACAGGCAGGCAGAGAAGATGCAAAGAAGAGGCAGAGAACAGGCAGAGAACAGGCAGGCAGAGAACAGGCAGAGAAGAGGCAGAGAACAGGCAGGCAGAGAACAGGCAGAGAAGAGGCAGAGAATAAGCAGAGAACAGGCAGAGAAGAGGCAGAGAAGAGGCAGAGAACTGGCAGGCAGAGAAGAGGCAGAGAACAGGCAGGCAGAGAACAGGCAGAGAAGAGGCAGAGAATAAGCAGAGAACAGGCAGAGAAGAGGCAGAGAAGAGGCAGAGAACTGGCAGGCAGAGAAGAGGCAGAGAACAGGCAGGCAGAGAACAGGCAGAGAAGAGGCAGAGAAGAAGCAGAGAACAGGCAGAGAACAGGCAGGCAGAGAACAGGCAGAGAAGAGGCAGAGAAGAAGCAGAGAACAGGCAGAGAACAGGCAGGCGTGCCGGGAGTCTCCCAGTCTGGCAGATAATTAGGCACTACCTCTGCTGGGAGTGCCGGCGCGTGCTGGAGTGGCTCGTGCCTGCAGGGTGGCAGCGCGTGCAGCTCATCCAGCAGGAAGGTCTGGAAGATCCAGCAGGTCTCTATTCTGCAATCTCCATGTCACAACACTTACCTGGAAGCGTGCACTCACCGCCCTCCGCCACCCACTTCCACCCGTCTGATTACATTTCTATGAATGAGATGATTGTTTGCAGCCTTCTTCTTATGAAAACTCCCTATTTACTATCCCAGGCGGTGTATAAGCAGCTATAGACGATCTGCATAAGACTGAGAATAAAAGATAAAGAATTACCTGGATCTTTGTACATCTCTTCCTGGGTCTGGCTCTGGTTCTGGCTCTGGTTCTGGCTCTGGCTCTGGTTCTGGCTCTGGTTCTGGCTCTGGCTCTGGTTCTGGTTCTGGCTCTGGCTCTGGCTCTGGCTCTGGTTCTGGTTCTGGCTCTGGTTCTGGCTCTGGCTCTGGCTCTGGCTCTGGTTCTGGCTCTGGCTCTGGCTCTGGCTCAATCTGCACCAATCCAGGGAGACTCTTACCTGTGCACATGCTGAACCTGTGAAATATAAAATATATATAAAAGTCAATATAATACAAAGTACATACGAGCTCCCAGTGCCTGGGTGCAGAGGCTGCCACTGTGTTGGGGATTTTGGCCATCAGACCCAGGAAGATGTGAAAATTCTCTTCAAAAATCGATCTGATTCATCACCACCCCCCCTCCCCTCCCCCACCCCCTTACTGACCCCTCCACAAATCATATACACACAAAGATCTCTTTTGTTGCTTCTTCAGCAGATGGGGGACCCACGCCAAAATGTGTATATTTAAATATTGCAGACAAAAAACTGTTTTATGAAAAGTTTGGATTGTGAAGCGTGCGACTTGCATCCTGCAGAGTGGGGGGAGGGGAGGGGGTCTCAGGGGGGGAGGAGAAGGGGGGGGGGGAGCAGGAGCGTGTCAGACGCGTGCAGCCAAATCTGTCCAGCCTGAGGTCCCCCCAAACCTCTCTCTCTACAATACAATTTAGAGGATCCACATTCTAAAGAATGACCCATATGGAGCAGACTTGGCGTTTGTCATGGTAATCTCTGCTGAGATTAAAATAAATGCAATTAAAAAAGATCTGAAGTTTTAACGTCTCATCTACACAACATAACCGCCAGGCTGGGGACGATCTGTTCTAACTGAAAAAATAAAATATCAAGAATGTTACTTTGTATAGAATTTGGGGGGGAATGTAAAATGTCCAGAATGTTACTTTGTTTACAAAATAGAGGAAATGTGACCGCTGATTCCATGGAGGGTCAATATAAAGTATGCACTGATATATATATATATTGTATATGAGCCCAACAATAAACTTTCCCTTGTCCATTGCAAGTGTTTTGTAATATCTGATCGATAAGAGCAAAAATGTACGAGGTGTAGATGTCCAGGTAACTATTAGACTAAAGCCCCGTACACACGATCGGTTTGACTGATGAAAACCGTCCGATGGATGGTTTTCATCAGACCAACTGATCGTGTATGGTACCCATCGGTCTTTTTTCCATCGGTTGTAAAAAATAGAACTTGTTTTAAAATTTTCTGATGGATAAAAAACCGATGGGAATTTCCGATCGTCTATGGGCAAGTCCATCGGATCAAAAACACACGCATGCTCAGAATCAAGTCGACGCATGCTCAGAAGCATTAAACTTCATTTTTCTCGGCTCATCGGAGTGTTTTACATCACCGCGTTTGGAAAGCTTGGTTTTTTGACTGATGGTGTGTGGGCAAGACTGATGGAAAACAGTTTCATCGGATATCCGATGGAAAAATCCATCGGACGAAAATCCATAGGTTATCCGATCGTGTGTACGGGGCTTAATAGTTATAAAAGCTGGGCTGGTGTATCTTCCATGGCATTGCTGAGTGTAGATCTACAACACATATAAAGTAACAAAGAGGACGAGTAGGTAAAGAAGGAAGAGAGACGTGGATAGGAAAAAGAAAGAGAGGGAGAAAATAGAAAGAAGGAGAGATAGCATATCATGGGAGAAAGAATTTAAGCAAGAAAGTAAAGACAGAGAACAGGAAAGAAGAAAAAGCATGGAAGAGAGGATAGAAGGAATACAGGGTGTAAAAATAAAGGAGAAATGGAATCAGGAAGGAAGAAATAATGGAATGAAAGATGCTAGGAAGCAAAAGAGAAGGAATGTGATATAAAAGAACAGAGAGGACAAGAGGGGAAAGAGGAAGGATGAGGGAGAATAGAAACATGGGGGACCAAATGAAGACAATGAGAGAGAGAGAAGGGAAGAAAGAGAGAGAGAGACAGAGAGAGAAAGATGAAAAGAGAGAAAGAGAGAGAGAGAGAGAGAAATAAATAGATAGAGGGAAAGACAGTCTGAGAGAAAGGAGAAAAAGAGAGACGTGGTTGGAAACAAAAGAGAGGGAGAAAAGAGAAAGAAAGAGAGATAGCATATCATGGGGAGAAAGAATTTAAGCAAGAAAGTAAAGACAGAGATCAGGAAAGAAGAATAAGCATAGAAGAGAGGATAGAAGGAATGAAGGGTGTAAAAATGAAAGAGAAATAGAACCAGTAGGAAATAACATCAGAAAAAAGTAAGGGAGAAATAATGGAATGAAAGATGCTAGGAAGCAAAAGAGAAGGAACGTGATATAAATGAACAGAGAGGACAAGAAGAGAAAGAGGGAAGACTAGGGAGAAGAGGAACATGGGGGACCAAATGAAGACAAGTAGAGGGAGAGAGAGAGAAAGCTAGATAGATAGAGAGAAAGATAGAGAGAGAGAGAGAGAGAGAGGGGAAGAGAGGGGGAGAGAGATAGATAGATAGATAGATAGATAGATAGATAGATAGATAGATAGATAGATAGATAGATAGATAGAGGGAAAGACAGTGGTTGAGAAAGAAGAAAAAGAGAGACGTGGACAGGAAAAAGAAAGAGAGGGAGAAAAGAGAAAGAAGGAGAGATAGCATATCATGTATCTTGGGGAGAAAGAATTTAAGCAAGAAAGTAAAGACAGAGAACAGGAAAGAAGAAAGGATAGAAAGAATGAAGGGTGTAAAAAAAATAAGGAGAAATAAAACCATAGAAGGAAATAACATGGAAAAACTGTAAGGGAGAAATAATGGAATGAAAGATGCTAGAAAGCAAAAGAGAAGGAGCGTGATATAAATGAACAGAGAGGACAAGAAGGGGAAGAGGGAAGACTAGGGAGAAGAGGAACATGGGGGACCAAATGAAGACAATGAGAGAGAGAGAAGAGAGAGAAATAGATAGATAGATAGATAGATAGATAGATAGATAGATAGATAGAAGATAGATAGTGAGAAAGAAAAAGAGAGAAGTGGATAGGAAAAAGAAAGAGAGGGAGAAAAGAGAAAGAAGGAGAGATAGCATATCATGGGGAGAAAGAATTTAAGCAAGAAAGTAAAGACAGAACCAGGAAAGAAGAATAAGCATAGAAAAGAGGATATAGGAATGAAGGGTGTAAAAATGAAAGAGAAATGGAACCATAGAAGGAAATAACATGAGAAAGGGAGAAATGATGGAATGAAAGATGCAAAGAAGTAAAGAGAAGGAATGTAATATAAAAGTACAGAGAGGACAAAAAAGGAAAGAGGGAATATGAGGGAGAAGAGGAACATGGGGGACCAAATAAAGACAAGGGAAAAGAAAGAGAGATAGAGAGAGAGAGAGAGAGAGAGAGAGAGAGAGAGAGAGAGAGAGAGGGAAAAGCAAAGAAGAGAGGATAGAAGGAATGAAGGGTGTAAAAAGGAAAGATAAATGGAAGCATAAAAGTAAATCGCATGACAAAGAGAAGGAGAGAAACGATGAAAATAAAGATGCCAGGAAGGAGGAAGCAATAGAGAAGGGAAGTATAAGGATGGGTGAAGTGATGGATAGATGAAGGTTGTAGGAAAGATAAAAGGAAGGAAGGAAAGAAAGAAAGAACAGGGAGATTGAGGGATGAATGATGGAAGGAATGCAGAGACAGAAGAAAGGATGGGTGAAAGAGAATGAGGAAGAAAAGAATGGTAAGATAATATGAGGAAAGAAGAAGGGATGAAGAGTAGAAGGAAGGAAGGAAGGAAGGAAGGAAGGAAGGAAGGAAGGAAGGAAGGAAGGAAGGAAGGAAGGAAGGAAGGAAGGAAGGAAGGACCAAAAGAATGGAAAGACAGGGGAAGAAAGGGAGGAAGGATAGGGGATGGAAGAACAGAAGGAAGGAAAAAAAACGAAGGGAGGAGGTTGATGAAAGAAAAGAAGGATAGTAGAAATGATGCAAGGAAGGTAGGAAAGATGGAAGGAATGATAGAGAAAGGGAAGGAAGAGTGGAGAGTGGAAGAATGGAAGGTAAATGGGAGTCAGAAAAGGAGATAAAAAGGAAAAAGAGGAAATCAGGGACAGAACAGATATTTAGGAAGTGACCGACAATGGTAAATTAGATAGAAGGTAGGAGGAGAAGGTGTTAAATGAAGAAGGTAAAGACGACGGAGGGAAATAGTAGAGAAAGAGATAATGATGGGGACGAGCTGAGACAAGTTGTAGAGAACTTTATATAGAATGAAGGGGATGATGAAAGATGGCAGAGAAGAGGATAGAATTAAGGATGAAGAGAGATGATAGAAAAGAACGAATAGAATGAAGAAAGATGATAGAAAATAATGAAGGGGATGAAGAGAGATGATGGAAAGGAATGGATAAATGAGGGGGGTGAAAAGAGATGACCGAGAAATGGACCCTAAGAAGAGAATGAAGGGATATCGTAGAGAAATGAATAGAATGAAGGGAAAGAATAGAGATGATAGACATGAATGGACGATATTTAATAGTCGGTGCAGATCAGCAATCTGATATTTGTATTCGTATCGTATTGTACATTGTATCTACCAAGATACGAGATGTATATATATGTATATATATGAATAATAAATATCAGCAGCAATATGTGATTTATGGAATCAGCAGAGATCCTAGGAACCCCAATGGGCAGCAGACGCCTTGCTCACCTCCCTCAGGGCCTCCTCCGGTAATACACAACCAGGGAGGATCTAGTCGTCTGATTTGTGGGAATTTAGGATAATTACAGCTTGGGATGCTGTTTTGGCTTCCTCTTGTTTATTACTATCCCAGCCCAAGCTGAAAACCTGCCTTCTGTATGTCACCTATAACAAAGCCTGGTCTGTAAGAGGAGAGGGGGGACACCACAGGCATGGCCAGGGCACCCTGACAGCTGCTGGCTACTTTGTTACCCAAATAGGGGGGTGGTGAGAGATGGTCCCCCCCAGATGGGGAACAAGGACCCACGCCAATATGTGTTACAATATTCAAATCCCAACTGAAGATTCAAACATAGCAGAAGACAAGGGATAATAGCTTCGAGGTGGGAAGGGGGTGGGGGGTGGGGCACGTGGCCTGCCTACCCACCAATCAGAGCCCTGGGAACACGACTCCGAAGTCTTGCAGGACAGTTCAGCCAGGTGCAGGCAGCAGCATCTACCCAGGTTATCAATGCAAGGCTGATTTGCATAGACATATGTAACATCTGCTCTTGTTTTTAATATATTGGTGAGGCTGAAGCTTTCATATGTCATTTCAGATGTTTTATCTGCTCTTTTGGGACAAAGGAGGGTGGGGTGTGTGTGGGGGGGGGGGGGGGAGGGGGAGGGGGGGGGGGTAATCCAACTTTTCCACAATTTACAGTGTAACCCAGCACTTTAGCCTTTATTTAATCTATTTTAATATGATGCAGACAATAACATTGTATATGATTGCATTGCAGGCTGCTAAACCAGCCAATCAGAATGTAGGTCTTATTTATTAATGCTTTAGCTTGGCTTGGGGTGGGGGGTGGGGGTCCACTGTAATTACCTATCCAGAGGGTATTCTTATCACTCAGTTTTTTATTTTATTTGTTATTTTGTTTGGTTAAATAGATTTTCTTTTTGCATTGAACAATGATATTTAAATAGAAATCTTAAACATGTATATTTTATACAATATAAAGTAACAGGTGTTATAAATATGTTGCAGTTTAGATACACAGAGACACATAATAAATAAAAATATACATTAAAAATATAAAAATAATCAATATATTTTCTGGTTCTTTTAAAGATAAAGTCCATTAGTGCATGTATTTGTAAAAACTGTTATAAATGTTTTTTTTCCCTTAAATTATATATTATATATTTTCTGTTTCTTCTATAAAGATAAAGCCTATCAGTGCATGCAATTGTAAAAACTGTTATTCAATTATTTTTCCTTAAATTATATATTATGTGTTTTCTGTTTCTTCTAAAGATAAAGCCTATGAGTGTATGCAATAAAATGACTTTTTGCCTTAAACCCAATATTGGAATAGAAAGTATCATTATATACGAAACTGATGCAAAAGAGATCCATTTTAAAACGTTGTATATATACAAACACAACACACAATAGGATAAAACTACAAAACACAAAACATTGTATTTGTAAACATCACACAGTAATGTAATGACACCGATTTGCATTTGAATTAATGGAACTGATACACCTTGTTGTGAATGGAAGGATCATGAGTATCCCTTTTTTATTTTGTTTATTTATTTTTATTTTATTTTATTATTTTTTTGCATACAAGTGGCAAAGTCAGTTACCTGTCCTGAGCAGATGGCTGTAATAAATTCATATAGAGGGGAGGGGTGGGAGCATTCTCCCCAGAGGGGCTATTGTCAATCCTAAAATTGTTAGTAGTGGGCGGGGCCAGGCTCAGAGGTGCTGTATAAATAGAAGCAGCAGAGCTGCAGTCTTCACACTACCTCGTCCCAGCACTGAGAGAGCCTAGCCTGTCTCTGGAGCCATGGCACCTAGCATGATCCTCCCAGAATCTACCCACAGCTACCAACCCAAGCCTGGCAAGAAAAGCAAAGAAGCCAGCGAGCTTAGGAAGGTAAGTGCACACCAACAGGCTGGACCAACCTCCTATACTTGTGATTTGTTTTTATGATTCCAACATGAGCATGGCAGCATGATTGTAACCAAATATTCCATTTTATTTCCAGACCCTCAAACCTCTGATGGAAAAGCGAAGGAGGGCTAGAATTAATGAAAGCCTGAACCAGCTGAAAACACTGATCCTGCCTCTTATCGGAAAAGATGTAAGTGGTATTTTTGTTTTTCATTTAATGATCAACTTCATAATATTAGCTTAATGCAGTATGTAGGTTTTTATTTTTATGTGATGTTGCATAAAAAAAAAACAATCAAGTAAAACAAAAATTGCGTAATACATTTTAGAATTGTATATTTTGCTAAGAAGATATAGAGGAGTATTATAATATATTATAATATTCATATGTAAATAAATTATTTCTATTATATTAGATATATCTTTTATATATATATATATATATATATATATATATATATATATATATATATACACACACGCAGTATCCTTTTATGCAAAAAAAAAAAAAAAAAGTCTCAGTGAAAATTTGTACATTTGAAGCCAGAAAATATTAAATAATAGCTAAAAGGGGGACACTTGTGTTTTATGGAGTGCCTATCCATTTAGGCTATTTTTTTTAAAGGTGTAATATAACTAAATGTGTTTCTTAACCACAATTTTTATGTTTTTGTATTTACAGAATTCCAGATATTCCAAGCTAGAAAAAGCTGATATTTTGGAGATGACTGTTCGATTCCTAAAAGACATCCCTCCAGTTCAAACACAAAGTAAGTGTTCATTTACTTAAGTCTTCATACTGAATAATAATAATAATAATAATAATAATAATAATAATAAAAGTAGTAGTAATAAGTAAATAGGTAATAATACTAATAGTAATAATTAGCATTCTTCAGACAAAGTGGGAGCATGCCAATCCCTTCAAACCAAAATATTTGTAGCATTTTGCTAGTAATTTAGACAGTAATTGGACCAGTGGCTTTACTGCTGCTGTAGAACTATAAGCCACTACCTTATTATATATGGTGGCCAGGGATCAAACCACTTCTTTATTATATATGATGGCCAAGCATTAAATGACCACCTTATTATATATGGTGACCAAGCACTAAACCGCTACCTTATTATATATGGTAGTCAAGCATCAAACCACTACCTTATTATATATGATGACCAACCAAGCATTAAACCACTACGTTATTACATATGGTGGCCAAGCATCAAACCACTACCTTAACATATATGGCGGCCAAGCCTCAAACCACTAAATTAACATATATGGTGGCACTGGCCAAGCATCATACCTTATGATATATGATGACCAACCATCAAACCGCTACCTTATGATATATTATGGCCAAGCAATAAACTACTACCTTATTATATATGGCGGTCAAGCATCAAACCACTACTCTAATATATATGGTGGCCAAACATCAAACCACTACCTTATATATGATGGCCAAACAATAAACCATTACCTTATTATATATGGTGGCCAAGCTTCAAAACACCACCTTATTATATATGATGACCAAACTTTAGGTTAGCTACTTCTCATTATATGGGTGTATTGCAAAGAGTAATGTAGGTTTTTATTCTATGGTGGGCTTTTAGTCTATGGTGGGAAATTATCCAGGTTGGTAGGGTGTGATGGCAATCATGGCACTAGACAGAAAAGGAAACTGTAGAGCTGTTTTCTAGACAACTAAGCAGTATTGTATATTCAAGCTTTTGTTGTTAGCTCACATTATAACCATGTTCTTTTTTTTTGTTCAGACTCTGCAGAAAAATACAGAGAAGGCTACAGAGCTTGCGTAGACCGTCTTAGCGGCATTCTGACCAAAACCAATGTCATTGCTGAAGAAACCAGCAACCTTCTCCTAGAGCACCTGAAGAGAAGTCCTGAACTTTGCTGCTTGGACTGCACAAAATCCCCCAACCCCAAGCAGAACAATTCCAGAATCATCCTCCATATCAGCCCTAGAAGATCAGACTCATGCTCTTCCCCCAGCCAGCCTCCTGCACAAAGGCCTGCCCCCAGCCCACCACAGCCCTCTAGCGCCATCTGGAGGCCATGGTGAAACAGCAAAACAGAGACTTAAAAAACAAACAAAAAAAACACACACATAAAACAAAAGCCACATTGTAATTTATTGCACTGTTTTGTAAATAGTGTCAGCAATACACATCCACTTGTTGCATGGAATTATCCTAGGCAATACACTGTGGGCAATTTAGTCCTCATAGGGGGATTGAAAATAAGGGGGTACAATTTAGACCCTGGTAAACCCAAAGGGTTGTTTAATAAGTAAATGCGATATGCATTGGGTCATGTTTAACCCGTTGGCTCCAGAAGGGTCCTCTTATAGAGGAAGAATAAAAGCCCCACTGGCAGCTAAAAGGTTAATGTGACAGGGCTACGTGCAACAAGTATTTGTAAATATGTTTCTAATGCACTTTTTTGTTAAATTTTTGTTACACAGATTATATTTTTTAAAAATAAATACAAAATGAACACATTCAACATTTCCTGTTTTTTTATTTTATTTTCAATTCAAATGCATTAAAGGTCAACAGCTATGATTGGGGTCCCTCTAAAAAGGTGTCAGTGTTGTACATTAAATTTTGAGAGTGTTATCCTTCAACAAAAATACAAAATGTATAACATTTCATAATATGTATCTCCATACCAATTTCCTATCATTACAGAAGCAAATGAACTCTGTTCAGCATGGTATAGCCTTCAGACACAAAGGTTTTCAGTAAATTGTATAATATACCATATATATCTATATCTATCTATCTATCTATAATATATATATATATATATATATATATATATATATATATAGGGTGTCCCATAAGTTGCCATACATAGGGAAAATGGGAAACAGTAACTAAAGACTGGTATCGACTGGTATAGGCCAGTTCAACAGAAACCAGCCGAATATTGACCGGTATATACCGGTTCAACAGAAACCGGCCGACATTCGGCCTGTGTGTACAGCAGCCTGTCTAACAGATGCCAGCCTAACATCCGGCATGCTTCTGTCGAACGGGCATACTGGAAAACCAGCCGCCGACCAATACCCGATCAGCGCTCCCAGCCAACACAATAGCTCAGCGGGGAGATCACTATACTAACATTGTATACTTAGGACGGCCATACACAGAGCGAATTTTGTTCCTTTTTGGTCAATTCCCACATCAACACAAACAGTGTTGATGTCTAAATTCCTCCTCCCAGGTCATTGTCTTCTCAGTGATTATTGCTAGCAGCTATGGCAGTCGCTAGCGATGATTGCAAGATAACCTGGCAGGCTGGCTGTACCCAAGTTGATCGATTGATCCACTTGGTACATTCAGCCTGCCCATTAACCGTTTAAATCTCAGCCAGTTCCTGATGAACTAGCCGAAATTTGAACCGTGTATGGCCAGCCTTAGATCAAGTGTCGTATCTGTTGTTATTCGTGTCCAGTAGGGGTGCTACGCCATCATTCTGGCCTTTTGGTAGGAATATAGGTAGGCTGTATAGTATCCCTGCTGGTATGGGGGCTCTGAAGGCTAGTGCCAGCTGGAACAGATACTGGGGCACCAACAGGCAGCTGGGATGCAGGGATAATATCCTGGAAAAACTGGATGAGCCCAGTTCCTCCTGGTTTGAATGGAATGAATTCGAACCGCGTATGACCGGTCTTAGTACGCGAGGTCCTACGTTTTTGTTTTTTTTTTCGTTCAGCTGGCCGGGTTGAATAAAAATAAAATAAAATAAATAAATACCTGTGTGTGTACAAGGCCTAAATGTGCCTTTGTTTACAAAATATTCATTATATATATATTATATCTTCATATATTATTTAAAAAAATGTTTGCAAAATATTAATTAAAAAATAAAATGTCATATTAAAAATAATAAATATATAAAATATAATATGAGTTTGTTAATTTTTCCAATGTATAGAAACTTTTGGGACACCCTCTATAATATTTTATAGATGTAAACATTTAAAAAATTATTTCAAAAGACAATTTGCTGATGGCTTTCACCCAAGCACAAATCCGTCTCAGAGGCCCACTAACAAAAGCCCCTCAGACAACACAGTTTGAATTGAAGGGATCGTTCACCCAAAATTTGATCTTTTAGTTACAGGCAGAGCCTGGTGGGCTGAGTTAGCCCCTAGACCACAGGTGTCAAACACAAGGCCCGCGGGCCGAATCCGGCCCTCCAGGCCATTTCATGTGGCCCTTGAACCTCTCCTGCAGCTGCAGGAGATCTCCAGCCCTCCTTTGGTCCTACTCCAGACCCTTACTTTCTGCTTTCAAGCAATGCATCCAGCTTCGTCCCAGCAGCAGCACAGGGAAAGGGGAGTGCACTGTGATGTAAGGGAGAGTGGGGGACTCAACTTCTGATGGTGGGGTGCCTCTTGACATCTAATGTAAAGGGGAGGGGTTCCGCTGGACATCTAACCTTACAGATACAATCAGCCCTTTTGAGGGCAATCATAATGCTGATGCGGCCCACGATGAAATTGAGTTTGACACCCCTGCCCTAGACTCTTAGCTTTTGCCGCATCTAAGGCATGTATCATAGTATGCCATGTCTTTTCCACAATTACTGATTTTGTTTATCAGTCCAGGTTGGGGTTTTGGGTGTTTCCTTCCACATTTGTGTGTTCCTGCTCCTTTTATTACATTTTTTATAGTCATTAAAATATTGATTCAGCTACTCTGGAGGAACAATTCCCCTCTGGGAGATTGTCTTTTGCCCCATGGGAATTCTTTTTTGATTAATTTTTGTATGTTCACCAATACAATCTCTACTTTATACCAGTATATTTGTGGTAGAATCACTAGAAGACCTTTATTTGGGACTTCTGTCTGTCCCAACCCCCTCTTTCTTCAGTACCTTTTGTTACATTCCCTGTAATGTAAAGTAACAAAATATCCAGCAGAGATGGTCCCTCATAATAGGAGTGCCATACAGAGATCTCACCATTGCCAATAGAGTCTCCGAGAAAAAGAGGGAACGGTCAGCTCTGCAGCATCTACCAAAAACTGATATATCAGTATGGGTTGGACTGATCCTTTAGCAATGTGCTGTAAGTATTTATAAAAAAAGACAGAATATGGAGAAAAAGGGATTTAGCCATGCACAAAAAAATAAAGAAAGCTTCTGATTGTTTAGATTTCATAACCATAGATCCTCCTTTCTTAGCCTTTTCACCACAGAGGAACCCATAAAACAACTTTCCGGTCTCAGGGAACCCCTAATATCTTATAATTATCTACAACTCATGATACATTAGTGTGATGGTCAGTGGGAAGAATGTCCCTTACACTTGTGTTCATTGGGAAGAATTACCACCTTACAGATGGCTAAAAAGATCAGCGGGAACTTATCTGAGAGACAAAAATTGCTCCTCCCAACTCCTTACAACCTCTGGAGGAACCCTGGTTGAGAAAGCCGGCCATAGATCCTAATTTCATAAAAAAAAAAAAAAAAAAGTAGGGAGTATCCCTTCAAAACGGAGACATAGGTGCCCATGAGGTGTGTATTGTATATGTAATCAGGGCCGGGACAAGGGGTGGGCAGGAGGCGGCGGCTGCCCTGGGCACTGTGTTGGGAGTGGCAGGGGGTGAGAATTGTTCTAGAAATTTGGGAAGGTGTGCTAGGAGTGGGGATTTGTGTTGGAAGGGGGGATGGGTGAAGGCATATGGATCGGACCCATGGGTGTCCGAACGCTGGCTGTAGGTTCAGAGGGAGCGTTCAGACACCCATGGGCCCGATCCATGTGCCAAAGGCAGTCCCCAACAGGACCATTCTTCAATAGCTTTAAACAGCAGCCCTGATAAAGGGGGAGTCCTTGTTCCCCCAAACTGTGTTGGCCTCATTTTATTGTTGTCCCCGAGGCAGTCCCCGAGTTACAAACGACTCCTACTTACAAACAGAGGTGGCGTGACGTGACGTCACTGCCGGCCGCTTGCGCTCCACACTGGTCCCGGATACAGCCGTGCAACCATTTTGCAGTGCCGGACACATCCCACACTGCATTACTGCACGGCCACAAGAGCCCCAAATAACATGACTGCATGTGCAGAAGCACCCGGAACATCCCACATCACTGCACAGGCTGTTCGTAACCCGGGACAAAGCAATATTAATATATTGTACATTACAGGAGGTGAAGGGAAAAACTTCAGATGAGACATCTGGTGACAATTAAAGCTGGTCAAAGACTGATCGGAATTCATAGATCAATCGCTTGATTGGCTTCTGTTGAAGGGACATGGTGGAAAACGTTTGTTGACCAGCGGCTGCAGCCTTTACAGAACAGTGATTGGATGCAGCTGCTATTTTCCACCCAGCTTCTTCCATTTTTCAATCAAAGAATGTCAGGCAGAGAGGAAATAAAAATAAATAATCTGACACGTGTATTAAAGCGAAACTTCAGTCCACCTCCTTTGGTGACTCCTCCCCTTCCTTGGGAGCCACTTCTATGGTCAGGGCTGCTGTTAGAAACCTGACAGGGCCCCCCCAAATAAACACAGCTTACTAGGCTTTGCTTACGAATGAACACAGTGAGTGATCAGCGCTGATCACTCATTGTGTTCATTCAGGAAATGCAGGGGCTGGTAAATGTGACATATTTTCCAGACTTTTCCACCCCTCTCTATCCAGAAGGAACTTATTGTGTGCTTGCAGCTGCCAGTGGGACGCACTGCCTGAGATATGAGGGGGGGGCACACAGGGGGGCTTGGGCAATATAGGGAAATGTGTGGAGCACAGGGAGGATGATCAGTGTGGTAGGGCAATTGCTGGAACTGATCTCCCTTATGGCTCTCTCTGCAGCAACTGAAAGAAGGAAGGAGGGAGAGGAGAAGAAGCCTGCAGAAAGAGCCATACAGGGTATCAGCTACAGTAAAGGCCCCCCCCCCCTACCCCGCCATGCCGATCACCCTCCCTGCCCACATCCAATCCACCCAGCTGTCTGGGCCCCCCTGCTGGCCTGGGCCCAATATAGGAGGACCGGTGGTACCCACTTATCCATGGCCAGCGGCGGCCAGTCCATAAGGGACACAGGAGCCCCTAATCTTCAAGCGCCGGCCTCTAATCTCCATGCCCCAGCTCCTAATCTCCATGCAGGGAGATTTCTAGAAGTGTTTTTTTATTTTTTTTAGCACATGATTAAAGCCTGAGGCTCTAATTAGCTTCAAAAAGGTTTTAACTTGGGGCGCAGCGCACTGCGCCCCAAGGCCCACCCACTTGTGACATTTGCGAATCAACATGCGCTATTGTCTTCCTGCTTCTCTTCCCGGCCAATCAGGACAGAAAGCGGGTCTTAAGACCAGATTGGCCAGGAGGAGAAGCCGGCCACCTGGATGGGGTAAGTGCGGACTTGGCGGCGGGGGGCACCAGCCGCCACTGTCCTTGGCCCTGACTATGGTGTTCGCGCAGATGTGTCCACTGGCTCTGCCCAGGCTTCAAGTCCTGGCAGAGCTTGCCCACACATCTGCGCACATGCAGATGTTTTTCCATGCGCATGCAGAGATATGGAAAAGTTTCAGATTTCCCTGCAAGCAGTCTCTGCAGATGAGTGGGAAACCCCACCCGTGCACACATGGCCGGGGAAACAAGATGCACCACAGTGCTCTCCCGGGCCCAGGCCCTGTGGCACATGCACAGGGGGGCACATGCACAGGGTGGCACATGCACAGGGGGGCGGGGAGAATTTTTAGCCTAAAGTTTTGCAGCACAAATACTTTCCAAAAAATAAAAAAATAAATCCATTTGTACGAGATGGAGGAGGGGCGAGGCAGGGCGGCACAACATCACCTTTAGGGTGACGGTCCACTTTAAGGTACTCCCTACTCTATAGAAAAATGATATTTTATATTTATAGATTGAAAGATTTCACTCAGTTTCACAAGCAGTTCTAGTTTCATTGTATCCTCTGACAATGGGTTGAGGTCCGAGGTCTTTGGAGACAATGTCCTATCCCATTACCATAATGAAGGGTGTTATTACTTATGCTAGAGCTCTGATCACATACATCTTAATTAGAGACTTGCCCTCCTCTCCTCGTACACAATACCCTCACAACCCTTTCATAGCCGGGAGCTATACACTGGGAGTTCCTCCACCCTATATAGAAAATAGTGCATGCCCTGTGCTAGAGGTGGGGGGTTATCAGGCCGGCAGATCGATGTCACGGGATGGATTTATAATGTTTAGAATGGTTGTATGTTGTTTATTGATGGTAGTCCAGTCAGGGCCACCATCAGGAATTTTGGGGCCCCTTATACAGCTTCAGGCATGGGCCCCCTGGAGCAGAGGAGAACCAGGGGGGGTGCTGCCACCGCAAATTGAGAAGTGGGGGGGGGGGGGGCTGCCGCGAATTGATAAGCAGGGAGGTGCCACGAATTGAGAAGCTGGGGGGGTGCTGCCGCGGCGAATTGTTGAGGTCGGGGGGCTTTGGGTGCTGACGAACAAGAAAAAAAACAAAAGAACAAAAAAAAAGGGGGGTTGCCATCCGGGGGCCCTGGGGACCTCTGTGCCCCTTACAAAAAAAAAATATATATATATATTTATATATTAAAAAAAAGGGGGGTTTCCATCTGGGGCCCTGGGGACCTCCGGGCCCCTGGGGACTTCTGGGCCCCTTACAAAAAAAATTAATAAGAAAAAAAAAAGAATAAGGGGGGTTGTCATCCGGGCCCCTGGGGACCTCCGGGCCCCTCTCAGGTGTACTGCCTGTACCCCCCTGATGGCGGACCTGAGTCCAGTACAGAAAGAGCCTGTATTTACTAAGCTCACTCGTCAATCTTTACCAAAGCAGCAGGGATGCTATAAGGTGCCTAATCACATTAGAAAATGTTTGGCCAGCTTGGCTATTTATGGTTGGGCTAAGGATTGGTCATGTATGTAGGTACCCCCATGACCAGTACCTACCATTAGGCGAAACCTAATTTTGCGGCCCCCCCTTGCTCGACGCCTGACTCCACCACATTTGCCCTGCCCATGTATACCCCACCTTTTTAATGAAGTGCCCATCAAATTTAGCCTCACCAGCGCCCATCTATGCAGCCTCACCAGTGCCCATCATATGCAGCCTCACCAGAGCCAATCAATGCAGCCTCACTAGCACCCATCAAATGCAGCCTCACCAGCGCCCATCAAATGCAGCCTCACCAGCGCCCATCAAATGCAGCCTCACCAGCGCCCATCAAATGCAGCCTACCAGCACCCATCAAATGCAGCCTCACCAGTGCCCATTGAATGCAGCCTCACCAGTGCCCATCAAATGCAGCCTCACCAGTGCCCATCAAATGCAGACTCACCAGTGCCCATCATATGCAGCCTCACCAGTGCCCATCAAATGCAGCCTCACCAGCGCACATCAATGCAGCCTCACCAGCCCCCATCAAATGCAGCCTCACCAGCGCCCATCAATGCAGCCTCACCAGCGCCCATCAAATGCAGCCTATCAGCACCCATCTATGCAGCCTCACCAGTGCCCAGCAAATGCAGCCTCACCAGCACCCATCGAATGCAGCCTCACCAGCGCCCATCAATGCAGACTCACCAGTGCCCATCAAATGCAGCCTACCAGCACTCATCAATGCAGCCTCACCAGCGCCCATCAATGCAGACTCACCAGTGCCCATCAAATGCAGCCTACCAGCACTCATCAATGCAGCCTCACCAGCACCCATCAAATGAAGCCTCACCAGCGCCCATCAAATGCAGCCTCACCAGCGCCCATCAAATGCAGCCTCACCAGCGCCCATCAAATGCAGCCTCACCAGCGCCCATCTATGCAGCCTCACCAGTGCCCATCATATGCCAGCCTCACCAGTGCCCATCATATGCCAGCCTCACCAGTGCCCATCGAATGCAGCCTCACCAGCGCCCATCAATGAATGTTTGCTTGTTTCCATTCATTTGGGAGTCGGGACACAGACACAGTCCTCTGATGCAGCTGCGCCTCTGACACTATGTGCGAACAGAGCTGCGGCTGCCTGCTGATGCTGAGACTTAGTTACTTGCTGCAGAGAGAAGGGAGTAGCAACACCAGTGGCCGGGCGCCCTAGGCGGCTGCTTAGTTTGCCTAGTGGTAGCACCGGCCATACCCATGACCCTGGTCACCAATCCCTTTTAAATCCACGGTGGTGCGCAAAAACACACACAAAAGTGCACCTAAGGGTTAGGGTTGGGGTTAGGGTTAGGGGTAAGGTTAGGGTTAGGGTTAGGGGTTAGGGTTAGGGTTAGGGTCAGGTTTAGGGTTAGGGGTTAGGGTTAGGGTCAGGTTTAGGGTTAGGGGGTAGGGTTTAGGGTTAGGGTTAGGGTTTTCCCTTTAAGAATAAGGCTAGGACCTAGGTTTTTGAACAGGGACCTCCCCCAGAGGTCAAAGGTCAGAAGGCAGGTCCCCTCCCACATCCCTGCTAGCTGCACAGTAATAATGTCACTTCTACAAAGTAATCTCTGTCTTTGCAAACACATTTGTGCACACAGTCAATGTACAATGTATCCTTTGTGTCCATTAAAGTGGACCTTCAGTCATTTTTATCTTTCCATCTATTACATTTTCTGCTCTTGTTGTTGTTGTTTTAACTTTGGATATCAAAAAAAACTTCTGCCAGTAAATCCCTTATACAGCCCACTTCCTGTTTCTTGTCTGGTCATTAGCCTAGGATCATGACATCATGCACAGCTCTCTCTGTCTCTCTTTCTCTCTCAAAGTGAGAGTTTGCCAGGAAGGGAGGGGGGGTGAGTCATAAGAGGGCCAATGAGAGCTGCAGAACTGGAGGTGTGCTTCTGTGTGTCCGTGTAAATCCAGGAAGTGAACAGGCAGAAGTTTCATCTGCTCACAGTTAAAATGGCTGCAGCCAGACTCCGTGGAGGGAGATTTCTGCAGCATATTTGACAAGTACAGAATCACAGTATATATAAAATAATATGCAAAGTGGTTGGAGGGAAGCTTCAGAATGGCTAAGATGTTTTTTATTACAGATTATGTGAGCGGACTGCAGTTCCTCTTTAATGTATGCACGCATTTAAATGAAAGTTTTTCGTTTTTGGAGTTCAGCTTTCCTAAATAGGGTTTCCACCTGTCCAGGATTCACCCGGACAGTTCAGGTTTGGAATCATGCGTCTGGGTTTCAGACTGCCTGAAACCCGGACACATTATTTAGACTGGACTATGGCCTCCCAGCAGGGTTGCTGGCTGCAGTTACACTCTCTTTCTTGCTGCCCAAAGTCAACACTAACAACCCCCCCTCCAAACACACAGACAGACGGGAGAGGAGAGAGAGGCTCGAGCTGCACCTCTTCCTTCTGCTCTACACCTCTGTGTCTGCCCCACACTCCAATCCCCAGCGCTGTGTCTCAGAAAAGGGCCCGGAAATTTGAAGTCCAGCAGCCTCAAATACATCTGGATGAGAGGTGCTGACTGCCAAGGGGTGAGTGAGCTCACCATCCATCCCTGTCTGTGACTGAAGTCTCCCCCCCTTCTCTCTCCTGCTTCTGAGTGAGTACACTAAGGGAAATCAGGGTTCTCAGAGCCCCCCTTACATCAGAGTTCCCCTTTACACCAGAGACCACAGTGTTCCCCCTTACATCAGAGTCCTCTCCATACATCAGAGTCCTCTCCGTACATCAGAGTTCTCAGTGTTCCCCCTTACATTAAAGTCCCCAGAGTTCTCCCTTACATCAGAGTCTGCAGAGTCCCCCCTTACAGTGATAGGGAACTCTGCAAGTTCAGATGTAAAAGGGGAACTCTGTGGACTCTGATGTAAAGGGGAACTCTTGTTATTAACCTCATATGATTAGAAATGTTATTTATTAGCAAAATATATATATAAATAAATTGCTGTGCGCCGCTAAAGTGTTCGGGTTTGACTTGGAGAAAAGGTGGCGACCGTACTGCTGATGCTCTGCGGATTTCAGGTCATAACAGAAAGGTTAGAGTTTGGCACATGATGCAACGCTCTGTCTGCCTGTCTGTAGACCGGGCTGTGCCTCATGTACAGTCTTGTTTGGGAGCTTCCCTGCCTTCCTGCTGTGCAATTATTAAAATGAGTCAATCTCCTTTTCCCTCTATGTAAATGAAATGGGCACACTCTGCTGCGGGATAATGAGGGCAGAGAATGACGTGCAACTCACACTGTGTAGTAATGCTGTGGTGGGTCTCATCTGGAGATTTCCTGCTCAAATCTAAACCCCAAGCTGTCATATATTGCAGCTTACTAGCACTTGGCTATGGTGGCTGCATTCGTTTTCCTATTTAGGTTATTCTTCCTTTATTTGTACCTGGTGATCCTGCCAGTATCATACTTCCTGTCCTAGGGTGACACCTGAGAATGAGCTTGGGTTTGGTCAGACCGAACCTGGAAGAAAGCCGTCGCTCCCGTCCACCGCCGTCCAATAAGCTGCAGCCGGGCCATTTTGCACCCCACAGCTGCACAGACACAGGGGAGCGGGGATGACAGCATAGCCCTAACATGGTCCCACTGCTGCACATATGCAAAGGGGCGGGGATACCAGTGACATCATAGCCCTAACATGGCCCCACTGCTGCACATATGCAAAGGGGCGGGGATACCAGTGACTTCATAGCCCTAACATGGCCCCACTGCTGCACATATGCAAAGGGGCGGGGATACCAGTGACATCATAGCCCTAACATTGCCACATGTCCCTGCAGCTGCATGTACGCAAAGGGGTAGGGATGCTTGTGACATCATTGCCCTAACAAGGCCAATTGGCCATGTTAGGGCAATGATGTCATAAGCATCCTTATCCCTTTATGTATCTGCAGCCGTGGGGCAGGGAATGCCCAGGCAGCGGGTGACTGGGCAGTAGTGATGAGCCAAACACACCTGGGGCAGGTTCAGCAGACGCTACTAAAGTTCAGGTGCTGAATCCAAATCCCATTGACTCAATCGGAGCTGAATGTATGTTAGAAATTTGTTCTGGCTATTTTCTAGGTTAATATGCTTGGGATTGGAGGTGATGGCTCTGCCTGTATCTCCCGGGTGGGGGAAGGGTAGGTGGGGGGTGATCGCTGCTGCCTGTGTCTCCTGGTAGAGGGGGGTAGGTGGGAGGTGATCGCCGCCGCCTGCGTCTCCAGCGGGAAGGGTTAGGTGGTGGGTGATTGCAGCCACTTGTGTCTCCAGTGGGGGGTAGTGTTGGTTGTGCTGCCCCCCCCAATAATAATGAGCACCAGCCGCCACTGGTTAGAAATACACAACATCTCCCACTCTCATCAGCTTCCATTTATGTATTCAGTATGTAGCACCCTGGAGTCTTTCACGGTTGCTCTTTGAAATTTACTCGCCAGGAATAGTCATCTTGGCTAATTGTTAGAGATCTGTTGATTTCTCCCTAAGTTTGGCCTTGTTGCACTTTTCTCTTCTACCACTAGGTGGTCGGGTACTTGGTGGTACTAGATATGAGGAGGGCAATGCAAGGTTAGATTATGGATATATGGGGTATCTCAGCCAATGGGCAGGGGTTTTCTTGAATCCCTTGGCCTGCTGGGTGAGCCTATATATTTGGGTGGAGTCAGGTGATCGGGGTTCTGTGCCCCCTGGACGGCTGTCTGGGTGGACGTGTGTTGTATTGCCTGGGTTGCTAGGCCAGAGACCTTAGGCCTATCCCGGACACATCTGGCTGCCAGGCTGTCTGAGGGCCTATCCAGAAGTAAGAAAGCAGCGTAGGGTTGGGATTGCGGCTTGCAGTCCAACCAGAAGTGACGGTTCTGTCGGCCGGAGAACCTGTCATGGTCGGAGGTAGAAGGGGAAGCTGTCGCCACTAAGGGATCATTCACATTGTACCGGGGACCACCGTGAGTAACTGAAGCAAGTACCAGAGCAGAATTCTTACTAACCGGGGACGGTGAAGAATCAGGAAACTTCAGTGGGTATCAAGCCAGAGACCCAACCAGCGGAGGTGACGCTTGCAAAGCAGCCTTGTGTGTCAAGCCAGGAACCGAGCAGAGAAGTGGGGGTGACGTTTGAAAAGTATCTGGAGTGCCAAGCCAGGGACCCAGCAGAGAGGCGGGGGTGACGCTTGAGAAGTATCTGGAGTGCCAAGCTAGGGACCCAGCAGAGAGGCGGGGGCAGTGGCGGTGCGTCCATAGAGGGCGCCGGAGCGCCGCCCCCTCTCGCTCCTGCACCGCCACTGAAAGACAATACACAGATTCATGCATTGCATGAATCTGTGTATTTTCGCCCCTGCCGCGCTGCCCACTATTCATATGGCCGGCCTCCTGGTGAGCGCCGGCCATATGAATTAGAGCGGTGGCCGGCGGTGGGTGTGTTCTGGAAGTGTCTATCAGAGCCAGCGGCTCTGATAGGCTTTTCGAATACAGCTCTCACGCTGTAATCGGCTTCCAAAAACTCCTCCAAGGTACGCACGGGGGTGCGTTCCTTGGAAAAGACTGTGGGGGTTTCAGCCAATCAGGTTCACCGGATCTGGTTACCGGTAACCTGATTGGCTGAAGCGACATCGAGGGCGGGAGAAGACATCGAGGACGGCGCAGACCGAGGAAGGTAAGTGCAGGGCTGGGGGGGGGGGGGACAGGCTGCATTTGGGGGACAAACTGGCTGTATATAAGGAACAAAGTGGCTGTATATGGGGACACACTGGCTGTATATGGGGACACACTGGCTGTATTTGGGGGACAAACTGGCTGTATATGGGGACAAACTGGCTGTATATTGGGGACAAACTGGCTGTATATGGGGACAAACTGGCTGTATATGGGAACAAACTGGCTGTATATGGGGGACACACTGGCTGTATATGGGGACACACTGGCTGTATATGGGGACACACTGGCTGTATTTGAGGGACAAACTGGCTGTATATGGGGACACACTGGCTGTATTTGGGGGACAAACTGGCTGTATATGGGGACACACTGGCTGTATTTGGGGGACAAACTGGCTGTATTTGGGGACAAACTGGCTGTATATTGGGGACAAACTGGCTGTATATGGGGACAAACTGGCTGTATATGGAAACAAACTGGCTGTATATGGGGGACACACTGGCTGTATATGGGAACAAACTGGCTGTATATGGGGACAAACTGGCTGTATATGGGAACAAACTGGCTGTATTTGGGGACAAACTGGCTGTATTTGGGGACAAACTGGCTGCATTTGGGGACAAACTGGCTGCATTTGAGGGGACAAACTGGCTGCATTTGAGGGGACAAACTGGTGGCGTTTGGGCACAGTGGCTGCGTTTAATGGGCACAGTGGCGGCAATTGATGTTTTTTTTTCAGTTTGTTTGCGCCCCCCCAAAAATTTTGAGCACCAGCCGCCACTGGGCGGGGGTGACGCTTGAGAAGTATTTGGAGTGCCAAGCTAGGGACCCAGCAGAGAGGCGGGGGTGACGCTTGAGAAGTATCTGGAGTGCCAAGCTAGGGACCCAGCAGAGAGGTGGGGGTGACGCTTGAGAAGTATCTGGAGTGCCAAGCCAGGGACCCAGCAGAGAGGTGGGGGTGACGCTTGAGAAGTATCTGGAGTGCCAAGCTAGCGACCCAGCAGAGAGGTGGGGGTGACGCTTGAGAAGTATCTGGAGTGCTAAACTAGCGACCCAGCAGAGAGGTGGGGGTGACGCTTGAGAAGTATCTGGAGTGCCAAGCTAGGGACCCAGCAGAGAGGTGGGGGTGACGCTTGAGAAGTATCTGGAGTGCCAAGCCAGGGACCCAGCAGAGAGGTGGGGGTGACGCTTGAGAAGTATCTGGAGTGCCAAGCTAGCGACCCAGCAGAGAGGTGGGGGTGACGCTTGAGAAGTATCTGGAGTGCCAAACTAGCGACCCAGCAGAGAGGTGGGGGTGACGCTTGAGAAGTATCTGGAGTGCCAAGCTAGGGACCCAGCAGAGAGGTGGGGGTGACGCTTGAGAAGTATCTGGAGTGCCAAGCTAGCGACCCAGCAGAGAGGTGGGGGTGACGCTTGAGAAGTATCTGGAGTGCCAAACTAGCGACCCAGCAGAGAGGTGGGGGTGACGCTTGAGAAGTATCTGGAGTGCCAAGCTAGGGACCCAGCAGAGAGGTGGGGGTGACGCTTGAGAAGTATCTGGAGTGCCAAGCTAGGGACCCAGCAGAGAGGTGGGGGGTGACGCTTGAGAAGTATCTGGAGTGCCAAGCCAGGGACCCAGCAGAGAGGCGGGGGTGACGCTTGAGAAGTATCTGGAGTGCCAAGCCAGGGACCCAGCAGAGAGGCGGGGGTGACGCTTGAGAAGTATCTGGAGTGCCAAGCCAGGGACCCAGCAGAGAGGCGGGGGTGACGCTTGAGAAGTATCTGGAGTGCCAAGCCAGGGACCCAGCAGAGAGGCGGGGGTGACGCTTGAGAAGTATCTGGAGTGCCAAGCCAGGGACCCAGCAGAGAGGCGGGGGTGACGCTTGAGAAGTATCTGGAGTGCCAAGCCAGGGACCCAGCAGAGAGGCGGGGGTGACGCTTGAGAAGTATCTGGAGTGCCAAGCCAGGGACCCAGCAGAGAGGTGGGGGTGACGCTTGAGGGAGATACCACCATGAAGATTGGAGGAGCTCAAGGGATTCGATGGCAGTGAATCATCTTGTCTAGTGAGAGAGAGACGGGGAGCTCAGTGGGCTGAAGAACTACGAGGAGAAATTGTAGTGGAAGTGAAAGAACTGTTACGCTTTGTGTTAGGAACTGTTAAAGACTGTTGCCATAGGAGACGGCATTCCTACACATGCAGAAGTGGCGTCTTGCTGGATGCCTTTCCCTGCATGGCTGTCCTCCCATAGAAGTCTCTGAGTCTGCCAACTAATCTTGTAACTACCTAAGGGCATCCTGGCCCTAACCCTCTCTCCCCCAAAAAAGTTTGTTAAGAGAAATAAACTTTCTTTTGCATTCAAGAAGTGTCTGGCGCCCAAGTATTTAGCTCTTTACCTGAAATTCCAATTTAACTTTTTAGATTTTTATAATAAAAATCCTCTTCTGCATGACTAAGCAGACAGTAGACATCAGGGATCAGGTCATGGACTTTATCAGAAGATGTGATCTGTGTTTGCTTGGCACCGTGCCGTTTCCCGCACACACTTGGCATGCCCTCATCATACGGTGACATAGTTGAGTGTCTGATGGAACGCAGCCAGCGAGGAGGACACACTCCTGGCAGGGCAGGATTTTCTTTTCTCCGCCGTCGTCGCCCTGCCCAGACTTGCAGCTGTAGAGGAGATCCGTCCCAGCGGCCCACTCCCACTGAGTAAGCAGTTTCACTCGGCGTTTCCCAGGCGAGGCCACAGGCAGCTGAAGGGTTTGTAATGAGTCTGAATAATCACTTCACAAGCGTGAGAAAACATCAGGCTGAGTGCACACGTGTGAACCGACTGCAGGTTCGGCCAACACACCTAGGCCGGGAACCGTCACCATACACCTCTTTATTGGCACGCTTGCAGCCTGTCGCTAACACATCTAATGGGCTCTTTCACAAGCAAATAAAAGTCACGCTGAGTGTCTGCCTCTTAGTCCTGTATTGTTCTTCCAGGATCTTCTGATCCTCGGTAATTATACATATGTGAGAAAAGTCTTTTAGGTAGCCATCAACATATGAGGGCAGTGAACAGATCAGATTGTATGGCGGTCTCATGTCGTTGGGTCCGGGAGATGTTTGCTGGTCAGTCTCAGGAAACGCGATGAATTTGACGTGTATTATTTGCTAGTCCCCTTGACCTCCAGCCAGGGTTGCCATCAGTCCCGGACTGGGATAAAAAATAGGTCTAGGCATTTTAGACTGAGCAGCTAATTTTTCCAGAGACCGAGGGGTGGTGGGGGCAGGGCCCGTGCTACCACTAGGCAAACTATGCAGCCGCCTAGGGTGCACTGCTGCCTAGGGCGCCCGGCCACTGGTGTTCCTACTCTATTCTCTCTGCTGCAAGCAACTAAGTCTCAGCATCAGTGGATGGAGGACGGCGTCTGTGTCCTGACTCCCGAATCAATTTCAGGAAAGCAAACATTCATTGATGGGCACTGGTAGGCTGCATTGATGGGCACTGGTAGGCTGCATTGATTGGCGCTGGTAGGCTGCATTGATGGGCTCTGGTAGGCTGCATTGATGGGCGCTGGTAGGCTGCATTGATGGGCACTGGTAGGCTGCATTAATGGGCACTGGTAGGCTGAATTGATGGACACTGGTAGGCTGTATTGATGGGCACTGGTAGGACGTATTGATGGGCGCTGGTAGGCTGCATTGATGGACGCTGGTAGGCTGCATTGATGGGCACTGGTAGGCTGCATTGATGGGCACTGGTAGCCTGCATTGATGGGCACTGGTAGGCTGAATTGATGGGCACTGGTAGGCTGCATTGATGGGCACTGGTAGGCTGCATTGATGGGCACTGGTAGCCTGAATTGATGGGCACTGGTAGGCTGAATTGATGGGCACTGGTAGGCTGCATTGATGGGCACGGGTAGGCTGAATTGATGGGCGCTGGTAGGCTGCATTGATAGGTGCTGGTGGGCTGCATTTGATAACTGCTTCATTAAAAATGTGGGATATACATGGGCAGAGTAAAGGGGGTGGAGCCTGGGGGGGGGGGCGTCAAAATGAGGTTTCGCCTAGGGTGTCAAAAATTCTTGCACCAGCCCTGGGTGGGCGGTTGGTGATTGGATATTCAGTAGACATGTGCAATTAGTTTAGTTCTGAATTTTTTTTTCAACGAAATTCAACAAATTCGGAAATATTTGAATTAACGAAAACCTGTTTAACAAATTTTTACGAAATTTTTACGAAAATTCGGAAATTCGGAAATCCGAAAATCAAAAATTCGGAAATTCTAAGATTCAGAAATCCGAAAATAAGAACGAAAATCCGAAAATTCAAAAGAACGAAAATTCGAAAACCCAGAAATTTCGAAAAATCTGAAATGATAACTAGCTAACTAATAATAACTATTACTAACTATTAAATTATAGGTATTGTAATTTCCTTTAAAATTTGTCTGTTAGTTAACGTAACAAATACAAATTTATTAGACGGGGGGGTGCACATTTACAGGGGTGGTTGGTGACAAAATATTCAGTAGAGATGTGCAATTCGTTTCGTTCTGAATTAGTTTTTCGTCAAAATTCGACAAATTCGGAAATATTCAAATTAACGAAATTCAAAAAATTAGAAAATCTGAAAATTCGTAAATTCGAAAATTCGTAAATCCGAAATTCAAAGATTCACACATGGCAAACACACCCCAGTACTGCCAGGTCACATCTCCTGAGACTGTGGCCATGTCCCCAATCACCAAGGAATCTTTAGCACTGCTGGCTGAGAGCAAGCATGATGGTGCTTTGTTGAGTACAACTTCCTCTGAACTGCAAGAGGCAAGGGTGTTTTGGTGGGGAAAATCTGGATGGGCCACTCATAGGCAGCACCCAATGGGCCCATGGGGCTTCGTATGGGAGGATTTCCTGTACACCAGTGGAGGCTAGGGTGACCACGTGTCCCGGATTGCCCGGGACAGTCCCGCATTTTGCAGGTCTGTCCCGGGCACATTCATTCCAGGACAATACAGTGTCCCTGAATGAAACTGACACAGCCACCCACCGCGCCAATCTGATGCCCCCAAAAAACGCTGCCACATCACCGCTTTACTCACTGACAGTACTTGTCCTGGTCGGGAATGACTGGAGGAGCACAATCCCCGCCCCCTGCTTGTGATTGGAGAAATCATAAATCCCGCCTCTTGTGTCCAATCACTGTGCTGTGATTCGTTACAGCACAAGCTGATTTTTGGGAAGGGAGGGTGTCCCTGAATGGTAGTTTGGAAATGTGGTCACCCTAGTGGAGGCCCGTTTATTAGGGGCGCCCGGGACCCACCCCCTCTCTCCACGCCACCCCCCTATATGCAATGGATAGATTCATGCATAGCATCTATCCACGGCCACCCCCTATTCATGTGTCCGGCCCCTTTCAGGGCACCAGGTGCATGAATTACAGCGGCAGGTTTTTTTTTTTTTTTTTTTTTAAGCCAGAGGCTCTATTAGGCTTCAGAATCTGATGGGTCACAGAGAATTTGCTCCGATCCCACCCAGGTGTGTTACAACAGTGAATGACTATTCGCTGTTGAAACACTGATCCTCAATCCGGCCAATCAGATGCGGGTGTGAGACCTGTTTTCCGATTGGCCGAAAAGAGAAGACTCCCAATTGGCCGCGGAGGAGAAGGAGGGAGTGCATTACGTGCAGAGTTGGGGGGGGGGGTAACAGAGTGCATAGTTCAGGGGTGCTACAGACAGAGTGAAGGATTCAGCCTTCTTCCACAGCTTCTAACCTCTGCATTGCACATCTCACTTTCACCCCTCTTCAGCTCTGACTTCTCCATCCAACCCCCTCTACTGCCCCCATATTCTCCCCCCTTCCTTAAAAGCTCCACCATCTTCCATCTTACTTTTGTTGCTGTATTAATTTGAAGCACCCAGCCGCCTCTTGTACCTCCCCACACACTGTAGGTGGCTCCACCTCTCTCGCTTGCAGGGAGATCATCCATTGGGGGTGTCGGCATCCTCATTGCACCCCAGGCACCTGCATCCCCCTTGTCCCCATCCTGCACTCAGTGGGAGCCATTCAGGAGATCAGATCTACGGGAGCCATTGAGAGTCAAGCTGTCCCTTGTAAACACAGAAGCCGGACTCTTGTGTTTACAAGTGTGATAGTGGTGAGCCGGGAGCAGAGGGCCTGAGCCAGAGGGGGTGGAACGGAGTTCCTCCAAGTTCCAGCTGAAAAGACACCCTGTACAGTATATAGGAAGAGTTGTCCTGGAAGTTCTTCTGAAGCCAAGTGGGCATCCCATAAATTCCCATCCCGATCCAACTTATTATCACTCAATAAAAGATCAAAAACAAAGTCACAGGCTGTTCTCTGACTCTGGAGTGCCTGTGAAAATGCGATGTGCCTGGCTGTGCGGGGTTGGGGCATCCCAGTTACTTGTGGCCCTTAAGGGGGTGCGCTACATAAAGCTCATCACCAATAGCTTTGTTGTAACCATCACTACTCAGCACACCGGGGGGGGGGGACAGGCGACCTCCCTCCAGGATGCCGTGCCTGACCGCCCAATCACCGAGCCTGAACACTGTCACCCGACGAGAGGAACAATGTCATCAACTTCATGATTCCCGTGTAATGTCAGAGGCATTGATTTTCCACTGCGGAATATTCATCAATGATATCAAGACCTGAAAAAAGTAAAATATATCTGCAGTGTATTTGTTGGCTTTCAGCCCCCGGGATCTTGTCTTACATTTGACAGCTTGACTTTAATAGCAGATACATTGTATACAAATAGAAGAAGGACTTAGAGAAACAATGGAGGGACTGAGCCCAGCGCACATTTCCCAGGCTGCAATTACCGCAACAAAAAAGGACCAAATATTACAACAACGTCCCCCCGGGGAGGAATTACCAGCAGGTCTGCAGGTGCACCGCGACTTTCTACCTTCGTCCTCAATGATGCAAAATACAGAGAAACCTTCTACAAAGAACGATACGATCTTCATGGTCAGAGAGGAAAACAACAGCAAACGTTCTCTAGGAAATAACAAAAAATATTCTTTGTTTTGTCAGAAATCTATTACCCAATTCATGCACCTCCCCCCTCCGATCACCCCAATTCCTGCACCTTCACCCCTCAGATCACCCCAATTCCTGCACCTCCACCCCTCAGATCACCCGAATTCCTGCACCTTCACCCCTCAGATCACCCCAATTCCTGCACCTTCACCCCTCAGATCACCCCAATTCCTGCACCTCCACCCCTCAGATCACCCCAATTCCTGCACCTCCACTCCTCAGATCACCCGAATTCCTGCACCTTCACCCCTCAGATCACCCCAATTCCTGCACCTTCACCTCTCCGATCACCCCAATTCCTGCACCTTCACCCCTCAGATCACCCCAATTCCTGCACCTCCACCTCTCCGATCACCCCAATTCCTGCACCTCCACCCCTCAGATCACCCGAATTCCTGCACCTTCACCCCTCAGATCACCCCAATTCCTGCACCTTCACCCCTCAGATCACCCCAATTCCTGCACCTCCACCCCTCAGATCACCCGAATTCCTGCACCTTCACCCCTCAGATCACCCCAATTCCTGCACCTTCACCTCTCCGATCACCCCAATTCCTGCACCTTCACCCCTCAGATCACCCCAATTCCTGCACCTCCACCTCTCCGATCACCCCAATTCCTGCACCTCCCCCCTCCGATCACCCCAATTCCTGCACCTCCACCCCTCAGATCACCCCAATTCCTGCACCTTCACCCCTCCGGTCACCCCAATTCCTGCACCTCCCCCCTCCGATCACCCCAATTCCTGCACCTTGACCCCTCAGATCACCCCAATTCCTGCACCTTCACCCCTCCGGTCACCCCAATTCCTGCACCTCCCCCCTCAGATCACCCCAATTCCTGCACCTTCACCCCAATTCCTGCACCTCCACCTCTCAGATCACCCCAATTCCTGCACCTCCACCTCTCAGATCACCCCAATTCCTGCACATCCACCCCTCAGATCACCCCAATTCCTGCACCTCCACCTCTCCGATCACCCCAATTCCTGCACCTCCCCCCTCCGATCACCCCAATTCCTGCACCTTTACCCCTCCGATCATCCCAATTCCTGCACCTTCCCCCTCCGATCACCCCAATTCCTGCACCTTCACCCCTCCGATCACCCCAAATCCAGCACCTTCCCCCTCCGATCACCCCAATTCCTGCACCTTCACCCCTCAGATCACCCCAATTCCTGCACCTCCACCCCTCAGATCACCCCAATTCCTGCACATCCACCCCTCAGATCACCCCAATTCCTGCACCTTCACCCCTCAGATCACCCCAATTCCTGCACCTTCACCTCTCCGATCACCCCAATTCCTGCACCTTCACCCCTCCGATCACTCCAAATCCTGCACCTTCCCCCTCCGATCACCCCAATTCCTGCACCTTCACCCCTCAGATCACCCCAATTCCTGCACCTCCACCCCTCAGATCACCCCAATTCCTGCACATCCACCCCTCAGATCACCCCAATTCCTGCACCTTCACCCCTCAGATCACCCCAATTCCTGCACCTTCACCTCTCCGATCACCCCAATTCCTGCACCTTCACCCCTCAGATCACCCCAATTCCTGCACCTCCCCCCTCCGATCACCCCAATTCCTGCACCTCCACCCCTCAGATCACCCCAATTCCTGCACCTTCACCCCTCCGGTCACCCCAATTCCTGCACCTCCCCCCTCCGATCACCCCAATTCCTGCACCTTCACCCCTCAGATCACCCCAATTCCTGCACCTCCACCCCTCAGATTACCCCAATTCCTGCACATCCACCCCTCAGATCACCCCAATTCCTGCACCTCCACCCCTCAGATCACCCCAATTCCTGCACCATCACCCATCAGATCACCACAATTCCTGCACCTCCACCTCTCAGATCACCCCAATTCCTGCACCTCCACCTCTCAGATCACCCCAATTCCTGCACATCCACCCCTCAGATCACCCCAATTCCTGCACCTCCACCTCTCCGATCACCCCAATTCCTGCACCTTCCCCCTCCGATCACCCCAATTCCTGCACCTTCACCCCTCAGATCACCCCAATTCCTGCACCTCCACCCCTCAGATCACCCCAATTCCTGCACCTTCACCCCTCAGATCACCCCAATTCCTGCACCTTCACCCCTCAGATCACCCCAATTCCTGCACCTTCACCCCTCAGAACACCACAATTCCTGCACCTTCACCCCTCAGATCACCCCAATTCCTGCACCTTCACCCCTCCGGTCACCCCAATTCCTGCACCTCCCCCCTCAGATCACCCCAATTCCTGCACCTTCACCCCTAGGATCACCCCAATTCCTGCACCTCCACCTCTCAGATCACCCCAATTCCTGCACCTCCACCTCTCAGATCACCCCAATTCCTGCACATCCACCCCTCAGATCACCCCAATTCCTGCACCTTCACCCCTCAGATCACCCCAATTCCTGCACCTCCACCCCTCAGATCACCCCAATTCCTGCACCTCCACCCCTCAGATCACCCCAATTCCTGCACCTTCACCCCTCAGATCTCCCCAATTCCTGCACCTTCACCCCTCAGATCACCCCAATTCCTGCACCTCCACCCCTCAGATCAGCCCAATTCCTGCACCTTCACCCCTCAGATCACCCCAATTCCTGCACCTCCACCCCTCAGATCATCCCAATTCCTGCACCTTCACCCCTCAGATCACCCCAATTCCTGCACCTTCACCCCTCAGATCACCCCAATTCCTGCACCTTCACCCCTCAGATCTCCCCAATTCCTTCCCTTCACCCTTAAGGTCACCCCAATTCCTGCACCTTCACCCTCAGATCACCCCAATTCCTGCACCTCCACCTCTCAGATCACCCCAATTCCTGCACCTCCACCTCTCAGATCACCCCAATTCCTGCACCTTCACCCCTCAGATCTCCCCAATTCCTTCCCTTCACCCTTAAGGTCACCCCAATTCCTGCACCTTCACCCTCAGATCACCCCAATTCCTGCAGCTTCACCCCTCAGATCTCCCCAATTCCTTCCCTTCACCCTTAAGGTCACCCCAATTCCTGCACCTTCACCCTCAGATCTCCCCAATTCCTGCACCTCCACCCCTCAGATCACCCCAATTCCTGCACCTTCACCCCTCAGATCACCCCAATTCCTGCACCTCCACCCCTCAGATCACCCAAATTCCTGCACCTTCACCCCTCAGATCACCCCAATTCCTGCACCTTCACCCCTCAGATCACCCCAATTCCTGCACCTTCACCCCTCAGATCTCCCCAATTCCTTCCCTTCACCCCTAAGGTGACCCCAATTCCTGCACCTCCACCCCTCAGATCACCCCAATTCCTGCACCTTCACCCCTCAGATCACCCCAATTCCTGCACCTCCACCCCTCAGATCACCCCAATTCCTGCACCTTCACCCCTCAGATTACCCCAATTCCTGCACCTTCACCCCTCAGATCACCCCAATTCCTGCACCTTGACACCTCAGATCACCCCAATTCCTGCACCATCACCCCTTCAAGTCAACCCCAATTTCTGTACCTTTATTCCATAGATCACCCCAATTCCTGCACCTCCACCCCTCAGATCACCCCAATTCCTGCACCTTCACCCCTCAGATCACCCCAATTCCTGCACCTTCACCCCTCAGATCACCCCAATTCCTGCACCTTCACCCCTCAGATCTCCCCAATTCCTTCCCTTCACCCTTCAGGTCACCCCAATTCCTGCACCTTCACCCTCAGATCACCCCAATTCCTGCAGCTTCACGCCTCAGATCTCCCCAATTCCTGCACCTCCACCCCTCAGATCACCCCAATTCCTGCACCTTCACCCCTCAGATCACCCCAATTCCTGCACCTCCACCCCTCAGATCACCCCAATTCCTTCCCTTCACCCCTAAGGTGACCCCAATTCCTGCACCTCCACCCCTCAGATCACCCCAATTCCTGCACCTTCACCCCTCAGATCACCCCAATTCCTCCACCTCCACCCCTCAGATCACCCCAATTCCTGCACCTTCACCCCTCAGATTACCCCAATTCCTGCACCTTCACCCCTCAGATCACCCCAATTCCTGCACCTTGACACCTCAGATCACCCCAATTCCTGCACCATCACCCCTTCAAGTCAACCCCAATTTCTGTACCTTTATTCCATAGATCACCCCAATTCTTGCACCTTTACACCCGAAATCATCAAAACTCCAGCAGCTTCACCCCTCAGATCACCCCAATTCCTGCACCTTCACACCTTTAAATCGCCCTAAGTGCTGCAACCTCAGATCACTCCAATTTTGTCATGTTACAGCCAAAAACCTAAATTGTATTGTTATTTTATGTGATAGACCAACACAAAGTGAAAGTAAAATGATAAATGATACAAATAAATATGTGAAAAGTGTGGGGGGGGGGGGCATTTGTATGGCGCCCCCCGGAGTCAATACTTTGTAGAACCCCCTTTCTCTACAAGTCTTTTTGGGGGTGTCTCTACCAGCTTTGCCCATCTAGAGAGGGACATTTCTGCCCATTCTTCTTTGTAAAATATCTCAAGTTCTGTCAGATTGGATGGAGAGCATCTGTGATCAGCAATTTTCAAGTCTTGCCACATATTCTCAATGTGATTTAGTTCTGGACTGTGACTGGGCCATTCTAACACATGAATATGCTTTGCTATAAACCATTCCATTGTAGCTCTGGCTGTACTTTAGGGTCGTTGTCCTGCTGGAAGGTGAACCTCCCCCCAGTCTCAAGTCTTTTGCAGACTCTAACAAGTTTTCTTCTAAGATTGTCCTGTATTTGTCTCCATCCATCTTCCCATCAACTCTGACCAGCTTCCCTGTCCCTGCTGAAGAAAAGCATCCCCACCACATGATGCTGCCACCACCATGTTTCACGGTGGGGATGGTGTGTTCAGGGTGATGTGCAGTGTTAGTTTTCCCCACACATAGCGTTTTGCTTTTAGGCCAAAAAATTGAATTTTGGTCTCATGTGACCAGAGCACCTTCTTCCACATGATTGCTGTGCCCCCCACATGATTGTTGTGCCCCCCCACATGATTGCTGTGCCCCCCACATGATTGCTGTGCCCCCCACATGATTGCTGTGTCCCCCACATGTTTGCTGTGTCCCCCACATGATTGTTGTGTCCCCCACACGGTTGCTGTGTCCCCCACATGATTGCTGTGTCCCCCACATGGTTGCAGTGTCCCCCACATGATTGCTGTGTTCCCCACATGGTTGCTGTGTCCCCCCCACATGGCTTCTCACAAACTGCAAACAGGACTTCTTATGACTTTCTTTCCCCAATGTCTTTCTTCTTGTCACTCTTCCATAAAGGGCAGATTTGTGGAGAAGCACGACTAATAGTTGTCCTGTGGACAGATTCTCCCCCCTGAGCTGTGGATCTCTGCAGCTCCTCCAGAGTTACCATGGACCTCTTGGCTGCTTCTCTGATGAATGCTCTCCTTGCCCGGCCCGGTCAGTTTAGGTGGACGGCCATGTCTTGGTAGGTTTGCAGTTGTGCCATACTCTTTCCATTTTCCGATGATGGATTGAACAGAGCTCCGTGAGACGTTCAAAGCTTGGGAGATTTTTTTATAACCTAACCCTGCTTTATACTTCTCCACAACTTTATCCCTGACCTGTCTGGTGTGTTCCTTGGCCTTCATGATGCTGTTTGTTCACTAAGGTTCTCTAACAAACCTCTGAGGGCTTCACAGAACAGCAGTATTTATACTGAGATTAAATGACACACAGGTGGACTCTATTTACTAATTAGGTGACTTCTGAAGGCAATTGGTTCCTCAAGATTTTAGTTAGGGGTATCAGAGTAAAGGCGACTGAATACAAATGCCCCCCCTCCCCCCCACACACTTTTCACATATTTATTTGTAAAAACTTATGAAAACAATTTATTATTTTCCTTCCACTTGACAATTATGTGACACTTTGTGTCGGTCTATCACATACAATCCCAATAAAATGTGGGAAATTTCAAGGGGTATGAATACTTTTTCAAGGCACTGTATGTAACTATGTAAGTTGATCAGACAAAGTGACAGGGTCTCTTTAGGAGTCCTGCCTGCACTGCCCCAGTTCTGCACACGACACATGGGAAAATCTTTGAATTATGAAATCTCGTTAAAGTGAAATATGTGTGATATTGCTGAGCTCTAATCAGAAATCTCGGTTTGTCACCCAGCTGTACTTTGACACGGAGCCCGGGAGAGCCCGGGGGGGATAGGAGAGATCACCTGCAGATGATTGTGCAGATACCAAACTCTCAGCATTGTCACAAGCGGTTCTTTTTATTCCCAGAGTTCTTAGTTAGAACTTGTTTGGTCGCAGTCAATAGCGACTGATCTTATAGAGCATCAGCAAAACGAGCGAGGGTGTGCGCGTTCCCACCGCGGAGCTTGCGTTCTTTCCATGTGACAAGCTTCATTTTCTGATATAATCAGTATAAAATCCCGGGGAGGGGGGGAGCACACGTCAACACGTATGCCGCCAAGTGGCAATAGGACCAGGTGCAGAGTTCGTGCCGCCGCCCGGGGCCAACGCACTGACGCCGCGGCATAAATCGTTTTTTTTTTTTTAAAGAGGCCCCTGCGGCGCCCATTGATTAGGAATGCCAAATGCAACATTCTCTTATTTTATTAATAAAGGTGCGTGAATAAACAGGCCACATGTCACCCCCCACAATTCGCAGCCCAAGGCGGCCTCCATACTTTTACCCTGAAATTGATACCGGAATGCTGATGGTAAGAAGTAAACACGAGTTCACGCTCTTGTTGTGTCACTTGTATGTGGCGCGTTTCTGTCCTGTAGAGGCGTGTACCATGCTATTTATTGAGATATTTATTGAGATATGAAGGCCAAGATTTCTATTGTCAAGTTGACCAAAGAATGGGGGTGGCATTTGGGGTAGATTATTTCATTTTGTTTTATTTAATATTTATTATTATTATTATTATTATTATTAATAATAATAGTAATAATGTTTTTCTGTCTTTTTTTTCTTTCTGTAAAAAAAAAAAGAAAAAGAAAAATAATGAGGTGAAAAGAGGCAATGGTTTATTTTATCTATTTAATATTTTATTAATATTATTTTTTTCTACTGTCTTTTTTCTTTCTGTAAAAAAAAAAGAAAAAAAGAAAAGAAACATAATGCAGCTAATAGAGGCAATGGTTTATTTCGTTTTTTGGATTTATTCATTTAATAGTTTAAGATTAATCACTGGGTTAGTATTACAGAAGCAGCTGGCATAAATTGTATGGCGACAATAAAAAAAAAGCATAACATTTTTATTTTTTTGCAGCGCTAGTAACATACAATTAAAGGTAGGAGTCCATAGTGTTTAAAGTAAAGTCCTTGTTCAGGAAAGGAAGCTGGAATACCCCACGGTGTAAACAAAGACATAATAGTTTAATATTATTATTATTTATTGTTTTACAATTTTTTCCCCCTTTCTGTAGAAAAAAAAAAAGAAAAATAATGAGGCTAAATAAGACAATGGTTTATTTCATTTTATTTTTTATTTTTTATTTATTCATTTAATATTGTATATTATTATTATTATTATTATTATTATTATTATTAGTTGCTTTCTTTTTTCTTTCAGAAAAAAAAAAAAAAAGAAATGAAAAATAATGAGGCTAAATAAGACAATGGTTTATTTCATTTTCTTTTTTTTTATTTATTCATTTAATATTGTATATTACTATTATTATTATTATTATTATTATCAGTTGCTTTCTTTTTTCTTTCAGAAAAAAAAAGAAATGAAAAATAATGAGGCTAAAATGCGTCTTTCATCAAGACTACTTCTATAGGGTTACGGTGTGAAGGCACCACCGACACCCACCGACACCCAAAGAACTATTTTTCCGCACCTGTCTGACAGGTGCATATCATTACAATTTTTGACAGCAAGGCCAATTCTTGATTTCATCATGAGTACCTCTATAGGGTTACAGTGTGAAGGCGGCACCGACACCGAAATATTTTCGCACCCGTTACAGAAGTAGAAATCCAAAGTCTGTGGAGGAGACACCAGAATTTATCCCAAAAATCTCTAATCTTGTTCCCAGTGCACTACATTGTGGCCTCCTCATGCAGGCTGGCTCTCTAAGCCGTTGCTGGCAAAATAAAGACAGCTTGCAGGGAAAATTTCATATTTTTTTCGGCTTTATAAATGCAATTATTGCTGTAGCAGCTTCTATACACGGCACAGATGCGCCACTTTACAGGTAGACTAAGGGGACCCCCCAGGCTCTATATTGAAAGGAATTTTTCATTTTTATATTTTCACTTTAACCACTTGCCGACCGCGCCATGTAGATATACGTCGGCAGAATGGCACGGCTGCGCAAAGCAATATATATATATATATGCTGTTTGCGCCCCTGCCGCAAGCTCCGTGACTATGCCCGCGGGACCCGCGGCGATCATGTCACAGAGCTGCAGAACGGGGAGAGGCCAGTGTAAACAAGGCATCTCCCCGTTCTGCCTAGTGACAGGACACTGATCACAGCTCCCTTTAATTGGGAGCAGTGATCTGTGACGTGTCACACATAGCCCAGCCCCCACACAGTTAGAATCACTCCCTAGGACACACTTAACCCCTTCAGCGCCCCCTACTGGTTAGCCCCTTCACAGCCAGTGTCATTTACACAGTAATCAGTGCATTTTTATAGCACTGATTGCTGTAAAAATGACAATGGTCCCAAAATAGCATCAAAAGTGTCCGATGTGTCCGCCATAATGTCGCAGTCATGATAAAAATTGCAGATCGCCGCCATTACTAGTAAAAAAAAAAAAATTAATAAAAATGCCATAAAGCTGTCCCCTATTTTGTAGACGCTATAACTTTTGCGCAAACCAATCAGTAAACGCTTATTGCGATTTTTTTTACCGAAAATATGTAGAAGAAAACGTATCGGACTAAACTGAGGACATTTTTTTTTTTATATATATTTTTGGGGGATATTTATTATAGCAAAAAGTAAAAAAAAAAAGTATTTTTTTCCAAATCTTTTCTTGAGGTGATCAAATACCACCAAAAGAAAGCTCTATTTGTGGGAAAAAAAAGGACGTAAATTTTGTTTGGGAGTCACGTCGCACGACCGCGCAATTGTCAGTTAAAGCGACACAGTGCCGAATCGCAAAAAGTGGCCTGGTCATTTGGCAGCCAAATCTGCCGGGGCTGAACTGGTTAAGCACCAATAAATCACTGCTCATTTAAAAATTAATTTTTTTACAAACTTTTTTTCATTGATACATGTCCCCCGGGGCAATACCCAGACCCCCATAACCATTGTAATTACTTGCATACAAGCCTTCAAAATGGGAACTTTTGATTTTTCACGTTCGGGTCTCATAGACTTCAATGGGGTTCGTTATTTGGTTCCGAACTTTCACAATGTTCGAAAGTTCTGGTGCGAACTGAACAGGTGGTCGTTCGGCCCATCCCTAGTGACAACTCTCTTTCCCTATTTCCCAGTTGTGTTTTGTGTTGTCACTTTGTTACATGGGCTTCTGATAGAGACCACAAATTGCCTTTTCAGCACACGTTACACAGACATGGTCCACTTTTATCCCCATTGGGAATCCCGAATTGAGAAATGCCGTGTAGCCATCACTGTGTGTAGAAAGGAAAAGCTGGAATTAGGCTGCACAAAATCAGAAGCACCAGGAAGAGACAAAGGATGAAGAATAGTGAAAACAGATACATTGTATATTAGATACATTGTATTATGATACACGGTGCTTTTGCAAACTAAATGGCATTCAATTAGGGTTTAGACCTACTTTGGGTTAACAATGGCCACCTGCCGGGAGAGCCGGCCCGCTCCTGCCCATTCATAATGATAGGTGTCACTTTACCTGAGATCAAAGCTCCTCCGTGATAATGATGTTCTCAGAGTAATCATGTGACTTGCCATTGTCTGGTAGATCCTAAGAAATGACAATAATAACAGAGAGTGGAAATACAGCAACATTAAACAACGTGTCTAGAACTTAGGATTTAGATGTGCCCCAATAACAGCATATTTAGCCCTCCAAAGCCAAGTAAAGCAAAAACAATGTACAAAGTGTAACAACTCATTGTAAGGGGAGAGGAGAGAGAGAGCTCTAGACAATAGCTGGGAATTTTAGGAGCGGTGGCGTCACCCAAAGGTTCCCATGGCCCGTGCATTGTCAGGGCTCCCTCCCCTCCCCTGCAGCTGCCACTGACTGATACAGGGGTGCTTGATCACATGACCATATAACAGTGACGTATCCATGCCCCAATGGCGTATCCCTGCCCCAATGGTGTATCCCTGCCCCAATGCCATATCCGTGCCCCAATGGCGTATCCCTGCCCCAATGCCATATCCGTGCCCCAATGGCGTATCCCTGCCCCAATGCCATATCCGTGCCCCAATGGCGTATCCCTGCCCCAATGGCATATCCGTGCCCCAATGGCGTATCCCTGCCCCAATGCCATATCCGTGCCCCAATGGCGTTTCCCTGCCCCAATGGCATATCTGTGCCCTTATGGCGTATCCCTGCCCCTATGCCATATCCGTGCCCCAATGGCGTATCCCTGCCCCAATGGCATATCTGTGCCCCAATGTCGTATCCCTGCCTCAATGGCATATCTGTGTCCCAATGGCGTATCCCTGGCCCAATGGCGTATCCCTGCCCCAATTACGTTTCCCTGCCCCAATGGCATATCCGTGCCCCAATGGCGTATCCCTGCCCCAATTACATATCCCTGCCCCAATTACATATCCCTGCCCCAATGCCATATCCGTGTCCCAATGGCGTATCCCTGCCCTAATGGCATATCCGTGTCCCAATGGCGTATCCCTGCCCCAATTACATATCCCTGCCCCAATGCCATATCCATGTCCCAATGGCATATCCCTGCCCCAATTACATTTCCCTGCCCCAATGCCATATCCATGTCCCAATGGCGTATCCCTGCCCCAATGGCATATCCGTGTCCCAATGTCGTATCCCTGCCCCAATGGCATATCCGTGTCCCAATGGCGTATCCCTGCCCCAATGGCATATCCATGCCCCAATGGCATATCCGTGCCCCAATGGCGTATCCCTGCCCCAATGACATATCCATGTTCCAATGGCGTATCCCTGCCCCAATGCCATATCCGTGTCCCAATGGCGTATCCCTGCCCCAATGGCATATCCGTGTCCCAATGGCGTATCCCTGCCCCAATTACATATCCCTGCCCCAATGCCGTATCCATGTCCCAAAGGCGTATCCCTGCCCCAATGGCATATCCCTGCCCCAATTACATATTCCTGCCCCAATGACATATCCTTGCCCCAATGGCGTATCCCTGCCCCAATTACATATCCCTGCCCCAATGGCATATCCGTGCCCCAATGGTGTATCCCTGCCCCAATGGCATATCCGTGCCCCAATGGTGTATCCCTGCCCCAATGGCATATCTGTGTCCCAATGGCGTATCCCTTCCCCAATGGCGTATCCCTGCCCCAATTACGTTTCCCTGCCCCAATGGCATATCCGTGCCCCAATGGCGTATCCCTGCCCCAATTACATATCCCTGCCCCAATTACATATCCCTGCCCCAATGCCATATCCGTGTCCCAATGGCGTATCCCTGCCCTAATGGCATATCCGTGTCCCAATGGCGTATCCCTGCCCCAATTACATATCCCTGCCCCAATGCCATATCCATGTCCCAATGGCATATCCCTGCCCCAATTACATTTCCCTGCCCCAATGCCATATCCATGTCCCAATGGCGTATCCCTGCCCCAATGGCATATCCGTGTCCCAATGTCGTATCCCTGCCCCAATGGCATATCCGTGTCCCAATGGCGTATCCCTGCCCCAATGGCATATCCGTGCCCCAATGGCGTATCCCTGCCCCAATGACATATCCATGTTCCAATGGCGTATCCCTGCCCCAATGCCATATCCGTGTCCCAATGGCGTATCCCTGCCCCAATGGCATATCCATGTCCCAATGGCGTATCCCTGCCCCAATTACATATCCCTGCCCCAATGCCGTATCCATGTCCCAAAGGCGTATCCCTGCCCCAATGGCATATCCCTGCCCCAATTACATATTCCTGCCCCAATGACATATCCTTGCCCCAATGGCGTATCCCTGCCCCAATTACATATCCCTGCCCCAATGGCATATCCGTGCCCCAATGGTGTATCCCTGCCCCAATGGCATATCTGTGCCCCAATGGCGTATCCCTGCCTCAGTGACCTGCCCCAATTACATATCCCTGCCCTAATGGGGTACTAAGGTGTAGCTGTGCAACACAAAAACGAAAGTATGCTGAGTGGCCACAGCACCCTCAGAGAGTCGGCACTCACTGCACACCCTGATAGAGGCAGTTCAGAGTGAGGGGAAGCCTCCATCCCTCCTCCAGTCATATGACAGAGCTGAGAGGAGGACTTCCCTCACTCTGAACTGCATCTGGTCTGGTGAGTAAGTTTAGGAAGGGAGATTTCCAGTGGCGGCTGATGAAGTTTTAGGATGGGGGGGCATCAGAGCCCACCCTTCCTTTTTGACCCCCCTACTTCTCAAATGCCCCACCCCTTTTATAGGTCAGCATTACAGATGGGGTATATAGGTCAGCATTAAAGATAGGGTATATAGATCAGCATTACAGATAGGGTATATAGGTCAGCATTGGGTATAAAGCACTGACAGCACTCCCCCCGCTCATGGCTCGCAGGACTGACAGCAATCCTAAACCCACCCAAACCCCCCCACGCAGGACTGACAGCAACCCCCTGCTTGCGTGACCGACAGCACTGCTCCGAGCACCCCCCCTGCTTGCGACTCACAGGATTGACTTCACCCCCATCCGCTCGCAGGACTGACAGAGGGGCTCATGGCTCGCGGGACTGACAGAAAATCCCCCCCCTCCGCGGGAGGTCCGGCACTTACTGGGCTGTGTCCTCTCCTCCTGCCCTGTCTCTTCAGTGTGGGCAGCAGCGGCGGCGGAGGAGTCTGCTCCTCATGCTGCCTCCGCTCTGTGTCTCCTCTTCCGCCAAAGCACTGGGCATCCAATAGGATCGCCCAGCACTTTGGCCAATCGGGAAACTGGTCTCACTGACCTGCCTTCTGATTGGTGGGGAGGCATTGTAGTGTTAAAATAGCAAAAATGAATTTGCTATGGTCACACAATTGGGTGGGCTCGGGGCACACTGTCTGCGCCCCGAGCCCACCCACCCTTTTTTGAAGCCTATTAGAGCCTCAGGCTCTAATCATGTGCTTAAATAAAACACCTGCTCCCACCCCCACCATAGAAGTCCATGCGTCCGGTGTCCTGAAAGGGGCCGGGCTCATGGATATTAGGCAGTGGCAGGGATAGGGGGGCGGCGCCAATAATGCACAGGCCGCCACTGGAGATTTCTTTCCTGGAGGTCTTTACTGGGAAAGGAATTGGGGCAGTGGTGTCTCTGTATTGAGAGGTCTGTAGTGGGGGGTGTCACATACCTGGTGATGGAGCCTGATGTGGAGAGGAAGGCCATCTTATACACCTCTCACTTGGTACCCCTGGTAAAGTAACAGGAGGCACGAGAGCCTGGAGTGGCACGAGTGCCTGACAGTTTGGGTGAAGACAGCTGCAGATGAGAGGTCTGTGCACACTTGGGTGCAGGCTGGATTGTGACACGGGGCAGCAGGCATAGCAGGCTGGTAGACAGTCAGCAGGCACTTGGCAAGCTGGCAGGTCACATGCAGCAGGCACTTGGCAAGCTGGCAGGTGGCAGACAGCAGGTAATTGACAGGCAGCAGGAATAAGGATGGCCACCACAGGCTGGACACAGAGCAGGGTCAGGCAAGCCGGGTCAGTCACTGGAACATCAGGAACAGAGCAGCAGGCAGAAGAGTAGTCAGGTTCAGGCTGAAGTTGGCAATGGTAAACAGACAGGCAGAGGGATCAGGCAGAGATGTGGTTGGAGAGCAAGCCAGGGGTCAGTTTAGGCAGAGTACAAGTGTGGTCAGACGGATCAGAATGGCAATTGGAAAGGAAACACAGGGACAGGTAGAAGGTAGCAGAAGGCTGTTGACCATAAGGCCAAGTCCTAGTGCAGCAGAGGTGTTTAAATAACCCAATAGTCCCGGCTGGGAGAACACAAAGTGATTATTGCTAGTGGCTATAATTGATCTATCGACGATCAACTCGGGTACAATCAGCCTGCCCATACATGGTTTCAATCTCAGTCGGTCCCTTCTGAACCAGCTGAGATCTAAACCATCTATAGCCAGCTTTACTTATTAGTATAGACCAGGGGTGTCTAAACATTCTAAACAAAGGGTCAGTTTACTGTCCTTCAGACTTCAGGGTGGCCAAACTGTGGCCATTGGGAGTAGTAAAGGTCCCGATATCAGTGGGAGAAAATAATTCCACATCTTTGGTTTCAATGGGAGGAATTGTGTCCCATTATTGGTGTCATTGGGCCCCATTGTTGGTGTCATTGGGAGAAATTGTGTTCGATCATTGGTGTCATTGGGCCCCATTGTTGGTGTCATTGGGAGAAATTGCGTTCTATCATTGGTGTCTAGGGATGAGCTCGGTGTTCGAGTCGAACATACGTTCGACTCGAACATCGGCTGTTCGATCGTTCGACGAAGATCGAACAATTTGGGCCGTTCGCGCCAAATTCGAGTGACGCGAACGGCCCACAATGCACTACGCCATCGCAGTGTCATCCAGGCACTGTGATTGGCCAAGCATGCACTGTGACCCCGCATGCTTGGCCAATCACAGCGCCGGCAGCGAGGAGAGCAATGATTGGCCACAGGCAGGATGCCTGTGGCCAATTATAGCTGAGGGTGTTTAGTACACGCCCCACACTATAAAAGGCCGCCAGCACGGTGGCCTAGTGTAGTGTGTTCCGGAGCAGGGAAAGAGCAGCATAGGCAGGGACAGTGACATTTATTTTTTCTTGCTTAACCTGGATTCCTTTAGTTTAGGGAAAGAGAAGGATAGGTAGGGAGAGTGTCAGTGTGTTTTACTGTGCGAATCCTTGTTTCTAGGGACAGGGAAGGACAGTGAGGGAAATTCTCCTTGTGCTATACTGTGCTAAAGCATTGATCATTTTAAAAGTGAAAGTGATCATCGTATTATTAACACTTATTCTGATGATCACGCTGAACTTCTTAAAATCTACCAAAAGCACTGGCATCTACTTACAGCAGATCCTGTGATAGGACCACTAGTACCCCCCAGGCCAAATATTGCCTATAGACGAGCAACGTCCCTGAAGGACATGCTAGTGCAGAGTGAATTTGAGAACACCAATAGGGGAGATCCATGTAAGGACCTGGGAACTTTCCAATGTGGTAATTGCACATACTGTAAATATATGAACACTAGAAAGAACATTCGGTTACCGAATGGCCAAAAATTTTGACCAAAACACTATGCAAACTGTCAAACTACGGACGTAGTATATCTCATTATTTGCAGTTGTAACTGCTTCTATGTAGGGAAAACTATACAAAAATTGTGGCAGAGAATTTACTGGCATCTAAAAGGGATGAAGGAACAAAATCCTGATCTCCCTCTTGGCAGACATGCTGCCCAAGTTCATGGAGATTGCGTACCAAACCTTGAGGTGTTAGTTTTGGACAGGGTCCACCGCAGCCCCCGCGGAGGTGACCTTAACAAGCACCTTCTTCAAAGGGAGCTGAGATGGATCTCGATCCTCAACGCCACCTCACCCCCTGGCTTGAACCAGGCAATTAACTTTAAACCCTTCCTACCAGGTTTTACATCTGCGAAGTTTGATAGGGATCTGCTAAACTGAGCTCAACAAGCTGTTTATACCTAGTTTGTATGTTGGGTTTTTGTTTGTTTTTTTTGTTTTTTTCTGAAGGAAAAATAAATAAATATGTATGAATTATGCCAGCTGTATAACATGTGTACTAATGTTTCTGATGTATACCGGTTAGATATTCATGTAAAAACTAAAAAATCCTTTTTAAGTAAACAAGATTGGATCCAATTGGTGGAACTTTACCTGATGATTCGCCCACTGGAGATTAGTGCCTAGTTATTATATTGTTGATTATTGTTTATTATTTAGAAATTAATCAAATGACAATTGTACCCTGCACTTTTTGACATATTGGAGCCCGGGGATTTGGGGACCACCCATTGGGCCCACTGACGCTCCCCAGCACAAAAACAGCCCCCGGCTATTTTGATAATCGGGGGCTGACTGCTCATATTTGAGCAAATGGACGGTTATGTGCATATGAATAAATTTCTCTCCCTGTCCTAAGAATTACACACATATGGGACAGAGGGTATTCATGTTACACTGTTTACTACCCATGGGGTTTTGGATTAGTCATTTTTCCCCATTCCTCCGATGGCCCCGTTTGGCGCAGCACATACAATTGTGCTGCCTTTGCGCTGACCTTTTTGGGTCTGGTGCGGGCAACGGAGTGATCTTCTTTTAGCACTTCCGCCCTTTTCGTTGTGCTGGCGGTCTGGTCGACGTCTGACGTCACCGCGCCGGCGTCGTGGACGTCCTTCACATCTGCGTGGGTGCGCGATGACGCCGGACGCCGCCGGGATCGAGGGCGGCCTCTGTATGCGGTGCCTGTCCTGTAAGAGCCTCTCTATTCATTTTCAATACGTAGTTAATTGGGTCCCTACCCGGATGCACAGTCTGGCCCTGTTGTGGCCTCCCACGCTCTACCTCATTGGCTGAATTCCTTCCTTTTGCAGCTTCACCCTTGGCGCCATTTGAGCTGATTGGCTGCAACACCAGCGACAGCTCTATAAAAAGTCCCACCTGACTTGGCCAATTGCTGCACAGCCAGAGTGTGGATGTCCTTGCGCCACATTGACAGGTACCAAGCCCCTTTTTTTCAAACACTTCATCATAGTTATGGGATGCCTAGTTACAGGGCTAGTCTGCGATCTAGAAACTATAATCCATGTGTGTATGTTTTTACAGAGAGGCCGTGGCAGTCTTTCCGCTGCAATTTGAGGCTTCCCTGTGAGCTTTGAGGGGCGTTTTTGGGTTGGTCCTCCTACACATTTCCCCGTGGCTCTGTCATCTCGCCTGCAGTGTTTCTTTGGCCGCTGTATTTGTCTTTATGCGACCAGTAAACTCGCACCATATCCGTTTGGGCTTTATATCACCGGGATAATTCCTCCAAACGGCTGATGTTTATATTACCATTGGAAATGTATGTATGCAATACTATTTGACATAGATGTACTGTATCTTATAGACATACAATTATACAATGTATATATGCATTCATGTATTCTTAAATGAACTTTCATGTATATTTATTCTTCTTTTTCTTTTTTTTTTTTCCTTTGTTTCTCTCCCCCTCCCTTTCTTCTTCTCTACTCTTATTGTTTATTTTAGTTTATTTTATTTTCTCTCTGCAACAATGTCTATCTTCTAGCTGCCCACATATGGGAGAAATTCAAAATAATGTAATCATGCCAATACACTGTTGTGTATTATATAGCTATCACATACTATGTTGTTTTTTTCTCTTATATAGAGACTAAATTGTCTTCAAACTATTGCATGAACCTTGAAGAAGGAAATAATGGAGGCTATCACAGATATAGCTCGAGTATCCGAAACATGTCGGTTGTGTCACCACTAGCTATATGACTTATATGTCTCAAGTAGTAAGGTGTCCTCATGCAATTGTTTTTCAATGACTGTATATGTCTGTTCCTCTCTTTGATTTTAAACCATTTTTGATATATAAGTGTATTATGTATAAATAAAATTCTTTATATTTTTCTATATATACTAGGTGGCAATCCATAATTTACTCCAATCCACACAATCCCAGGGGCACCCCTTTTCCAATTTTTTTTTCAAAATTACCGGGATGTGATTGGTAAAAATGGTAACTTGCCCTGTATCTGCTGGCTAATGGCTTCATCTTCCCCTAATCAATATAAAGCATTGATCATCAACCATCTTTAAAAAAACATTTTTTCTAGGGACGGAAAACTATAGGTAGGGAGAGTGTCAGTTTCTTTCACTGTGCTAATCCTTGTTTCTAGGGACAGGGAAGGACAGTGAGGGAAATTCTCCTTGTGCTATACTGTGCTAAAGCATTGATCATCAACCATCTTTAAAAAAACATTTTTTCTAGGGACAGAAAACTATAGGTAGGGAGAGTGTCAGTTTCTTTCACTGTGATAATCCTTGTTTCTAGGGACAGGGAAGGACAGTGAGGGAAATTCTCCTTGTGCTATAGTGTGCTAAAGCATTGATCATCAACCATCTTTAAAAAAACATTTTTTCTAGGGACAGAAAACTATAGGTAGGGAGAGTGTCAGTTTCTTTCACTGTGCTAATCCTTGTTTCTAGGGACAGGGAAGGACAGTGAGGGAAATTCTCCTTGTGCTATAGTGTGCTAAAGCATTGATCATCAACCATCTTTAAAAAAACATTTTTTCTAGGGACAGAAAACTATAGGTAGGAAGAGTGTCAGTTTCTTTCACTGTGAAAGTCCTTGTTTCAAGGGACAGAGAAGGACACCTGAAGGTAGCCCTTATTGCTTTTTTCCCATCTCCCTGCAGGCCATCTATTAGAATGTCTGGAAGGCAAACAAGGAGAGGCAGACAGTCAGGAGGCAATAAAAGAGGGCAAGCAGGCTCTGTGTCTGGGGGCAACAGTGCTGGTCGTGGACGCGGTGCATTGTCATCAGCACATGGCCATGGGACACGCTTGTCCTTCTTTTCGGCAGCTGGACATGTTGAGCCACATCATGCCGAAGACTTGGTAGAGTGGATGACCAAGCCCTCCTCCTCCTCCTCATCCTCTCTCACCCAGGCTCAGGGTACTGGCAAAGCAGCTGCCAAAGCGTCCTCTTCCCTGGTATCAATGTCAGACTCATCATCAGTCACTCCTTCCCTAGACCCACCATGTCCTCCTCCTGAGGAGTCCCCCGAACTGTTTGAGCACAGTGTTGGGTACATGCTCCAGGAGGATGCCCAGCGTTTCAAAGGGTCTGATGATGAAACCCAGCTACAGGAAGGCAGTAGCGTGAGAGCAGACAGAGGGGATGCTCAAGAAGGACACCAATCTGGCAGTCATGTTCCAGCAGCTGCAGCATACTGCCAGATTGGCTCCAGTGATGAGGAGGGAGGGGATGATGAGGTCACTGACTCCACGTGGGTGTCTAATAGGAGAGAGGAGGAGGAGGAGGATGAGGAGGAGGCACATCTCCAACGAGGCAGGATGCCCTTTGGTGGCCAGCGTAAGGGCAGTACACCGACGGAATCACACCGCAGAGCTCCGCCTGTGCAGGGCGCTGCCTCTGCCCGTCATTCAAAAAGTTCTTTGGTGTGGGCCTTTTTTGAGGCTAGTGCATCAGATCGCACAGCTGCTGTTTGCAACATATGTCTCAAGCGTATATCGCGTGGCCAAAACATCAGCCGCTTGGGTACCACATGCCTGACCAGACATATGTTGACCTGCCATGCAGCTCGTTGGCAAGCCTACCTCAAAGACCCACACCAAAGAACAAAGCGGACCTCTCCTTGCACCGCATCAGCTGGGATCTCCAACCCCACTATAACTTCAGTCCTCTCTGAAACATGCACTGAGAGGAATGAAGGTGTAGAATTAGGTGTGTCACAGCCAAGTACTTGCGGCCACTCTGCTAGCAGTACACCGACGTCCGATTCTAGCAGGCAAATTTCCCTGCCCCAGCTGCTGGACCGTCGAAAGAAGTTCACTCCCAGCCATCCACATGCCCAGCGGTTGAATGCTAGCTTGGCTAAATTGCTAGCGCTTCAACTGCTGCCTTTTCAGTTGGTAGACTCGGCCCCCTTCCGTGAGTTTGTGCAATGTGCGGTTCCTCAGTGGCAGGTTCCCAAACGCCACTTTTTCTCACGGAAGGCTATTCCGGCTCTCTACCGGCATGTGGAAGGCAATGTCTTGGCCTCGCTGGACAGGGTGGTCAGCGGTAAGGTGCATATTACCGCTGACTCATGGTCCAGCAGGCATGGACAGGGACGTTACCTTTCTTTCACGGCCCATTGGGTCACTCTTTTGGCAGCTGGGAAGGATGCAGGACAAGGTGCAGTAGTGTTGGAGGTTGTTCCACCGCCACGCCTCCAAAATGCTACTACTGGTTGTGACACACCTCTCTCCTCCACCCCCTCCTCTTCTTCTTCCTCCATGGCCTCTTCCTGTGCTTTGTCCTCTGAACCAGCGGTGCTCCGTAGCCGTTCAAGGGGCTACGCAAGTACGCAGGCAAAAAGATGCCATGCCGTGCTTGCGCTGGTGTGTTTGGGGGACAGAAGCCACACTGGGGCAGAGGTCCTGTCTGCTCTGCAGGGCCAGGCCGAGAGGTGGTTGACGCCACGCCAGCTTAAGCCAGGAATGGTGGTTTGCGACAATGGCACCAACCTCCTCTCCGCCCTCCGACAGGGACAACTGACCCATGTGCCCTGTGTGGCTCACGTCCTTAACCTGGTGGTGCAGCGGTTCTTGGGCAGGTACCCGGGCTTACAGGATGTCCTGAGGCAGGCCAGGAAAGTCTGTGTGCATTTCCGCAGATCTTATAATGCCAGTGCTCGCCTGGCTGAGCTGCAAAAGGAGTTGAACCTGCCCAAGAACCGCCTTATATGTGACATGCCCACCAGGTGGAACTCAACGTTGGCCATGCTGCAGCGGCTGCACACGCAGCAGAGGGCCATCAATGAGTACCTGTGCAACTACGGCACCAGGACAGGGTCAGGGGAGCTTGTTTTTTTTTCTCCACGCCAGTGGGGCATGATCAGGGATGCATGCACTGTCCTGGCACCATTTGAGGAGGCCACGAGGATGGTGAGCAGTGACAGTGCATGCATCAGTGACACTGTACCTCTTGTCCACCTGTTGGAGCACACGCTGCGTGGAATAATGGACAGGGCACTTGAGGCAGAACAGAGGCAGGAAGAGGAGGACTTCCTTGCCTCTCAAGGCCCCCTTTACCCAGACAGTGTTCCTTCTGTCCCACCCATCGCACAGGAAGAGGAGGAGGAGGAGGAGGAGAAGGAGGAGGAGGATTGTGTCAGCATGGAGGTGGAGGATGGCACTCAGCATCATCAGCAGCAGTCTTTTAGGGATGATTTACAGTCCCAAGAAACCAGTGGACTTGTACGTGGCTGGGAGGAGGTGGCTGCGGATCATGTCGTCCTTAGTGACCCAGAGGACTCCGGACCGAATGCCTCAGCAAACCTACGCTGCATGGCCTCCCTGATCCTGCAAAGTCTGCGGAAGGATCCTCGTATTCTTCGGATCAAGGAGAGGGACCATTACTGGCTGGCCACTCTCCTTGATCCACGGTACAAGGGTAAGGTTGCGGACCTTATGTTACCGTCGCAGAGGGAGCAGAGGATGAGACAACTCCGGGAGGCCTTGCAGAAAGGTCTGTGCAACGCGTTCCCAGAGACTGGGAGGTTACAAACTCCTGGTCCTGGACAACGAGTTGCTGAGGCTTCGGCCAGTCAAAGAAGGAGCGGTGGGGAAGGTGGCCGTCTGACCGATGCGTTCAGACAATTCTTTAGTCCGCAGCCCCAAAGTATGATCGGTTCCAGCAACCATCGCCAGCGTCTGATAAACATGGTGCAGGAATATCTAGGGGCAAGGTCAGACTTGGACACCTTCCCCACCGAAAATCCTCTGGCTTACTGGGTCTTGAGGATGGATCACTGGCCAGAGCTTGCACAGTATGCAATTGAGCTACTGGCCTGTCCTGCATCCAGCGTTCTTTCGGAACGCACATTCAGTGCTGCTGGAGGATTTGTCACGGATCACAGGGTGCGCCTGTCCACCGACTCGGTTGATCGACTGACTTTCATCAAGATGAACCAGTCTTGGATCACCACCAGCTACCACACACCTGATGCTGATATAACAGACTAGTTGATTTTAACATGTCACATCCCTTCAAGACTGATGCTGATGCTGAGTGCCTGTGCTGTTATGTTGACTGGCTATCCTCCTCCTCCGAGTCCTCAATGATACGATTGATGATGATAGCTTGGAAGATCATTTTTGTTTATGGGTGCCGCCACCAGTGGCTAAGGCCCAATTTTTCAGCCCCTGTTTAACAGGGGCGTGTAATTACAATTTTTGAAGCAATAATTTGCCATAGGGCTCATTGCTGTGCTCCAAGTACAGTATCTGTGAGGGGTTGGAGTGTTGTGCCACCAGTGCCTAAGGCCCAATTTTTCAGCCCCTGTTTAACAGGGGCGTGTCATTACAATTTTTGAAGCAATACTTTGCAACAGGGCTCATTGCTGTGCTCCAAGTACAGTATCTGTGAGGGGTTGCAGTGTTGTGCCACCAGTGCCTAAGGCCCAATTTTTCAGCCCCTGTTCAACAGGGGCATGTAATTACAATTCTTGATCTAATAATTCACAGCAGGGCCCATTGCTGCACCCACCAAGAGTAACTCTGAGGGCTTACAGTGTTGTGGCAACGCCACCACCACCACCACCACGAAAGGCCCAATTTTTCAGCCCCTGTTCAAAAGGGGCATGTAATTACAATTCTTGATCTAATAATTCACAGCAGGGCCCATTCCTGCACCCACCAAGAGTAACTCTGAGGGCTTACAGTGTTGTGGCAACACCACCACCACCACCACCACCACGAAAGGCCCAATTTTTCAGCCCCTGTTCAACAGGGGCATGCAATTACAATTCTTGATCTAATAATTCACAGCAGGGCCCATTGCTGCACCCACCAAGAGTAACTGTCAGGGCTTACAGTGTTGTGGCACCAGCACCACCATCAAAGGCCCAATTTTTACTACCACTGTTCAACAATTATATGTAATTAAAATTCCTGATATAATAGTTGACAGCAGGGCGTTCCAGCACCAACCAAGAGTAACTGTGAGTGCTTACAGTGTTGTGCCAACACCAACAACTAAGGGGCCTATTTCTGCAGAGTATATACGGCAGGTCCCTACTTTCAAACATCCAACTTACAAACGACTCCTACTTGCAAACGAAAGAAGACAACAGGAAGTGAGAGGAAATCTACCCCTTGGAAGGAAAATTCTCTCCTGTAAGAATTAATATGGGAGAAAGGTGTCTCCTCTGTACTGATGCTTTATCACCAATCCTTGTTTCAAGAAAAACACCACATTTCAAAAACAGTTGTCATTGGGACGGAAAGTGAGGTGAAATGTTCTGAACAGGGGCACAGACAGCAAAACAAATGTTACAGGGGTGATAACCCTTATCTATGTTTTCCAAAAAGTTTAAAAATAGATTTTTGGGCTGGAGCTACACTTAAACAATGTACCTGTTCAAAATTACAAGCAGATTCTACATAAAAACAAACCTACAGTCCCTGTCTTGTATGCACCGCCTGTATACGGCTGTTCAGAGTATATAGGGCCTTTTTTATTTTGTGTGCGGTGTTCCCCTTAATATCCATACAAGACCCAAAGGGGCTGGTAATGGGCTGGGGTAGGGGGGGGGGGGGGGTCATGGGGTAGCTATGCCATTTTTCTTAAAGAATTTCATCCATATTACCGGGACCAGACATTACATTAAAGCCGCAAGCAGTTTTAAATGGCTTTTTTTTCCTTTAGAAGTGTCATTTTGTGCAGGGACAGTTCTAAACACGGGAAACACGTGGCACTTCACAGGCATACTTTAGACACCCCCCAGGTACGATGTTTAAAGTGGAGCTCCACCCTAAATAGCAACTTTTGCTATTTGGAACCCTCCCCCCTCCGGTGTCACAATTGACACCTTTCAGGGGGGAGGGGGGTGAAGATACCTGTCTAAGACAGGTATTTTCACCCACATCCGGGAGTCCTGTCTCCGGGAATCTGCGGGAGTTACGTCACTTCCCGCAGACTTCCCTTGGTGTTCTGGGAGACACTCGGCTCCCAGAACACAGGAGCACCAATCAGAACGGCGCAGCGCGACTCGCGCATGCGCCGTAGGGAACCGGGCATGAAGCCGCAGGGCTTCACTTCCTGGTTCCCTCAGCGAGGATGGCGGAGGGAGCAGCAGAGCGACGAGCGGTCGCTCGTCCTCTGCTGCGGACGTCGCTGGACTCCAGGACAGGTAAGTGTCCAAATATTAAAAGCCAGCAGCTGCTGTAGCTGTAGCTGCTGCCTTTTAATTTTTTTTTTCCGGTGGAGCAACCCCTTTAAAGGAATATTTGCCTTTTTTTTTTTCACTTTATGCATCATTAAAATGACTGCTCCCGAAAAACGACCGTTTTTAAAACTTCTTTTTGCATTGATACATGTCCCCTGGTGCAGAACCCGGGTTCCCAAACCCTTTTTAGGACAATAACATGCATAATAGTCATTATAATTAGCACTTTAGAATTTGAACGTTCGCATCCATTGTATTTAATAGGGTTCTAATGTTCGTACGAACTTTCGGTCCGTTCGCGGGTTCTGGTGCGAACCGAACCCGGGGGTGTTCGGCTCATCACTATTGGTGTCATTGGGCCCCATAGTTGGTGTCCTTGGGAGGAGTTGTGTCTCATTGTAGTTATTGGGCCCCATTGTTATGTCACTGGGAGAAATGTTGCCCTATCTTTGGTGTCACAGGGAGGAATTGTGTCCTATTATTGGTGTCATTTGGCCCCATTGTTGGTGGCATTGGGGGAAATTTCTCCCTATCTTTGGTGTCATTTAAAGGAATTGTGTCCCATTATTGGTGGCATTTGGCCCCATTGTTGGTGGCATTGGGGGAAATTTCCCCCTATCTTTGGTGTCATTTAAAGGAATTGTGTCCCATTATTGGTGTCATTTGGCCCCATTGTTGGTGGCCTTGGGGGAAATTTCCCCCTATCTTTGGTGTCATTTAAAGGAATTGTGTCCCATTATTGGTGTCATTTGGCCCCATTGTTGGTGGCATTGGGAAAAATTGTGCCCCATCATTGGTGTCATTGGGAGGAATTGTGCCCTTTCATTGGTGTCAGTGAGGGGAATTATGCCCCATTCCAGGTGTCAGGGAATGAAAAGTGCCCAAGGGCCGGTTAAAAGCAAGCAAAAGGCCACATCTGGCCCCTGGGCCGCAGTTTGGAGACCACTGGTCTAGACCAGCCTTTCTCAACATTTTCAACCTGGTAGAACCCTTGAAATAACTTTCCAGTCTCAGGGAACCCCCGCTAATAATGACTATATCTATGTAGCACACGGCCCTTTTTCTCCCGTCTTTGGCTCACTCACAGGGAAAAAGGCACACCATGCCACCGTGCCCGTACCCTCTGGTATAAAGGGGTTAAGCACACTTTTAACTTACGGGTCCTGCAGTGAGCCGTTCCTTTTAGTCTGGTGTTCCCCTCTAAGTTTACATAGGCAAGTCCTTTACTTTTCCCAATGAGGTGAATGTCCACACAGGATATACTCCAACACGAGTTTATTTTCTCTATGCACAGGAACCACAAAGTTGAGAAGAGAGAAAAGTGTTAGAAAGGCAGATCAGATTCAGGCACACCTCTGGCTTCGTCGCCACTCGATCCCGAGTGGGCACAGCCCACCCGGACAGTCGCCCAATGGCACCAGCAGACGGCGTGTAGCTCGAACAATGACCCTGTCCCCTCCAAGGACAAAGTCAGGAGATCCCTCCATTTTGGCAGCAAACAACTCCTCTAAGGCAGTCCGCGAAGCTAGGAATCCCTCCCTCCGACAGGTCACCAGGCCCTTCCCGAGTCAGCAATCCTTATCACTACCCTCTTGTTATGGGATCGATCCTCTCCCGGTTCCCCTTCAGTCAGAGCGGTCACCCCTCCAAGGTTTCCTGGGTTTCCTCAGCTTCTTCTGTGGACTCAGTCAAAGGTACTGAGCCCATCCGGAACGCCGAAAGCCCCGGGCTAAAGGTGCCCGAGACCCCACAGTCTGTGTGCACATCCCCCATGGAGGGGATACGCTCCCTCCTGGGTACAGGTCCCCAGAAAGTGCCCCCCTGAGCAATGGCGTCTGCCCCTTTTGTACCCTCTCCCGGCATGCACAGTGGGTAGACCACCCCCCACTGCACGGCTGCCGAGAGAGGACACCCAATTGCCACTCCATCACCTGTGGTTCAACCCCGAGTACAAGTGACAGCGCCACCCATACTTCTAAGGGGAACTGCACGCCAGGTGAAACAGCAGCAAGGCAGAGTCCAATAAAATAGAAGATCCGAGCCAACTACCACTCGGATCACCCCTAAATTTGGCATAGCAACTCCTCTAATTTGGAACCCCCGCTACATCTACAACTCATGATACATTAGTGTGATGGTCAGTGGGAAGAATGCTCCTTACACTTGTGGTCATTGGGAAGAATTACCACCTTACAGATAACTAAAAAGATCAATGGTGTCAGTGGGAATTTTTCTGAGAGGCAAAAATTGCTCAAGGAACCCCCAACAACCTCTGGAGGAACCCTAGTTGAGAAACCTTGGCCTAGAAAATGGCCATTACTGATTTCTAATATTTGGCTCCCATTGACTTCAAGAAGGTTTGGATCCAGCACCCAAACTAATGTTTGGGGAACCCGTCCTGAACTGAACCCCTTCTGTCCATACGAAAAGGCCAGAATCTCCTGCACAGGGGCTAAATGCCCAATGGACACAATGAGGCATTACATGACAGAGACCCCCAGGAATAAAGGACACGTTGTTTTGTGTCCAGGTGATTTTCTTTAGGAATACCTGAGGTCATTAATAGGTATCAATTAAAATGCTGGAATGTCATGCACAGAGGCTAAAAGCCCCATGGACATGATGAGGCATGAAATGATAGAGACTCAATGGGGTTGGTTTACTAAAGGCAAATAGACTGTGCATTATGCAAAGAGTATATTGCTCCGGAGGTAAGTAAATGAGGGGAAGATCTGCTGACTTCCACCATCCAATCATGTGAAAGCAAAAAAACATTTTTTTTTTAATTTTCCTTGCATGTGATTGGATATTCTTTGCAAAGTGAAGCTTTACCTATTTTTATAAGCTCTGGAGCAAATGCACAGTCTATTTGCCTTTAGTAAATCAACCCCAATGGATCAATAAAACAAGAAGGAGAAAGAGGTAACAAGCCTCGGGACTTTAAAGGTGTCAGATATCAAATAATGAATTACAATGAGATACAATTAGAAATTTTATTACAAAAATAAAAACATGATAGAAATTTTTTTTTTCATCCTTAGCAAAATCATTTGTACTATTCAGAGCATATACACACACACACTACCACTCAACATGTTTCACTTTATACAGCTTCTTCAGGAGATTCAGGTGTGTTGTACTGAATGCTATAGATAACAAGGAAGACAAGAATTAATTTTTTTTTGTAGTTTTTGACAGAATATCCATCAATTTATTGGCATACAAATTACTGGCATACAAATTATTGGCATGCCAATAATTTGATGGAGATTCTGTCAAAAACGACATGAAATTCATTCTTGTCTTCCTTGTTATCTAAAGCATTCAGTACAACACACCTGAATCTCCTGAAGAAGCTGTATAAAGCGAAACATGTCGAGTGGTAGTGTGTGTATATATGCTCTAAATAGTACAAATGATTTTGATAAGGATGAAACATAAATTTTCTATCATGTTTTTAGTTTTGTAATAAAATTTAAAATTGTATCTAATTGTAATTCATTATTTGATATCTGACACCTTTAAAGTCCCGAGGCTTGTAACCTCATTCTTTCTCCTTCTTGTTTTTTTAATAATTGGGATGTGGTGTCAGCTCTGATTTCTCTGCCCCATTCTCTAAAAACTCCCAATGGGTCAATGGTCAGTGGTAAGAATGCTCCTTACACTCAGGGCCGCCATCAGGGGGGTACAGGCAGTACACCTGTAAGGGGCCCGGATGGCAACCCCCCTTTTTTATTTTTTATTTATTTATTTTTATTTATTTATTTTTTAAGGGGCCCGGAGGTCCCTAGGGCCCCAGATGGAAACCCCCCTTTTTTTATAATTTTTTTCTATTTAATTATTTTTTTGTAAGGGACCCAGAGGTCCCCAGAGGCCCGGATATCCCCAGGGCCCCCGGATGGCAACCCCCCCTTTTTTTTTATAAAATGTATTTATTTATTTTATAATTTTTTTTTGTAAGGGGCTCAAAGGTCCCCAGAAGCCCGGAGGTCCCCAGGGCCTCGGATGGCAACCCCCCCTTTTTTTTTTCCTCAGCAACAAAAAGCCCCCCGACCTCAACCATTCGTGGCGGCAGCACCCCCCGCTTCTCAATTCGCAGCAACCCCCCCCCCGGTTCTCCTCCTCTGCTCCAGGGGGCCCATGCCTAAAGCTGTGTAAGGGGCCCCAAAATTCCTAATGATACACTTGAGGTCATTGGGAAGAATTACCCCCTTACAGATAGCTAAAAAGAGGAACCCTGGTTGAGAAACCTTGGCCTAGAAAATGGGCATTTCTGATTTCTATTGCCGCGTACAGACGATCGGAATTTCCGACAACAAAACCGTGTTTTTTTTCTCGTCGGATGTTGGCTCAAACTTGTCTTGCATACACATGGTCGCACAAATGTTGCTCGGAAATTACGATGGTCAAGAACGTGGAGACGTACAACACTACGTCGAGCCGAGAAAAATTACATACAATGATTCTGAGCATGCGTCGATTGGTTCCGAGCATGCGCAGCACTTTTGTGTGTCGGAATTGAATACACATGATTGGAATTTCCGACAAGAACTTTTGCTGTTGGAAAAATTGATAACCTGCTCTCAATCATTTGTTGTCAGAAATTCCGACAGCAAATGTCCGATGGAGCCTACACACAGTCGGAATATCCGACCAAAAGCTCACATCGAACATTTGTTGTCGGAAATTCCGATCGTGTGTGCGCGGCATAAGATTTGTCTCCCATTGACTTTATTAGTGTTTCGGATCCAGCACCCAAAACAATGTTTAGTGAACCCGCCCCCCGTCCCGAGCTCCTTCCTCCCATACAAAATCACCAGAACCTCCTGCAGAAGGGGCTAAACGCCCAATGGACACGATGAGGCATTACATGTCAGAGACCCCCAGGAATAAAGGACACGTTGTTTTGTGTCCAGGTGATTTTCTCTAGGAATACCTGAGGTCATTAATAGGTATCAATTAATGAGATTGCTCCTGGATTGATGTCAGTTCAAAGGTTGGCCGGCTGCCATGACCCCAGGAGTGTAACTTTCCAGGGATAACACGATATTAGCCAATATCTGCTCACATCTTTGTTGTCCTGGAAAGAAGGAGGATATTTTCAGAGACTTGTGGATTCACCTTCCTGCTTTGATCTTCTTATCTCAGATACTTAAACCAAAGCGAAGATCACTTCTCCGGGGGCCATGATCAAAGAGGTACAAGGAGAGGGACAAGAGGAGAACAATGGAGAACAATGGAGAACAATGGAGTCACTCAGAGCTCCCTCCAGAGATCACATGCAGTTCATTCACTCAAATGTATCCCTTCTCATAAAAAAAAGGAAACAATCCAAACAGAACTGTTACCCGACCTTCTACATCACTACATCACCGACCTTCTACATCACGTCATTGTTCAGTGCAAAGATGTCTGGAATCAAAATAAAATTCCACCATTGACTCTTCACCTGTTGAGTCGATGTGTTCCAGTTCATTATTCACCATGCTGCCATTAAATACTAAGGTACTACATTTAATACTTAAAGCGGAGTTCCACCCAAATTTGGAACTTCCGCTTTATCCACTTCTCGCCCCCTTACATGCCACATTTGGCATGTCATTTTTTTTGGGGGGGGGAGTGGGTAGGGTGACCACGTGTCCCGGATTGCCCGGGACAGTCCACATTTTGCAGGTCTGTCCCGGGTCCCGGGTACCTTTTTTATTCCATGAATGAAACTGACACAGCCACCCCCCGGGCCAATCTGATGCCCCCAAAAATGGCCGCCACATCACCGCTTTATTCACTGACAGTACTTGTCCTGGCTGGGAATGCCTGGAGGAACACAATCCCCGCCCCATGCTTGTGATTGGAGAAATCATAAATCCCACCTCTTGTGTCCAATCACTGTGCTGTGATTCGTTACAGCACAAGCTGATTTTTGGGAAGGGAGGGTGTCCCTGAATGGTAGTTTGGAAATGTGGTCACCCTAGGAGTGGGGCTTCATTAGGAGTGGGACTTCCTGTCCCACTTCCTCCTTCCGCCCTGGGCTCACCTAGGCGATATGTCATATCGCCTTGTGGCGGCCCCTCCCTGTAGGCGATTACCTGGGACGTGACAGGTCCCAGGCGATCGCCTGTCCATTCAGAGAGCGCTGCGCTGTTCGCGCATGCGCAGTGAGTGCCCAGCCGTGAAGCTGAAAGCTGTCACGGCCGGGTGCCCACACAATGAATGGAGGCGCCGGCGGAGAAGGGGGGGAGAGGAGCGGAGCTCCGGGCGGCGCGTCGGTGGACAGTGGAACGGGTAAGTGTCTGTTTATTAAAAGCCAGAAGATACACTTTTTGTAGCTGCTGACTTTTAATAAACATAAAAAAAGGCTGGAACTCCCCTTTAACATTAAAGTGGAGCTCCACCCTAAAGTGGAACTTCCGCTCATCGGATTCCCCCCCCCCCCTCCGGTGCCACAATTGGCACCTTTCAGGTGGGAGGGGGTGCAGATACCTGTCTAATACAATCCTCAAAGAAAACTAAACTGTTGAGGTTTCACCAACGGTTGCTAAGCACAGTGGCTGGTAAATGGACTTTTTGGCTTCAGAGTCTCTTCCAGCGACTCTAGTGAACAGGAACTGGAGTTACCTTTGCTACGCTGCAGCCCCTGTCAGGGGGAAGACATCCCTCCAAGAGAGTTACCAGAGGCCCCACCGTCACCGGATTAATGCTGTACCGGGCTATCTGGAAGGGTTACACTCCCCGGCCTCCTTGCCTCAGATACGGGTCCCAACACCTTAGGGCCCCCTCGGACTCCTCCACCCTCGCGGAACCCAGTCGAAGTTACTGGGCCCCAGGCCTTGGTCATAGTACCTCACCCCAGGCTTAAGGCACCTGGGCCCGGAACTCCGGAACGCCAGCACCCAGGCCGAAGGTGCCTGGGCGCGGCCGCCTCCTCCAACTCTGAACCCCAAGGTCAGGGCGTCCGCCCCTTTTATCTCCTCTTCCTTTGCGTCACAGCGGGTTCCCCGCCCCGCTGTACCGGCGCCAGGAAAGGACAAAAAGGAACAGTCTTGCGGTGCAGGTTCAACTCCGGCCCAGGGCGACAACGCCACCTGCAGGCCACAGGGAACCTTGCACCACCAGAGTCCTCCAAGAACCACAAAAGGGATTCTCAGATTCCCTAACAATTTGTACATCTGGGTTAAGAAACCCAGATGCTCCCCCCCAAATTTAAATACCCGCTATAACCCGCTATAACTTTTGCGCAAACCAATCAATATACGCTTATTTTTTTCCCCAAAAATATGTAGCAGAATACATATCGGCCTAAACTGAGGAAGAAATTATTTTTTTTTACATTTTTTGGGGAAATATTTATTATAGCAAAAAGTAAAAAATTATAAAAAATAAAATAGAAAAATTGTCGCAATTTTTTAGTTTATAGCACAAAAAATAAAAACCGCAGAGGTGATTAAATACCACCAAAAGAAAGCTCTATTTGTGGGGGGAAAAAGCACATACATTTTGCTTGGGTGCCACGTTACACGGCCGCGAAATTGTCAGGTAAAGCGAAGCAGTGCCGTATCGCAAAAAATGGCCTGGTCAGGAAGGGGGCAAATCCTTCCGGTCCTTAAGTGGTTAAATGACAATTGTTCTGTCATGCAACACTGTACCTAAACTAAAAAAATTCACACAGAAAGAGCTTTCTTTTGGTGGTATTTAATCACTACTGTTTATTTTTAATTTTTTGATAAATAAACCAAAAAAATACCCCAAATTTTGAAAAAAAAATGCATTCTCTACCTTTCTGTTATAAAATTTTACAAATAAATAATGTTCCTTTATAAATTTTGGCCAAAATGTATTCTGCTCCATTTCTTTACTGAAAATAACCCAAATCAGTGCATATTATTTATTCTGTAGGAACGTTATAGAATCCACAATCTATGGGATATATATCTGAAAATTGAACATTCCTGATGTACTAAAGGCTGATCTCATTTCTTGAGGTCCAAAAACATCAGGACAGTAAAAATACCCCCCAAAGGACCCATTTTTGGAAAGTAGAAAGTCCAAGGTGTTTAGAAAGAGGCAAGGCGAGTATTTTGAAGTTGTATTTTTTTGTCACAACTTTTTGGAATATGAAGAAATTTAAAAAAATGTTCACACTTTAAAAAGTTTTTTTTTTTACATACTGTCACCAGTGCAGTACAGCGTCATCATATGACTGATGTGGCCGTGATCAGGGACATTAATAGTGACAGTATGTATTTTTTTTTTTTTTTAATTATGATTTTTTTTTACATTTCTTAATTTTTCCCCCAAAATTGTGACAATTGTGTAAATTAATAGGTGTTTTCCATTTTCTTTTTTTTTTATTAAATTTTTTATTGCATTATTTTTATACATTATTGCAGTACAGCATCATTATATAACTGATGTGGCCGTGATCAGGGACATTAATGTTGACAGTATTTTTTTAATTTCTTAATTTTTCCCAAAAATTGTGACAATTGTGTAAAAGGTGTTTTCCATTTTCTTTTCTTTTTACTAAATTTTTTATTGCATAATTTGTATACATTATTGCAGTACAGCATCATCATATAACTGATGTGGCCGTGATCAGGGACATTAATGGTGACAGTATTTTTTTAATTTCTTAATTTTCCAATTTTTTTTTTACAATTGGCTTCAAAAAAGGATGCTCTGTGCCCCAAGCCCACCCTGTTGTGTGACATTAGTAAGTTAATATTCGCTAATGTCTTCCTGCTTCTCCTCCCGGCCAATCAGGAAGCAGGTCCTGAGACCCCATTGGCCGGGAGTCCTAAGACTCCATTGGCTGGGAGTCCTAAGACCCCATTGGCCGGGAGGAGAAGCGACGGTCGGGACATGATGGAGACGGAGAGGGGAATCTGCCGCCGCAGACGTGACCTGCATGGGGTAAGTTCTGGGCTGACGGGGGCCTGGCGGGCGAGAGGACGAGCCGGCAACCAGGGCGGTGGGCAGTGTTGTCAATGGTGTGCCGTAGTGGCCTGGAGCGACAGGGGGGTCTGTGGCCAGATCTGTCTGCCGCCCCCCCCCTGACCGATGGAGCACTAGCTGCTATTGTTGGACAGATTGATAGCAGCGGGAGCCATTGGCTGCCGCTGCTGTCAGTCAAATCCAGTGACACGAGAACGGGGGGCGGGGCCGAGTCCTGCTGTCTGTTTTATTGGATGCAGCAGTGGGACTCTGGAATTTTTTTCCTCAGTTTAGTCCGATACGTATTCTTCTACATATTGATTGGTTTGCGCAAAAGTTATAGCGTCTACAAGATAGGGGAAAGATTTATGCCATTTTTATTATTATTATTTTTTTTTACTAGTAATGCCGGTGATCTGCGACATTATGGCGGACACATCGGACACTTTTGACACATTTTTTGGACCATTGTCATTTATGCAGCGATCCGTGCTATAAAAATGCACTGATTACTGTATAAATGTCACTGACAGAGAAGGGGTTAACACTAGGGGGCGCTCATGGGGTTAAATGTGTTCCCCGGGAGTGTTCTAACTGTGGGGGGAGGGGACTGACTAGAGGAGATGACAGATTGTTGTTCCTAGCTAGTAGGAACTCCCGATCTGTCTCTCCTCACAGAACAGGGATTTGTGTGTTTACACACACACACACGTGTCGCTGTTCTGGCTCTCGTGCTCGCGACCGCCGGCCACGCGCATCGCCAACCCCAGTAGTGCAGCAGGCGTGCCTGCTATTCCGCTTAGAGGAGCCGACGTACAGCTACGACGGTTCGTAAGATCGTGCCGACCTGCCGCAGTATAATGACGGCGGCTGGTCGGCAATCGGTATAACAGGACAGGTTCCCCTCAGAACAGGCCTCGCCATGGTCCACCAAAGAAGTTGAGGTCACGTGCTCAGCGTCATATCCAGAGGTTGTCTTTGGGAAATAGACGTATGAGTGCTGCCAGCATTGCTGCAGAGGGGGAAGGGGTGGGGGAGGGGTCAGCCTGTCAGAGCTCAGACCATACGCCGCACACTGCATCAAATTGGTCTGCATGGCTGTCGCCCCAGAAGGAAGTCTCTTCTAAAGATGATGCACAAGAAAGCCGGAAAACAGTCTGCTGAAGACAAGCAGACTAAGGACATGGATTACTGGAACCATGTCCTGTGGTCTGATGAGACCAAGATAAACGTATTTGGTGTCAGATGGTGTCAGGCGTGTGCGGCGGCAACCAGGTGAGGAGGACAAAGACAAGTGTGTCTTCCCTACAGTCAGGCATGGTGGGGGGAGGGTCATGGTCTGGGGCTGCATGAGTGCTGCCGGCACTGGGGGGCTACAGATCATTGAGGGGACCATGAATGCCAACATGTACTGTGACACACTGAAGCAGAGCATGATCCCCTCCCTTCAGAGACTGGACCGCAGGGTAGTATTCCAACATGATAACCACCCCAAACACACCTCCAAGATGACCACTGCCTTAATAAAAAAGCTGAGGGTAATGCCCCGTACACACGATCATAATTTACGTCGGAAAAACCATCCAAAGTTTTTCCGACGTAAATTCCGATCGTGTGTACGGGGCATTACCCTCAGCTTTTTTTATTAAGGCTGTGGTCTTTTTGGAGGTGTGTTTGGGGTCATTATCATGTTGGAATACTACCCTGCGGCTTGGTTTGGAATTCCGCTCAAGCTTGGCTTTCATACACACGGTCACACAAAATTTCTCTGAACTTTCGACCGTCAAGAACACAGTGACGTCCAACACTACGACGAGCCGAGAAAATTAAGTTCAGTGCTTCCGAGCATGCGTCAAATTGTTTCCGAGCATGCGTCGAAAATTTTGCTCGTCGGAATTGCTACAGACGATCGGAATTTCCGATTGAAATTTTTTTTCCGTCTGAAAATTTGAGAACCAGCTCTCAAATTTTTGCTGCCGGAAATTCCGACAGGAAAAGTCAAATGGAGCGTACACACGGTCGGAATTTCGAAAAAAAAGCTCACATCGGACTTTTCTTGTCGGAATTTCCGACCGCGTGTACGCGGCATTAGAGGTGAAAAAATGGTGAGTTTTGCCTCAAGGTTGAAGCCTTTTACAATGGCGAAATAAAAGTACCATCATCCAATAGTTGTATGCAGAAGAAAAAGAGGCGGGGACAGTGGCTGAAGCTGTCTTCCTATGACAACAGGGGAAAGTGGACTATCTCAGTATTAATGAACACAGATAAACTTTGAATAAAAATGATTGTTTATTACATATAAAAAAAACTTTAATTACAAAAAGTCAAGGCATAAAAACAAAAAAGTCGATACATACAGAACACATATACTTCGACTTCCAGGTGAATTTCTGGTTACGGAATTTCTCGCAGATTATGTAATCCTCTACCAGTTTCGTGTTCATAAGACTTCATCAGGAGGGTAAATCTATAAGATAATCAGCGTGTTTGAAAACCTGTACAGAAGGTAACAATACAATATAGAAAAATACGTTTAGCTTAGAAATGTATCAAAATCTTGTACAGCAAAAACCTGGGTGCCGTCGCTTACCCATAATAAGTCCAAAGCCAGAGGCAAGCTTCAATCACCAAAAGATCCCCCCGTGCCCGCTGAGGGTAAAGGGGATGGACTGGCCAAGCATGTCTCCAGACCTAAACCCTATTGATCATCTGTGGGGGATTAGTGATGAGCCGAACACCCCCGGGTTCGGTTTGCACCAGAACCCGCGAACGGACCGAAAGTTCGTACGAACATTAGAACCCTATTAAATACAATGGATGCGAACGTTCGAATTCTAAAGTGCTAATTATAACAACTATTATGCATGTTATTGTCCTAAAAAGGGTTTGGGAACCCGGGTTCTGCACCAGGGGACATGTATCAATGCAAAAAGAAGTTTTAAAAACGGTCGTTTTTCGGGAGCAGTCATTTTAATGATGCATAAAGTGAAAAAAAAAAAGTCAAATATTCCTTTAAATATCGTACCTGGGGGGTGTCTAAAGTATGCCTGTGAAGTGCCACGTGTTTCCCGTGTTTAGAACTGTCCCTGCACAAAATGACACTTCTAAAGGAAAAAAAAGCCATTTAAAACTGCTTGCGGCTTTAATGTAATGTCTGGTCCCGGTAATATGGATGAAAATCTTTAAGAAAAATGGCATAGCTACCCCATGACCCCCCCCCCCCCCCTACCCCAGCCCATTACCAGCCCCTTTGGGTCTTGTATGGATATTAAGGGGAACCCCGCACATAAAATAAAAAAGGCCCTATATACTCTGAACAGCCGTATACAGGCGGTGCATACAAGACAGGGACTGTAGGTTTGTTCTTATGTAGAATGTGTTTGTAATTTTGAACAGGTACATTGTTTAAGTGTAGCTCCAGACCAAAAATCTATTTTTAAACTTTTTGGAAAACATAGGTAAGGGTTATCACCCCTGTAACATTTGTTTTGCTGTCTGTGCCCCTGTTCAGAACATTTCACCTCACTTTCCGTCCCAATGACAACTGTTTTTGAAATGTGGTGTTTTTCTTGAAACAAGGATTGCTGATAAAGCATCAGTACAGAGGAGACACCTTTCTCCCATATTAATTCTTACAGGAGAGAATTTTCCTTCCTAGGGGTAGATTTCCTCTCACTTCCTGTTGTCTTCTTGCGTTTGCAAGTAGGAGTCGTTTGTAAGTTGGATGTTTGAAAGTAGGGACCTGCCGTATATATTCTGCAGAAATAGGCCCCTTAGTTGTTGGTGTTGGCACAACACTGTAAGCACTCACAGTTACTCTTGGTTGGTGCTGGAACGCCCTGCTGTCAACTATTATATCAGGAATTTTAATTACATATAATTGTTGAACAGTGGTAGTAAAAATTGGGCCTTTGATGGTGGTGCTGGTGCCACAACACTGTAAGCCCTGACAGTTACTCTTGGTGGGTGCAGCAATGGGCCCTGCTGTGAATTATTAGATCAAGAATTCTAATTGCATGCCCCTGTTGAACAGGGGCTGAAAAATTGGGCCTTAGGCACTGGTGGCACAACACTACAACCCCTCACAGATACTGTACTTGGAGCACAGCAATGAGCCCTGTTGCAAAGTATTGCTTCAAAAATTGTAATTACACGCCCCTGTTAAACAGGGGCTGAAAAATTGGGCCTTAGGCACTGGTGCCACAACACTCCAACCCCTCACAGATACTGTACTTGGAGCACAGCAATGAGCCCTATGGCAAATTATTGCTAAAAAAATTGTAATTACACGCCCCTGTAAAACAGGGGCTGAAAAATTGGGCCTTAGCCACTGGTGGCGGCACCCATAAACAAAAATGATCTTCCAAGCTATCATCATCAATCGTATCATTGAGGACTCGGAGGAGGAGGATAGCCAGTCAACATAACAGCACAGGCACTCAGCATCAGCATCAGTCTTGAAGGGATGTGACATGTTAAAATCAATTAGTCTGTTATATCAGCATCAGGTGTGTGGTAGCTGGTGGTGATCCAAGACTGGTTCATCTTGATGAAAGTCAGTCGATCAACCGAGTCGGTGGACAGGCGCACCCTGTGATCCGTGACAAATCCTCCAGCAGCACTGAATGTGCGTTCCGAAAGAACGCTGGATGCAGGACAGGCCAGTAGCTCAATTGCATACTGTGCAAGCTCTGGCCAGTGATCCATCCTCAAGACCCAGTAAGCCAGAGGATTTTCGGTGGGGAAGGTGTCCAAGTCTGACCTTGCCCCTAGATATTCCTGCACCATGTTTATCAGACGCTGGCGATGGTTGCTGGAACCGATCATACTTTGGGGCTGCGGACTAAAGAATTGTCTGAACGCATCGGTCAGACGGCCACCTTCCCCACCGCTCCTTCTTTGACTGGCCGAAGCCTCAGCAACTCGTTGTCCAGGACCAGGAGTTTGTAACCTCCCAGTCTCTGGGAACGCGTTGCACAGACCTTTCTGCAAGGCCTCCCGGAGTTGTCTCATCCTCTGCTCCCTCTGCGACGGTAACATAAGGTCCGCAACCTTACCCTTGTACCGTGGATCAAGGAGAGTGGCCAGCCAGTAATGGTCCCTCTCCTTGATCCGAAGAATACGAGGATCCTTCCGCAGACTTTGCAGGATCAGGGAGGCCATGCAGCGTAGGTTTGCTGAGGCATTCGCTCCGGAGTCCTCTGGGTCACTAAGGACGACATGATCCGCAGCCACCTCCTCCCAGCCACGTACAAGTCCACTGGTTTCTTGGGACTATAAATCATCCCTAAAAGACTGCTGCTGATGATGCTGAGTGCCAGGCTCCACCTCCATGCTGACACAATCCTCCTCCTCCTCCTCCTCCTCCTCCTCTTCCTGTGCGATGGGTGGGACAGAAGGAACACTGTCTGGGTAAAGGGGGCCTTGAGAGGCAAGGAAGTCCTCCTCTTCCTGCCTCTGTTCTGCCTCAAGTGCCCTGTCCATTATTCCACGCAGCGTGTGCTCCAACAGGTGGACAAGAGGTACAGTGTCACTGATGCATGCACTGTCACTGCTCACCATCCTCGTGGCCTCCTCAAATGGTGCCAGGACAGTGCATGCATCCCTGATCATGCCCCACTGGCGTGGAGAAAAAAAACCAAGCTCCCCTGACCCTGTCCTGGTGCCGTAGTCGCACAGGTAATCATTGATGGCCCTCTGCTGCGTGTGCAGCCGCTGCAGCATGGCCAACGTTGAGTTCCACCTGGTGGGCATGTCACATATACGGCGGTTCTTGGGCAGGTTCAACTCCTTTTGCAGCTCAGCCAGGCGAGCACTGGCATTATAAGATCTGCGGAAATGCACACAGACTTTCCTGGCCTGCCTCAGGACATCCTGTAAGCCCGGGTACCTGCCCAAGAACCGCTGCACCACCAGGTTAAGGACGTGAGCCACACAGGGCACATGGGTCAGTTGTCCCTGTCGGAGGGCGGAGAGGAGGTTGGTGCCATTGTCGCAAACCACCATTCCTGGCTTAAGCTGGCTGGGCGTCAACCACCTCTCGGCCTGGCCCTGCAGAGCAGACAGGACCTCTGCCCCAGTGTGGCTTCTGTCCCCCAAACACACCAGCGCAAGCACGGCATGGCATCTTTTTGCCTGCGTACTTGCGTAGCCCCTTGAACGCCTACGGAGCACCGCTGGTTCCGAGGACAAACCACAGGAAGAGGCCATGGAGGAAGAAGAAGAGGAGGGGGTGGAGGAGAGAGGTGTGTCACAAACAGTAGTAGCATTTTGGAGGCGTGGCGGTGGAACAACCTCCAACACTACTGCACCTTGTCCTGCATCCTTCCCAGCTGCCAAAAGAGTGACCCAATGGGCCGTGAAAGAAAGGTAACGTCCCTGTCCATGCCTGCTGGACCATGAGTCAGCGGTAATATGCACCTTACCGCTGACCGCCCTGTCCAGCGAGGCCAAGACATTGCCTTCCACATGCCGGTAGAGAGCCGAAATAGCCTTCCGTGAGAAAAAGTGGCGTTTGGGAACCTGCCACTGAGGAACCGCACATTGCACAAACTCACGGAAGGGGGCCGAGTCTACCAACTGAAAAGGCAGCAGTTGAAGCGCTAGCAATTTAGCCAAGCTAGCATTCAACCGCTGGTCATGTGGATGGCTGGGAGTGAACTTCTTTCGACGGTCCAGCAGCTGGGGCAGGGAAATTTGCCTGCTAGAATCGGACGTCGGTGTACTGCTAGCAGAGTGGCCGCAAGTACTTGGCTGTGACACACCTAATTCTACACCTTCATTCCTCTCAGTGCATGTTTCAGAGAGGACTGAAGTTATAGTGGGGTTGGAGATCCCAGCTGATGCGGTGCAAGGAGAGGTCCGCTTTGTTCTTTGGTGTGGGTCTTTGAGGTAGGCTTGCCAACGAGCTGCATGGCAGGTCAACATATGTCTGGTCAGGCATGTGGTACCCAAGCGGCTGATGTTTTGGCCACGCGATATACGCTTGAGACATATGTTGCAAACAGCAGCTGTGCGATCTGATGCACTAGCCTCAAAAAAGGCCCACACCAAAGAACTTTTTGAATGACGGGCAGAGGCAGCGCCCTGCACAGGCGGAGCTCTGCGGTGTGATTCCGTCGGTGTACTGCCCTTACGCTGGCCACCAAAGGGCATCCTGCCTCGTTGGAGATGTGCCTCCTCCTCATCCTCCTCCTCCTCCTCTCTCCTATTAGGCACCCACGTGGAGTCAGTGACCTCATCATCCCCTCCCTCCTCATCACTGGAGCCAATCTGGCAGTATGCTGCAGCTGCTGGAACATGACTGCCAGATTGGTGTCCTTCTTGAGCATCCCCTCTGTCTGCTCTCACGCTACTGCCTTCCTGTAGCTGGGTTTCATCATCAGACCCTTCGAAACGCTGGGCATCCTCCTGGAGCATGTACCCAACACTGTGCTCAAACAGTTCGGGGGACTCCTCAGGAGGAGGACATGGTGGGTCTAGGGAAGGAGTGACTGATGATTTGTCTGACATTGATACCAGGGAAGAGGACGCTTTGGCAGCTGCTTTTCCAGTACCCTGAGCCTGGGTGAGAGAGGATGAGGAGGAGGAGGAGGGCTTGGTCATCCACTCTACCAAGTCTTCGGCATGATGTGGCTCAACATGTCCAGCTGCCGAAAAGAAGGACAAGCGTGTCCCATGGCCATGTGCTGATGACAATGCACCGCGTCCACGACCAGCACTGTTGCCCCCAGACACAGAGCCTGCTTGCCCTCTTTTATTGCCTCCTGACTGTCTGCCTCTCCTTGTTTGCCTTCCAGACATTCTAATAGATGGCCTGCAGGGAGATGGGAAAAAGCAATAAGGGCTACCTTCAGGTGTCCTTCTCTGTCCCTTTACTTAAGGATTTCTAAATATGGTTGAGGATGATTGCTTTTGCACAGAATAGCACAACGACAATTTCCCTGACTGTCCAAAAAACAAGGATTTCAAAGATGGTTGATGAGGAATGCTTTAGCACACTATAGCACAAGGAGAATTCACTCACTGTCCTTCCCAGTCCCTAGAAACAAGGACTTGCACAGTGAAAGAAACTGACACTCTCCCTACCTATAGTTTTCTGTCCCTAGAAAAAATGTTTTTTTAAAGCACACTATAGCACAAGGAGAATTCCCTCACTGTCCTTCCCTGTCCCTAGAAACAAGGATTATCACAGTGAAAGAAACTGACACTCTTCCTACCTATAGTTTTCTGTCCCTAGAAAAAATGTTTTTTTAAAGCACACTATAGCACAAGGAGAATTTCCCTCACTGTCCTTCCCTGTCCCTAGAAACAAGGATTATCACAGTGAAAGAAACTGACACTCTTCCTTCCTATAGTTTTCTGTCCCTAGAAAAAATGTTTTTTTAAAGCACACTATAGCACAAGGAGAATTTCCCTCACTGTCCTTCCCTGTCCCTAGAAACAAGGATTCGCACAGTAAAACACACTGACACTCTCCCTACCTATAGTTTTCTGTCCCTAGAAAAAATGTTTTTTTAAAGCACACTATAGCACAAGGAGAATTCCCTCACTGTCCTTCCCTGTCCCTAGAAACAAGGATTCACACAGTAAAACACACTGACACTCTCCCTACCTATCCTTCTCTTTCCCTAAACTAAAGGAATCCAGGTTAAGCAAGAAAAAATAAATGTCACTGTCCCTGCCTATGCTTCTCTTTCCCTGCTCCGGAACACACTACACTAGGCCGCCGTGCTGGCGGCCTTTTATAGTGTGGGGCGTGTACTAAACACCCTCAGCAATAATTGGCCACAGGCATCCTGCCTGTGGCCAATCATTGCTCTCCTCGCTGCCGGCGCTGTGATTGGCCAAGCATGCGGGGTCACAGTGCATGCTTGGCCAATCACAGCGCCTGGATGACACTGCGATGGCGTAGTGCATTGTGGGCCGTTCGCGTCACTCGAATTTGGCGCGAACGGCCCAAATTGTTCGATCTTCGTCGAACGATCGAACAGCCGATGTTCGAGTCGAACGTATGTTCGACTCGAACACGAAGCTCATCCCTATGGGGGATCCTCAAACGGAAGGTGGAGGAGCGCAAGGTCTCCAACATTCACCAGCTCCGTGATGTCGTCATGGAGGAGGGGAAGAGGACTCCAGTGGCAACCTGTGAGGCTCTGGTGACCTCCATGCCCAAGAGGGTTAAGGCAGTGCTGGAAAATAATGGAGGCCACACAAAATATTGACACTTTGGGCCCAATTTGGACATTTTCACTTAGGGGTGTCCTCACTTTTGTTGCCAGTGGTTTAGACATTAATGGCTGTGTGTTGAGTTATTTTGAGGGGAGAGGAAATTTACACCGTTATACAAGCTGTACACTCCTCCCCCCTGTGTACACTCCTCCCCCTGTGTGCACTCCTCCCCCCTGTGTACGCTCACTACTTTACATTGTAGCAAAATGTAATTTCTTCAGTGTTGTCACATGAATGTGACTGAGGGGTGTACTTACTTTTGTCAGATACTGTATATATAGGGTAACATGGTGCTGCTATTAAATTGGTATTGAACCCAAACCCAAATGCAGGTTTAAGATCTCTACCAAGCATGTTAGTTAAAGGAATTGTGCATTTTAACCCCTTGCCGACTGCTGCTATACGACGATATACGTCAGCAGAATGGCACGGCTGGGCATATGGACATATACTCACGTCCCCTTCAAGACGCGGCATTGTGGGTGCGTGCGCGCCCGCCGCAAGCTCCGTGAGTGTGACCGCAGGTCCCGCGGACTCCATGTCCGCCGGGAGTCCCGCGATCGTCTCGCGGTGAAGAAGATGCTGATGTAAACAAGGCATTTGCCCATTCTGCCTAGTGACACGACACTGATCACAGCTCCCTGTAATTGGGAGCAGCGATGAGTGTCGTGTCACATGTAGCCCACCCCCCCCCCACAGTTTGAACACATCCCTAGGACACACTTAACCCCTCCTGCGCCCCCTTCAGGTTAACTGCCAGTGTCATTTACATAGTAATCAGTGCATTTTTATAGCACTGATCGTTGTAAAAATGACAATGGTCCCAAAATAGCGCCAAAAGTGTCCGATGTGTCCGCCATAATGTCGCAGTCACGATAAAAATCACTGATCGCCGCCATTACTAGTAAAAAAAAAAAATATTAATAAAAATGCCATAAAAATATCCCCTATTTTGTAGACGCTATAACTTTTGTGCAAACCAATCAATAAACGCCGATTGCAATTTTTTTTACCAAAAATATGTAGAAGAATACGTATCGGACTAAACTGAGGATTTTTTTTTTTTATATATATTTTTGGGGAATATTTATTATAGCAAAAGTAAATATTTATTTATTTATTTTCAAAATTTTTGCTCTATTTTTGTTTATAGCGCAAAAAATAAAAACCGTCGAGGTGATCAAATACCACCAAAAGAAAGCTCTATTTGTGGGGGAAAAAGGACGTCAATTTTGTTTGGGAGCCACGTCGCACGACCGCGCAATTGTCCGTTAAATCAACACACTGCCGAATCCCAAAAAGTGCTCTGGTCTTTGGGCAGTCAAATGGTCCGGGGCTGAAGTGGTTAAAGTTATTCCTTATTAAAATAATTACTCCCCATCAATTAGTATTTTTCTTTAAATTTTTTTCTTTTGTACACGCCCCCCTGGCAATGCAAACATATAATTAATTAGGTAAAATTGTTATTTCCCCTTTAAAAAATAAAAATAAAAAATTACCCTATACTGAATATGTTTAGCATAATGCTGTAAAAGGTTTTTCCTTTTAACAAGCTGTAAGAAGAATTGGCTGAGATTGTTTTCATGGTAATAACCAAGCTTGCTCAATTTCCTCCAACTGTCAGAAGAGTGCGCCACCTTGTGGTCAATTATAAATTCCCAGTTCCTTAAAATTTCTAATGCATATCAAAGGATTTCATATACTGAGTGCTATCAATACATTTTTATTATGTGCATATAGCCCCAGAATGTAGATTTTTTTTTTTTTTTTTAGCATGTTTGGCTTATCATTATTACCTTTAGTATATACCGGTAGGCAAAACACAAACAGAAATTGACAGTTTAAAATCATTATAATAAATACTGAGAGACTGGCCACTAACAACTGATCCCCTCTGTGCACATGGGACACCACTAGACACAGGTAATGACCACCAATTATAGGCATGCACACAGTGTGTGCTGGGTGTGCCCAATCATACTGTGTGGCACAGATTCCCCCTGCTGACCCCCACCCCCCCCCCCCCCCGGTGGCAGTTCTGGCTTCCCTCCTCTCCTCTCCCACCAGCTGCTGCAGGGGATGTTTCAGGACGGATAGTAGGGAATGGGGAAGGGGACAGTAAATATGCCATTTACCGGCACCTTCCTTTTCTGAATGAACACAGTGAGTGATCGGTACTGATCACTCACTCTGTCAATTCAGAACTGAAGCATTGTAAGTTTACTATGCTTCAGTTTGTGAGTGAACAGGAAGCCGCTCAGCACAGAGGACTTCCCATTCATTCAGAAAGGGACTGGGGAATCTCTGTCCTTGGTCCCTTTTTTTCTGTCTCAAAATTGAGAAATCAGGGGTCTGTTTAGACTCCTGATATTTTACCAAAGCCTTCCAAATGGGCTCCTAAAAAATTGTAAAAAAATAAATAAAAAATAAAGCTAAAAAACTACTTACACCATCCCCAGCTATTTTGCATGTCACCACCCACTGTCTATCTCTCTATATATACATACAGTGCCCTGAAAAAGTATTCATACCCCTTGAAATGTTCCACATTTTGTCATGTTACAACCAAAAACGTAAATGTATTTTATTGGGATTTTATGTGATAGACCAACACAAAGTGTCACATAATTGTGAAGTGGAAGGAAAATGATAAATGATACAAATAAATATGTGAAAAGTGTGGGGGGGACATTTGTATTCAGCCCCCTTTACTCTGACACCCCCAACTAAAATCTAGTGGAACCGATTGCCTTCAGAAGTCACCTAATTAGTAAATAGAGTCCACCTGTGTGTCATTTAATCTCAGTATAAATACAGCTGTTCTGTGAAGCCCTCAGAGGTTTGTTAGAGAACCTTAGTGAACAAACAGCATCATGAAGGCCAAGGAACACAGCAGACAGGTCAGGGATAAAGTTGTGGAGAAGTATAAAGCAGGGTTATGTTATAAAAAAAAAATCTCCCAAGCTTTGAACATCTCACGGAGCTCTGTTCATTCCATCATCGGAAAATGGAAAGAGTATGGCACAACTGCAAACCTACCAAGACACGGCCGTCCACCTAAACTGACCGGGCCGGGCAAGGAGAGCATTCATCAGAGAAGCAGCCAAGAGGCCCCATGGTAACTCTGGAGGAGCTGCAGAGATCCACAGCTCAGGGGGGAGAATCTGTCCACAGGACAACTATTAGTCGTCATCTCCACAAATCTGCCCTTTATGGAAGAGTGACAAGAAGAAAGACATTGGTGATAGAAAGACATAAGAAGTCCTGTTTGTAGTTTGCGAGAAGCCATGTGGGGGACACAGCAAACATGTGGGGGACACAGCAATCATGTGGGGGACACAGCAAACATGTGGGGGACACAGCAAACATATGGGGGACACAGCAATCACGTGGGGGACACAGCAAACATGTGGGGGACACAGCAATCATGTGGGGGACACAGCAAACATGTGGGGGACACAGCAAACATGTGGGGGACACAGCAATCATGTGGGGGACACAGCAAACATGTGGGGGACACAGCAATCATGTGGGGGACACAGCAAACATGTGGGGGACACAGCAATCATGTGGGGGACACAGCAAACATGTGGGGGACACAGCAATCATGTGGGGGACACAGCAAACATGTGGGGGACACAGCAATCATGTGGGGGACACAGCAAACATATGGGGGACACAGCAAACATGTGGGGGACACAGCAAACATGTGGGGGACACAGCAATCATGTGGGGGACACAGCAAACATGTGGGGGACACAGCAAACATGTGGGGGACACAGCAATCATGTGGGGGACACAGCAAACATGTGGGGGACACAGCAATCATGTGGGGGACACAGCAAACATGTGGAAGAAGGTGCTCTGGTCAGATGACACCAAAATTCAGTTTTTTGGCCTACAGCAAAACGCTATGTGTGGGGAATACTAACACTGCACATCACCCTGAACACACCATCCCCACCACTGGATGATGTAATCACCATTAGAAACAACAACTGCGCAAATGGCACTCAAAGTCTACCACGTTGTGTAGGAAATGAACAGTACTGGACACAGTCACTGACCACCACTAGAGCAGGTGTCCTCTGCTGGACACAGGGACCATTACCAAACATATGGACTATAACTGGACACAATGGCCATAACTAGCACAGCTATGGTATACTACTGGACCCATGGAGAAACTGACAAGTAGGAGAGCCAACATCTTGCATGTGATTGGATAATGGAAGTCATCAGAGCTTCATCTCATTCGCCAAGCTCTGGGGAAAATTCCCTTTCAAAGTGAAAAGCCTAATTGGTTAAGTTTGAAGAGATGCAGCGCACACAATGGGGAACTCCCAGTTCAATTTGCAAGATCCTCTGTCAGGTGTTCAGGCTCAGTGCAATCCTTACACACCACAACACAAACAAGTAAAAGGATTGAGCTGGCAACGCTTTAGTCCATATAGTGATTTTAATAGTTGGTTACATGAAGTGATAAGCAAAACAGCTGACGCGTTTCGGCAACCGCCTTAGTCGTAGCTACGACTAAGTCGGTTTCCGAAACGCGTCAGCAGTTTTGCTTGTCACTTCGTGTAACCAACCATTAAAATCAGTATATGGACTACAGAGTTGCCAGCTCAATCCTTTTACTTGACCAGCCTAATTTCCTTTAGTTTGGGTTAAAGATAAAATAAAACCAAGAAGTGAACACTACTACTGAAAAGGAATGACATTCACCAGACCAGGGATTCGCCATAATTAATTTGGTACAACCTTACTCTTCCCACAGCAGCCTGGTTGAAAAAGGCGGTCAGATCCAACCGAAATCCCACTCCGCTGAACAGTGTAGTCAAGAGCACTGGAAAGGGAAGGCGGCTTTCTAAATCCTAAACTTTATGCCCCCCTAGAGGGCAGTACCCGACACATGTGCAAGGCTATGTGTGTGTGTATGCAGAGCTGGTGGAGGAAAGGGGGGGGGAGTAGCATACATCCTGCCAAGTGGCCCTGATTCTGAATCTGCAACTGGTTGCTGATACAAGGCTACAACCGGCAGGCAGCCACATGTCCCTTGCAGTTCACTAGCTTGGCTACACTCGGCCAGCACTGCCCACAGCCGTGTAGATTGGAATGGAAGAGCGGTCCTGCCCTGAGGCCCTGGTGAGACGAAAGTAGGACACAGAGGGGATCGAAGAGTGGGGGGTTGTCTTGCAGTGGTGATCAGAGTGGGGGTTTGGGATGTAGAGGTAAGCAGAGTGGGGGTTTGGGGTGTGGAGGTGAGCAGAGTGGGGGTTTGGAGGTGAGCAGAGAGGGGGTTTGGGGTGTGGAGGTGAGCAGAGAGGGGGTTTGGGGTGTGGAGGTAGGCAGAGTGGGAGTTTGGGGTGTGGAGGTGAGCAGAGTGGGGGTTTGGGGTGTGGAGGTGAGCAGAGTGGGTTTGGAGGTGAGCAGAGATGGGGTTTGGGGTGTGGAGGTGAGCAGAGAGGGGGTTTGGGGTGTGGAGGTGAGCAGAGTGGGAGTTTGGGGTGTGGAGGTGAGCAGAGTGGGAGTTTGGGGTGTGGAGGTGAGCAGAGAGGGGGTTTGAGGTGTGGAGATGAGCAGAGTGGGGGTTTGGGGTGTGGAGGTGAGCAGAGAGGGGGTTTGGGGTGGAGAGATGAGCAGAGTGGGGGTTTTGGGTGGGGAGGTGAGCAGAGTGGGGGTTTGGGGTGTGGAGGTGAGCAGAGTGGGGGTTTGGGGTTTTAAGAGGTGAGCAGAGTGGGAGTTTGGGGTGTGGAGGTGAGCAGAGTGGGTGTTTGGGGTGTGGAGGTGAGCAGAGTGGGGCTTTGGGGTGTGGAGGTGATCAGAGAGGGGGTTTGGGGTGTGGAGGTGAGCAGAGAGGGGGTTTGAGGTGTGGGGGTGAGCAGAGTGGGTGTTTGGGGTGTGGGGTGAGCAGAGTGGATGTTTGGGGTGTGGGGGTGAGCAGAGTGGGTGTTTGGGTGTGGAGGTGAGCAGAGAGGGGGTTTGGGGTGTGGAGGTGATCAGAGAGGGGGTTTGGGGTGTGGAGGTGAGCAGAGAGGGGGTTTGAAGTGTGGGGGTGAGCAGAGTGGGTGTTTGGGGTGTGGGGGTGAGCAGAGTGGGTGTTTGGGGTGTGGGAGTTTGGGGGTGTGGAGGTGAGCAGAGTGGGAGTTTGGGGGTGTGGAGGTTAATCAGAAAGGGGGGTTTTGGGGTACAAAGGTGAGCAGAGAGAGGGGTTGTGGTGCACAGGTGAGCAGAGGGGTTTTGGGGTACACAGATTAGCAGGGAGGGGAACATGCAATGTGATTTAGTAGCCCATTCATTTGAATGGGCTGTAAATGGCACTGGAACGCAGAGTAAGTACTGCATGCACTACTTTTAAAAAATGCGGTGCAACAAATCGCGTTTGGGGTCCCTCTAACAGTGCATTGGCACCTGCATGCAGGTCGCAATGGTGGGTAATCACATGTGATGCGGGAAATGAACACAGAGCGGTGTGAGTGGCTCTGGAGTGAACTGGCGCTAGTCCCTGATCCTTTTTAAAAAAAATTGCACTGCACCAAAAATGCCCCCTTAAGAAGAGCGCGTTTCTCTCCACGTCAGGAACACGCGTGATTTTCATGTGTGTAATGAAAACCAATGCTTACCTGGGTGGCGCCTCGAGACTGAAAATACTTTTCAAGGGCGCCCTGACTGGAAGAAGATTGAGAAACACGGCTTTAGTGGCATGGAAAAAAAAAAACATGCGCCAGATCGGAAACCCCGACTGCCGCCAGAATGAGAGCGCTGCGGACAATGTGTGACCACCATGGCGGCCAACACTGTCAGCCTGAGATCTTCTATATTATATATAAATGCTCTCAGGTGCGCAATAGGAAGGAATGTAAAAGATTGAGGTCGCCCTACTTCTGATGAAATTGATGGTTGTCAGCCTGCCCCGGGCTCACATTATTGGGGACGTTTCCACACAGAAATGCGAATGTTAGCTAATATTTACCCAAACACTGTTCTAAAAACAAGAAATAACTCAAAAAGCATAAACATAAAATATATTGGATAAGGCAGTGCCGATGCACAACTGACCAGCTGTGACCTGCGACTGATGATCTACACAGGTCCTGCGTCTGACTCTTTGGGGTTTCGGTGATATGGTGAGATGTAGGCTTCCGATAGCCATCTCAACTCTTCATAGTCCGCCCCAGAACCTGCATATATTATACGGGTATCTGATGATAGGAATCACTTGATCACCCTAACCCCTTGTCTATCAGGCCCGGTTCACACCGGTGCGGTGCGAGAACCCTGCGAATGCAGTGTGGGTTCCCGCATCGCACCCGACTCACACAGCATTTCACACTGTCATACAGGGCCGCCATCAGGAATTTTGGGGCCCCTTACACAGCTTCAGGCATGGACCCCCCTGGAGCCTCCGGGGCCCTGGGGACCTCTGGGCCCCTTACAAAAAAAAAAATGATAAAAAAAAATATATATATAAAAAATAAAAAAGGGGGGTTGCCATCCGGGGCCCAGGGGACCTCCGGGCCTCTGGGGACATCTGGGCCCCTTACAAATAAATAAATAAAAATAAAATTTTATCAAAAAAAAAAGGGGGGGTTGCCATCCAGGGCCTCTGGGGACATCTGGGCCCCTTACAAAAAGAAAAAAAAAAGAAACAAACAAAAAAGGGGGGGTTGCCATCCGGGCCCCTGGGGACATCTGGGCCCCTTACAAAAAGAAGAAAAAAAAGAAACAAAAAAAAAGGGGGGGGGGTTGCCATCCAGGCCCCTTACAGTTGTACTGCCTGTACCCCCCTGATGGCGGCCCTGCTGTCATATGCGAACTGCTGGGGAGTGTCATTATATGTTAACGACACCCCCATTTCAGCTCGCGTATCGCAGTGCGAACTGACAGTTCGGACATGAATCGGATCGCACAGGTGTGAACACCCATGCCATCTGATTCTGGTCCGAACAGAAAAAAGGGTCCAGTGCGTGTTTGGACCGAATGCGGTGCGATATCAGCCATACTATCTGTATACTATCTGTATGGCTAAAATCGCATCACACAGACATCGCATGTAATGTGAACAGCAGTGCGCTGCGAATCACATGCGATGTCTGGGCATCGCACAAGTGTGAACCCGGCCCTTACGGTATGTTTGGGGGATAAAACAAACTCTTTTACATGGCTCTGAAGATGCTAATGAACCCAGAAGTCATGTGTTTTTCATCACTTCTGGGTTCAGAACTCTCACTCCCCAGCTACTGTAGCCAAGGATGCAGCTAACTAAGCACAATCTGTGCTTTATTAGCTGCAGTGAAGGGCAGGTAAGACATTGAGGGCCTGCTGGACCCCTGATGTCTACATAATGAGGATCTATCACCTTCCTGATGCTATCACCTGATGAACCCAGAAGTGATGTGTGTTGCATTACTTTCAGATTCAGTACTCTCACTCCCCAGCTACTGTAGCCAAGGTTGCAGCTAACTAAGCATGATCTGTGCTTTATTAGCTGCAGTGAAGGGCAGAGGAGACAAAGAGGGCCTGCTAGACCCCTGTGTGTCTACATAATGAGGATCTGTCACCTTCCTGATGCTATCACATAGTGAACCCGGAAGTTATGTGTATTGCATTAAATTTCGGGTTCAGAGCTGTCATTCCTTAGCTAGGATGCAGATAATCAAGCATGATCTGTGCTTCATTAGCCGATGTGAAGATCAGGAGAGACATTGAGGGTCTAATAAACCCCTGATGTCTTCATAAAAAGCACCGTATGCTGTATATAACATAAGAGGACCTTCCCAATGCTATCACATAGGAGGCTTGTGATAGCATTGAAGTTAAATAAATAAACAAAAAAGAGAAATGTGTAAAAAAAATATATATATATAATAAAATAAAAATCACATAAAAAGAATGAAAAGAACCCCCTATACACACCCCAATGGAAGCACAGGGTGCACATGTATATGTAAACATAAAATGTGTCACACATGAGAGGCGGATAAAACCAATTATGTTATTAAAACATTTAAAATAACAAGAAACACCAGACACATAACTTGATAAAATGATTAATTATAGGTATATAACCAATATGTGGTGTCTGTCATTTTAGGAACAACGCGTTTCGCAATAAAGCTCTTCGCAAAATGCGTTGATCCTAAACGTCAGACACCACATACAGTATAGGTTATATACATATGATCAGTCTTTTTTAAAGCTATGTGTGTTTTTTTTTTTTTGTTGTTTTTTTATTTTACATTTTGTAATAAAAAATTTGTTTTATCCACCTCTCATGTGTGACACAATTTATGTCTATGCTTGCATTGGCGTGTGTACAGAGGTGCTTTTCATTTTTATTTTTTTTATATGATATCTATTTTATTATAAAAAAAAGTACACATTTTTTTTTCTCTTTATTTAACTTCATTGCTATCACAATAAAAAAATTTTTTTTCTATTTGTGTGATTTCTTGGTGGAACATATAAAGTCCCATTTACTGTTCTCTGCCCCCCTCATGCCCACGGATGTTTTTACAGCCACGTTTTTTACAGCTTAAAAACGCCTGTCCATGTTATTGTATACATTTTTTTACCTTTTAAAAAAAAATAAAAAACTTCGGAGCTCAAAAACGCAATTGCGGCGTTTTTGCGCATTTTTAGCGTTTTTTAAGCCTAATGCCGAGGCCGAGGAACGCACTGGTCCTGGGTTTTTTTTACAGCTTAAAAACGCCTATGCTATTTGCAGCTCAAAAACGTCTAGGTGGGCATGAAGCTATAGACTAACATGGGCAGGCGTTTTTAAGCTGTAAAAAACGCGGCTGTAAGAACGTCCGTGGGCATGGAGGGATCTCTATTTGCAATACTGTGTAAGTAGGTGTGGTGTGATAAATAATGTTAATGGACCGGCTCCTCCACATAATCCTATATAATAGGTCAAATTTTGCACTTATCAAACAGATACAATGAAATTCAATGTTATATTTAAAATGATATTAAAAATAAAACAGTGCATTGAACATTATTTTGAATGATTTTGAGTGACTAAATTAGAGCAGAGAAATATTGTAGCATTTTTGTTTAAATGTTGCTTCTCAGCACATTAGTATTTCACCATTTGCTTACCGGGCATTTAAACCCCCCCTCCTGCCCGGACCAATTTTCAGCTTTCAGCGGTCTCACTCTTTGAATGACAATTGCGTGGTCATGCTACACTATACCCAAATAATTTTTTTATAATTTGTTTCCCACAAATAGAGCTTTCTTTTGGTGGTATTTTAATAAAAAAAATAAAAAAAACGAATAAAAAAAAAATACAAAACCGTTTTATATTTTGTTAGAAAATTTTGCAAACAGGTATTTTTTCTCCTTCATTGATGTACGCTGATGAGGCTGCACTGATGGACACCGATAGGCTGCACTGATGGGCTGCACTGATGGGCACGATAAGGCGGCACTGATGGGCATTAATGGGCTGCACTGATAGGCACTGATAAGGCGGCACTGATGGGCACCGATAAGGCGGCACTGATCAGCACTGGTAAGCGAGACTGATAGGCAGCACTGCTAGGTGGCACCGATGAGGCACTGATTGGCACCACTGGTGGGCATTGATAGGTGGCACTCATCGTAGGCCTTGATAGGTGGCACTGTTTTGCACTGGTGGTCACTGTGGGCACTGGCAGGCGGTACTGGTGGGCACTGATGAGGCCGATGTCCCCTACACAAAAGTCGATGATCGTCTGTCAGCGTGAGGAGAAAAAGAAGACGATTACCGAGATTTTGTTTACATCACGTGATCAGCTATCATTGGCTGACAGTTGATCACGTGGTAAGTGTCCGGGAGTGACGGGAGTGACCAGGTGATCACAGCGCGGGGAGCGTGCAAAGGGGAGGACGTCTATTGACGGCCTCCCGGCAATTCAGGTCCGCGCTATTGCCGTCATTCGGCTTTAGCGCGGACGCCAAGTGGTTAAAGAAGGCAAAACTTTTTATTTATTTTGGAAAGAGTAAGGGAGGGATATAAGACTTGTCAAGTTTTTTTTTTTCTTCTTTTTTTTGCCATCTGAGTCCTATTGGGGAGATTTTCTTTCACTTCCTGTCCCATAGCTAAAACAGGAGGTGAGAGGAAATCTCTCCAAAGTGAAGGAATCCCTGGTTGTCACCAGAATCTATTGTCCCCATTGGAAGATTTCTCCTCTAATACTGTTCTGATGTCAACCCAAGATTTGGGATTTTTCTTTTACTTTCACTTTTAGGCCTCATACACACGTACGTTTTTACAGCTGCGTTTTTTAGCTTTTTTTTCAGCTTAAAAACACCACTCCATGTTATTCAATGGCCTCATACACACCACAGCGTTTTTGAGTTGTAACAGGCAATGGCTGAGGCTCCAGTGCTAGAGCTGTAAAAACGGCAGACGCCGGTAAAAGGTGTTAAACGCGATTTAACACTGTAAACAGCGTTAAGCATTGTCTGGCGTTTCTCTGCCCCTATTCAAAATCAATGGTTCCCAATGGGATTCAAGATGATTGGACTTGCGGTGCGACTTGTGTGCTGAGGATCTTGAAGGGGAACCCCGCCAAAATGTTAAAAATTATTTTGCGTGAGGTTCCCCCCCAAGACGATACCAGACCCTTCAGTCTGCTATGAATCTTAAGGGGAACCGCACACCAGAAAAATGGCATGGGGGTCCCCCCAAGATCCACACCAGACTCTTATCCGAGCAGCCCGGCAGGTCAGGATGGGGGGGGGATGAGCGAGCGCCACCCCCCCTGGACCATACCAGGCCACATGCCCTCAACATGGGGGCGGTGAGTGCTTTGGGGCAGGGGTCTGTGGCGGGGGCTTATTGAAATCTGGAAGCCCTGTTTAACAAGGGGGCCCCCAGATACTGGCCCCCCACCCTAGGTGAATGAGTATGGGGTACATACTCTCTGCGCTGTCTCCTCTCTGCGCTGTCTCCTCGCTCTTTTGCCGGGTCTTCTTGCTATTTTGCTGGGTCCTCTCCCACTCTTCTGATGTTGCTTGACGCAATCTCCCAGGGTAATGCTGGGTCCGCCGTGTACAATGACTTATATTGGCATGGGGCGGGGCCACACAATGATGTTATTTGGAGGCCACACCCCTTGTGACGTCCCTGTCCGGGGAATGATGGGGCGATGACGTCACAAGGGGCGTGGCCTCCAAAACACGTCATCGGGTGACCCCGCCCCATGCCAATATAAGTCATTGCACACGGCGGACCCAGCATTACACCGGGAGATTGCGTTGAGTCAATATCGGAAGAAGAGCGGTGGGAGAAGACCCAGAAAAAGAGCGAGAAGACAGCGGAGAGAGAAGACAGCAGAGAGAGGAGACAGCGCAGAGGGGAGAAGAACCGGAGAGGGGAGAAGGACCGGAGAGAGGAGAAGGACCGGAGAGGAGAGATGAACCGGAGAGGGGAGAAGGACCGGAGAGGGGAAAAGAACCGGAGAGGGAAGAAGGACCGGAGACGAGAGAAGGACCGGAGAGGGGAGAAGAACCGGAGAGGGGAGAAGAACCGGAGAGGGGAGAAGGACCGGAGAGGGGAGAAGGACAGGAGAGGGGAGAAGAACCGGAGAGGGGAGAAGAACCGGAGAGGGGAGAAGAACCGGAGAGGGGAGAAGGACCGGAGAGGGGAGAAGAACCGGAGAGGGGAGAAGAACCGGAGAGGGGAGAAGGACCGGAGAGGGGAGAAGGACCGGAGAGGGGAGAAGAACCGGAGAGGGGAGAAGGACCGGAGAGGGGAGAAGAACCGGAGAGGGGAGAAGGACCGGAGAGGGGAGAAGGACCGGAGATGGGAGAAGGACCGGAGAGGGGAGAAGGACCGGAGAGGGGAGAAAAACCGCAGAGGGGAGAAGAACCGGAGAGGGGAGAAGGACCGGAGAGGGGAGAAGAACTGGAGAGGGGAGAAGGACCGGAGAGGGGAGAAGAACCGGAGAGGGGAGAAGGACCGGAGAGGGGAAAAGAACCGGAGAGGGGAGAAGAACCGGAGAGGGGAGAAGGACCGGAGAGGGGAGAAGAACCGGAGAGGGGAGAAGAACCGGAGAGGGGAGAAGGACCGGAGAGGGGAGAAGAACCGGAGAGGGGAGAAGGACCGGAGAGGGGAGAAGAACCGGAGAGGGGAGAAGGACCGGAGAGGGGAGAAGAACCGGAGAGGGGAGAAGGACCGGAGAGGGGAGAAGGACAGGAGAGGGGAGAAGAACCGGAGAGGGGAGAAGAACCGGAGAGGGGAGAAGAACCGGAGAGGGGAGAAGGACCGGAGAGGGGAGAAGAATCGGAGAGGGGAGAAGGACCGGAGAGGGGAGAAGGACCGGAGAGGGGAGAAGAACCGGAGAGGGGAGAAGGACCGGAGAGGGGAGAAGGACCGGAGAGGGGAGAAGGACCGGAGACGGGAGAAGGACCGGAGAGGGGAGAAGGACCGGAGAGGGGAGAAAAACCGCAGAGGGGAGAAGAACCGGAGAGGGGAGAAGGACCGGAGAGGGGAGAAGAACTGGAGAGGGGAGAAGGACCGGAGAGGGGAGAAGAACCGGAGAGGGGAGAAGGACCGGAGAGGGGAAAAGAACCGGAGAGGGGAGAAGAACCGGAGAGGGGAGAAGGACCGGAGAGGGGAGAAGAACCGGAGAGGGGAGAAGAACCGGAGAGGGGAGAAGGACCGGAGAGGGGAGAAGAACCGGAGAGGGGAGAAGGACCGGAGAGGGGAGAAGGACCGGAGACGGGAGAAGGACCGGAGAGGGGAGAAGAACCGGAGAGGGGAGAAGAACCGGAGAGGGGAGAAGGACCGGAGAGGGGAGAAGAACCGGAGAGGGGAGAAGGACCGGAGAGGGGAGAAGAACCGGAGAGGGGAGAAGAACCGGAGAGGGGAGAAGGACCGGAGAGGGGAGAAGGACCGGAGAGGGGAGAAGAACCGGAGAGGGGAGAAGGACCGGAGAGGGGAGAAGAACAGGAGAGGGGAGAAGGACCGGAGAGGGGAGAAGAACCGGAGAGGGGAGAAGGACCGGAGAGGGGAGAAGAACCGGAGAGGGGAGAAGGACCGGAGAGGGGAGAAGAACCGGAGGAGAGGGGAGAAGGACCGGAGAGGGGAGAAGGACCGGAGAGGGGAGAAGAACCGGAGAGGGGAGAAGAACCGGAGAGGGGAGAAGGACCGGAGAGGGGAGAAGGACCGGAGAGGGGAGAAGAACCGGAGAGGGGAGAAGGACCGGAGAGGGGAGAAGAACCGGAGAGGGGAGAAGGACCGGAGAGGGGAGAAGAACCGGAGGAGAGGGGAGAAGGACCGGAGAGGGGAGAAGAACCGGAGAGGGGAGAAGGACCGGAGAGGGGAGAAGAACCGGAGAGGGGAGAAGGACCGGAGAGGGGAGAAGGACCGGAGACGGGAGAAGGACCGGAGAGGGGGGAGACGGGAGAAGGACCGGAGAGGGGAGAAGGACCGGAGAGGGGAGAAAAACTGCAGAGGGGAGAAGAACCGGAGAGGGGAGAAGGACCGGAGAGGGGAGAAGAACTGGAGAGGGGAGAAGGACCGGAGAGGGGAGAAGAACCGGAGAGGGGAGAAGGACCGGAGAGGGGAAAAGAACCGGAGAGGGGAGAAGGACCAGAGAGGGGAGAAGAACCGGAGAGGGGAGAAGGACTGAAGAGGGGAGAAGAACCGGAGACGAGAGAAGGACCGGAGAGGGGAGAAGGACCGGAGAGGGGAGAAAAACCGCAGAGGGGAGAAGAACTGGAGAGGGGAGAAGGACCGGAGAGGGGAGAAGGACTGGCAGAGGGGAGAAGGAACGGAGAGGGGAGAAGAACCGGAGACGAGAGAAGGACTGGAGAGGGGAGAAGGACTGGCAGAGGGGAGAAGGAACGGAGAGGGGAGAAGAACCGGAGACGAGAGAAGGACTGGAGAGGGGAGAAGGACCGGAGAGGGGAGAAGACGTCACCAGAAGAGGGAGAAGAGCCAGGCTGCCTTATAAGGGATGCCCTGATAAGGGTCTGGTGTGGATCTTGGGGGGACCCCCAAGCCATTTTTTTGATCTTGGGGGGGGGGCCTCACGCAAAAATTTTTTTTACATTTTAGCAGGGGTTCCCCTTCAAGATTCTCAGCACACAAGTCGCAACGCAAGTCCAATCATCTTGATCCGACTTCTGGTGCGACTTCTATTCAAATCAATGGGCTCCCATAGGAAACCATTAATTTTGAATAGGGGCAGAAAAACGCGGCTGAAAGCTAGCGCAGCTAAACACGCATTGACGCCAATTCAAAACACGGATAAAATAGCTTTTTTCTTAACGCTGTTTTTTTCCTGCCGTCGGTACTAGCTTTACAGCTCGTTTTTTAAAACGTCTGTGTGTATGAGGCCTGATGCGAATGGTAAACAGGACAAACCGAGAGGGTGACTCTCCCTGGCAGGGACACAGACAGCAATAAAAACTGACAGGGGTTCTAATCCCTCTCCACTCTATCCAAAACTAAAAGAAAAAAGTTTTGTCTTTAGCGGTACTTTAACCCCATGGACAATTTTTTTTAAATCAGGGGCAGTGTGAAGTAGAATGTGCACCACCTTGTGGTCATTTATGAATTTGCAGTTTCTTTAAATTAGTAATGCATATCAAAGGATTTCATATACTGAACACTAGCTATACATTTTATACACTGAGCAAAATTATAAACGCAACACTTTTGTGTTTGCCCCTATTTATTATGAGCTGAACTTAAAGCGGAGTTCCACCCAAATTTGGAACTTCCGCTTTATTCACTCCTCGCCCCCTTACATGCCACATTTGGCATGTAATTTTTTTTGGGAGGGGGAGTGGGGGCGTCAGTAGGAGTGGGACTTCCTGTCCCACTTCCTCCGTCTGCCCTGGGGTCGCCTAGGCGATACGTCATATCTAGGGTGACCACGTGTCCCGGATTGCCCGGGACAGTCCCGCATTTTGCAGGTCTGTCCCGGGTACATTCATTCCAGGACAATACAGTGTCCCGGAATGAAACTGACACAGCCACACCCCCCGCGCCAATCTGATGCCCCCAAAAAAGGCCACCACATCACCGCTTTACTCACTGACAGTACTTATCCTGGCCGGGAATGCCTGGAGGAGCACAATCCCCGCCCCCTGCTTGTGATTGGAGAAATCATAAATCCCGCCTCTTGTGTCCAATAACTGTGCTGTGATTCGTTACAGCACAAACTGATTTTTGGGAAGGGAGGGTGTCCCTGAATGGTAGTTTGGAAATGTGGTCACCCTAGTCATATCGCCTTGTGGCGGCCCCTCCCTGTAGGCGATCACATGGGACGTGACAGGTCCCAGGCGATCGCCTGTCCACTCAGAGAGCGCTGCGCTGTTCGCGCAGTCGCAGGGAGTGCCCGGCCGTGAAGCCGAAAGCTGTCACGGCCGGGTGCCCACACAATAAATGAAGGCGCCGGCGGAGAAGGGGGGGAGAGGAGCGGAGCTCCGGGCTTCGCGTCTCTGGACAGTGGAGCAGGTAAGTGAATGTTTATTAAAAGCCAGAAGATGCACTTTTTGTAGCTGCTGACTTTTAATAAACATAAAAAAAGGCCGGAACTCCCCTTTAAAGATCTACGACTTTTATTATGTACACGAAAGTCCTATTTCTCTCAAATATTGTTCACAAATCTGTCTAAGCCCTGGTTCACACTGGTGCGCTTTGACATGCGATTTGACATGTCAAAACGGCGGCACTTGCAGGCAATGGCACCTTCCTAATCGGTGAGACGCCACATCTGCGGCGCTGCACCGATTTCAAAAAGTAGTTTCTGTACTACTTTTTGCGATTTTGGGCCGCGATTTACATTGACATCTGTGCAGAAAGTGTCCGATGTGTCCGCCATAATGTTGCAGTCACGATAAAAATCTCTGATCGCCGCCATAACTTGTAAAAAAATTAATATTAATAAAAATACCATAAAACTATCCCCTATGTTGTAGAAGCTATAACTTTTGTGCAAACCAATCAATAAACGCTTATTGCAATTTTTTTTTACCAAAAATATGTAGAAGAATACGTATAGGCCTAAACTGAGGAAAAAAAATGTTTTTTATATATTTTTTGGGGGTATTTATTATAGCAAAAAATAAAAAATATTTCATTTTTTTCAAAATTGTCGCTCTATTTTTGTTTATAGCGCAAAAAATAAAAACCGCAGAGGTGATTAAATACCACCAAAAGAAAGCTCTACTTGTGGGGGAAAAAAAAGACGCCAATTTTGTATGAGAGCCACGTCGCACGAAAGCGCAATTGTTAGTTAAAGCGACGCAGTGCCGAATCACAAAAAGTGACCAGGTCTTTGGCCAGCCAAATGGTCCGGGGCTGAAGTGGTAAAAATGTAACTCCGCTGATCATATAATCGATCGAGGACAAATGTACTGTTTATGTTGTTATCGATTGATAATATGTCGAATATTGGGCGGCATGTATTGATACAATGATGGCGTTCTCGCATGCACGTTCGACAGATTTTTCAAATTGTGAATGTTTTTTCTCGAATGATTTTCTAACTGTGTATGTCCAGCATTAGGCCCCTTTCACATTGGGGGCGGTTTGCAGGTGCTATTTTGCTAAAAATAGCGCCTGCAAACCGAGCCTAAACAGCGGCTGCTGTCTCTCCAATGTGAAAGCCTCTGAGGGCTTTCACACTGGAGCGGTGCACTAACAGGACGTGAAAAAAAGTCTTTGGAGCGGTGAGAGGAGCGGTGTGTTTACCGCTCCTCCACCGCTCCTTCCCATTGAAATGAATAGGACACCGCGGTAATACCGCCCGAAAACCGCGGCTGTAGCCGCGGTTTGCGGGTGGTATTAACCCTTTTTCGGCTGCTAGCGGGGGTTAAAACCGCACCGCTAGCGGCCGAATACCTCAGCAATCCCGACGGTATAGCGCCGCTAAAAATAGCGGTGCTATACCGCTATCCGCAACCACCGCCCCAGTGTGAAACCGGCCTTAGTGAGCCCTTCTCTTTTGCTGAGACAATCCATCCACCTCACAGGTGTGGCATATCAAGATGCTGATTAAACAGCGTGATTATTGCACAGGTGTGCCTTATGCCGCGTACACACGACCGTTTTTAATGTCATGGAAAAAAAACATGTTTTTCTCGACGTGATTCTTCTCAAGCCTGCCTTGCCTACACGCTATCGTGAAAAAAAAAACGCTCGAGCAAAGCGCGGTGACGTACAACACGTACGACGGCACTATAAAGGGGAAGTTCCATTCGGATGGCGCCACCCTTTGGGCTGCTTTTGCTGATCCTCGTGTTAGTAAAAGTTTGGTGAGAGACGATTTGCGCTTTTCAGCCTCGTGCTTTTCAGTCCGTTACAGCGTGACGAATGTGCTATCTCCATTACGAACGCTAGTTTTACCAGAACGAGCGCTCCCGTCTCATCACTTGCTTCTGAGCATGCGCGTTTTTTCCCCGTCATTAAAGCCTACACACGGCCGTTTTTCACGAGGAGAAGAACAACGAGAAAAAATAGAGCAGGTTCTAAATTTTTAATGGCCATTTTTCTCGTCGAGAAAAATGCTCTGGAGCCCACACACGATCGTTTTTAATGACCAATTACTGGCTCTACCTTTCTCTTTTCATTCCTCTTTTCTGCTCTGTTCCCCTCCCCCCTCCTGTGTCTGTCTTTTGTCCTAGGTTTTGTTTTGTAGTTTGTAATTTTTAATTTTTATTTTTTTGTTTTGGTGTTTTCTTTTTAATTTTTCAGTAGGTAACTTGGCCACCTTATGTTTTCAGACTGCGCTTATAGCATTTTTTTCTTGTGGCCAATAAGTCATAAGGACCACACATTGAGGTTTACGAGCTAGTTACCCATGTTTTTGTATTTAGGGTAATGTTCTTAGCCAACGTGGGATGCCGGTCTCACCTAGGGACCTCGGGGGAGGCTGTCCGGGCACAGCTAGTTCCCGACGGGGGTGCTGGGATGGTCCCCCCTGACCTCTGGACCTTTTCCAATTTTTTGTCGGCTGGAGCTTCTGGATAGGTTTTTGGTGCCGTAGTATGTTTATGATCTTCTTTTTTTATGTATGGTCAGAATCGCTTATCCCTACTCGGAGAATTGTATGTGGCCAAAGGCTGAGGCCTCGTACACACGACCAATTTTCTCGGCAAGAACCAGCAAGAAACTTGCTGGCAGAGAGGTCTTGCCGAGTAAATCGGTCGTGTGTACGCTGCTAGCGGGTTTCTCGTCGAGAAAACCGACAAGAAACCTCGACGAGAAAATAGAGAACCTGCTCTCTATTTTCTCGTCGAGATTCTCCTCGGCATGTTTCCCGACGAGAAAAGTGAGTGTGTGTACACTTACCTGTCCGCCTGGAAGCCCGCGCATGTTCGAAATGAATTCGACGCATGCGCGGTAGCTTCCTAGGCATACGTAGGGTATACCAAGATGGCGGCGACGGCATCGAATGTGACAAGCTCATGCTCGACGTAGTCGATGACGTCACCGCATACACTCCTTTCAAAGAACCGCGGGTTCTTTGAATCGAGCGTGTGTACACTCGGCCAGGACAAGTTTCTTGTCCAAGAATCTCGTCGAAAAAAACTACATGTTTTTTTCAACGAGAATCTCGGCCGTGTGTACGAGGCCTTAGTGTTAATATTTCTGTTGTTGTCTCTGTACTTCTTGAAATACGAATAAAATACTTGAAAGAAAAAAATGGCATTTTTCTCATCACGAAAAACAATCGCTTGAGGCTGGCCACTCTAAAATGCGCAGTTAAAAACCCCAAAACTAATGGGTTCTGAGAGGAGTTTTTCAGATGTAAAATCTCTAAAATGCTGATAAACACAGATAAACGCTCAAAAACGTGGCTCACCAGTGTTGTTTAATGTTTTTTGATCCATTGAAAAAAACTAAAAATTATTTAAAAAAAAAAAAAAAAAAAAAAAAAAAACGCCAACACGGAAATCCGCTAAAAAACCCTAAAAAACGCTATTGCAAAAACTTTAAAACATGTTGAGAAACTCACTGCAAAGTAATTGCCGTTTTTTTAACGTTATTTTAATGCCCAGTGTGCATGAGGCCTTACTGTATTGGGGGGGTCCAAAAACCAGGGGGGTCCAGAAACCAGTCAGTCTCTGTGTGACCACCCTTAGCCTCGCGCAGAGCCGCACATCTCCTTGGCATAGAGTTGATCAGGTTGGTGATTGTGGCCTGTGGAATGTTGGTCCATCCCTCTTCATTGGCCAAGTTGCTGGATATTGGAGGGAACTGGAACACGCTGTCGTATACGCCGATTCAGAGCAGCCCAAACATGCTCAATGGGTGACATGCCCGGCGAGTATGCTGGCCATGCCATAACTGGGATGTTTTCAGCTTCCAGGAATTGTGTACAGATCCTTGCACCATGGGGGGGGGGGGGGGGGTGCATTAACGTGCTGCAATGAGGTGATGGTCGTGGATGAATGGCACAACAATGGGCCTCAGGATCTCGTCACGGTATCTCTATCAATAAAATGCACCTGTGTTCGTTGTCCATAGCATACGCCTGCCCATACCATACCCCACCACCACCATGGGCCACTCCATCCACAACTATGACATCACCCACACGACGCCATACACGCTGTCTACCATCTGCCCTGTACAGGGAAAACCGGGATTCATCTGTGAAGAGAGAACACCTCTCCAAAGTGCCAGACGCCATCCAATGTGAGCATTTGCCCACTCAAGTCGGTTACAACTACAAACTGCAGTCAAGTCGAGACCCCGATGAGGACGATGAGTATGCAGAGGAGCTTCCCTGAGATGGTTTCTAACAGTTTGTGCAGAAATTCTTTGGTTATGCAAACCGATTGTTGCAGCAGCTGTCCGGGCAGCGGCGGTGCGTCCATAAAGGGCACAGGAGCGCCGCCCCCCCCTCCTGCTCTCTCACATAGATTCATGCAATGCATGAATCTATCTATGGTCGGCACTGCTGCCCCTATTCATGTGCCCGACCCCTTGTCGGGCGCCGGGCATATGAATCACACCGGCGGGGGTGTTTTGGAAGCGCCTGATTAGAGCCATAGGCTCTAATAGGCTTCCAAAAGGGTAAACAGCGGGCGCACTGCTGTGCGTTCGCTGATTAGTTAGTGTTGTGTTAGGGAACCGAATACATTGCTTCCCTAACACTGACCCGCCTCTCAGCCAATCAGGTGCACCGGGTCTAGTTACCCTGTCACCTGATTGGCTGAAACAACAGGCGCCGCTATTAGACGCCTGACGGGACGAGGGGACGGCAGTCGAAGATGAGGACGGTGTGGAGAAGTGTCCCGACCCCGCAGGAGACATGAAGGACCTGCTCGTCGCCGAGGGCGGGGGTCACACTGGCAGCATTTAATGGGCACACTGACAGCATTTGATGGGCACGCTGGCAGCATTTGGCACAGTGGCAGCATATGATGGGCACACTGGCAGCATTTAATGGTCACACTAGCAGCATTTGATGTGCACACTGTCAGCATTTGCTGGACACTCTGTAAGCATTTAATGGGCACACTGGCAGCATTTGATGGGCACGCTGGCAGCATTTGGCACAGTGGCAGCATATGATGGGCACCCTGGCAGCGTTTGATGGGCACAGTGGCAGTGTTTGATGGGCACAGTAGCTGCGTTAGATGGGCAAAGTGGCTGCGTTTGATGTCACAATGGCAGCGTTTGATGTCACAGTGGCTGCCTTTGATGTCATAGTGGCAGCGTTTGATGTCACAGTGGCAGCGTTTGATGGGCACAGTGGCTGAGTTTGATGTCATAGTGGCAGCGTTTGATGTCACAGTGGCAGCGTTGGATGGGCACAGTGGCAGCGTTTGATGGGCACAGTGGCTGCGTTTGATGGTCACAGTGGCAGCGTTTGATGTCACAGTGGCAGCGTTTGATGGGCACAGTGGCTGCGTTTGATGGTCACAGTGGCAGCGTTTGATGGGCACAGTGGCTGCGTTTGATGTCACAGTGGCAGCGTTTGATGGGCACAGTGGCTGTGTTTGATGGTCACAGTGGCTGTGTTTGATGTCACAGTGGCAGGGTTTGATGGGCACAGTGGCTGCGTTTGATGGCACAGTGGCTGCGTTTGATGTCACAGTGGCAGCATTTGATGTCACAGTGACAGCGTTTGATGGGCACAGTGGCTGCATTTGATGTCACAGTGGCTGCGTTTGATGGCACAGTGGCTGCGTTTGATGGGCACAGTGGCTGCGTTTGATGGCACAGTGGCTGCGTTTGATGGCACAGTGGCTGCAATTGATGGGGTTTTAAAAAAAAAAAAAGATCAGTTTGTTTGCGCCCCCCAAAAAATTTTGAGCACCAGCCGCCACTGTGTCTGGGTGGCTGGTCTCAGACGATGCTGGATGTGGAGGTCCTGGGCTGGTGTGGTTACACGTGGTCTGCCGTTGTGACTGCCAAATTCCCTGAAATGCCTTTGGAGACAGCTTATGGTAGAGAAATGAACATTCAATTCAAGGGCAACAGCTCTGGTGGACATTCCTGCAGTCAGCATGCCAATTGCACGTTCCCTCAAAACCTGTGACATATGTGGCATTGTGCCACAAGCTGAACAAGCTAAAGTTTGAAGTTGATTGGTTACTATGCACAGCTGCACCAGATTCCAAATGCTCCAGTTTTAGTAAATCTCCCTCAATGTGTGTATGTAGTGGGGTACAAAGGTGTGCAAATGGGGGTTTTGGCGTACAGAGGTGAGCAAAGAGGGGGTTTTGGGGTACAAAGGATAGATGAAAGGGGGATTTGGGGGTGGAGGTGGGCAGAGAGGAGATTTTGGGGTACATAGATAAGCATACAGGGGGTTAGGTGTGTGGAGGTGAGCAGGGTGGGGTTTTGGGATATGGAGGTGAGCAAAGAGATGGTTTTGGGGTGTGAAGGTGAGCAGAGAGGGGAGTTTAAGCTGTGGAAGTGAGCAGGGAGGGGGGGTTGGAGTATGTAGGTAAGCAGAGAGGGTGCTTGGGGTGTGAATGTTAGTAGAGAGGTAGGTTTTGGGGTACAGAGGTGAGCAGAGAGGGGGTTTGGAATGTGGAGGTGAGCAGAGAGGGGGTTAGGAATGTGGAGGTGAGCAGAGAGGGGGTTTGGAATGTGGAGGTGAGCAGAGAGGGGGTTTGGAATGTGGAGGTGAGCAGAGAGGTGGTTTTGGGATATGGAGGTGAGCAGAGAGATGGTTTTGGGGTGTGAAGGTGAGCAGAGAGGGGAGTTTGGAGTGTGGAAGTAAGCAGGGGGGGGGGGGGTGGAGTATATAAGCAGAGAGGGTGTTTGGGGTGTGGATGTTAGTAGAGAGGTAGTTTTTGGGTACAGAGGTGAGCAGAGAGGGGGTTTGGAATATGGAGGTGAGCAGAGAGGAAGTTTGGAATGTGGAGGTGAGCAGAGAGGGGGGTTGGAATGTGGAGGTGAGCAGAGAGGTGGTTTGGGGTGTGAAGGTGAGCAGAGAGGGGAGTTTGGGGTGTGGAAGTGAGCAGGGGGGGGGGGGTTGGAGTATGTATGTAAGCAGAGAGGTTGTTTGGGGTGTGGATGTTGGTAGAGAGGTGGTTTTGGGGTACAGAGGTGAGCAGAGAGGGGGTTTGGAATGTGGAGGTGAGCAGAGAGGAAGTTTGGAATGTGGAGGTGAGCAGAGAGGGGGTTTGGAATGTGGAGGTGAGCAGAGAGGTGGTTTGGGGTGTGAAGGTGAGCAGAGAGGGGAGTTTGGGGTGTGGAAGTGAGCAGGGGGGGGGTTGGAGTATGTATGTAAGCAGAGAGGTTGTTTGGGGTGTGGATGTTGGTAGAGAGGTGGTTTTGGGGTACAGAGGTGAGCAGAGAGGGGGTTTGGAATGTGGAGGTGAGCAGAGAGGTGGTTTTGGGATATGGAGGTGAGCAGAAAGATGGTTTTGGGGTGTGAAGGTGAGCAGAGAGGAGAGTTTGGGGTGTGGAAGTGAACAGGGGGGGGGGGGGGTTGGAGTATATAGGTGAGCAGAGAGGGGGTTTGGAATGTGGAGGTTAGCAGAGAGGTGTTTTTTGGGTATAGAGGTGAGCAGACAGGAGGGTTTGGGGTATGGAGGTGAGCAGAGAGGGAGTTTTGGGGTACAGAGGTGAGTAGAGAGGTGTTTTGGAATGTGGAGGTGAGCAGACAGGAGGGTTTGGGGTGTGATGGTGAGAAGAAAGAGGGGTTTGAGGTGTGGAGGTGAAAAGAAAGGGGCGTTTGGGGGGTGGGGAGTATGGGGTTATCAGATAGGGGGGTTTGGGGTGTGATGGTGAGAAGAAAGGGGCGTTTGGGGGGTGGGGAGTATGGGGTGAGCAGATAGGGGGGTTTGGGGTGTGATGGTGAGAAGAAAGGGGCGTTTGGGGGGGTGGGGAGTATGGGGTGAGCAGATAGGGGGGTTTGGGGTACAGAGGGGAGAAGAGAGGGGTTTTGGTGTGCGAAGATGAGCAGAAAAGTGGTTTGGGGTGTGGAGGTGAAAAGAAAGGGGTGTTGAGGGGGGGGGGGGGTGGAGGTGAGCAGAGAGGGGGTTTGGGGGGGGGGTGGAGGTGAGCAGAGAGGGGTGATTTTGAGGGACCAAGGTGAGCAGATAAGGGGGTTTGGGGTACTGAAGTTAGCAGAAGGGTTTTGGGGTGCAGAGTTTAGCAGGGGGATTGGGATCCAAAGTTGAGCAAAGTAGGATTGGGGTGCAGAGGTTAGCAGAGAGGGGGAATGTGCAATGTGATTTTGCAGCCTATTTATTAAGGCCGGGTTCACACTAGAGCATGGAGCAGCTCACAGCAGGGGTCCGGTGCGTCTCCATTCACTGGTTCAGGACCGATTTCAGCCCGAATTTTTGGCTGAATTCGGACCTGAAACGAACCAAAAGACGCACAGGACCCCTATGCAATTTGCAGCGGAGCCGCTCCACAAATGTGCTCTCCATAGAGAGCCGGTCACAATCTCCTGCTATGTGACTTGGAATGCGGGGAAACCCACATCCAATTATTCGCAATAGTATGAACCCGGCCTTAAATGGGCTGCAAACTGCACTGGAATGCAGAAAAACGACTACTTTAAAAAAATGCATCGCACTAAACGACGTGGTTCTGCAATACCATTCAATCTGATGCCTTCAAACACACTGCCTTTGCAATCTGCATTTGGAGTGCCATCAACGCATTGACACCTGCATGCAGAATGCAAGGGCAGTGCAATCACCTGCGATACGGGGAAACGTACGCGCAGCTCGCCTTTCCTGCACCACCTTCTGGTGTGAATGGGTCCTAGTCCACAACCCCCTTTTTTTTTTTTAAATCACACCACACCCGAAATGCCCTGCGTTTTCTAATGCATGAGGGCACCATGACACCCCTGTGTGTTTGATAAAAAGCTGCGCATTTGTCTGTGTGTTGGGTACACATGCAATTTTATGTACATTCCCCCGACATGCAGTAATGTGAACCAGGGCTGGTGCAAGGATTTTTGACACCCTAGGCAAAACATAATTTTTCCGCTCTACCCCCTTTGCCCTGCCCAAGTATACCCCACCTTTTTAATGAAGCGCCCATCAAATGAAGCTTTACCAGCACCCATCAATGCAGCCTCACCAGCACCCATCAAATGCAGCTTCACCAGCACCTATCAAATGCAGCCTCACCAGCGCCCATTAATGCAGCCTCACCAGCACCCATCAAATGCAGCCTCACCAGCGCCAATCAAATGCAGCCTACCAGCGTCCATCAATGCAGCCTCACCAGCGCCCATCAATGCAGCCTCACCAGCGCCCATCAAATGCAGCCTCACCAGCGCCCATCAATGCAGCCTTACCAGCACCCATCAAATGCAGCCTCACCAGCGCCAATCAAATGCAGCCTCACCAGCGCCCATCAATGCAGCCTCACCAGCGCCCATCAATGCAGCCTCACCAGCGCCCATCAAATGCAGCCTCACCAGCGCCCATCAAATGCAGCCACACCAGCGCCAATCAAATGCAGCCTCACCAGCGCCCATCAATGCAGCCTCACCAGCGCCCATCAATGCAACCTTACCACCGCCTATCAATGCAGCCTCACCAGCACCCATCAAATGCAGCTTCACCAGCACCTATCAAATGCAGCCTCACCAGCGCCCATTAATGCAGCCTCACCAGCACCCATCAAATGCAGCCTCACCAGCGCCAATCAAATGCAGCCTACCAGCGCCCATCAATGCAGCCTCACCAGCGCCCATCAATGCAGCCTCACCAGCGCCCATCAAATGCAGCCTCACCAGCGCCCATCAATGCAGCCTTACCAGCACCCATCAAATGCAGCCTCACCAGCGCCAATCAAATGCAGCCTCACCAGCGCCCATCAATGCAGCCTCACCAGCGCCCATCAATGCAGCCTCACCAGCGCCCATCAAATGCAGCCTCACCAGCGCCCATCAAATGCAGCCACACCAGCGCCAATCAAATGCAGCCTCACCAGCGCCCATCAATGCAGCCTCACCAGCGCCCATCAATGCAACCTTACCACCGCCTATCAATGCAGCCTCACCAGCGCCCATCAATGCAGCCTCACCAGCGCCCATCAAATGCAGCCTCACCAGTGCCCATCAAATGCAAATGCAGCCTCACCAGCGCCCATCAAATGCAGTCGGGACACAGACACAGTCCTCCGCCCCCGCGCTGTGCCTCTGACACTATGAGTGAACGGGGCGGCGGCTGCCTTCTCATGCTGAGACTTAGTTGCTTCCTGCAGAGAGAAAAGAGTAGGAACACCAGTGGCTGGGCGCCCTAGGCGGCTGCCTAGTTTGCCTAGTGGTAGCACCGGCCCTGATGTGAACCAATCCTTAGGTGGGGTGAACGCTACAACTACAGGCACCATGTGACCACCATGGCAGCCAACACTGTCAAACCTGAGATCTTCTATATTATATATAAATGCTCTCAGGTGCGCAATAGGAAGGAATGTAAAAGATTTAGGCCCCTTTCACACGGAGGTCCGTTCAGGTCCGCCTGTCAGTTTTTTAGGCGGACCTGAAACGGATCCTCCATGCACCCCTATGGAGGCACGGATGTCAGCGGAGACATGTCCGCTGACATCCGCTCCGCTCCGCTCCGCCAAAGTGTGACGGAGGAAAACCCTATTTTTCCTTCCGTCGGCGGAGCGGATCGGATGACAACGGACTCTACGGTCCGTCGTCATCCGATTCCCCATAGGGGAGAGCGGCGCTCTGACAGGGCGGTCCAAGCACAGTGTGCGGGGACTGCCCAGTCATCCGTCGGCTCAGCGGGGATCAACAGAGCGATCCCCGCTGAGCAAGCGGAGCTTCACGGGGCGGATCTGCACGGATCCGCCCCGTGTGAAAGAGCCCTTAGGTCGCCCTACTTCTGATGAAATTGATGATTGTCAGCCTGCCCCGGGCTCACATTATTGGGGACGTTTCCAAACAGAAATGCGTATGTTAGCTAATATTTACCCAAACACAGCAACAGAAAGCATTGGTTGTAAAAACATTACTAGTTCTAAATGATATCTAGAGAAATAATGCAAAAAGTACAACTGGAAAATGTTCTGCCACCTTTTCACCTGCTGGTCTTCTGAACCCCTCTGTATGCTAAGCAATCCTCTCAGCAGTGGCCCATCTCTCATCTGCAACTGTCACCCTGCCAGCATTCCATTCAGTGCTCCCTCATCCTGCCAACATTCCATTCAGTGCTCCTTCATCCTGCCAGCATTCCATTCAGTGCTCCTTCATCCTGCCAGCATTCCATTCAGTGCTCCTTCATCCTGCCAGCATTCCATTCAGTGCTCCTTCATCCTGCCAGCATTCCATTCAGTGCTCCTTCATCCTGCCAACATTCCATTCAGTGCTCCTTCATCCTGCCAGCATTCCATTCAGTGCTCCTTCATCCTGCCAGCATTCCATTCAGTGCTCCTTCATCCTGCCAGCATTCCATTCAGTGCTCCTTCATCCTGCCAGCATTCCATTCAGTGCTCCTTCATCCTGCCAGCATTCCATTCAGTGCTCCTTCATCCTGCCAACATTCCATTCAGTGCTCCTTCATCCTGCCAACATTCCATTCAGTGCTCCTTCATCCTGCCAACATTCCATTCAGTGCTCCCTCATCCTGCCAGCATTCCATTCAGTGCTCCTTCATCCTGCCAGCATTCCATTCAGTGCTCCTTCATCCTGCCAACATTCCATTCAGTGCTCCTTCATCCTGCCAGCATTCCATTCAGTGCTCCTTCATCCTGCCAGCATTCCATTCAGTGCTCCATCATCCTGCCAGCATTCCATTCAGTGCTCCTTCATCCTGCCAGCATTCCATTCAGTGCTCCTTCATCCTGCCAACATTCCATTCAGTGCTCCCTCATCCTGCCAGCATTCCATTCAGTGCTCCTTCATCCTGCCAACATTCCATTCAGTGCTCCCTCACCCTGCCAGCATTCCATTCAGTGCTCCTTCATCCTGCCAGCATTCCATTCAGTGCTCCTTCATCCTGCCAACATTCCATTCAGTGCTCCTTCATCCTGCCAAAATTCCATTCAGTGCTCCTTCATCCTGCCAGCATTCCATTCAGTGCTCCTTCATCCTGCCAGCATTCCATTCAGTGCTCCTTCATCCTGCCAACATTCCATTCAGTGCTCCTTCATCCTGCCAGCATTCCACTCAGTGCTCCTTCATCCTGCAAGCATTCCATTCAGTGCTCCTTCATCCTGCCAGCATTCCATTCAGTGCTCCTTCATCCTGCCAGCATTCCATTCAGTGCTCCTTCATCCTGCCAGCATTCCATTCAGTGCTCCTTCATCCTGCCAGCATTCCATTCAGTGCTCCTTCATCCTGCCAGCATTCCATTCAGTGCTCCTTCATCCTGCCAGCATTCCATTCAGTGCTCCTTCATCCTGCCAGCATTCCATTCAGTGCTCCTTCATCCTGCCAGCATTCCATTCAGTGCTCCTTCATCCTGCCAGAATTCCATTCAGTGCTCCTTCATCCTGCCAGCATTCCATTCAGTGCTCCTTCACCCTGCCAGCATTCCATTCAGTGCTCCTTCATCCTGCCAGCATTCCATTCAGTGCTCCTTCACCCTGCCAGCATTCCATTCAGTGCTCCTTCACCCTGCCAGCATTCCATTCAGTGCTCCTTCATCCTGCCAGCATTCCATTCAGTGCTCCTTCATCCTGCCAGCATTCCATTCAGTGCTCCTTCATCCTGCCAACATTCCATTCAGTGCTCCTTCATCCTGCCAGCATTCCATTCAGTGCTCCTTCATCCTGCAAGCATTCCATTCAGTGCTCCTTCATCCTGCCAGCATTCCATTCAGTGCTCCTTCATCCTGCCAGCATTCCATTCAGTGCTCCTTCATCCTGCCAGCATTCCATTCAGTGCTCCTTCATCCTGCCAGCATTCCATTCAGTGCTCCTTCATCCTGCCAGCATTCCATTCAGTGCTCCTTCATCCTGCCAGCATTCCATTCAGTGCTCCTTCATCCTGCCAGCATTCCATTCAGTGCTCCTTCATCCTGCCAGCATTCCATTCAGTGCTCCTTCATCCTGCCAGCATTCCATTCAGTGCTCCTTCATCCTGCCAGCATTCCATTCAGTGCTCCTTCATCCTGCCAGCATTCCATTCAGTGCTCCTTCATCCTGCCAGAATTCCATTCAGTGCTCCTTCATCCTGCCAGCATTCCATTCAGTGCTCCTTCACCCTGCCAGCATTCCATTCAGTGCTCCTTCACCCTGCCAGCATTCCATTCAGTGCTCCTTCACCCTGCCAGCATTCCATTCAGTGCTCCTTCACCCTGCCAGCATTCCATTCAGTGCTCCTTCATCCTGCCAGCATTCCATTCAGTGCTCCTTCATCCTGCCAGCATTCCATTCAGTGCTCCTTCATCCTGCCAACATTCCATTCAGTGCTCCTTCATCCTGCCAGCATTCCATTCAGTGCTCCTTCATCCTGCAAGCATTCCATTCAGTGCTCCTTCATCCTGCCAGCATTCCATTCAGTGCTCCTTCATCCTGCCAGCATTCCATTCAGTGCTCCTTCATCCTGCCAGCATTCCATTCAGTGCTCCTTCATCCTGCCAACATTCCATTCAGTGCTCCCTCATCCTGCCAGCATTCCATTCAGTGCTCCTTCATCCTGCCAACATTCCATTCAGTGCTCCCTCACCCTGCCAGCATTCCATTCAGTGCTCCTTCATCCTGCCAGCATTCCATTCAGTGCTCCTTCATCCTGCCAACATTCCATTCAGTGCTCCTTCATCCTGCCAACATTCCATTCAGTGCTCCTTCATCCTGCCAGCATTCCATTCAGTGCTCCTTCATCCTGCCAGCATTCCATTCAGTGCTCCTTCATCCTGCCAACATTCCATTCAGTGCTCCTTCATCCTGCCAGCATTCCACTCAGTGCTCCTTCATCCTGCAAGCATTCCATTCAGTGCTCCTTCATCCTGCCAGCATTCCATTCAGTGCTCCTTCATCCTGCCAGCATTCCATTCAGTGCTCCTTCATCCTGCCAGCATTCCATTCAGTGCTCCTTCATCCTGCCAGCATTCCATTCAGTGCTCCTTCATCCTGCCAGCATTCCATTCAGTGCTCCTTCATCCTGCCAGCATTCCATTCAGTGCTCCTTCATCCTGCCAGCATTCCATTCAGTGCTCCTTCATCCTGCCAGCATTCCATTCAGTGCTCCTTCATCCTGCCAGCATTCCATTCAGTGCTCCTTCATCCTGCCAGAATTCCATTCAGTGCTCCTTCATCCTGCCAGCATTCCATTCAGTGCTCCTTCACCCTGCCAGCATTCCATTCAGTGCTCCTTCATCCTGCCAGCATTCCATTCAGTGCTCCTTCACCCTGCCAGCATTCCATTCAGTGCTCCTTCACCCTGCCAGCATTCCATTCAGTGCTCCTTCATCCTGCCAGCATTCCATTCAGTGCTCCTTTATCCTGCCAGCATTCCATTCAGTGCTCCTTCACCCTGCCAGCATTCCATTCAGTGCTCCTTCATCCTGCAAGCATTCCACTCAGTGCTCCTTCATCCTGCCAGCATTCCATTCAGTGCTCCTTCATCCTGCCAGCATTCCATTCAGTGCTCCTTCACCCTGCCAGCATTCCATTCAGTGCTCCTTCATCCTGCCAGCATTCCATTCAGTGCTCCTTCACCCTGCCAGCATTCCATTCAGTGCTCCTTCATCCTGCCAGCATTCCATTCAGTGCTCCTTCATCCTGCCAGCATTCCATTCAGTGCTCCTTCACCCTGCCAGCATTCCATTCAGTGCTCCTTCATCCTGCCAGCATTCCATTCAGTGCTCCTTCATCCTGCCAGCATTCCATTCAGTGCTCCTTCATCCTGCCAGCATTCCATTCAGTGCTCCTTCATCCTGCCAGCATTCCATTCAGTGCTCCTTCATCCTGCCAGCATTCCATTCACTGCTTCTTCACCCTGCCAGCATTCCATTCAGTGCTCCTTCATCCTGCCAGCATTCCATTCAGTGCTCCTTCATCCTGCCAGCATTCCATTCAGTGCTCCTTCACCCTGCCAGCATTCCATTCAGTGCTCCTTCACCCTGCCAGCATTCCATTCAGTGCTCCTTCACCCTGCCAGCATTCCATTCAGTGCTCCTTCACCCTGCCAGCATTCCATTCAGTGCTCCTTCACCCTGCCAGCATCCATTCAGTGCTCCTTCATCCTGCCAACATTCCATTCAGTGCTCCTTCATCCTGCCAGCATTCCATTCAGTGCTCCTTTATCCTGCCAGCATTCCATTCAGTGCTCCTTCACCCTGCCAGAATTCCATTCAGTGCTCCTTCACCCTGCCAGCATTCCATTCAGTGCTCCTTCATCCTGCCAGCATTCCATTCAGTGCTCCTTCATCCTGCCAGCATTCCATTCAGTGCTCCTTCATCCTGCCAGCATTCCATTCAGTGCTCCTTCATCCTGCCAGCATTCCATTCAGTGCTCCTTCATCCTGCCAGCATTCCATTCAGTGCTCCTTCATCCTGCCAGCATTCCATTCAGTGCTCCTTCATCCTGCCAGCATTCCATTCAGTGCTCCTTCATCCTGCCAGCATTCCATTCAGTGCTCCTTCATCCTGCCAGCATTCCATTCAGTGCTCCTTCATCCTTCCAGCATTCCATTCAGTGCTCCTTCATCCTGCCAGCATTCCATTCAGTGCTCCTTCATCCTGCCAGCATTCCATTCAGTGCTCCTTCATCCTGCCAGCATTCCATTCAGTGCTCATTCATCCTGCCAGCATTCCATTCAGTGCTCCTTCACCCTGCCAGCATTCCATTCAGTGCTCCTTCATCCTGCCAGCATTCCATTCAGTGCTCCTTCATCCTTCCAGCATTCCATTCAGTGCTCCTTCACCCTGCCAGCATTCCATTCAGTGCTCCTTCACCCTGCCAGCATTCCATTCAGTGCTCCTTCATCCTGCCAGCATTCCATTCAGTGCTCCTTCATCCTGCCAGCGTTCCATTCAGTGCTCCTTCATCCTGCCAGCGTTCCATTCAGTGCTCCTTCATCCTGCCAGCATTCCATTCAGTGCTCCTTCATCCTGCCAGCATTCCATTCACTGCTCCTTCACCCTGCCAGCATTCCATTCAGTGCTCCTTCATCCTGCCAGCATCCATTCAGTGCTCCTTCATCCTGCCAGCATTCCATTCAGTGCTCCTTCATCCTGCCAGCATTCCATTCAGTGCTCCTTCATCCTGCCAGCATTCCATTCAGTGCTCCTTCATCCTGCCAGCATTCCATTCAGTGCTCCTTCATCCTGCCAGCATTCCATTCAGTGCTCCTTCATCCTTCCAGCATTCCATTCAGTGCTCCTTCACCCTGCCAGCATTCCATTCAGTGCTCCTTCACCCTGCCAGCATTCCATTCAGTGCTCCTTCACCCTGCCAGCATTCCATTCAGTGCTCCTTCACCCTGCCAGCATTCCATTCAGTGCTCCTTCACCCTGCCAGCATTCCATTCAGTGCTCCTTCATCCTGCCAGCATTACATTCAGTGCTCCTTCATCCTGCCAACATTCCATTCAGTGCTCCTTCACCCTGCCAGCATTCCATTCAGTGCTCCTTCATCCTGCCAGCATTCCATTCAGTGCTCCTTCATCCTGCCAGCATTCCATTCAGTGCTCCTTCATCCTGCCAGCATTCCATTCAGTGCTCCTTCATCCTGCCAGCATTCCATTCAGTGCTCCTTCATCCTGCCAGCATTCCATTCAGTGCTCCTTCACCCTGCCAGCATTCCATTCAGTGCTCCTTCATCCTGCCAGCATCCATTCAGTGCTCCTTCATCCTGCCAGCATTCCATTCAGTGCTCCTTCATCCTGCCAGCATTCCATTCAGTGCTCCTTCATCCTGCCAGCGTTCCATTCAGTGCTCCTTCACCCTGCCAGCATTCCATTCAGTGCTCCTTCATCCTGCCAGCATTCCATTCAGTGCTCCTTCATCCTGCCAGCATCCATTCAGTGCTCCTTCATCCTGCCAGCATTCCATTCAGTGCTCCTTCATCCTGCCAGCATTCCATTCAGTGCTCCTTCATCCTGCCAGAATTCCATTCAGTGCTCCTTCATCCTGCCAGCATTCCATTCAGTGCTCCTTCATCCTGCCAGCATTCCATTCAGTGCTCCTTCACCCTGCCAGCATTCCATTCAGTGCTCCTTCATCCTGCCAGCATTCCATTCAGTGCTCCTTCATCCTGCCAGCATTCCATTCAGTGCTCCTTCATCCTGCCAGCATTCCATTCAGTGCTCCTTCATCCTGCCAGCATCCATTCAGTGCTCCTTCATCCTGCCAGCATTCCATTCAGTGCTCCTTCACCCTGCCAGTAGGGATGAGCTCGGTGTTCGAGTCGAACATACATTCGACTCGAACATCGGCTGTTCGATCGTTCGACGAAGATCGAACGATTTGGGCCGTTCGCGCCAAATTCGAGTGACGCGAACGGCCCAGAATGCACTACGCCATCGCAGTGTCATCCAGGCGCTGTGATTGGCCAAGCATGCACTGTGACCCCGCATGCTTGGCCAATCACAGCGCCAGCAGCAAGGAGAGCAATGATTGGCCACAGGCAGGATGCCTGTGGCCAATTATTGCTGAGGGTGTTTAGTACACGCCCCACACTATAAAAGGCCGCCAGCACGGCGGCCTAGTGTAGTGTGTTCCGGAGCAGGGAAAGAGAAGCATAGGCAGGGACAGTGACATTTTTTTTTTCTTGCTTAACCTGGATTCCTTTAGTTTAGGGAAAGAGAAGGATAGGTAGGGAGAGTGTCAGTCTGTTTTACTGTGCTAAACCTTGTTTGTAGGGACAGGGAAGGACAGTGAGGGAAATTCTCATTGTGCTATACTGTGCTAAAGCATTCCTCATCAACCATCTTTAAAAAAAAAAAATTATAGGGACAGAAAACTATAGGTAGGGAGAGTGTCAGTGTGTTTTACTGTGCTAAACCTTGTTTGTAGGGACAGGGAAGGACAGTGAGGGAAATTCTCCTTGTGCTATACTGTGCTAAAGCATTCCTCATCAACCATCTTTAAAAAAAACATTTTTTATAGGGACAGAAAACTATAGGTAGGGAGAGTGTCAGTGTGTTTTACTGTGCTAAACCTTGTTTGTAGGGACAGGGAAGGACAGTGAGGGAAATTCTCCTTGTGCTATACTGTGCTAAAGCATTCCTTATCAACCATCTTTAAAAAAACATTTTTTATAGGGACAGAAAACTATAGGTAGGGAGAGTGTCAGTGTGTTTTACTGTGCTAAACCTTGTTTGTAGGGACAGGGAAGGACAGTGAGGGAAATTCTCCTTGTGCTATACTGTGCTAAAGCATTCCTCATCAACCATCTTTGAAATCCTTGTTTTTTGGACAGTCAGGGAAATTGTCATTGTGCTATTCTGTGCGAAAGCAATCATCCTCAACCATATTTAGAAATCCTTAAGTAAAGGGACAGAGAAGGACACCTGAAGGTAGCCCTTATTGCTTTTTTCCCATCTCCCTGCAGGCCATCCATTAGAATGTCTGGAAGGCAAACAAGGAGAGGCAGACAGTCAGGAGGCAAAAAAAGAGGGCAAGCAGGCTCTGTGTCTGGGGGCAACAGTGCTGGTCGTGGACGCGGTGCATTGTCATCAGCACATGGCCATGGGACACGCTTGTCCTTCTTTTCGGCAGCTGGACATGTTGAGCCACATCATGCCGAAGACTTGGTAGAGTGGATGACCAAGCCCTCCTCCTCCTCCTCATCCTCTCTCACCCAGGCTCAGGGTACTGGCAAAGCAGCTGCCAAAGCGTCCTCTTCCCTGGTATCAATGTCAGACTCATCATCAGTCACTCCTTCCCTAGACCCACCATGTCCTCCTCCTGAGGAGTCCCCCGAACTGTTTGAGCACAGTGTTGGGTACATGCTCCAGGAGGATGCCCAGCGTTTCGAAGGGTCTGATGATGAAACCCAGCTAGAGGAAGGCAGTAGCGTGAGAGCAGACAGAGGGGATGCTCAAGAAGGACACCAATCTGGCAGTCATGTTCCAGCAGCTGCAGCATACTGCCAGATTGGCTCCAGTGATGAGGAGGGAGGGGATGATGAGGTCACTGACTCCACGTGGGTGCCTAATAGGAGAGAGGAGGAGGAGGAGGATGAGGAGGAGGCACATCTCCAACGAGGCAGGATGCCCTTTGGTGGCCAGCGTAAGGGCAGTACACCGACGGAATCACACCGCAGAGCTCCGCCTGTGCAGGGCGCTGCCTCTGCCCGTCATTCAAAAAGTTCTTTGGTGTGGGCCTTTTTTGAGGCTAGTGCATCAGATCGCACAGCTGCTGTTTGCAACATATGTCTCAAGCGTATATCGCGTGGCCAAAACATCAGCCGCTTGGGTACCACATGCCTGACCAGACATATGTTGACCTGCCATGCAGCTCGTTGGCAAGCCTACCTCAAAGACCCACACCAAAGAACAAAGCGGACCTCTCCTTGCACCGCATCAGCTGGGATCTCCAACCCCACTATAACTTCAGTCCTCTCTGAAACATGCACTGAGAGGAATGAAGGTGTAGAATTAGGTGTGTCACAGCCAAGTACTTGCGGCCACTCTGCTAGCAGTACACCGACGTCCGATTCTAGCAGGCAAATTTCCCTGCCCCAGCTGCTGGACCGTCGAAAGAAGTTCACTCCCAGCCATCCACATGGCCAGCGGTTGAATGCTAGCTTGGCTAAATTGCTAGCGCTTCAACTGCTGCCTTTTCAGTTGGTAGACTCGGCCCCCTTCCGTGAGTTTGTGCAATGTGCGGTTCCTCAGTGGCAGGTTCCCAAACGCCACTTTTTCTCACGGAAGGCTATTCCGGCTCTCTACCGACATGTGGAAGGCAATGTCTTGGCCTCGCTGGACAGGGCGGTCAGCGGTAAGGTGCATATTACCGCTGACTCATGGTCCAGCAGGCATGGACAGTTACGTTACCTTTCTTTCACGGCCCATTGGGTCACTCTTTTGGCAGCTGGGAAGGATGCAGGACAAGGTGCAGTAGTGTTGGAGGTTGTTCCACCGCCACGCCTCCAAAATGCTACTACTGGTTGTGACACACCTCTCTCCTCCACCCCCTCCTCTTCTTCTTCCTACATGGCCTCTTCCTGTGCTTTGTCCTCTGAACCAGCGGTGCTCCGTAGGCGTTCAAGGGGCTACGCAAGTACGCAGGCAAAAAGATGCCATGCCGTGCTTGCGCTGGTGTGTTTGGGGGACAGAAGCCACACTGGGGCAGAGGTCCTGTCTGCTCTGCAGGGCCAGGCCGAGAGGTGGTTGACACCACGCCAGCTTAAGCCAGGAATGGTGGTTTGCGACAATGGCACCAACCTCCTCTCCGCCCTCCGACAGGGACAACTGACCCATGTGCCCTGTGTGGCTCACGTCCTTAACCTGGTGGTGCAGCGGTTCTTGGGCAGGTACCCGGGCTTACAGGATGTCCTGAGGCAGGCCAGGAAAGTCTGTGTGCATTTCCGCAGATCTTATAATGCCAGTGCTCGCCTGGCTGAGCTGCAAAAGGAGTTGAACCTGCCCAAGAACCGCCTTATATGTGACATGCCCACCAGGTGGAACTCAACGTTGGCCATGCTGCAGCGGCTGCACACGCAGCAGAGGGCCATCAATGAGTACCTGTGCGACTACGGCACCAGGACAGGGTCAGGGGAGCTTGGTTTTTTTTCTCCACGCCAGTGGGGCATGATCAGGGATGCATGCACTGTCCTGGCACCATTTGAGGAGGCCACGAGGATGGTGAGCAGTGACAGTGCATGCATCAGTGACACTGTACCTCTTGTCCACCTGTTGGAGCACACGCTGCATGGAATAATGGACAGGGCACTTGAGGCAGAACAGAGGCAGGAAGAGGAGGACTTCCTTGCCTCTCAAGGCCCCCTTTACCCAGACAGTGTTCCTTCTGTCCCACCCATCGCACAGGAAGAGGACGAGGAGGAGGAGGAGGAGGAGGATTGTGTCAGCATGGAGGTGGAGCCTGGCACTCAGCAGCATCAACAGCAGCAGTCTTTTAGGGATGATTTACAGTCCCAAGAAACCCGTGGACTTGTACGTGGCTGGGAGGAGGTGGCTGCGGATCATGTCGTCCTTAGTGACCCAGAGGACTCCGGACCGAATGCCTCAGCTAACCTACGCTGCATGGCCTCCCTGATCCTGCAAAGTCTGCGGAAGGATCCTCGTATTCTTCGGATCAAGGAGAGGGACCATTACTGGCTGGCCACTCTCCTTGATCCACGGTACAAGGGTAAGGTTGCGGACCTTATGTTACCGTCACAGAGGGAGCAGAGGATGAGACAACTCCGGGAGGCCTTGCAGAAAGGTCTGTGCAACGCGTTCCCAGAGACTGGGAGGTTACAAACTCCTGGTCCTGGACAACGAGTTGCTGAGGCTTCGGCCAGTCAAAGAAGGAGCGGTGGGGAAGGTGGCCGTCTGACCGATGCGTTCAGACAATTCTTTAGTCCGCAGCCCCAAAGTATGATCGGTTCCAGCAACCATCGCCAGCGTCTGATAAACATGGTGCAGGAATATCTAGGGGCAAGGTCAGACTTGGACACCTTCCCCACCGAAAATCCTCTGGCTTACTGGGTCTTGAGGATGGATCACTGGCCAGAGCTTGCACAGTATGCAATTGAGCTACTGGCCTGTCCTGCATCCAGCGTTCTTTCGGAACGCACATTCAGTGCTGCTGGAGGATTTGTCACGGATCACAGGGTGCGCCTGTCCACCGACTCGGTTGATCGACTGACTTTCATCAAGATGAACCAGTCTTGGATCACCACCAGCTACCACACACCAGATGCTGATATAACAGACTAATTGATTTTAAAATGTCACATCCCTTCAAGACTGATGCTGATGCTGAGTTCCTGTGCTGTTATGTTGACTAGCTATCCTCCTCCTCCTCCTCAATGATTCGATTAATGATGATAGCTTGGAAGATCATTTTGGTTTATGGGTGCCGCCACCAGTGGCTAAGGCCCAATTTTTCAGCCCCTGTTTAACAGGGGCATGCAATTATAATGATTGATCTAATAATTCACAGCAGGGCCCATTGCTGCGCCCACCAAGAGTAACTGTCAGGCCTTACAGTGTTGTGTCAACACCACCACCACCACCACCACCACCACCAAAGGCCCAATTTTTCAGCCCCTGTTCAACAGGGGCATGTAATTACAATTCTTGATCTAATAATTCACAGCAGGGCCCATTGCTGCACCCACCAAGAGTAACTCTGAGGGCTTACAGTGTTGTGGCAACGCCACCACCACCACCACCACGAAAGGCCCAATTTTTCAGCCCCTGTTCAAAAGGGGCATGTAATTACAATTCTTGATCTAATAATTCACAGCAGGGCCCATTCCTGCACCCACCAAGAGTAACTCTGAGGGCTTACAGTGTTGTGGCAACACCACCACCACCACCACCACCACGAAAGGCCCAATTTTTCAGCCCCTGTTCAACAGGGGCATGCAATTACAATTCTTGATCTAATAATTCACAGCAGGGCCCATTGCTGCGCCCACCAAGAGTAACTGTCAGGCCTTACAGTGTTGTGGCACCAGCACCACCATCAAAGGCCCAATTTTTACTACCACTGTTCAACAATTATATGTAATTACAATTCCTGATATAATAGTTGACAGCAGGGCGTTCCAGCACCAACCAAGAGTAACTGTGAGTGCTTACAGTGTTGTGCCAACACCAACAACTAAGGGGCCTATTTCTGCAGAGTATATACGGCAGGTCCCTACTTTCAAACATCCAACTTACAAACGACTCCTACTTGCAAACGCAAGAAGACAACAGGAAGTGAGAGGAAATCTACCCCTAGGAAGGAAAATTCTCTCCTGTAAGAATTAATATGGGAGAAAGGTGTCTCCTCTGTACTGATGCTTTATCAGCAATCCTTGTTTCAATAAAAACACCACATTTCAAAAACAGTTGTCATTGGGACGGAAAGTGAGGTGAAATGTTCTGAACAGGGGCACAGACAGCAAAACAAATGTTACAGGGGTGATAACCCTTCCGTATGTTTTCCAAAAAGTTTAAAAATAGATTTTTGGGCTGGAGCTACACTTAAACAATGTACCTGTTCAAAATTACAAACAGATTCTACATAAGAACAAACCTACAGTCCCTGTCTTGTATGCACCGCCTGTATACGGCTGTTCAGAGTATATAGGGCCTTTTTTATTTTATGTGCGGGGTTCCCCTTAATATCCATACAAGACCCAAAGGGGCTGGTAATGGGCTGGGGTAGGGGGGGGGGGTCATGGGGTAGCTATGCCATTTTTCTTAAAGAATTTCATCCATATTACCGGGACCAGACATTACATTAAAGCCGCAAGCAGTTTTAAATGGCTTTTTTTTCCTTTAGAAGTGTCATTTTGTGCAGGGACAGTTCTAAACACAGGAAACACATGGCACTTCACAGGCATACTTTAGACACCCCCCAGGTACGATATTTAAAGGAATATTTGACTTTTTTTTTTTCACTTTATGCATCATTAAAATGACTGCTCCCGAAAAACGACCGTTTTTAAAACTTATTTTTGCATTGATACATGTCCCCTGGTGCAGAACCCGGGTTCTCAAACTCTGTTTCGGACAATAACATGGATAATAGTCGTTATAATTAGCACTTTAGAATCCGAACGTTCGCATCCATTGTATTTAATAGGGTTCTAATGTTCGTGCGAACTTTCGGTCCGTTCGCGGGTTCTGGTGCGAACCGAACCCGGGGGTGTTCGGCTCATCACTACCTGCCAGCATTCCATTCAGTGCTCCTTCATCCTGCCAGCATTCCATTCAGTGCTCCTTCATCCTGCCAGCATTCCATTCAGTGCTCCTTCATCCTGCCAGAACATTTTTTTCCTACACTGCAGGGGCGTAACTACAGGGGTCACCATTGCAACCCAGCCTCATGCTCCAGGGGGCCCATGCAGCTTCCCCCTAAACCTGAATAGGAGGGGCGGCATATAGAGGAACTGATGCCCTCCATGTTCTTCTTGCAGCCGCTGAATGCCTGCAGGAGGTAAAAGAGGAAAAGCGGACATTCAGCGGCTGCAAGAAGAACATGGAGGGCATCAGTTCCTCTATATGCCGCCCCTCCTATCCAGTTTCCTTCTGCTGCCCGCAGGTCCCTCAACTCTCTCCTGTGATCTTCCCCAGCAACTTCTCTGCTCTCTCCTACCCCACCCTCCTTCTCCAACCCCCTGCTGTCCTCTGGTCCCACCTGTGCTTTTCTTCAGTCCCCCCTGTGCTCTTCTCCGTTCCACACTGTGCTGTTCTCCGGTCCCCCCTGTGCTCTTCTCTAGTCCCCCCTGTGCTCTTCTCCGGTCCCCCCTGTGCTCTTCTCCAGTCCCCCCTGTGTTTTCTCTGGTTTCCCCCCTGCAGTCTACCGTGTTCTCTTCTCCGCCCCCCCCTGTGCTCTTCTCCGGTCCCCCCTGTGCTCTTCTCCAGTCCCCCCTGTGCTCTTCTCCGGTCCCCCCTGTGCTCTTCTGCAGTCTCCCTTGTTCTCTTCTCTGCCCCCCCCGTGCTCTTCTCGGGTCGGTCCCCCCTGTGCTCTTCTCAGGTCCTCATGCTCTTCTCCGGTCCCCCCTGCGCTCTTCTCCAGTCCCCCCTGTGCTCTTCTTCAGTCCCCCCTGTGCTCTTCTCCAGTCCCCCTGTGCTCTTATCCAGTCCCCCCTGTGCTCTTCTCCAGTCCCCACTGTTCTGTTCTCCAGTCCCCCATGTGCTCTTCTCCAGTCCCCCCTTTGCTCTTCTCCAGTCCTCCCTGTGCTCTTCTCCAGTCCTCCCTGTGCTCTTCTCCAGTCCCCCCTGTGCTCTTCTTCAGTCCCCCTCTGTGCTCTTCTCCAGTCCCCCCTGTGCTCTTCTCCGGTCCCCCCTGTGCTCTTCTGCAGTCTCCCTTGTGCTCTTCTCTGCCCCCCCCCATGCTCTTCTCGGGTCGGTCCCCCCTGTGCTCTTCTCAGGTCCTCATGCTCTTCTCCGGTCCCCCCTGTGCTCTTCACCAGTCCCCCCTGTGCTCTTCTTCAGTCCCCCCTGTGCTCTTCTCCAGTCCTCCCTGTGCTCTTCTCCAGTCCCCACTGTGCTGTTCTCCAGTCCCCCATGTGCTCTTCTCCAGTCCCCCCTTTGCTCTTCTCCAGTCATCCCTGTGCTCTTCTCCAGTCCCCCCTGTGCTCTTCTCCAGTCCCCCCTGTGCTCTTCTTCAGTCCCCCTCTGTGCTCTTCTCCAGTCCCCACTGTGCTGTTCTCCAGTCCCCCATGTGCTCTTCTCCAGTCCCCCCTTTGCTCTTCTCCAGTCCTCCCTGTGCTCTTCTCCAGTCCCCCCTGTGCTCTTCTCCAGTCCCCCCTGTGCTCTTCTTCAGTCCCCACTGTGCTCTTCTCCAGTCCCCCATGTGCTCTTCTCCAGTCCCCCCTTTGCTCTTCTCCAGTCCCCCTCTGTGCTGTTCTCCAGTCCCCCATGTGCTGTTCTCCAGTCCCCCTTTGCTCTTCTCCAGTCCTCCCTGTGCTCTTCTCCAGTCCCCCCTGTGCTCTTCTCCAGTCCCCCCTGTGCTCTTCTTCAGTCCCCCTCTGTGCTCTTCTCCAGTCCCCCCTGTGCTCTTCTCCGGTCCCCCCTGTGCTCTTCTCCGGTCCCCCCGTGCTCTTCTGCAGTCTCCCTTGTGCTCTTCTCTGCCCCCCCGTGCTCTTCTCGGGTCGGTCCCCCCTGTGCTCTTCTCAGGTCCTCATGCTCTTCTCCGGTCCCCCCTGTGCTCTTCTCCAGTCCCCCCTGTGCTCTTCTTCAGTCCCCCCTGTGCTCTTCTCCAGTCCCCCCTGTGCTCTTCTCCAGTCCCCCCTGTGCTCTTCTCCAGTCCCCCATGTGCTCTTCTCCAGTCCCCCCTTTGCTCTTCTCCAGTCCTCCCTGTGCTCTTCTCCAGTCCCCCCTGTGCTCTTCTCCAGTCCCCCCTGTGCTCTTCTTCAGTCCCCCTCTGTGCTCTTCTCCAGTCCCCCCTGTGCTCTTCTCCGGTCCCCCCTATGCTCTTCTACAGTCTCCCTTGTGCTCTTCTCTGCCCCCCCGTGCTCTTCTCGGGTCGGTCCCCCTTGTGCTCTTCTCAGGACCTCATGCTCTTCTCCGGTCCCCCCTGTGCTCTTCTCCAGTCCCCCCTGTGCTCTTCTTCAGTCCCCCCTGTGCTCTTCTCCAGTCCCCCCTGTGCTCTTCTCCAGTCCCCACTGTGCTCTTCTCCAGTCCCCACTGTGCTCTTCTCCAGTCCCCCCTTTGCTCTTCTCCAGTCCTCCCTGTGCTCTTCTCCAGTCCCCCCTGTGCTCTTCTCCAGTCCCCCCTGTGCTCTTCTTCAGTCCCCCTCTGTGCTCTTCTCCAGTCCTCCTCTGTGCTCTTCTTCAGTCCCCCCTGTGCTCTTCTCCAGTCCCCCTATGCTGTTCTCCAGTCCCCCCTGTGCTGTTCTCCTGTCCCCCCTGTGCTGTTCTCCAGTCCCCCCTGTGCTCTTCTCCAGTCCCCCCTGTGCTCTTCTCCAGTCCCCCAGTGCGCTTCTCCAGTCACCCCTGTGCTCTTCTCCAGTCCCCCCTATGCTCTTCTTTAGTCCCCCCTGTGCTCTTCTCAGGTCCCCCTGTGCTCTTCTCAGGATCTCATGCTTTTCTCCGGTCCCCCCATGCTCTTCTCCGGTGCCCCATGCTGTTCTCTGGTCTCTATGCTGTTCTCTGGTTCCTTGTGCTCTTCTCCAGTTTCCTGCTGTTCTTCAGTCCCCCTGTACTGTCTCTCGGCCCCCCTTCTGCCCGCGCAGCTCTGCCAGGTTCCCCCCTTCCCTCTGCCACCAGCTGCTGCGGGAGATATGTCAGGATGGAGAGCAGGGAAGGGGCCGGTAAAAATTTAATTTTACCGGCCCCTTCCTTGCCTGAAATAACTTACTCTGTACATTCCTAACTGTAGCATAGTACACTATGTTTACTTTGCTTCAGTCTGTGAATGAACGGGAAGCCTCTACACAGAGCCATTCCTGTCCATTCAATCTGTGCAGTTGGGGCTGCAGAGAAGGAGATCGAGGGCTGTGTCCTCAATCTCCTTTCTCTGTCTCAAAGGTGAGATGTTAGGGGTCTGTTATCCCTGATATCTCACCAAAGCCCCCTAATGGGGCTCCTAAAAATAATAATAAAACAACTACTGACACAAGTGGAGGAACTACTAGGGTCGCAAAGATTGCACTTACAACCAGGCCCTGTCATTTTGCCACTGGGCTCAAAAGTAAGGGCCCCTAGCTAGGGATCAGGGGGCCCACATGGAAGATTTCCCCTCTATTACTGTTCTGGGGACCAGAAGTGGCCGCTCTATATGGGGCGCAGCCCCCCTAATCCAATGCGCCTGGCCCCTAATCTACATGCAGGGCGCCGGACGCATGGATTTCAATTTTTTTTTTTTTTTAGAAACACATGATTGGAGCCTGAGGCTCTAATTGGCCTAAAAAAGGGTGGGCTTGGGGCGCAGAGCACTGCACCCCCGAACCCACCCAGTTGTATGGCAATAGTGAATTACTTTTCGCTATTGTCTTCCTGCTTCTCCACCCGGCCAATCAGGAAGCAGGTCTTAAGACCCGATTGGCTAGGAGAAGGAAGAGGAGAAGTGTGCATATTGGCCGGGAGCAGAAGCAAGGGGAAGCCACCGAGGAGGAGAAGCAGAGGTAACCCACTGAAGCTGCCCGCGACCTGGATGGGGATGGGGTAAGTGCGGAGCTGGTGGGCCGACGGGCAAGAAACGGGGGTGTTTGTTCACCGAACAACCAAGCGACGGGGGTTTTCTTCTACATATGTTTGGTAAAAGAAAATCGCAATAAGCGTTTATTGATTGGTTTGCGCAAAAGTTACATAGTCTACAAAAATGACTGGACCACCACCGATAAATGACTGGACCACCACTGGACACAAGTAATGACCACCAATAAATGACTGGACCACCACTGGACACAAGTAGTGACCACCAACAAATGACTGGACCACCACTGGACACAAATAATAACCACCAATAAATGACTGGACCACCACTGGACACAAGTATAACCACCAATAAGTGACTGGACAACCACTGGACACAAGTAATGACCACCAATAAGTGACTGGACAACCACTGGACACAAGTAATGACCACCAATAAATGACTGGACCACCACTGGACACAAGTAGTGACCACCAACAAATGACTGGACCACCACTGGACACAAGTAGTGACCACCAACAAATGACTGGGCCACCACTGGACACAAGTAATAACCACCAATAAATGACTGGACCACCACTGGACACAAGTAATGACCACCAATAAATGACTGGACCACCACTGGACACAAGTAGTGACCACCAACAAATGACTGGACCACTACTGGACACAAGTAATAACCACCAATAAATGACTGGACCACCACTGGACACAAGTATGACCACCAATAAGTGACTGGACAACCACTGGACACAAATAATGACCACCAATAAGTGACTGGACAACCACTGGACACAAGTAATGACAACCAATAAATGACTGGACCACCACTGGACACAAGTATGACCACCATTAAATGACTGGACCACCACTGGACACAAGTAATGACCACCAATAAGTGACTGGACCACCACTGGACACAAGTAATGACCACCAATAAATGACTGGACCACCACTGGACACAAGTAATGACCACCAATAAATGACTGGACCACCACTGGACTCAAGTATGACCACCATTAAATGACTGGACCACCACTGGACACAAGTAATGACCACCAACAAGTGACAGGACCACCACTGGACACAAGTAGTGACCACCAATAAATAACTGGACCACCACTGGACACAAGTAATGACCACCAATAAATAACTGGACCACCACTGGACACAAGTAATGACCACCAATAAATGACTGGACCACCAGTGGACACAAGTAATGACCACCAATAAGTGACTGGACAACCACTGGACACAAGTAATGACCACCACTAAATGACTAGACCACCACTGGACACAAGTAATGACCACCGATAAATGACTGGACCACCACTGGACACAAGTAATGACCACCAATAAATGACTGGACCACCACTGGACACAAGTAGTGACCACCAATAAATGACTGGACCACCACTGGACACAAGTAATAACCACCAATAAATGACTGGACCACCGCTGGACACAAGTATGACCACCAATAAGTGACTGGACAACCACTGGACACAAGAAATGACCACCAATAAGTGACTGGACAACCACTGGTCACAAGTAGTGACCACCAATAAATGACTGGACCACCAATGGACACAAGTAATGACCACCAATAAATGACTGGACCACCACTGGACACAAGTAATGACCACCAATAAATGACTGGACCACCACTGGACACAAGTAGTGACCACCAATAATTAACTGGACCACCACTGGACACAAGTAATGACCACCAATAAATGACTGGACCACCACTGGACACAAGTAATGACCACCAATAAATGACTGGACCACCAGTGGACACAAGTAATGACCACCAATAAGTGACTGGACCACCACTGGACACAAGTAATGACCACCACTAAATGACTGGACCACCACTGGACACAAGTAGTGACCACCAATAAATGACTGGACCACCACTGGACACAAGTAATAACCACCAATAAATGACTGGACCACCACTGGACACAAGTATGACCACCAATAAGTGACTGAACAACCACTGGACACAAGTAATGACCCCCAATAAGTGACTGGACAACCACTGGACACAAGTAATGACCACCGATAAATGACTGGACCACCACTGGACACAAGTAATGACCACCAATAAATGACTGGACCACCACTGGACACAAGTATGACCACCAATAAATGACTGGACCACCACTGGACACAAGTAATAACCACCAATAAATGACTGGACCACCACTGGACACAAGTATGACCACCAATAAGTGACTGGACAACCACTGGACACAAGTAATGACCACCAATAAATGACTGGACCACCACTGGACACAAGTAATGACCACCAATAAATGACTGGACCACCACTGGACACAAGTATGACCACCATTAAATGACTGGACCACCACTGGACACAAGTAATGACCACCAATAAGTGACTGGACCACCACTGGACACAAGTAATGACCACCAATAAATGACTGAACCACCACTGGACACAAGTAATGACCACCAATAAATGACTGGACCACCACTGGACTCAAGTATGACCACCATTAAATGACTGGACCACCACTGGACACAAGTAATGACTAGGGATGAGCTCGGTGTTCGAGTCGAACATACGTTCGACTCGAACATCGGCTGTTCGATCGTTCGCCGAACAACGAACGATTTGGGCCGTTCGCGCCTAATTCGCGGCCCACAATGCACTACGCCATCGCAGTGTCATCCAGGCGCTGTGATTGGCCAAGCATGCACTGTGACCCCGCATGCTTGGCCAATCACAGCGCCGGCAGCGAGGAGAGCAATGATTGGCCACAGGCAGGTTGCCTGTGGCCAATTATTGCTGAGGGTGTTTAGTACACGCCCCACACTATAAAAGGCCACCAGCACGGCGGCCTAGTGTAGTGTGTTCCGGAGCAGGGAAAGAGAAGCATAGGCAGGGACAGTGACATTTTTTTTTCTTGCTTAACCTGGATTCCTTTAGTTTAGGGAAAGAGAAGGATAGGTAGGGAGAGTGTCAGTCTGTTTTACTGTGCTAAACCTTGTTTGTAGGGACAGGGAAGGACAGTGAGGGAAATTCTCATTGTGCTATACTGTGCTAAAGCATTCATCATCAACCATCTTTAAAAAAAATTTTTTTTTATAGGGACAGAAAACTATAGGTAGGGAGAGTGTCAGTGTGTTTTACTGTGCTAATCCTTGTTTGTAGGGACAGGGAAGGACAGTGAGGGAAATTCTCATTGTGCTATACTGTGCTAAAGCATTCATCATCAACCATCTTTAAAAAAACATTTTTTATAGGGACAGAAAACTATAGGTAGGGAGAGTGTCAGTGTGTTTTACTGTGCTAATCCTTGTTTGTAGGGACAGGGAAGGACAGTGAGGGAAATTCTCATTGTGCTATACTGTGCTAAAGCATTCATCATCAACCATCTTTAAAAAAACATTTTTTATAGGGACAGAAAACTATAGGTAGGGAGAGTGTCAGTGTGTTTTACTGTGCTAATCCTTGTTTGTAGGGACAGGGAAGGACAGTGAGGGAAATTCTCATTGTGCTATACTGTGCTAAAGCATTCATCATCAACCATCTTTAAAAAAACATTTTTTATAGGGACAGAAAACTATAGGTAGGGAGAGTGTCAGTGTGTTTTACTGTGCTAATCCTTGTTTGTAGGGACAGGGAAGGACAGTGAGGGAAATTCTCATTGTGCTATACTGTGCTAAAGCATTCATCATCAACCATCTTTAAAAAAACATTTTTTATAGGGACAGAAAACTATAGGTAGGGAGAGTGTCAGTGTGTTTTACTGTGCTAATCCTTGTTTGTAGGGACAGGGAAGGACAGTGAGGGAAATTCTCATTGTGCTATACTGTGCTAAAGCATTCCTCATCAACCATCTTTGAAATCCTTGTTTTTTGAACAGTCAGGGAAATTGTCATTGTGCTATTCTGTGCGAAAGCAATCATCCTCAACCATATTTAGAAATCCTTAAGTAAAGGGACAGAGAAGGACACCTGAAGGTAGCCCTTATTGCTTTTTTCCCATCTCCCTGCAGGCCATCCATTAGAATGTCTGGAAGGCAAACAAGGAGAGGCAGACAGTCAGGAGGCAATAAAAGAGGGCAAGCAGGCTCTGTGTCTGGGGGCAACAGTGCTGGTCGTGGACGCGGTGCATTGTCATCAGCACATGGCCATGGGACACGCTTGTCCTTCTTTTCGGCAGCTGGACATGTTGAGCCACATCATGCCGAAGACTTGGTAGAGTGGATGACCAAGCCCTCCTCCTCCTCATCCTCTCTCACCCAGGCTCAGGGTACTGGCAAAGCAGCTGCCAAAGCGTCCTCTTCCCTGGTATCAATGTCAGACTCATCATCAGTCACTCCTTCCCTAGACCCACCATGTCCTCCTCCTGAGGAGTCCCCCGAACTGTTTGAGCACAGTGTTGGGTACATGCTCCAGGAGGATGCCCAGCGTTTCGAAGGGTCTGATGATGAAACCCAGCTAGAGGAAGGCAGTAGCGTGAGAGCAGACAGAGGGGATGCTCAAGAAGGACACCAATCTGGCAGTCATGTTCCAGCAGCTGCAGCATACTGCCAGATTGGCTCCAGTGATGAGGAGGGAGGGGATGATGAGGTCACTGACTCCACGTGGGTGCCTAATAGGAGAGAGGAGGAGGAGGAGGATGAGGAGGAGGCACATCTCCAACGAGGCAGGATGCCCTTTGGTGGCCAGCGTAAGGGCAGTACACCGACGGAATCACACCGCAGAGCTCCGCCTGTGCAGGGCGCTGCCTCTGCCCGTCATTCAAAAAGTTCTTTGGTGTGGGCCTTTTTTGAGGCTAGTGCATCAGATCGCACAGCTGCTGTTTGCAACATATGTCTCAAGCGTATATCGCGTGGCCAAAACATCAGCCGCTTGGGTACCACATGCCTGACCAGACATATGTTGACCTGCCATGCAGCTCGTTGGCAAGCCTACCTCAAAGACCCACACCAAAGAACAAAGCGGACCTCTCCTTGCACCGCATCAGCTGGAATCTCCAATCCACTATAACTTCAGTCCTCTCTGAAACCTGCACTGAGAGGAATGAAGGTGTAGAATTAGGTGTGTCACAGCCAAGTACTTGCGGCCACTCTGCTAGCAGTACACCGACGTCCGATTCTAGCAGGCAAATTTCCCTGCCCCAGCTGCTGGACCGTCGAAAGAAGTTCACTCCCAGCCATCCACATGCCCAGCGGTTGAATGCTAGCTTGGCTAAATTGCTAGCGCTTCAACTGCTGCCTTTTCAGTTGGTAGACTCGGCCCCCTTCCGTGAGTTTGTGCAATGTGCGGTTCCTCAGTGGCAGGTTCCCAAACGCCACTTTTTCTCACGGAAGGCTATTCCGGCTCTCTACCGGCATGTGGAAGGCAATGTCTTGGCCTCGCTGGACAGGGCGGTCAGCGGTAAGGTGCATATTACCGCTGACTCATGGTCCAGCAGGCATGGACAGGGACGTTACCTTTCTTTCACGGCCCATTGGGTCACTCTTTTGGCAGCTGGGAAGGATTCAGGACAAGGTGCAGTAGTGTTGGAGGTTGTCCCACCGCCACGCCTCCAAAATGCTACTACTGGTTGTGACACACCTCTCTCCTCCACCCCCTCCTCTTCTTCTTCCTCCATGGCCTCTTCCTGTGCTTTGTCCTATGAACCAGCGGTGCTCCGTAGCCGTTCACGGGGCTACGCAAGTACGCAGGCAAAAAGATGCCATGCCGTGCTTGCGCTGGTGTGTTTGGGGGACAGAAGCCACACTGGGGCAGAGGTCCTGTCTGCTCTGCAGGGCCAGGCCGAGAGGTGGTTGACGCCACGCCAGCTTAAGCCAGGAATGGTGGTTTGCGACAATGGCACCAACCTCCTCTCCGCCCTCCGACAGGGACAACTGACCCATGTGCCCTGTGTGGCTCACGTCCTTAACCTGGTGGTGCAGCGGTTCTTGGGCAGGTACCCGGGCTTACAGGATGTCCTGAGGCAGGCCAGGAAAGTCTGTGTGCATTTCCGCAGATCTTATAATGCCAGTGCTCGCCTGGCTGAGCTGCAAAAGGAGTTGAACCTGCCCAAGAACCGCCTTATATGTGACATGCCCACCAGGTGGAACTCAACGTTGGCCATGCTGCAGCGGCTGCACACGCAGCAGAGGGCCATCAATGAGTACCTGTGCGACTACGGCACCAGGACAGGGTCAGGGGAGCTTGGTTTTTTTTCTCCACGCCAGTGGGGCATGATCAGGGATGCATGCACTGTCCTGGCACCATTTGAGGAGGCCACGAGGATGGTGAGCAGTGACAGTGCATGCATCAGTGACACTGTACCTCTTGTCCACCTGTTGGAGCACACGCTGCGTGGAATAATGGACAGGGCACTTGAGGCAGAACAGAGGCAGGAAGAGGAGGACTTCCTTGCCTCTCAAGGCCCCCTTTACCCAGACAGTGTTCCTTCTGTCCCACCCATCGCACAGGAAGAGGAGGAGGAGGAGGAGGAGGAGGAGGATTGTGTCAGCATGGAGGTGGAGGCTGGCACTCAGCATCATCAGCAGCAGTCTTTTAGGGATGATTTACAGTCCCAAGAAACCAGTGGACTTGTACGTGGCTGGGAGGAGGTGGCTGCGGATCATGTCGTCCTTAGTGACCCAGAGGACTCCGGAGCGAATGCCTCAGCAAACCTACGCTGCATGGCCTCCCTGATCCTGCAAAGTCTGCGGAAGGATCCTCGTATTCTTCGGATCAAGGAGAGGGACCATTACTGGCTGGCCACTCTCCTTGATCCACGGTACAAGGGTAAGGTTGCGGACCTTATGTTACCGTCGCAGAGGGAGCAGAGGATGAGACAACTCCGGGAGGCCTTGCAGAAAGGTCTGTGCAACGCGTTCCCAGAGACTGGGAGGTTGCAAACTCCTGGTCCTGGACAACGAGTTGCTGAGGCTTCGGCCAGTCAAAGAAGGAGCGGTGGGGAAGGTGGCCGTCTGACCGATGCGTTCAGACAATTCTTTAGTCCGCAGCCCCAAAGTATGATTGGTTCCAGCAACCATCGCCAGCGTCTGATAAACATGGTGCAGGAATATCTAGGGGCAAGGTCAGACTTGGACACCTTCCCCACCGAAAATCCTCTGGCTTACTGGGTCTTGAGGATGGATCACTGGCCAGAGCTTGCACAGTATGCAATTGAGCTACTGGCCTGTCCTGCATCCAGCGTTCTTTCGGAACGCACATTCAGTGCTGCTGGAGGATTTGTCACGGATCACAGGGTGCGCCTGTCCACCGACTCGGTTGATCGACTGACTTTCATCAAGATGAACCAGTCTTGGATCACCACCAGCTACCACACACCTGATGCTGATATAACAGACTAATTGATTTTAAAATGTCACATCCCTTCAAGACTGATGCTGATGCTGAGTGCCTGTGCTGTTATGTTGACTGGCTATCCTCCTCCTCCGAGTCCTCAATGATACGATTGATGATGATAGCTTGGAAGATCATTTTTGTTTATGGGTGCCGCCACCAGTGCCTAACGCCCAATTTTTCAGCCCCTGTTTAACAGGGGCGTGTAATTACAATTTTTGAAGCAATACTTTGCAACAGGGCTCATTGCTGTGCTCCAAGTACAGTATCTGTGAGGAGTTGCAGTGTTGTGCCACCAGTGCCTAAGGCCCAATTTTTCAGCCCCTGTTTAACAGGGGCGTGTCATTACAATTTTTGAAGCAATACTTTGCAACAGGGCTCATTGCTGTGCTCCAAGTACAGTATCTGTGAGGGGTTGCAGTGTTGTGCCACCAGTGCCTAAGGCCCAATTTTTCAGCCCCTGTTCAACAGGGGCATGTAATTACAATTCTTGATCTAATAATTCACAGCAGGGCCCATTGCTGCACCCACCAAGAGTAACTGTCAGGGCTTACAGTGTTGTGGCACCAGCACCACCATCAAAGGCCCAATTTTTACTACCACTGTTCAACAATTATATGTAATTAAAATTCCTGATATAATAGTTGACAGCAGGGCGTTCCAGCACCAACCAAGAGTAACTGTGAGTGCTTACAGTGTTGTGCCAACACCAACAACTAAGGGGCCTATTTCTGCAGAGTATATACGGCAGGTCCCTACTTTCAAACATCCAACTTACAAACGACTCCTACTTGCAAACGCAAGAAGACAACAGGAAGTGAGAGGAAATCTACCACTAGGAAGGAAAATTCTCTCCTGTAAGAATAAATATGGGAGAAAGGTGTCTCCTCTGTACTGATGCTTTATCAGCAATCCTTGTTTCAAGAAAAACACCACATTTCAAAAACAGTTGTCATTGGGACGGAAAGTGAGGTGAAATGTTCTGAACAGGGGCACAGACAGCAAAACAAATGTTACAGGGGTGATAACCCTTACCTATGTTTTCCAAAAAGTTTAAAAATAGATTTTTGGGCTGGAGCTACACTTCAACAATGTACCTGTTCAAAATTACAAACAGATTCTACATAAGAACAAACCTACAGTCCCTGTCTTGTATGCACCGCCTGTATACGGCTGTTCAGAGTATATAGGGCCTTTTTTATTTTATGTGCGGGGTTCCCCTTAATATCCATACAAGACCCAAAGGGGCTGGTAATGGGCTGGGGTAGGGGGGGGGGGGGGGGGGGGTCATGGGGTAGCTATGCCATTTTTCTTAAAGAATTTCATCCATATTACCGGGACCAGACATTACATTAAAGCCGCAAGCAGTTTTAAATGGCTTTTTTTTCCTTTAGAAGTGTCATTTTGTGCAGGGACAGTTCTAAACACGGGAAACACGTGGCACTTCACAGGCATACTTTAGACACCCCCCAGGTACGATATTTAAAGGAATATTTGACTTTTTTTTTTTCACTTTATGCATCATTAAAATGACTGCTCCCGAAAAACGACCGTTTTTAAAACTTCTTTTTGCATTGATACATGTCCCCTGGTGCAGAACCCGGGTTCCCAAACCCTTTTTAGGACAATAACATGCATAATAGTTGTTATAATTAGCACTTTAGAATTCGAACGTTCGCATCCATTGTATTTAATAGGGTTCTAATGTTCGTTCGAACTTCCGGTCCGTTCGCGGGTTCTGGTGCGAACCGAACCCGGGGGTGTTCGGCTCATCACTAGTGGTGTAGTACTAGTGTAGTAGTGGTGTAGTACTAGTGTAGTAGTGGTGTAGCACTGGTGTAGTAGTGGTGTAGTACTAGTGTAGTAGCGGTGTAGCACTGGTGTAGTAGCGGTGTAGCACTGGTGTAGTAGCGGTGTAGCACTGGTGTAGTAGTGGTGTAGTACTAGTGTAGTAGTGGTGTAGTACTAGTGTAGTAGCGGTGTAGCACTGGTGTAGTAGTGGTGTAGTACTAGTGTAGTAGTGGTGTAGCACTGGTGTAGTAGTGGTGTAGTACTAGTGTAGTAGTGGTGTAGTACTAGTGTAGTAGCAGTGTAGCACTGGTGTAGTAGCGGTGTAGCACTGGTGTAGTAGCGGTGTAGCACTGGTGTAGTAGTGGTGTAGTACTAGTGTAGTAGTGGTGTAGTACTAGTGTAGTAGCGGTGTAGCACTGGTGTAGTAGTGGTGTAGTACTAGTGTAGTAGTGGTGTAGTACTAGTGTAGTAGTGGTGTAGCACTAGTGTAGTAGTGGTGTAGTACTAGTGTATTAGTGGTGTAGTACTAGTGTAGTAGTGGTGTAGTACTAGTGTAGTAGTGGTGTAGTACTAGTGTAGTAGCGGTGTAGCACTGGTGTAGTAGCGGTGTAGCACTGGTGTAGTACTAGTGTAGTAGTGGTGTAGTACTAGTGTAGTAGTGGTGTAGCACTGGTGTAGTAGTGGTGTAGTACTAGTGTAGTAGTGGTGTAGTACTAGTGTAGTAGTGGTGTAGTACTAGTGTAGTAGTGGTGTAGTACTAGTGTAGTAGTGGTGTAGTACTAGTGTAGTAGTGGTGTAGCACTGGTGTAGTAGTGGTGTAGTACTAGTGTAGTAGTGGTGTAGTACTAGTGTAGTAGTGGTGTAGTACTAGTGTAGTAGTGGTGTAGCACTGGTGTAGTAGTGGTGTAGTACTAGTGTAGTAGTGGTGTAGTACTAGTGTAGTAGTGGTGTAGTACTAGTGTAGTAGTGGTGTAGCACTGGTGTAGTAGTAGTGTAGTACTAGTGTAGTAGTGGTGTAGTACTAGTGTAGTAGTGGTGTAGCACTGGTGTAGTAGTAGTGTAGTACTAGTGTAGTAGTGGTGTAGTACTAGTGTAGTAGTGGTGTAGCACTGGTGTAGTAGTAGTGTAGTACTAGTGTAGTAGTGGTGTAGTACTAGTGTAGTAGTGGTGTAGTACTAGTGTAGTAGTGGTGTAGCACTGGTGTAGTAGTGGTGTAGTACTGGTGTAGTAGTGGTGTAGCACTGGTGTAGTAGTGGTGTAGTACTAGTGTAGTAGTGGTGTAGCACTGGTGTAGTAGTGGTGTAGTACTAGTGTAGTAGTGGTGTAGTACTAGTGTAGTAGTGGTGTAGTACTAGTGTAGTAGCGGTGTAGCACTGGTGTAGTAGCGGTGTAGCACTGGTGTAGTAGCGGTGTAGCACTGGTGTAGTAGCGGTGTAGTACTAGTGTAGTAGTGGTGTAGTACTAGTGTAGTAGCGGTGTAGCACTGGTGTAGTAGTGGTGTAGTACTAGTGTAGTAGTGGTGTAGTACTAGTGTAGTAGTGGTGTAGCACTAGTGTAGTAGTGGTGTAGTACTAGTGTAGTAGTGGTGTAGTACTAGTGTAGTAGTGGTGTAGTACTAGTGTAGTAGCGGTGTAGCACTGGTGTAGTAGCGGTGTAGCACTGGTGTAGTAGCGGTGTAGCACTGGTGTAGTAGTGGTGTAGTACTAGTGTAGTAGTGGTGTAGTACTAGTGTAGTAGTGGTGTAGCACTGGTGTAGTAGTGGTGTAGTACTAGTGTAGTAGTGGTGTAGTACTAGTGTAGTAGTGGTGTAGTACTAGTGTAGTAGTGGTGTAGTACTAGTGTAGTAGTGGTGTAGTACTAATGTAGTAGTGGTGTAGTACTAGTGTAGTAGTGGTGTAGTACTAGTGTAGTAGTGGTGTAGCACTGGTGTAGTAGTGGTGTAGTACTAGTGTAGTAGTGGTGTAGTACTAGTGTAGTAGTGGTGTAGTACTAGTGTAGTAGTGGTGTAGCACTGGTGTAGTAGTGGTGTAGTACTAGTGTAGTAGTGGTGTAGTACTAGTGTAGTAGTGGTGTAGTACTAGTGTAGTAGTGGTGTAGCACTGGTGTAGTAGTAGTGTAGTACTAGTGTAGTAGTGGTGTAGTACTAGTGTAGTAGTGGTGTAGTACTAGTGTAGTAGTGGTGTAGCACTGGTGTAGTAGTAGAGTACTAGTGTAGTAGTGGTGTAGCACTGGTGTAGTAGTGGTGTAGTACTAGTGTAGTAGTGGTGTAGTACTAGTGTAGTAGTGGTGTAGTACTAGTGTAGTAGTGGTGTAGCACTGGTGTAGTAGTGGTGTAGTACTAGTGTAGTAGCGGTGTAGCACTGGTGTAGTAGTGGTGTAGTACTAGTGTAGTAGTGGTGTAGTACTGGTGTAGTAGTGGTGTAGCACTGGTGTAGTAGTGGTGTAGTACTAGTGTAGTAGTGGTGTAGTACTGGTGTAGTAGTGGTGTAGTACTAGTGTAGTAGTGGTGTAGTACTAGTGTAGTAGCGGTGTAGCACTGGTGTAGTAGTGGTGTAGTACTAGTGTAGTAGTGGTGTAGCACTGGTGTAGTAGTGGTGTAGTACTAGTGTAGTAGTGGTGTAGTACTAGTGTAGTAGTGGTGTAGCACTGGTGTAGTAGTGGTGTAGTACTAATGTAGTAGTGGTGTAGTACTAGTGTAGTAGTGGTGTAGTACTAGTGTAGTAGTGGTGTAGCACTGGTGTAGTAGTAGTGTAGTACTAGTGTAGTAGTGGTGTAGCACTGGTGTAGTAGTGGTGTAGTACTAATGTAGTAGTGGTGTAGTACTAGTGTAGTAGTGGTGTAGTACTAGTGTAGTAGTGGTGTAGCACTGGTGTAGTAGTGGTGTAGTACTAGTGTAGTAGTGGTGTAGTACTAGTGTAGTAGTGGTGTAGCACTGGTGTAGTAGTGGTGTAGTTCTAGTGTAGTAGTGGTGTAGTACTAGTGTAGTAGTGGTGTAGTACTAGTGTAGTAGTGGTGTAGCACTGGTGTAGTAGTGGTGTAGTACTAGTGTAGTAGTGGTGTAGTACTAGTGTAGTAGTGGTGTAGCACTGGTGTAGTAGTGGTGTAGTACTAGTGTAGTAGCGGTGTAGCACTGGTGTAGTAGTGGTGTAGTACTAGTGTAGTAGTGGTGTAGCACTGGTGTAGTAGTGGTGTAGTACTAGTGTAGTAGTGGTGTAGTACTAGTGTAGTAGTGGTGTAGCACTGGTGTAGTAGTGGTGTAGTACTAATGTAGTAGTGGTGTAGTACTAGTGTAGTAGTGGTGTAGTACTAGTGTAGTAGTGGTGTAGCACTGGTGTAGTAGTAGTGTAGTACTAGTGTAGTAGTGGTGTAGCACTGGTGTAGTAGTGGTGTAGTACTAGTGTAGTAGTGGTGTAGCACTGGTGTAGTAGTGGTGTAGTACTAGTGTAGTAGTGGTGTAGCACTGGTGTAGTAGTGTTGTAGTACTAGTGTAGTAGTGGTGTAGCACTGGTGTAGTAGTGGTGTAGTACTAGTGTAGTAGTGGTGTAGTACTAGTGTAGTAGTGGTGTAGCACTAGTGTAGTAGTGGTGTAGTACTAGTGTAGTAGTGGTGTAGTACTAGTGTAGTAGTGGTGTAGCACTGGTGTAGTAGTGGTGTAGTACTAGTGTAGTAGTGGTGTAGTACTAGTGTAGTAGTGGTGTAGTACTAGTGTAGTAGTGGTGTAGCACTGGTGTAGTAGTGGTGTAGTACTACTGTAGTAGTGGTGTAGCACTGGTGTAGTAGTGGTGTAGCACTGGTGTAGTAGTGGTGTAGTACTAGTGTAGTAGTGGTGTAGTACTGGTGTAGTAGTGGTGTAGTACTAGTGTAGTAGTGGTGTAGTACTAGTGTAGTAGTGGTGTAGCACTGGTGTAGTAGTGGTGTAGTACTAGTGTAGTAGTGGTGTAGTACTAGTGTAGTAGTGGTGTAGCACTGGTGTAGTAGCGGTGTAGCACTGGTGTAGTAGCGGTGTAGCACTGGTGTAGTAGTGGTGTAGTACTAGTGTAGTAGCGGTGTAGCACTGGTGTAGTAGCGGTGTAGCACTGGTGTAGTAGCGGTGTAGCACTGGTGTAGTAGTGGTGTAGTACTAGTGTAGTAGTGGTGTAGTACTAGTGTAGTAGCGGTGTAGCACTGGTGTAGTAGTGGTGTAGTACTAGTGTAGTAGTGGTGTAGTACTAGTGTAGTAGCGGTGTAGCACTGGTGTAGTAGTGGTGTAGCACTGGTGTAGTAGTGGTGTAGTACTAGTGTAGTAGTGGTGTAGTACTAGTGTAGTAGTGGTGTAGCACTAGTGTAGTAGTGGTGTAGTACTAGTGTAGTAGTGGTGTAGTACTAGTGTAGTAGCGGTGTAGCACTGGTGTAGTAGCGGTGTAGCACTGGTGTAGTAGCGGTGTAGCACTGGTGTAGTAGTGGTGTAGTACTAGTGTAGTAGTGGTGTAGTACTAGTGTAGTAGTGGTGTAGCACTGGTGTAGTAGTGGTGTAGTACTAGTGTAGTAGTGGTGTAGTACTAGTGTAGTAGTGGTGTAGTACTAGTGTAGTAGTGGTGTAGTACTAGTGTAGTAGTGGTGTAGTACTAGTGTAGTAGTGGTGTAGCACTGGTGTAGTAGTGGTGTAGTACTAGTGTAGTAGTGGTGTAGTACTAGTGTAGTAGTGGTGTAGTACTAGTGTAGTAGTGGTGTAGCACTGGTGTAGTAGTGGTGTAGTACTAGTGTAGTAGTGGTGTAGTACTAGTGTAGTAGTGGTGTAGCACTGGTGTAGTAGTAGTGTAGTACTAGTGTAGTAGTGGTGTAGTACTAGTGTAGTAGTGGTGTAGTACTAGTGTAGTAGTGGTGTAGCACTGGTGTAGTAGTGGTGTAGTACTAGTGTAGTAGTGGTGTAGTACTAGTGTAGTAGTGGTGTAGCACTGGTGTAGTAGTAGTGTAGTACTAGTGTAGTAGTGGTGTAGTACTAGTGTAGTAGTGGTGTAGTACTAGTGTAGTAGTGGTGTAGCACTGGTGTAGTAGTAGTGTAGTACTAGTGTAGTAGTGGTGTAGCACTGGTGTAGTAGTGGTGTAGTACTAGTGTAGTAGTGGTGTAGTACTAGTGTAGTAGTGGTGTAGTACTAGTGTAGTAGTGGTGTAGCACTGGTGTAGTAGTGGTGTAGTACTAATGTAGTAGTGGTGTTGTACTAGTGTAGTAGTGGTGTAGTACTAGTGTAGTAGTGGTGTAGCACTGGTGTAGTAGTAGTGTAGTACTAGTGTAGTAGTGGTGTAGCACTGGTGTAGTAGTGGTGTAGTACTAATGTAGTAGTGGTGTAGTACTAGTGTAGTAGTGGTGTAGTACTAGTGTAGTAGTGGTGTAGTACTGGTGTAGTAGTGGTGTAGTACTAGTGTAGTAGCGGTGTAGCACTGGTGTAGTAGTGGTGTAGTACTAGTGTAGTAGTGGTGTAGCACTGGTGTAGTAGTGGTGTAGTACTAGTGTAGTAGTGGTGTAGTACTAGTGTAGTAGTGGTGTAGCACTGGTGTAGTAGTGGTGTAGTACTAATGTAGTAGTGGTGTTGTACTAGTGTAGTAGTGGTGTAGTACTAGTGTAGTAGTGGTGTAGCACTGGTGTAGTAGTAGTGTAGTAGTGGTGTAGCACTGGTGTAGTAGTGGTGTAGTACTAATGTAGTAGTGGTGTAGTACTAGTGTAGTAGTGGTGTAGTACTAGTGTAGTAGTGGTGTAGCACTGGTGTAGTAGTGGTGTAGTACTAGTGTAGTAGTGGTGTAGTACTAGTGTAGTAGTGGTGTAGTACTAGTGTAGTACTAGTGTAGTAGTGGTGTAGCACTGGTGTAGTAGTGGTGTAGTACTAGTGTAGTAGTGGTGTAGTACTAGTGTAGTAGTGGTGTAGTACTAGTGTAGTACTAGTGTAGTAGTGGTGTAGCACTGGTGTAGTAGTGGTGTAGTACTAGTGTAGTAGCGGTGTAGCACTGGTGTAGTAGTGGTGTAGTACTAGTGTAGTAGTGGTGTAGTACTAGTGTAGTAGTGGTGTAGTACTAGTGTAGTAGTGGTGTAGCACTGGTGTAGTAGTAGTGTAGTACTAGTGTAGTAGTGGTGTAGCACTGGTGTAGTAGTGGTGTAGTACTAGTGTAGTAGTGGTGTAGTACTAGTGTAGTAGTGGTGTAGCACTGGTGTAGTAGTGGTGTAGTACTAGTGTAGTAGCGGTGTAGCACTGGTGTAGTAGTGGTGTAGTACTAGTGTAGTAGTGGTGTAGCACTGGTGTAGTAGTGGTGTAGTACTAGTGTAGTAGTGGTGTAGTACTAGTGTAGTAGTGGTGTAGCACTGGTGTAGTAGTGGTGTAGTACTAGTGTAGTAGTGGTGTAGTACTAGTGTAGTAGTGGTGTAGCACTGGTGTAGTAGTAGTGTAGTACTAGTGTAGTAGTGGTGTAGCACTGGTGTAGTAGTGGTGTAGTACTAGTGTAGTACTAGTGTAGTAGTGGTGTAGCACTGGTGTAGTAGTGGTGTAGTACTAGTGTAGTAGTGGTGTAGCACTGGTGTAGTAGTGGTGTAGTACTAGTGTAGTAGTGGTGTAGTACTAGTGTAGTAGTGGTGTAGCACTGGTGTAGTAGTGGTGTAGTACTAGTGTAGTAGTGGTGTAGTACTAGTGTAGTAGTGGTGTAGTACTAGTGTAGTAGCGGTGTAGTACTAGTGTAGTAGTGGTGTAGTAGTGGTGTAGTACTGGTGTAGTACTGGTGTAGTAGTGGTGTAGCACTGGTGTAGTAGTGGTGTAGTACTAGTGTAGTAGTGGTGTAGTACTAGTGTAGTAGTGGTGTAGCACTGGTGTAGTAGTGGTGTAGTACTAGTGTAGTAGTGGTGTAGTACTAGTGTAGTAGTGGTGTAGTACTAGTGTAGTAGCGGTGTAGCACTGGTGTAGTAGCGGTGTAGCACTGGTGTAGTAGCGGTGTAGCACTGGTGTAGTAGTGGTGTAGTACTAGTGTAGTAGTGGTGTAGTACTAGTGTAGTAGCGGTGTAGCACTGGTGTAGTAGTGGTGTAGTACTAGTGTAGTAGTGGTGTAGTACTAGTGTAGTAGTGGTGTAGCACTAGTGTAGTAGTGGTGTAGTACTAGTGTAGTAGTGGTGTAGTACTAGTGTAGTAGTGGTGTAGCACTAGTGTAGTAGCGGTGTAGCACTGGTGTAGTAGCGGTGTAGCACTGGTGTAGTAGCGGTGTAGCACTGGTGTAGTAGTGGTGTAGTACTAGTGTAGTAGAGGTGTAGCACTGGTGTAGTAGTGGTGTAGCACTGGTGTAGTAGTGGTGTAGTACTAGTGTAGTAGTGGTGTAGTACTAGTGTAGTAGTGGTGTAGCACTGGTGTAGTAGCGGTGTAGTACTAGTGTAGTAGTGGTGTAGTACTAGTGTAGTAGTGGTGTAGTACTAGTGTAGTAGTGGTGTAGCACTGGTGTAGTAGTGGTGTAGTACTAGTGTAGTAGTGGTGTAGTACTAGTGTAGTAGTGGTGTAGCACTGGTGTAGTAGTGGTGTAGTACTAATGTAGTAGTGGTGTAGTACTAGTGTAGTAGCGGTGTAGCACTGGTGTAGTAGTGGTGTAGTACTAGTGTAGTAGTGGTGTAGTACTAGTGTAGTAGTGGTGTAGCACTGGTGTAGTAGTGGTGTAGTACTAGTGTAGTAGTGGTGTAGCACTGGTGTAGTAGTGGTGTAGTACTAGTGTAGTAGTGGTGTAGTACTAGTGTAGTAGTGGTGTAGTACTAGTGTAGTAGTGGTGTTGCACTAGTGTAGTAGTGGTGTAGCACTGGTGTAGTAGTGGTGTAGTACTAGTGTAGTAGTGGTGTAGTACTAGTGTAGTAGTGGTGTAGCACTGGTGTAGTAGTGGTGTAGCACTGGTGTAGTAGTGGTGTAGTACTGGTGTAGTAGTGGTGTAGTACTGGTGTAGTAGTGGTGTAGCACTGGTGTAGTAGTGGTGTAGTACTAGTGTAGTAGTGGTGTAGTACTAGTGTAGTAGTGGTGTAGCACTGGTGTAGTAGTGGTGTAGTACTAGTGTAGTAGTGGTGTAGCACTGGTGTAGTAGTGGTGTAGCACTGGTGTAGTAGTGGTGTAGTACTAGTGTAGTAGTGGTGTAGTACTAGTGTAGTAGCGGTGTAGCACTGGTGTAGTAGTGGTGTAGTACTAGTGTAGTAGTGGTGTAGTACTAGTGTAGTAGTGGTGTAGTACTAGTGTAGTAGTGGTGTAGCACTAGTGTAGTAGTGGCGTAGTACTAGTGTAGTAGTGGTGTAGCACTAGTGTAGTAGTGGTGTAGTACTAGTGTAGTAGTGGTGTAGTAGCGGTGTAGTAGTGGTGTAGTACTGGTGTGGTAGTGGTGTAGTACTAGTGTAGTAGTGGTGTAGTACTGGTGTAGTAGTGGTGTAGCACTGGTGTAGTAGTGGTGTAGTACTAGTGTAGTAGTGGTGTAGTACTGGTGTAGTAGTGGTGTAGTACTAGTGTAGTAGTGGTGTAGTACTGGTGTAGTAGTGGTGTAGTACTGCTGTAGTAGTGGTGTAGCACTGGTGTAGTAGTGGTGTAGTACTAGTGTAGTAGTGGTGTAGCACTGGTGTAGTAGTGGTGTAGTACTAGTATAGTAGTGGTGTAGCACTGGTGTAGTAGTGGTGTAGTACTAATGTAGTAGTGGTGTAGTACTAGTGTAGTAGTGGTGTAGCACTAGTGTAGTAGTGGTGTAGCACTGGTGTAGTAGTGGTGTAGCACTGGTGTAGTAGTGGTGTAGTACTAGTGTAGTAGTGGTGTAGTACTAGTGTAGTAGTGGTGTAGCACTGGTGTAGTAGTGGTGTAGTACTAGTGTAGTAGTGGTGTAGTACTAGTGTAGTAGTGGTGTAGCACTGGTGTAGTAGTGGTGTAGCACTGGTGTAGTAGTGGTGTAGTACTAGTGTAGTAGTGGTGTAGCACTGGTGTAGTAGTGGTGTAGTACTAATGTAGTAGTGGTGTAGTACTAGTGTAGTAGTGGTGTAGTACTAGTGTAGTAGTGGTGTAGCACTGGTGTAGTAGTAGTGTAGTACTAGTGTAGTAGTGGTGTAGCACTGGTGTAGTAGTGGTGTAGTACTAGTGTAGTAGTGGTGTAGTACTAGTGTAGTAGTGGTGTAGTACTAGTGTAGTAGTGGTGTAGTACTAGTGTAGTAGTGGTGTAGTACTAGTGTAGTAGTGGTGTAGCACTGGTGTAGTAGTAGTGTAGTACTAGTGTAGTAGTGGTGTAGCACTGGTGTAGTAGTGGTGTAGTACTAGTGTAGTAGTGGTGTAGTACTAGTGTAGTAGTGGTGTAGTACTAGTGTAGTAGTGGTGTAGTACTAGTGTAGTAGTGGTGTAGCACTGGTGTAGTAGTGGTGTAGTACTAGTGTAGTAGTGGTGTAGTACTAGTGTAGTAGTGGTGTAGTACTAGTGTAGTAGTGGGTGGTAGTAGTGTGTAGACTGGTGTAGTAGTATGTGTAGTACTGTGTAGTAGGGTGTAGACTGAGTAGTGGTGTAGTAGTAGTGTAGTAGAGTGTAGACTAGTAGAGTGTGTAGCACTGGTGTAGTAGTGGTGTAGTACTAGTGTAGTAGTGGTGTAGCACTGGTGTAGTAGAGGGTGTAGTACTAGTGTAGTAGTGGTGTAGTACTGGTGTAGTAGTGGTAGTACTAGTGTAGTAGTGGTGTAGTACTAGTGTAGTAGTGGTGTAGCACTGGTGTAGTAGTGGTGTAGTACTAGTGTAGTAGTGGTGTAGCACTGGTGTAGTAGTGTGTGACTATGTAGTAGTGGTGTAGTACAGTGTAGTAGTGGTGTAGTACTAGTGTAGTAGTGGTGTAGCACTGGTGTAGTAGTAGTGTAGTACTAGTGTAGTAGTGGTGTAGCACTGGTGTAGTAGTGGTGTAGTACTAATGTAGTAGTGGTAGTACTAGTGTAGTAGTGGTGTAGTACTAGTGTAGTAGTGGTGTAGCACTGGTGTAGTAGTGGTGTAGTACTAGTGTAGTAGTGGTGTAGTACTAGTGTAGTAGGGTGTAGTACTAAGTGTAGTACTAGTGTAGTAGTGGTGTAGCACTGGTGTAGTAGTGGTGTAGTACTAGTGTAGTAGTGGTGTAGTACTAGTGTAGTAGTGGTGTAGTACTAGTGTAGTACTAGTGTAGTAGTGGTGTAGCTAGTGTAGTAGTGGTGTAGTACTAGTGTAGTAGTGGTGTAGTACTAGTGTAGTACTAGTGTAGTAGTGGTGTAGCACTGGTGTAGTAGTGGTGTAGTACTAGTGTAGTAGCGGTGTAGCACTGGTGTAGTAGTGGTGTAGTACTAGTGTAGTAGTGGTGTAGTACTAGTGTAGTAGTGGTGTAGTACTAGTGTAGTAGTGGTGTAGCACTGGTGTAGTAGTAGTGTAGTACTAGTGTAGTAGTGGTGTAGCACTGGTGTAGTAGTGGCGTAGTACTAGTGTAGTAGTGGTGTAGTACTAGTGTAGTAGTGGTGTAGCACTGGTGTAGTAGTGGTGTAGTACTAGTGTAGTAGCGGTGTAGCACTGGTGTAGTAGTGGTGTAGTACTAGTGTAGTAGTGGTGTAGCACTGGTGTAGTAGTGGTGTAGTACTAGTGTAGTAGTGGTGTAGTACTAGTGTAGTAGTGGTGTAGCACTGGTGTAGTAGTGGTGTAGTACTAATGTAGTAGTGGTGTAGTACTAGTGTAGTAGTGGTGTAGTACTAGTGTAGTAGTGGTGTAGCACTGGTGTAGTAGTAGTGTAGTACTAGTGTAGTAGTGGTGTAGCACTGGTGTAGTAGTGGTGTAGTACTAGTGTAGTAGTGGTGTAGTACTAGTGTAGTAGTGGTGTAGTACTAGTGTAGTAGTGGTGTAGCACTGGTGTAGTAGTGGTGTAGTACTAGTGTAGTAGTGGTGTAGCACTGGTGTAGTAGTGGTGTAGTACTAGTGTAGTAGTGGTGTAGTACTAGTGTAGTAGTGGTGTAGTACTAGTGTAGTAGTGGTGTAGTACTGGTGTAGTAGTGGTGTAGCACTGGTGTAGTAGTGGTGTAGTACTAGTGTAGGAGTGGTGTAGCACTGGTGTAGTAGTGGTGTAGCACTAGTGTAGTAGTGGTGTAGTACTGGTGTAGTAGTGGTGTAGTACTGGTGTAGTAGTGGTGTAGCACTGGTGTAGTAGTGGTGTAGCACTAGTGTAGTAGTGGTGTAGTACTGGTGTAGTAGTGGTGTAGTACTGGTGTAGTAGTGGTGTAGTACTAGTGTAGTAGTGGTGTAGTACTAGTGTAGTAGTGGTGTAGTACTAGTGTAGTAGCGGTGTAGCACTGGTGTAGTAGCGGTGTAGCACTGGTGTAGTAGCGGTGTAGCACTGGTGTAGTAGTGGTGTAGTACTAGTGTAGTAGTGGTGTAGTACTGGTGTAGTAGCGGTGTAGTACTAGTGTAGTAGTGGTGTAGCACTGGTGTAGTAGTGGTGTAGTACTAATGTAGTAGTGGTGTAGTACTAGTGTAGTAGTGGTGTAGTACTAGTGTAGTAGTGGTGTAGCACTGGTGTAGTAGTAGTGTAGTACTAGTGTAGTAGTGGTGTAGCACTGGTGTAGTAGTGGTGTAGTACTAATGTAGTAGTGGTGTAGTACTAGTGTAGTAGTGGTGTAGTACTAGTGTAGTAGTGGTGTAGCACTGGTGTAGTAGTGGTGTAGTACTAGTGTAGTAGTGGTGTAGTACTAGTGTAGTAGTGGTGTAGTACTAGTGTAGTAGCGGTGTAGCACTGGTGTAGTAGCGGTGTAGCACTGGTGTAGTAGCGGTGTAGCACTGGTGTAGTAGTGGTGTAGTACTAGTGTAGTAGTGGTGTAGTACTAGTGTAGTAGTGGTGTAGCACTGGTGTAGTAGTAGTGTACTACTAGTGTAGTAGTGGTGTAGCACTGGTGTAGTAGTGGTGTAGTACTAATGTAGTAGTGGTGTAGTACTAGTGTAGTAGTGGTGTAGTACTAGTGTAGTAGTGGTGTAGCACTGGTGTAGTAGTGGTGTAGTACTAGTGTAGTAGTGGTGTAGTACTAGTGTAGTAGTGGTGTAGTACTAGTGTAGTAGTGGTGTAGCACTGGTGTAGTAGTGGTGTAGTTCTAGTGTAGTAGTGGTGTAGTACTAGTGTAGTAGTGGTGTAGTACTAGTGTAGTAGTGGTGTAGCACTGGTGTAGTAGTGGTGTAGTACTAGTGTAGTAGTGGTGTAGTACTAGTGTAGTAGTGGTGTAGCACTGGTGTAGTAGTGGTGTAGTACTAGTGTAGTAGCGGTGTAGCACTGGTGTAGTAGTGGTGTAGTACTAGTGTAGTAGTGGTGTAGCACTGGTGTAGTAGTGGTGTAGTACTAGTGTAGTAGTGGTGTAGTACTAGTGTAGTAGTGGTGTAGCACTGGTGTAGTAGTGGTGTAGTACTAATGTAGTAGTGGTGTAGTACTAGTGTAGTAGTGGTGTAGCACTGGTGTAGTAGTAGTGTAGTAGTGGTGTAGCACTGGTGTAGTAGTGGTGTAGTACTAGTGTAGTAGTGGTGTAGCACTGGTGTAGTAGTGGTGTAGTACTAGTGTAGTAGTGGTGTAGCACTGGTGTAGTAGTGTTGTAGTACTAGTGTAGTAGTGGTGTAGCACTGGTGTAGTAGTGGTGTAGTACTAGTGTAGTAGTGGTGTAGTACTAGTGTAGTAGTGGTGTAGCACTGGTGTAGTAGTGGTGTAGTACTAGTGTAGTAGTGGTGTAGAACTGGTGTAGTAGTGGTGTAGCACTGGTGTAGTAGTGGTGTAGTACTAGTGTAGTAGTGGTGTAGCACTGGTGTAGTAGTGGTGTAGTACTAGTGTAGTAGTGGTGTAGTACTAGTGTAGTAGTGGTGTAGTACTAGTGTAGTAGTGGTGTAGTACTAGTGTAGTAGTGGTGTAGCACTGGTGTAGCAGTGGTGTAGTACTAGTGTAGTAGTGGTGTAGCACTGGTGTAGTAGTGGTGTAGCACTGGTGTAGTAGTGGTGTAGTACTAGTGTAGTAGTGGTGTAGTACTGGTGTAGTAGTGGTGTAGTACTAGTGTAGTAGTGGTGTAGTACTAGTGTAGTAGTGGTGTAGCACTGGTGTAGTAGTGGTGTAGTACTAGTGTAGTAGTGGTGTAGTACTAGTGTAGTAGTGGTGTAGTACTAGTGTAGTAGCGGTGTAGCACTGGTGTAGTAGCGGTGTAGCACTGGTGTAGTAGCGGTGTAGCACTGGTGTAGTAGTGGTGTAGTACTAGTGTAGTAGTGGTGTAGTACTAGTGTAGTAGCGGTGTAGCACTGGTGTAGTAGTGGTGTAGTACTAGTGTAGTAGTGGTGTAGTACTAGTGTAGTAGTGGTGTAGCACTGGTGTAGTAGTGGTGTAGTACTAGTGTAGTAGTGGTGTAGTACTAGTGTAGTAGCAGTGTAGCACTGGTGTAGTAGCGGTGTAGCACTGGTGTAGTAGCGGTGTAGCACTGGTGTAGTAGTGGTGTAGTACTAGTGTAGTAGTGGTGTAGTACTAGTGTAGTAGCGGTGTAGCACTGGTGTAGTAGTGGTGTAGTACTAGTGTAGTAGTGGTGTAGTACTAGTGTAGTAGTGGTGTAGTACTAGTGTAGTAGTGGTGTAGCACTGGTGTAGTAGTAGTGTAGTACTAGTGTAGTAGTGGTGTAGCACTGGTGTAGTAGTGGTGTAGTACTAGTGTAGTAGTGGTGTAGTACTAGTGTAGTAGTGGTGTAGTACTAGTGTAGTAGTGGTGTAGCACTGGTGTAGTAGTGGTGTAGTACTAATGTAGTAGTGGTGTTGTACTAGTGTAGTAGTGGTGTAGTACTAGTGTAGTAGTGGTGTAGCACTGGTGTAGTAGTAGTGTAGTACTAGTGTAGTAGTGGTGTAGCACTGGTGTAGTAGTGGTGTAGTACTAATGTAGTAGTGGTGTAGTACTAGTGTAGTAGTGGTGTAGTACTAGTGTAGTAGTGGTGTAGTACTGGTGTAGTAGTGGTGTAGTACTAGTGTAGTAGCGGTGTAGCACTGGTGTAGTAGTGGTGTAGTACTAGTGTAGTAGTGGTGTAGCACTGGTGTAGTAGTGGTGTAGTACTAGTGTAGTAGTGGTGTAGTACTAGTGTAGTAGTGGTGTAGCACTGGTGTAGTAGTGGTGTAGTACTAATGTAGTAGTGGTGTTGTACTAGTGTAGTAGTGGTGTAGTACTAGTGTAGTAGTGGTGTAGCACTGGTGTAGTAGTAGTGTAGTAGTGGTGTAGCACTGGTGTAGTAGTGGTGTAGTACTAATGTAGTAGTGGTGTAGTACTAGTGTAGTAGTGGTGTAGTACTAGTGTAGTAGTGGTGTAGCACTGGTGTAGTAGTGGTGTAGTACTAGTGTAGTAGTGGTGTAGTACTAGTGTAGTACTAGTGTAGTAGTGGTGTAGCACTGGTGTAGTAGTGGTGTAGTACTAGTGTAGTAGTGGTGTAGTACTAGTGTAGTAGTGGTGTAGTACTAGTGTAGTACTAGTGTAGTAGTGGTGTAGCACTGGTGTAGTAGTGGTGTAGTACTAGTGTAGTAGCGGTGTAGCACTGGTGTAGTAGTGGTGTAGTACTAGTGTAGTAGTGGTGTAGTACTAGTGTAGTAGTGGTGTAGTACTAGTGTAGTAGTGGTGTAGCACTGGTGTAGTAGTAGTGTAGTACTAGTGTAGTAGTGGTGTAGCACTGGTGTAGTAGTGGTGTAGTACTAGTGTAGTAGTGGTGTAGTACTAGTGTAGTAGTGGTGTAGCACTGGTGTAGTAGTGGTGTAGTACTAGTGTAGTAGCGGTGTAGCACTGGTGTAGTAGTGGTGTAGTACTAGTGTAGTAGTGGTGTAGCACTGGTGTAGTAGTGGTGTAGTACTAGTGTAGTAGTGGTGTAGTACTAGTGTAGTAGTGGTGTAGCACTGGTGTAGTAGTGGTGTAGTACTAGTGTAGTAGTGGTGTAGTACTAGTGTAGTAGTGGTGTAGCACTGGTGTAGTAGTAGTGTAGTACTAGTGTAGTAGTGGTGTAGCACTGGTGTAGTAGTGGTGTAGTACTAGTGTAGTAGTGGTGTAGTACTAGTGTAGTAGTGGTGTAGCACTGGTGTAGTAGTGGTGTAGTACTAGTGTAGTAGTGGTGTAGCACTGGTGTAGTAGTGGTGTAGTACTAGTGTAGTAGTGGTGTAGTACTAGTGTAGTAGTGGTGTAGTACTAGTGTAGTACTAGTGTAGTAGTGGTGTAGCACTGGTGTAGTAGTGGTGTAGTACTAGTGTAGTAGTGGTGTAGTACTAGTGTAGTAGTGGTGTAGTACTAGTGTAGTAGTGGTGTAGCACTGGTGTAGTAGTAGTGTAGTACTAGTGTAGTAGTGGTGTAGCACTGGTGTAGTAGTGGCGTAGTACTAGTGTAGTAGTGGTGTAGTACTAGTGTAGTAGTGGTGTAGCACTGGTGTAGTAGTGGTGTAGTACTAGTGTAGTAGCGGTGTAGCACTGGTGTAGTAGTGGTGTAGTACTAGTGTAGTAGTGGTGTAGCACTGGTGTAGTAGTGGTGTAGTACTAGTGTAGTAGTGGTGTAGTACTAGTGTAGTAGTGGTGTAGCACTGGTGTAGTAGTGGTGTAGTACTAATGTAGTAGTGGTGTAGTACTAGTGTAGTAGTGGTGTAGTACTAGTGTAGTAGTGGTGTAGCACTGGTGTAGTAGTAGTGTAGTACTAGTGTAGTAGTGGTGTAGCACTGGTGTAGTAGTGGTGTAGTACTAGTGTAGTAGTGGTGTAGTACTAGTGTAGTAGTGGTGTAATACTAGTGTAGTAGTGGTGTAGCACTGGTGTAGTAGTGGTGTAGTACTAGTGTAGTAGTGGTGTAGCACTGGTGTAGTAGTGGTGTAGTACTAGTGTAGTAGTGGTGTAGTACTAGTGTAGTAGTGGTGTAGTACTAGTGTAGTAGTGGTGTAGTACTGGTGTAGTAGTGGTGTAGCACTGGTGTAGTAGTGGTGTAGTACTAGTGTAGGAGTGGTGTAGCACTGGTGTAGTAGTGGTGTAGCACTAGTGTAGTAGTGGTGTAGTACTGGTGTAGTAGTGGTGTAGTACTGGTGTAGTAGTGGTGTAGCACTGGTGTAGTAGTGGTGTAGCACTAGTGTAGTAGTGGTGTAGTACTGGTGTAGTAGTGGTGTAGTACTGGTGTAGTAGTGGTGTAGTACTAGTGTAGTAGTGGTGTAGTACTAGTGTAGTAGTGGTGTAGTACTAGTGTAGTAGCGGTGTAGCACTGGTGTAGTAGCGGTGTAGCACTGGTGTAGTAGCGGTGTAGCACTGGTGTAGTAGTGGTGTAGTACTAGTGTAGTAGTGGTGTAGTACTAGTGTAGTAGCGGTGTAGTACTAGTGTAGTAGTGGTGTAGCACTGGTGTAGTAGTGGTGTAGTACTAATGTAGTAGTGGTGTAGTACTAGTGTAGTAGTGGTGTAGTACTAGTGTAGTAGTGGTGTAGCACTGGTGTAGTAGTAGTGTAGTACTAGTGTAGTAGTGGTGTAGCACTGGTGTAGTAGTGGTGTAGTACTAATGTAGTAGTGGTGTAGTACTAGTGTAGTAGTGGTGTAGTACTAGTGTAGTAGTGGTGTAGCACTGGTGTAGTAGTGGTGTAGTACTAGTGTAGTAGTGGTGTAGTACTAGTGTAGTAGTGGTGTAGTACTAGTGTAGTAGCGGTGTAGCACTGGTGTAGTAGCGGTGTAGCACTGGTGTAGTAGCGGTGTAGCACTGGTGTAGTAGTGGTGTAGTACTAGTGTAGTAGTGGTGTAGTACTAGTGTAGTAGTGGTGTAGCACTGGTGTACTAGTGGTGTAGTACTAATGTAGTAGTGGTGTAGTACTAGTGTAGTAGTGGTGTAGTACTAGTGTAGTAGTGGTGTAGCACTGGTGTAGTAGTAGTGTAGCACTGGTGTAGTAGTAGTGTACTACTAGTGTAGTAGTGGTGTAGCACTGGTGTAGTAGTGGTGTAGTACTAATGTAGTAGTGGTGTAGTACTAGTGTAGTAGTGGTGTAGCACTGGTGTAGTAGTGGTGTAGTACTAGTGTAGTAGTGGTGTAGTACTAGTGTAGTAGTGGTGTAGTACTAGTGTAGTAGTGGTGTAGCACTGGTGTAGTAGTGGTGTAGTTCTAGTGTAGTAGTGGTGTAGTACTAGTGTAGTAGTGGTGTAGTACTAGTGTAGTAGTGGTGTAGCACTGGTGTAGTAGTGGTGTAGTACTAGTGTAGTAGTGGTGTAGTACTAGTGTAGTAGTGGTGTAGCACTGGTGTAGTAGTGGTGTAGTACTAGTGTAGTAGCGGTGTAGCACTGGTGTAGTAGTGGTGTAGTACTAGTGTAGTAGTGGTGTAGCACTGGTGTAGTAGTGGTGTAGTACTAGTGTAGTAGTGGTGTAGTACTAGTGTAGTAGTGGTGTAGCACTGGTGTAGTAGTGGTGTAGTACTAATGTAGTAGTGGTGTAGTACTAGTGTAGTAGTGGTGTAGTACTAGTGTAGTAGTGGTGTAGCACTGGTGTAGTAGTAGTGTAGTAGTGGTGTAGCACTGGTGTAGTAGTGGTGTAGTACTAGTGTAGTAGTGGTGTAGCACTGGTGTAGTAGTGGTGTAGTACTAGTGTAGTAGTGGTGTAGCACTGGTGTAGTAGTGTTGTAGTACTAGTGTAGTAGTGGTGTAGCACTGGTGTAGTAGTGGTGTAGTACTAGTGTAGTAGTGGTGTAGTACTAGTGTAGTAGTGGTGTAGCACTGGTGTAGTAGTGGTGTAGTACTAGTGTAGTAGTGGTGTAGAACTGGTGTAGTAGTGGTGTAGCACTGGTGTAGTAGTGGTGTAGTACTAGTGTAGTAGTGGTGTAGCACTGGTGTAGTAGTGGTGTAGTACTAGTGTAGTAGTGGTGTAGTACTAGTGTAGTAGTGGTGTAGTACTAGTGTAGTAGTGGTGTAGTACTAGTGTAGTAGTGGTGTAGCACTGGTGTAGCAGTGGTGTAGTACTAGTGTAGTAGTGGTGTAGCACTGGTGTAGTAGTGGTGTAGCACTGGTGTAGTAGTGGTGTAGTACTAGTGTAGTAGTGGTGTAGTACTGGTGTAGTAGTGGTGTAGTACTAGTGTAGTAGTGGTGTAGTACTAGTGTAGTAGTGGTGTAGCACTGGTGTAGTAGTGGTGTAGTACTAGTGTAGTAGTGGTGTAGTACTAGTGTAGTAGTGGTGTAGTACTAGTGTAGTAGCGGTGTAGCACTGGTGTAGTAGCGGTGTAGCACTGGTGTAGTAGCGGTGTAGCACTGGTGTAGTAGTGGTGTAGTACTAGTGTAGTAGTGGTGTAGTACTAGTGTAGTAGCGGTGTAGCACTGGTGTAGTAGTGGTGTAGTACTAGTGTAGTAGTGGTGTAGTACTAGTGTAGTAGTGGTGTAGCACTGGTGTAGTAGTGGTGTAGTACTAGTGTAGTAGTGGTGTAGTACTAGTGTAGTAGCAGTGTAGCACTGGTGTAGTAGCGGTGTAGCACTGGTGTAGTAGCGGTGTAGCACTGGTGTAGTAGTGGTGTAGTACTAGTGTAGTAGTGGTGTAGTACTAGTGTAGTAGCGGTGTAGCACTGGTGTAGTAGTAGTGTAGTACTAGTGTAGTAGCGGTGTAGCACTGGTGTAGTAGTAGTGTAGTACTAGTGTAGTAGTGGTGTAGTACTGGTGTAGTAGTGGTGTAGTACTAGTGTAGTAGTGGTGTAGTACTAGTGTAGTAGTGGTGTAGTACTAGTGTAGTAGTGGTGTAGCACTGGTGTAGTAGTAGTGTAGTACTAGTGTAGTAGTGGTGTAGCACTGGTGTAGTAGTGGTGTAGTACTAGTGTAGTAGTGGTGTAGTACTAGTGTAGTAGTGGTGTAGTACTAGTGTAGTAGTGGTGTAGCACTGGTGTAGTAGTGGTGTAGTACTAATGTAGTAGTGGTGTTGTACTAGTGTAGTAGTGGTGTAGTACTAGTGTAGTAGTGGTGTAGCACTGGTGTAGTAGTAGTGTAGTACTAGTGTAGTAGTGGTGTAGCACTGGTGTAGTAGTGGTGTAGTACTAATGTAGTAGTGGTGTAGTACTAGTGTAGTAGTGGTGTAGTACTAGTGTAGTAGTGGTGTAGTACTGGTGTAGTAGTGGTGTAGTACTAGTGTAGTAGCGGTGTAGCACTGGTGTAGTAGTGGTGTAGTACTAGTGTAGTAGTGGTGTAGCACTGGTGTAGTAGTGGTGTAGTACTAGTGTAGTAGTGGTGTAGTACTAGTGTAGTAGTGGTGTAGCACTGGTGTAGTAGTGGTGTAGTACTAATGTAGTAGTGGTGTTGTACTAGTGTAGTAGTGGTGTAGTACTAGTGTAGTAGTGGTGTAGCACTGGTGTAGTAGTAGTGTAGTAGTGGTGTAGCACTGGTGTAGTAGTGGTGTAGTACTAATGTAGTAGTGGTGTAGTACTAGTGTAGTAGTGGTGTAGTACTAGTGTAGTAGTGGTGTAGCACTGGTGTAGTAGTGGTGTAGTACTAGTGTAGTAGTGGTGTAGTACTAGTGTAGTAGTGGTGTAGTACTAGTGTAGTACTAGTGTAGTAGTGGTGTAGCACTGGTGTAGTAGTGGTGTAGTACTAGTGTAGTAGTGGTGTAGTACTAGTGTAGTAGTGGTGTAGTACTAGTGTAGTACTAGTGTAGTAGTGGTGTAGCACTGGTGTAGTAGTGGTGTAGTACTAGTGTAGTAGCGGTGTAGCACTGGTGTAGTAGTGGTGTAGTACTAGTGTAGTAGTGGTGTAGTACTAGTGTAGTAGTGGTGTAGTACTAGTGTAGTAGTGGTGTAGCACTGGTGTAGTAGTAGTGTAGTACTAGTGTAGTAGTGGTGTAGCACTGGTGTAGTAGTGGTGTAGTACTAGTGTAGTAGTGGTGTAGTACTAGTGTAGTAGTGGTGTAGCACTGGTGTAGTAGTGGTGTAGTACTAGTGTAGTAGCGGTGTAGCACTGGTGTAGTAGTGGTGTAGTACTAGTGTAGTAGTGGTGTAGCACTGGTGTAGTAGTGGTGTAGTACTAGTGTAGTAGTGGTGTAGTACTAGTGTAGTAGTGGTGTAGCACTGGTGTAGTAGTGGTGTAGTACTAGTGTAGTAGTGGTGTAGTACTAGTGTAGTAGTGGTGTAGCACTGGTGTAGTAGTAGTGTAGTACTAGTGTAGTAGTGGTGTAGCACTGGTGTAGTAGTGGTGTAGTACTAGTGTAGTAGTGGTGTAGTACTAGTGTAGTAGTGGTGTAGCACTGGTGTAGTAGTGGTGTAGTACTAGTGTAGTAGTGGTGTAGCACTGGTGTAGTAGTGGTGTAGTACTAGTGTAGTAGTGGTGTAGTACTAGTGTAGTAGTGGTGTAGTACTAGTGTAGTACTAGTGTAGTAGTGGTGTAGCACTGGTGTAGTAGTGGTGTAGTACTAGTGTAGTAGCGGTGTAGCACTGGTGTAGTAGTGGTGTAGTACTAGTGTAGTAGTGGTGTAGTACTAGTGTAGTAGTGGTGTAGTACTAGTGTAGTAGTGGTGTAGCACTGGTGTAGTAGTGGTGTAGTACTAGTGTAGTAGCGGTGTAGCACTGGTGTAGTAGTGGTGTAGTACTAGTGTAGTAGTGGTGTAGTACTGGTGTAGTAGTGGTGTAGCACTGGTGTAGTAGTGGTGTAGTACTAGTGTAGTAGTGGTGTAGTACTGGTGTAGTAGTGGTGTAGTACTAGTGTAGTAGTGGTGTAGTACTAGTGTAGTAGCGGTGTAGCACTGGTGTAGTAGTGGTGTAGTACTAGTGTAGTAGTGGTGTAGCACTGGTGTAGTAGTGGTGTAGTACTAGTGTAGTAGTGGTGTAGTACTAGTGTAGTAGTGGTGTAGCACTGGTGTAGTAGTGGTGTAGTACTAATGTAGTAGTGGTGTAGTACTAGTGTAGTAGTGGTGTAGTACTAGTGTAGTAGTGGTGTAGCACTGGTGTAGTAGTAGTGTAGTACTAGTGTAGTAGTGGTGTAGCACTGGTGTAGTAGTGGTGTAGTACTAATGTAGTAGTGGTGTAGTACTAGTGTAGTAGTGGTGTAGCACTGGTGTAGTAGTGGTGTAGTACTAGTGTAGTAGTGGTGTAGTACTAGTGTAGTAGTGGTGTAGCACTGGTGTAGTAGTGGTGTAGTACTAGTGTAGTAGTGGTGTAGTACTAGTGTAGTAGTGGTGTAGCACTGGTGTAGTAGTGGTGTAGTACTAGTGTAGTAGTGGTGTAGCACTGGTGTAGTAGTGGTGTAGTACTAGTGTAGTAGTGGTGTAGCACTGGTGTAGTAGTGGTGTAGTACTAGTGTAGTAGTGGTGTAGTACTAGTGTAGTAGTGGTGTAGCACTGGTGTAGTAGTGGTGTAGTACTAGTGTAGTAGTGGTGTAGCACTGGTGTAGTAGTGGTGTAGTACTAGTGTAGTAGTGGTGTAGCACTGGTGTAGTAGTGGTGTAGTACTAGTGTAGTAGTGGTGTAGTACTAGTGTAGTAGTGGTGTAGCACTGGTGTAGTAGTGGTGTAGTACTAATGTAGTAGTGGTGTAGTACTAGTGTAGTAGTGGTGTAGTACTAGTGTAGTAGTGGTGTAGCACTGGTGTAGTAGTAGTGTAGTACTAGTGTAGTAGTGGTGTAGCACTAGTGTAGTAGTGGTGTAGCACTGGTGTAGTAGTGGTGTAGTACTAGTGTAGTAGTGGTGTAGCACTGGTGTAGTAGTGGTGTAGTACTAGTGTAGTAGTGGTGTAGCACTGGTGTAGTAGTGTTGTAGTACTAGTGTAGTAGTGGTGTAGCACTGGTGTAGTAGTGGTGTAGTACTAGTGTAGTAGTGGTGTAGTACTAGTGTAGTAGTGGTGTAGCACTGGTGTAGTAGTGGTGTAGTACTAGTGTAGTAGTGGTGTAGCACTGGTGTAGTAGTAGTGTAGTACTAGTGTAGTAGTGGTGTAGCACTGGTGTAGTAGTGGTGTAGTACTAGTGTAGTAGTGGTGTAGTACTAGTGTAGTAGTGGTGTAGTACTAGTGTAGTAGTGGTGTAGTACTAGTGTAGTAGTGGTGTAGCACTGGTGTAGTAGTGGTGTAGTACTAGTGTAGTAGTGGTGTAGCACTGGTGTAGTAGTGGTGTAGCACTGGTGTAGTAGTGGTGTAGTACTAGTGTAGTAGTGGTGTAGTACTGGTGTAGTAGTGGTGTAGTACTAGTGTAGTAGTGGTGTAGTACTAGTGTAGTAGTGGTGTAGCACTGGTGTAGTAGTGGTGTAGTACTAGTGTAGTAGTGGTGTAGTACTAGTGTAGTAGTGGTGTAGTACTAGTGTAGTAGTGGTGTAGTACTAGTGTAGTAGTGGTGTAGTACTAGTGTAGTAGCGGTGTAGCACTGGTGTAGTAGCGGTGTAGCACTGGTGTAGTAGGGGTGTAGCACTGGTGTAGTAGTGGTGTAGTACTAGTGTAGTAGTGGTGTAGTACTAGTGTAGTAGTGGTGTAGCACTGGTGTAGTAGTGGTGTAGTACTAGTGTAGTAGTGGTGTAGTACTAGTGTAGTAGTGGTGTAGTACTAGTGTAGTAGTGGTGTAGTACTAGTGTAGTAGTGGTGTAGTACTAGTGTAGTAGTGGTGTAGCACTGGTGTAGTAGTGGTGTAGTACTAGTGTAGTAGTGGTGTAGTACTAGTGTAGTAGTGGTGTAGTACTAGTGTAGTAGTGGTGTAGTACTAGTGTAGTAGTGGTGTAGCACTGGTGTAGTAGTGGTGTAGTACTAGTGTAGTAGTGGTGTAGTACTAGTGTAGTAGTGGTGTAGCACTGGTGTAGTAGTAGTGTAGTACTAGTGTAGTAGTGGTGTAGTACTAGTGTAGTAGTGGTGTAGTACTAGTGTAGTAGTGGTGTAGCACTGGTGTAGTAGTAGTGTAGTACTAGTGTAGTAGTGGTGTAGCACTGGTGTAGTAGTGGTGTAGTACTAGTGTAGTAGTGGTGTAGTACTAGTGTAGTAGTGGTGTAGTACTAGTGTAGTAGTGGTGTAGCACTGGTGTAGTAGTGGTGTAGTACTAATGTAGTAGTGGTGTTGTACTAGTGTAGTAGTGGTGTAGTACTAGTGTAGTAGTGGTGTAGCACTGGTGTAGTAGTAGTGTAGTACTAGTGTAGTAGTGGTGTAGCACTGGTGTAGTAGTGGTGTAGTACTAATGTAGTAGTGGTGTAGTACTAGTGTAGTAGTGGTGTAGTACTAGTGTAGTAGTGGTGTAGTACTGGTGTAGTAGTGGTGTAGTACTAGTGTAGTAGCGGTGTAGCACTGGTGTAGTAGTGGTGTAGTACTAGTGTAGTAGTGGTGTAGCACTGGTGTAGTAGTGGTGTAGTACTAGTGTAGTAGTGGTGTAGTACTAGTGTAGTAGTGGTGTAGCACTGGTGTAGTAGTGGTGTAGTACTAATGTAGTAGTGGTGTTGTACTAGTGTAGTAGTGGTGTAGTACTAGTGTAGTAGTGGTGTAGCACTGGTGTAGTAGTAGTGTAGTAGTGGTGTAGCACTGGTGTAGTAGTGGTGTAGTACTAATGTAGTAGTGGTGTAGTACTAGTGTAGTAGTGGTGTAGTACTAGTGTAGTAGTGGTGTAGCACTGGTGTAGTAGTGGTGTAGTACTAGTGTAGTAGTGGTGTAGTACTAGTGTAGTAGTGGTGTAGTACTAGTGTAGTACTAGTGTAGTAGTGGTGTAGCACTGGTGTAGTAGTGGTGTAGTACTAGTGTAGTAGTGGTGTAGTACTAGTGTAGTAGTGGTGTAGTACTAGTGTAGTAGTGGTGTAGTACTAGTGTAGTACTAGTGTAGTAGTGGTGTAGCACTGGTGTAGTAGTGGTGTAGTACTAGTGTAGTAGCGGTGTAGCACTGGTGTAGTAGTGGTGTAGTACTAGTGTAGTAGTGGTGTAGTACTAGTGTAGTAGTGGTGTAGTACTAGTGTAGTAGTGGTGTAGCACTGGTGTAGTAGTAGTGTAGTACTAGTGTAGTAGTGGTGTAGCACTGGTGTAGTAGTGGTGTAGTACTAGTGTAGTAGTGGTGTAGTACTAGTGTAGTAGTGGTGTAGTACTAGTGTAGTAGTGGTGTAGCACTGGTGTAGTAGTGGTGTAGTACTAGTGTAGTAGCGGTGTAGCACTGGTGTAGTAGTGGTGTAGTACTAGTGTAGTAGTGGTGTAGCACTGGTGTAGTAGTGGTGTAGTACTAGTGTAGTAGTGGTGTAGTACTAGTGTAGTAGTGGTGTAGCACTGGTGTAGTAGTGGTGTAGTACTAGTGTAGTAGTGGTGTAGTACTAGTGTAGTAGTGGTGTAGCACTGGTGTAGTAGTAGTGTAGTACTGGTGTAGTAGTGGTGTAGTACTAGTGTAGTAGTGGTGTAGTACTAGTGTAGTAGTGGTGTAGCACTGGTGTAGTAGTGGTGTAGTACTAGTGTAGTAGTGGTGTAGCACTGGTGTAGTAGTGGTGTAGTACTAGTGTAGTAGTGGTGTAGTACTAGTGTAGTAGTGGTGTAGTACTAGTGTAGTAGTGGTGTAGTAGTGGTGTAGTAGTGGTGTAGCACTGGTGTAGTAGTGGTGTAGTACTAGTGTAGTAGTGGTGTAGCACTGGTGTAGTAGTGGTGTAGTACTAGTGTAGTAGTGGTGTAGTACTAGTGTAGTAGTGGTGTAGTACTAGTGTAGTAGTGGTGTAGTACTAGTGTAGTAGTGGTGTAGTAGTGGTGTAGTAGTGGTGTAGCACTGGTGTAGTAGTGGTGTAGTACTAGTGTAGTAGTGGTGTAGCACTGGTGTAGTAGTGGTGTAGTACTAGTGTAGTAGTGGTGTAGTACTAGTGTAGTAGTGGTGTAGTACTAGTGTAGTAGTGGTGTAGTACTAGTGTAGTAGTGGTGTAGTACTAGTGTAGTAGTGGTGTAGCACTGGTGTAGTAGTAGTGTAGTACTAGTGTAGTAGTGGTGTAGCACTGGTGTAGTAGTGGTGTAGTACTAATGTAGTAGTGGTGTAGTACTAGTGTAGTAGTGGTGTAGTACTAGTGTAGTAGTGGTGTAGCACTGGTGTAGTAGTGGTGTAGTACTAGTGTAGTAGTGGTGTAGTACTAGTGTAGTAGTGGTGTAGCACTGGTGTAGTAGTGGTGTAGTACTAGTGTAGTAGTGGTGTAGTACTAGTGTAGTAGTGGTGTAGCACTGGTGTAGTAGTGGTGTAGTACTAGTGTAGTAGTGGTGTAGCACTGGTGTAGTAGTGGTGTAGTACTAGTGTAGTAGTGGTGTAGCACTGGTGTAGTAGTGGTGTAGTACTAGTGTAGTAGTGGTGTAGTACTAGTGTAGTAGTGGTGTAGTACTAGTGTAGTAGTGGTGTAGCACTGGTGTAGTAGTGGTGTAGTACTAGTGTAGTAGTGGTGTAGTACTAGTGTAGTAGTGGTGTAGCACTGGTGTAGTAGTGGTGTAGTACTAATGTAGTAGTGGTGTAGTACTAGTGTAGTAGTGGTGTAGTACTAGTGTAGTAGTGGTGTAGCACTGGTGTAGTAGTAGTGTAGTACTAGTGTAGTAGTGGTGTAGCACTGGTGTAGTAGTGGTGTAGTACTAGTGTAGTAGTGGTGTAGCACTGGTGTAGTAGTGGTGTAGTACTAGTGTAGTAGTGGTGTAGCACTGGTGTAGTAGTGTTGTAGTACTAGTGTAGTAGTGGTGTAGCACTGGTGTAGTAGTGGTGTAGTACTAGTGTAGTAGTGGTGTAGTACTAGTGTAGTAGTGGTGTAGCACTGGTGTAGTAGTGGTGTAGTACTAGTGTAGTAGTGGTGTAGCACTGGTGTAGTAGTAGTGTAGTACTAGTGTAGTAGTGGTGTAGCACTGGTGTAGTAGTGGTGTAGTACTAGTGTAGTAGTGGTGTAGTACTAGTGTAGTAGTGGTGTAGTACTAGTGTAGTAGTGGTGTAGTACTAGTGTAGTAGTGGTGTAGCACTGGTGTAGTAGTGGTGTAGTACTAGTGTAGTAGTGGTGTAGCACTGGTGTAGTAGTGGTGTAGCACTGGTGTAGTAGTGGTGTAGTACTAGTGTAGTAGTGGTGTAGTACTGGTGTAGTAGTGGTGTAGTACTAGTGTAGTAGTGGTGTAGTACTAGTGTAGTAGTGGTGTAGTACTAGTGTAGTAGTGGTGTAGTACTAGTGTAGTAGTGGTGTAGTACTAGTGTAGTAGTGGTGTAGTACTAGTGTAGTAGCGGTGTAGCACTGGTGTAGTAGCGGTGTAGCACTGGTGTAGTAGGGGTGTAGCACTGGTGTAGTAGTGGTGTAGTACTAGTGTAGTAGTGGTGTAGTACTAGTGTAGTAGTGGTGTAGCACTGGTGTAGTAGTGGTGTAGTACTAGTGTAGTAGTGGTGTAGTACTAGTGTAGTAGTGGTGTAGTACTAGTGTAGTAGTGGTGTAGTACTAGTGTAGTAGTGGTGTAGTACTAGTGTAGTAGTGGTGTAGCACTGGTGTAGTAGTGGTGTAGTACTAGTGTAGTAGTGGTGTAGTACTAGTGTAGTAGTGGTGTAGTACTAGTGTAGTAGTGGTGTAGTACTAGTGTAGTAGTGGTGTAGCACTGGTGTAGTAGTGGTGTAGTACTAGTGTAGTAGTGGTGTAGTACTAGTGTAGTAGTGGTGTAGCACTGGTGTAGTAGTAGTGTAGTACTAGTGTAGTAGTGGTGTAGTACTAGTGTAGTAGTGGTGTAGTACTAGTGTAGTAGTGGTGTAGCACTGGTGTAGTAGTAGTGTAGTACTAGTGTAGTAGTGGTGTAGCACTGGTGTAGTAGTGGTGTAGTACTAGTGTAGTAGTGGTGTAGTACTAGTGTAGTAGTGGTGTAGTACTAGTGTAGTAGTGGTGTAGCAGTGGTGTAGTACTAATGTAGTAGTGGTGTTGTACTAGTGTAGTAGTGGTGTAGTACTAGTGTAGTAGTGGTGTAGCACTGGTGTAGTAGTGGTGTAGTACTAATGTAGTAGTGGTGTAGTACTAGTGTAGTAGTGGTGTAGTACTAGTGTAGTAGTGGTGTAGTACTGGTGTAGTAGTGGTGTAGTACTAGTGTAGTAGCGGTGTAGCACTGGTGTAGTAGTGGTGTAGTACTAGTGTAGTAGTGGTGTAGCACTGGTGTAGTAGTGGTGTAGTACTAGTGTAGTAGTGGTGTAGTACTAGTGTAGTAGTGGTGTAGCACTGGTGTAGTAGTGGTGTAGTACTAATGTAGTAGTGGTGTTGTACTAGTGTAGTAGTGGTGTAGTACTAGTGTAGTAGTGGTGTAGCACTGGTGTAGTAGTAGTGTAGTAGTGGTGTAGCACTGGTGTAGTAGTGGTGTAGTACTAATGTAGTAGTGGTGTAGTACTAGTGTAGTAGTGGTGTAGTACTAGTGTAGTAGTGGTGTAGCACTGGTGTAGTAGTGGTGTAGTACTAGTGTAGTAGTGGTGTAGTACTAGTGTAGTAGTGGTGTAGTACTAGTGTAGTACTAGTGTAGTAGTGGTGTAGCACTGGTGTAGTAGTGGTGTAGTACTAGTGTAGTAGTGGTGTAGTACTAGTGTAGTAGTGGTGTAGTACTAGTGTAGTAGTGGTGTAGTACTAGTGTAGTACTAGTGTAGTAGTGGTGTAGCACTGGTGTAGTAGTGGTGTAGTACTAGTGTAGTAGCGGTGTAGCACTGGTGTAGTAGTGGTGTAGTACTAGTGTAGTAGTGGTGTAGTACTAGTGTAGTAGTGGTGTAGTACTAGTGTAGTAGTGGTGTAGCACTGGTGTAGTAGTAGTGTAGTACTAGTGTAGTAGTGGTGTAGCACTGGTGTAGTAGTGGTGTAGTACTAGTGTAGTAGTGGTGTAGTACTAGTGTAGTAGTGGTGTAGCACTGGTGTAGTAGTGGTGTAGTACTAGTGTAGTAGCGGTGTAGCACTGGTGTAGTAGTGGTGTAGTACTAGTGTAGTAGTGGTGTAGCACTGGTGTAGTAGTGGTGTAGTACTAGTGTAGTAGTGGTGTAGTACTAGTGTAGTAGTGGTGTAGCACTGGTGTAGTAGTGGTGTAGTACTAGTGTAGTAGTGGTGTAGTACTAGTGTAGTAGTGGTGTAGCACTGGTGTAGTAGTAGTGTAGTACTAGTGTAGTAGTGGTGTAGCACTGGTGTAGTAGTGGTGTAGTACTAGTGTAGTAGTGGTGTAGTACTAGTGTAGTAGTGGTGTAGTACTAGTGTAGTAGTGGTGTAGCACTGGTGTAGTAGTGGTGTAGTACTAGTGTAGTAGTGGTGTAGCACTGGTGTAGTAGTGGTGTAGTACTAGTGTAGTAGTGGTGTAGTACTAGTGTAGTAGTGGTGTAGTACTAGTGTAGTAGTGGTGTAGTAGTGGTGTAGTAGTGGTGTAGCACTGGTGTAGTAGTGGTGTAGTACTAGTGTAGTAGTGGTGTAGCACTGGTGTAGTAGTGGTGTAGTACTAGTGTAGTAGTGGTGTAGTACTAGTGTAGTAGTGGTGTAGTACTAGTGTAGTAGTGGTGTAGTACTAGTGTAGTAGTGGTGTAGCACTGGTGTAGTAGTGGTGTAGTACTAGTGTAGTAGTGGTGTAGTACTAGTGTAGTAGTGGTGTAGTACTAGTGTAGTAGTGGTGTAGTACTAGTGTAGTAGTGGTGTAGCACTGGTGTAGTAGTGGTGTAGTACTAGTGTAGTAGTGGTGTAGTACTAGTGTAGTAGTGGTGTAGTACTAGTGTAGTAGTGGTGTAGTACTAGTGTAGTAGTGGTGTAGCACTGGTGTAGTAGTGGTGTAGTACTAGTGTAGTAGCGGTGTAGCACTGGTGTAGTAGTGGTGTAGTACTAGTGTAGTAGTGGTGTAGCACTGGTGTAGTAGTGGTGTAGTACTAGTGTAGTAGTGGTGTAGTACTAGTGTAGTAGTGGTGTAGCACTGGTGTAGTAGTGGTGTAGTACTAATGTAGTAGTGGTGTAGTACTAGTGTAGTAGTGGTGTAGTACTAGTGTAGTAGTGGTGTAGCACTGGTGTAGTAGTAGTGTAGTACTAGTGTAGTAGTGGTGTAGCACTGGTGTAGTAGTGGTGTAGTACTAGTGTAGTAGTGGTGTAGCACTGGTGTAGTAGTGGTGTAGTACTAGTGTAGTAGTGGTGTAGCACTGGTGTAGTAGTGTTGTAGTACTAGTGTAGTAGTGGTGTAGCACTGGTGTAGTAGTGGTGTAGTACTAGTGTAGTAGTGGTGTAGTACTAGTGTAGTAGTGGTGTAGCACTGGTGTAGTAGTGGTGTAGTACTAGTGTAGTAGTGGTGTAGAACTGGTGTAGTAGTGGTGTAGCACTGGTGTAGTAGTGGTGTAGTACTAGTGTAGTAGTGGTGTAGCACTGGTGTAGTAGTGGTGTAGTACTAGTGTAGTAGTGGTGTAGTACTAGTGTAGTAGTGGTGTAGCACTGGTGTAGTAGTGGTGTAGTACTAGTGTAGTAGTGGTGTAGCACTGGTGTAGTAGTGGTGTAGCACTGGTGTAGTAGTGGTGTAGTACTAGTGTAGTAGTGGTGTAGTACTGGTGTAGTAGTGGTGTAGTACTAGTGTAGTAGTGGTGTAGTACTAGTGTAGTAGTGGTGTAGCACTGGTGTAGTAGTGGTGTAGTACTAGTGTAGTAGTGGTGTAGTACTAGTGTAGTAGTGGTGTAGTACTAGTGTAGTAGCGGTGTAGCACTGGTGTAGTAGCGGTGTAGCACTGGTGTAGTAGCGGTGTAGCACTGGTGTAGTAGTGGTGTAGTACTAGTGTAGTAGTGGTGTAGTACTAGTGTAGTAGCGGTGTAGCACTGGTGTAGTAGTGGTGTAGTACTAGTGTAGTAGTGGTGTAGTACTAGTGTAGTAGTGGTGTAGCACTAGTGTAGTAGTGGTGTAGTACTAGTGTAGTAGTGGTGTAGTACTAGTGTAGTAGTGGTGTAGTACTAGTGTAGTAGCGGTGTAGCACTGGTGTAGTAGCGGTGTAGCACTGGTGTAGTAGCGGTGTAGCACTGGTGTAGTACTAGTGTAGTAGTGGTGTAGTACTAGTGTAGTAGTGGTGTAGCACTGGTGTAGTAGTGGTGTAGTACTAGTGTAGTAGTGGTGTAGTACTAGTGTAGTAGTGGTGTAGTACTAGTGTAGTAGTGGTGTAGTACTAGTGTAGTAGTGGTGTAGTACTAGTGTAGTAGTGGTGTAGTACTAGTGTAGTAGTGGTGTAGTACTAGTGTAGTAGTGGTGTAGCACTGGTGTAGTAGTGGTGTAGTACTAGTGTAGTAGTGGTGTAGTACTAGTGTAGTAGTGGTGTAGTACTAGTGTAGTAGTGGTGTAGCACTGGTGTAGTAGTAGTGTAGTACTAGTGTAGTAGTGGTGTAGTACTAGTGTAGTAGTGGTGTAGTACTAGTGTAGTAGTGGTGTAGCACTGGTGTAGTAGTAGTGTAGTACTAGTGTAGTAGTGGTGTAGCACTGGTGTAGTAGTGGTGTAGTACTAGTGTAGTAGTGGTGTAGTACTAGTGTAGTAGTGGTGTAGCACTGGTGTAGTAGTGGTGTAGTACTAGTGTAGTAGTGGTGTAGCACTGGTGTAGTAGTGGTGTAGTACTAGTGTAGTAGTGGTGTAGTACTAGTGTAGTAGTGGTGTAGTACTAGTGTAGTAGTGGTGTAGCACTGGTGTAGTAGTGGTGTAGTACTAGTGTAGTAGTGGTGTAGCACTGGTGTAGTAGTGGTGTAGTACTGGTGTAGTAGTGGTGTAGCACTGGTTTAGTAGTGGTGTAGTACTGGTGTAGTAGTGGTGTAGTACTGGTGTAGTAGTGGTGTAGCACTGGTGTAGTAGTGGTGTAGTACTAGTGTAGTAGTGGTGTAGTACTAGTGTAGTAGTGGTGTAGCACTGGTGTAGTAGTGGTGTAGTACTAGTGTAGTAGTGGTGTAGTACTAGTGTAGTAGTGGTGTAGTACTAGTGTAGTAGTGGTGTAGTACTAGTGTAGTAGTGGTGTAGTACTAGTGTAGTAGTGGTGTAGTACTAGTGTAGTAGTGGTGTAGCACTGGTGTAGTAGTGGTGTAGTACTAGTGTAGTAGTGGTGTAGTACTAGTGTAGTAGTGGTGTAGTACTAGTGTAGTAGCGGTGTAGCACTGGTGTAGTAGCGGTGTAGCAGTGGTGTAGTAGTGGTGTAGTACTAGTGTAGTAGTGGTGTAGTACTAGTGTAGTAGCGGTGTAGCACTGGTGTAGTAGTGGTGTAGTACTAGTGTAGTAGTGGTGTAGTACTAGTGTAGTAGTGGTGTAGCACTAGTGTAGTAGTGGTGTAGTACTAGTGTAGTAGTGGTGTAGTACTAGTGTAGTAGTGGTGTAGTACTAGTGTAGTAGTGGTGTAGTACTAGTGTAGTAGTGGTGTAGTACTAGTGTAGTAGTGGTGTAGTACTAGTGTAGTAGTGGTGTAGCACTGGTGTAGTAGTGGTGTAGTACTAGTGTAGTAGTGGTGTAGTACTAGTGTAGTAGTGGTGTAGTACTAGTGTAGTAGCGGTGTAGCACTGGTGTAGTAGCGGTGTAGCAGTGGTGTAGTAGTGGTGTAGTACTAGTGTAGTAGTGGTGTAGTACTAGTGTAGTAGCGGTGTAGCACTGGTGTAGTAGTGGTGTAGTACTAGTGTAGTAGTGGTGTAGTACTAGTGTAGTAGTGGTGTAGCACTAGTGTAGTAGTGGTGTAGTACTAGTGTAGTAGTGGTGTAGTACTAGTGTAGTAGTGGTGTAGTACTAGTGTAGTAGCGGTGTAGCACTGGTGTAGTAGCGGTGTAGCACTGGTGTAGTAGCGGTGTAGCACTGGTGTAGTAGTGGTGTAGTACTAGTGTAGTAGTGGTGTAGTACTAGTGTAGTAGTGGTGTAGCACTGGTGTAGTAGTGGTGTAGTACTAGTGTAGTAGTGGTGTAGTACTAGTGTAGTAGTGGTGTAGTACTAGTGTAGTAGTGGTGTAGTACTAGTGTAGTAGTGGTGTAGTACTAGTGTAGTAGTGGTGTAGTACTAATGTAGTAGTGGTGTAGTACTAGTGTAGTAGTGGTGTAGTACTAGTGTAGTAGTGGTGTAGTACTAGTGTAGTAGTGGTGTAGCACTGGTGTAGTAGTGGTGTAGTACTAGTGTAGTAGTGGTGTAGTACTAGTGTAGTAGTGGTGTAGTACTAGTGTAGTAGTGGTGTAGTACTAGTGTAGTAGTGGTGTAGCACTGGTGTAGTAGTGGTGTAGTACTAGTGTAGTAGTGGTGTAGTACTAGTGTAGTAGTGGTGTAGTACTAGTGTAGTAGTGGTGTAGTACTAGTGTAGTAGTGGTGTAGCACTGGTGTAGTAGTAGTGTAGTACTAGTGTAGTAGTGGTGTAGTACTAGTGTAGTAGTGGTGTAGTACTAGTGTAGTAGTGGTGTAGTACTAGTGTAGTAGTGGTGTAGCACTGGTGTAGTAGTAGTGTAGTACTAGTGTAGTAGTGGTGTAGCACTGGTGTAGTAGTGGTGTAGTACTAGTGTAGTAGCGGTGTAGCACTGGTGTAGTAGTGGTGTAGTACTAGTGTAGTAGTGGTGTAGTACTGGTGTAGTAGTGGTGTAGCACTGGTGTAGTAGTGGTGTAGTACTAGTGTAGTAGTGGTGTAGTACTGGTGTAGTAGTGGTGTAGTACTAGTGTAGTAGTGGTGTAGTACTAGTGTAGTAGCGGTGTAGCACTGGTGTAGTAGTGGTGTAGTACTAGTGTAGTAGTGGTGTAGCACTGGTGTAGTAGTGGTGTAGTACTAGTGTAGTAGTGGTGTAGTACTAGTGTAGTAGTGGTGTAGCACTGGTGTAGTAGTGGTGTAGTACTAATGTAGTAGTGGTGTAGTACTAGTGTAGTAGTGCTGTAGTACTAGTGTAGTAGTGGTGTAGCACTGGTGTAGTAGTAGTGTAGTACTAGTGTAGTAGTGGTGTAGCACTGGTGTAGTAGTGGTGTAGTACTAATGTAGTAGTGGTGTAGTACTAGTGTAGTAGTGGTGTAGTACTAGTGTAGTAGTGGTGTAGCACTGGTGTAGTAGTGGTGTAGTACTAGTGTAGTAGTGGTGTAGTACTAGTGTAGTAGTGGTGTAGCACTGGTGTAGTAGTGGTGTAGTTCTAGTGTAGTAGTGGTGTAGTACTAGTGTAGTAGTGGTGTAGTACTAGTGTAGTAGTGGTGTAGCACTGGTGTAGTAGTGGTGTAGTACTAGTGTAGTAGTGGTGTAGTACTAGTGTAGTAGTGGTGTAGCACTGGTGTAGTAGTGGTGTAGTACTAGTGTAGTAGTGGTGTAGTACTAGTGTAGTAGTGGTGTAGTACTAGTGTAGTAGTGGTGTAGCACTGGTGTAGTAGTGGTGTAGTACTAGTGTAGTAGTGGTGTAGTACTAGTGTAGTAGTGGTGTAGCACTGGTGTAGTAGTGGTGTAGTACTAGTGTAGTAGTGGTGTAGCACTGGTGTAGTAGTGGTGTAGCACTGGTGTAGTAGTGGTGTAGTACTAGTGTAGTAGTGGTGTAGTACTGGTGTAGTAGTGGTGTAGTACTGGTGTAGTAGTGGTGTAGTACTAGTGTAGTAGTGGTGTAGTACTAGTGTAGTAGTGGTGTAGTACTAGTGTAGTAGTGGTGTAGTACTGGTGTAGTAGTGGTGTAGTACTAGTGTAGTAGTGGTGTAGTACTAGTGTAGTAGTGGTGTAGTACTAGTGTAGTAGTGGTGTAGCACTGGTGTAGTAGTGGTGTAGTACTAGTGTAGTAGTGGTGTAGTACTAGTGTAGTAGTGGTGTAGCACTGGTGTAGTAGTAGTGTAGTACTAGTGTAGTAGTGGTGTAGTACTAGTGTAGTAGTGGTGTAGTACTAGTGTAGTAGTGGTGTAGCACTGGTGTAGTAGTAGTGTAGTACTAGTGTAGTAGTGGTGTAGCACTGGTGTAGTAGTGGTGTAGTACTAGTGTAGTAGTGGTGTAGTACTAGTGTAGTAGTGGTGTAGTACTAGTGTAGTAGTGGTGTAGCACTGGTGTAGTAGTGGTGTAGTACTAGTGTAGTAGCGGTGTAGCACTGGTGTAGTAGTGGTGTAGTACTAGTGTAGTAGTGGTGTAGCACTGGTGTAGTAGTGGTGTAGTACTAGTGTAGTAGTGGTGTAGTACTAGTGTAGTAGTGGTGTAGCACTGGTGTAGTAGTGGTGTAGTACTAATGTAGTAGTGGTGTAGTACTAGTGTAGTAGTGGTGTAGTACTAGTGTAGTAGTGGTGTAGCACTGGTGTAGTAGTAGTGTAGTACTAGTGTAGTAGTGGTGTAGCACTGGTGTAGTAGTGGTGTAGTACTAATGTAGTAGTGGTGTAGTACTAGTGTAGTAGTGGTGTAGTACTAGTGTAGTAGTGGTGTAGCACTGGTGTAGTAGTGGTGTAGTACTAGTGTAGTAGTGGTGTAGTACTAGTGTAGTACTAGTGTAGTAGTGGTGTAGCATTGGTGTAGTAGTGGTGTAGTACTAGTGTAGTAGTGGTGTAGTACTAGTGTAGTACTAGTGTAGTAGTGGTGTAGCACTGGTGTAGTAGTGGTGTAGTACTAGTGTAGTAGTGGTGTAGTACTAGTGTAGTAGTGGTGTAGTACTAGTGTAGTAGTGGTGTAGTACTAGTGTAGTACTAGTGTAGTAGTGGTGTAGCACTGGTGTAGTAGTGGTGTAGTACTAGTGTAGTAGCGGTGTAGCACTGGTGTAGTAGTGGTGTAGTACTAGTGTAGTAGTGGTGTAGCACTGGTGTAGTAGTGGTGTAGTACTAGTGTAGTAGTGGTGTAGTACTAGTGTAGTAGTGGTGTAGTACTGGTGTAGTAGTGGTGTAGTACTAGTGTAGTAGTGGTGTAGTACTAGTGTAGTAGTGGTGTAGTACTAGTGTAGTAGTGGTGTAGTACTAGTGTAGTAGTGGTGTAGCACTGGTGTAGTAGTAGTGTAATACTAGTGTAGTAGTGGTGTAGCACTGGTGTAGTAGTGGTGTAGTACTAGTGTAGTAGTGGTGTAGTACTAGTGTAGTAGTGGTGTAGCACTGGTGTAGTAGTGGTGTAGTACTAGTGTAGTAGCGGTGTAGCACTGGTGTAGTAGTGGTGTAGTACTAGTGTAGTAGTGGTGTAGCACTGGTGTAGTAGTGGTGTAGTACTAGTGTAGTAGTGGTGTAGTACTAGTGTAGTAGTGGTGTAGCACTGGTGTAGTAGTAGTGTAGTACTAGTGTAGTAGTGGTGTAGCACTGGTGTAGTAGTGGTGTAGTACTAGTGTAGTAGTGGTGTAGTACTAGTGTAGTAGTGGTGTAGTACTAGTGTAGTAGTGGTGTAGCACTGGTGTAGTAGTGGTGTAGTACTAGTGTAGTAGTGGTGTAGAACTGGTGTAGTAGTGGTGTAGTACTAGTGTAGTAGTGGTGTAGTACTAGTGTAGTAGTGGTGTAGTACTAGTGTAGTAGTGGTGTAGTACTGGTGTAGTAGTGGTGTAGCACTGGTGTAGTAGTGGTGTAGTACTAGTGTAGGAGTGGTGTAGCACTGGTGTAGTAGTGGTGTAGCACTGGTGTAGTAGTGGTGTAGCACTGGTGTAGTAGTGGTGTAGCACTAGTGTAGTAGTGGTGTAGTACTGGTGTAGTAGTGGTGTAGTACTGGTGTAGTAGTGGTGTAGCACTGGTGTAGTAGTGGTGTAGTACTAGTGTAGTAGTGGTGTAGTACTAGTGTAGTAGTGGTGTAGCACTGGTGTAGTAGTGGTGTAGTACTAGTGTAGTAGTGGTGTAGTACTAGTGTAGTAGTGGTGTAGTACTAGTGTAGTAGTGGTGTAGTACTAGTGTAGTAGTGGTGTAGTACTAGTGTAGTAGTGGTGTAGTACTAGTGTAGTAGTGGTGTAGTACTGGTGTAGTAGTGGTGTAGCACTGGTGTAGTAGTGGTGTAGTACTAGTGTAGGAGTGGTGTAGCACTGGTGTAGTAGTGGTGTAGCACTGGTGTAGTAGTGGTGTAGCACTGGTGTAGTAGTGGTGTAGCACTAGTGTAGTAGTGGTGTAGTACTGGTGTAGTAGTGGTGTAGTACTGGTGTAGTAGTGGTGTAGCACTGGTGTAGTAGTGGTGTAGTACTAGTGTAGTAGTGGTGTAGTACTAGTGTAGTAGTGGTGTAGCACTGGTGTAGTAGCGGTGTAGCACTGGTGTAGTAGCGGTGTAGCACTGGTGTAGTAGTGGTGTAGTACTAGTGTAGTACTAGTGTAGTAGCGGTGTAGCACTGGTGTAGTAGTGGTGTAGTACTAGTGTAGTAGTGGTGTAGTACTAGTGTAGTAGTGGTGTAGCACTAGTGTAGTAGTGGTGTAGTACTAGTGTAGTAGTGGTGTAGTACTAGTGTAGTAGTGGTGTAGCACTAGTGTAGTAGCGGTGTAGCACTGGTGTAGTAGCGGTGTAGCACTGGTGTAGTAGCGGTGTAGCACTGGTGTAGTAGTGGTGTAGTACTAGTGTAGTAGTGGTGTAGCACTGGTGTAGTAGTGGTGTAGCACTGGTGTAGTAGTGGTGTAGTACTAGTGTAGTAGTGGTGTAGTACTAGTGTAGTAGTGGTGTAGCACTGGTGTAGTAGCGGTGTAGTACTAGTGTAGTAGTGGTGTAGTACTAGTGTAGTAGTGGTGTAGTACTAGTGTAGTAGTGGTGTAGCACTGGTGTAGTAGTGGTGTAGAACTAGTGTAGTAGTGGTGTAGTACTAGTGTAGTAGTGGTGTAGCACTGGTGTAGTAGTGGTGTAGTACTAATGTAGTAGTGGTGTAGTACTAGTGTAGTAGCGGTGTAGCACTGGTGTAGTAGTGGTGTAGTACTAGTGTAGTAGTGGTGTAGTACTAGTGTAGTAGTGGTGTAGCACTGGTGTAGTAGTGGTGTAGTACTAGTGTAGTAGTGGTGTAGCACTGGTGTAGTAGTGGTGTAGTACTAGTGTAGTAGTGGTGTAGTACTAGTGTAGTAGTGGTGTAGTACTAGTGTAGTAGTGGTGTAGCACTAGTGTAGTAGTGGTGTAGCACTGGTGTAGTAGTGGTGTAGTACTAGTGTAGTAGTGGTGTAGTACTAGTGTAGTAGTGGTGTAGCACTGGTGTAGTAGTGGTGTAGCACTGGTGTAGTAGTGGTGTAGCACTAGTGTAGTAGTGGTGTAGTACTGGTGTAGTAGTGGTGTAGTACTGGTGTAGTAGTGGTGTAGTACTAGTGTAGTAGTGGTGTAGCACTGGTGTAGTAGTGGTGTAGTACTAGTGTAGTAGTGGTGTAGCACTGGTGTAGTAGTGGTGTAGCACTGGTGTAGTAGTGGTGTAGTACTAGTGTAGTAGTGGTGTAGTACTAGTGTAGTAGCGGTGTAGCACTGGTGTAGTAGTGGTGTAGTACTAGTGTAGTAGTGGTGTAGTACTAGTGTAGTAGTGGTGTAGTACTAGTGTAGTAGTGGTGTAGCACTAGTGTAGTAGTGGTGTAGTACTAGTGTAGTAGTGGTGTAGCACTAGTGTAGTAGTGGTGTAGTACTAGTGTAGTAGTGGTGTAGTAGCGGTGTAGTAGTGGTGTAGTACTGGTGTGGTAGTGGTGTAGTACTAGTGTAGTAGTGGTGTAGTACTGGTGTAGTAGTGGTGTAGCACTGGTGTAGTAGTGGTGTAGTACTAGTGTAGTAGTGGTGTAGTACTGGTGTAGTAGTGGTGTAGTACTAGTGTAGTAGTGGTGTAGTACTGGTGTAGTAGTGGTGTAGTACTAGTGTAGTAGTGGTGTAGCACTGGTGTAGTAGTGGTGTAGTACTAGTGTAGTAGTGGTGTAGCACTGGTGTAGTAGTGGTGTAGTACTAGTGTAGTAGTGGTGTAACACTGGTGTAGTAGTGGTGTAGTACTAATGTAGTAGTGGTGTAGTACTAGTGTAGTAGTGGTGTAGCACTAGTGTAGTAGTGGTGTAGCACTGGTGTAGTAGTGGTGTAGCACTGGTGTAGTAGTGGTGTAGTACTAGTGTAGTAGTGGTGTAGTACTAGTGTAGTAGTGGTGTAGCACTGGTGTAGTAGTGGTGTAGTACTAGTGTAGTAGTGGTGTAGTACTAGTGTAGTAGTGGTGTAGCACTGGTGTAGTAGTGGTGTAGCACTGGTGTAGTAGTGGTGTAGTACTAGTGTAGTAGTGGTGTAGCACTGGTGTAGTAGTGGTGTAGTACTAATGTAGTAGTGGTGTAGTACTAGTGTAGTAGTGGTGTAGCACTGGTGTAGTAGTGGTGTAGTACTAGTGTAGTAGTGGTGTAGTACTAGTGTAGTAGTGGTGTAGTAGCGGTGTAGTAGTGGTGTAGTACTGGTGTGGTAGTGGTGTAGTACTAGTGTAGTAGTGGTGTAGTACTGGTGTAGTAGTGGTGTAGCACTCGTGTAGTAGTGGTGTAGTACTAGTGTAGTAGTGGTGTAGTACTGGTGTAGTAGTGGTGTAGTACTAGTGTAGTAGTGGTGTAGTACTAGTGTAGTAGTGGTGTAGTACTGGTGTAGTAGTGGTGTAGCACTGGTGTAGTAGTGGTGTAGTACTAGTGTAGTAGTGGTGTAGTACTGGTGTAGTAGTGGTGTAGCACTGGTGTAGTAGTGGTGTAGTACTAGTGTAGTAGTGGTGTAGCACTGGTGTAGTAGTGGTGTAGTACTAATGTAGTAGTGGTGTAGTACTAGTGTAGTAGTGGTGTAGTACTAGTGTAGTAGTGGTGTAGCACTGGTGTAGTAGTGGTGTAGTACTAGTGTAGTAGTGGTGTAGTACTAGTGTAGTAGTGGTGTAGCACTGGTGTAGTAGTGGTGTAGTACTAGTGTAGTAGTGGTGTAGTACTAGTGTAATAGTGGTGTAGTACTAGTGTAGTAGTGGTGTAGCACTGGTGTAGTAGTGGTGTAGCACTGGTGTAGTAGTGGTGTAGTACTAGTGTAGTAGTGGTGTAGTACTGGTGTAGTAGTGGTGTAGTACTAATGTAGTAGTGGTGTAGTACTAGTGTAGTAGTGGTGTAGTACTAGTGTAGTAGTGGTGTAGTACTAGTGTAGTACTAGTGTAGTAGTGGTGTAGCACTGGTGTAGTAGTGGTGTAGCACTAGTGTAGTAGTGGTGTAGTACTAGTGTAGTAGTGGTGTAGTACTAGTGTAGTAGTGGTGTAGTACTAGTGTAGTACTAGTGTAGTAGTGGTGTAGCACTGGTGTAGTAGTGGTGTAGTACTAGTGTAGTAGCGGTGTAGCACTGGTGTAGTAGCGGTGTAGTACTAGTGTAGTAGTGGTGTAGTACTAGTGTAGTAGTGGTGTAGTACTAGTGTAGTAGTGGTGTAGCACTGGTGTAGTAGTGGTGTAGCACTAGTGTAGTAGTGGTGTAGTACTAGTGTAGTAGTGGTGTAGTACTAGTGTAGTAGTGGTGTAGTACTAGTGTAGTAGTGGTGTAGTACTGGTGTAGTAGTGGTGTAGTACTGGTGTAGTAGTGGTGTAGTACTAGTGTAGTAGTGGTGTAGTACTGGTGTAGTAGTGGTGTAGTAGTGGTGTAGCACTGGTGTAGTAGTGGTGTAGTACTAGTGTAGTAGTGGTGTAGCACTGGTGTAGTAGTGGTGTAGTACTAGTGTAGTAGTGGTGTAGTACTAGTGTAGTAGTGGTGTAGTACTAGTGCAGTAGTGGTGTAGTACTAGTGTAGTAGTGGTGTAGCACTGGTGTAGTAGTGGTGTAGTACTAGTGTAGTAGTGGTGTAGTACTAGTGTAGTAGTGGTGTAGTACTAGTGTAGTAGTGGTGTAGCACTGGTGTAGTAGTGGTGTAGTACTAGTGTAGTAGTGGTGTAGTACTAGTGTAGTAGTGGTGTAGTACTAGTGTAGTAGTGGTGTAGCACTGGTGTAGTAGTGGTGTAGTACTAGTGTAGTAGTGGTGTAGTACTGGTGTAGTAGTGGTGTAGTACTAGTGTAGTAGTGGTGTAGTACTAGTGTAGTAGTGGTGTAGTACTAGTGTAGTAGTGGTGTAGCACTGGTGTAGTAGTGGTGTAGTACTGGTGTAGTAGTGGTGTAGTACTGGTGTAGTAGTGGTGTAGTACTAGTGTAGTAGTGGTGTAGTACTAGTGTAGTAGTGGTGTAGTACTGGTGTAGTAGTGGTGTAGTACTGGTGTAGTAGTGGTGTAGTACTGGTGTAGTAGTGGTGTAGCACTAGTGTAGTAGTGGTGTAGTACTAGTGTAGTAGTGGTGTAGTACTAGTGTAGTAGTGGTGTAGTACTAGTGTAGTAGTGGTGTAGCACTGGTGTAGTAGTGGTGTAGCACTAGTGTAGTAGTGGTGTAGTACTAGTGTAGTAGTGGTGTAGTACTAGTGTAGTAGTGGTGTAGCACTGGTGTAGTAGTGGTGTAGTACTAGTGTAGTAGTGGTGTAGTACTGGTGTAGTAGTGGTGTAGTACTAGTGTAGTAGTGGTGTAGTACTAGTGTAGTAGTGGTGTAGTACTAGTGTAGTAGTGGTGTAGCACTGGTGTAGTAGTGGTGTAGCACTGGTGTAGTAGTGGTGTAGTACTGGTGTAGTAGTGGTGTAGTACTAGTGTAGTAGTGGTGTAGTACTGGTGTAGTAGTGGTGTAGTACTGGTGTAGTAGTGGTGTAGTACTGGTGTAGTAGTGGTGTAGTACTGGTGTAGTAGTGGTGTAGCACTGGTGTAGTACTAGTGTAGTAGTGGTGTAGTACTGGTGTAGTAGTGGTGTAGTACTAGTGTAGTAGTGGTGTAGTACTAGTGTAGTAGTGGTGTAGTACTGGTGTAGTAGTGGTGTAGTACTGGTGTAGTAGTGGTGTAGCACTGGTGTAGTAGTGGTGTAGCACTGGTGTAGTAGTAGTGTAGTACTGGTGTAGTAGTGGTGTAGTACTGGTGTAGTAGTGGTGTAGTACTAGTGTAGTAGTGGTGTAGTACTGGTGTAGTAGTGGTGTAGTACTGGTGTAGTAGTGGTGTAGTACTGGTGTAGTAGTGGTGTAGCACTGGTGTAGTAGTGGTGTAGTAGTAGTGTAGTAGTGGTGTAGTACTGGTGTAGTAGTGGTGTAGCACTGGTGTAGTAGTGGTGTAGTACTAGTGTAGTAGTGGTGTAGTACTGGTGTAGTAGTGGTGTAGCACTGGTGTAGTAGTGGTGTAGTACTAGTGTAGTAGTGGTGTAGTACTGGTGTAGTAGTGGTGTAGCACTGGTGTAGTAGTGGTGTAGTACTAGTGTAGTAGTGGTGTAGTACTGGTGTAGTAGTGGTGTAGCACTGGTGTAGTAGTGGTGTAGTACTAGTGTAGTAGTGGTGTAGTACTGGTGTAGTAGTGGTGTAGCACTGGTGTAGTAGTGGTGTAGTAGCAGTGTCTATACAGTGATTTCCAGCTTCTAGAGGGATCCCACAGCTGCGGTATATACATTGTTCCAAGCTGGACCATTGTTACTAATTAGCATACCTAGACTTCAGCTTTAATAAACGCTCTCCACCCCCTGACTATAGATAAGACTTTGACAAACTGGAAGAGTGAGTGTGTGGGTGGAGGAGAAGAATTGAGAGGTAACGTGAGTCAAGTTAAATGTCACGTTCATTATTATCTTTCCGCTGCGTCTGCAAATCTGAAGACACCATTCCTTCTGTAGCGGCACGTGGACCCGCCTGGCCGCCTCTGGCTATAACTGCTGTTGGTACACATGATGCTTCACCCTCCATCTCCCGGCCAACATTTTGTTGTCATTAGTCGGTAGTAGACAAAGAAATTAAATGACAATCTATCGCCCCTTTCATTGCCAGCTTGACTATACTGACATCTGACACCAAGGTAAAGGGTCAGCCAACACCAAAGGGATTTTACCTGCAGGTGGAGCCTGATGAGCCCTCCTCTAGTTTCTTATATCTTTGGGGACTCCGAGGTCAATATGAAATATTCCATGTTATCATTTTGTATTTATTTCCAGCCAGTAAATAGGTCTCTGGGCTCCTTTTTTCAATTTTTTTTTTATTTGCTGTTGTTTACAGACCCGAGTAGCTCAAGCTGATATATACACATGCAAATGATTGAGTAAAAGAAGTGCCCCCCCCCCCCAATTTCTGCCTGCTCTATTTAAGCTCCTATACTAAGTTTTATTGAGAGAGCAATCCAAAGTAGTCGCCAGGCGTTGTCGTGGATTTGCCTTACTGGATGACATGATTGATGAGGATTTACATTGTGGGACATTTTTGTTTCTATTTATTAAAGGAATTGTCCAAATGTCTTTATTTATGCTTTAAATTTTTTTTGTGACTAAGTATGGTTACTATGTATCCCTTAATGATTAACGTGGCGGGGATCGGTATCTGGCAGCCATATTCTGATAAGCACCCCACCTGCAGTCCCCCACAGCCAATGGGCCAGAGTTGGGGGGGGGAAGTCCCTTCCCCTTATCAACCATTATCGTGGTGGGGATCGGTATCTGGCAGTCAGATTCTGGTAAGCCACCCATCTGCAGTTCCCTACAGCTAATGGGCCAGAGTTGGGGCCCTTCCTCTTATCAACATAGACACAAGGTGCTTTGGGGGGGTAGCCCCCCATGTTGAGGATATGTGGATTGGTATAGTTCAGATGGGGTTGCATGCTTGTCAGGGTCTAGCATAGATTTTGGGGGCCCCACACTTTTTTTCATGTTTTTTTTTTTTTAGGGTTTCCACTTAAAATTCATATCGTACTTTTACGGGCTTGGTCTAGAATTTGGTGGGGCACACTGTTTTATGTGGGGCGTCCCTTGACATCTGTACTAGACCCTAATCCTGAATAAGGTTCTGGTGTGTATTTATAGGGGGACCCCACTTTTTTTATAGGGTCCCTCATTAATATCTATATCAGACCCTAATCTAGGATAAGGGTCTTGTATAGATGGATGGAATCCCTGCCCATTTCTTACAACAAGAATGAAGCTGCTAAGGGTCCGGTATGTATTTATAGGGGGACACCACTCTTTTTTTGTAGGGTCCCTCATTAATATCTATATCAGACCCTAATCTAGGATAAGGGTCTTGTATAGATGGATGGAATCCCTGCCCATTTCTTACAAATAGAATGAAGCTGCTATGGGTCTAGTGTGTATTTATAGGGGGGCCCCACGTTTTTTGTAGGGTCCCTCATTAATATCTAATCAGACCCTCATCTAGGATAAGGGTCTTGTACAGATGGATGGAATCCCTGGCCGTTTGTTACAAATAGCATAAAGCAGTTAAGGGTCCGGTATGTATTTATAGGGGGACACCAGCATTTTTTTTGTAGGGTCCCTCAGCATTGTTGAAATGACCTCTTCCCACCAAACAGGAATAAAACATTTTTTCTTTTGTACACCCCCCCCCCCCCCTCAGCAGTGCCCATTCTACACAGGACCCACCATTGGAGTAAAGTACTGCCAAGCACTGGACCTAGGTACTGACTAGTAAGACATGGGACCAGGGCCGAGACAAGGGGTGGGCAGGAGGCGCAGCTGCCCTGGGCCCTTTGGTATTATGTGGAAAAGAAAAGAAAGGTCTGGTGTGACCCCTCTGACACCTCCATCCCTAATAGTACACCAAAAGACAAAAGAGGTCGTCCTGGAACTTTGAATGAGGTGAGAGAGGTTTAGCCAATGTTCACAGCAAACAATGAGACAAAATCAATTTATTTGTTTCAAAGTGTTATGTAACGAAGCGGCAACAACAATGATTGTGAGTTACCCGGCATAATAGCCAATGTACACAGCACAGAGGAAATGGGTGATGATGCACTGGATGTAATGATGGACAATGGCTAATGGTAACAACAGACCAGTTTGTGGGCTAAGTGGGTGTCTTCCACCCGGGTTCAATCAGAAAAAGAAGATAAAGGTCTGGTGTGACCCCTCTGACACCTCCATCCCTAATAGTGTCTGTTGTTACCATTAGCCATTGTCCATCATTACATCCAGTGCATCATCACCCTTTTCCTCTGTGCTGTGCACATTGGCTATTATGCCGGGAAACTCACAATCATTGTTGTTGCCGCTTCGTTACATAACACTTTGAAACAAATAAATTGATTTTGTCTCATTGTTCGCTGTGAACATTGGCTAAACCTCTCTCACCTCATTCAAAGTCCCAGGGCGACCTCTTTTGTCTTTTGGTATTATGTGAGGTTCAGGGGCACCACAGGGAGACTGGAGGGAGGGGATTTGTGTTGGGATGGGGGATTTAGGGGGACGACGGGTGGGGGGGGTAAGAATTTTTCTAGGAGGGGAAATTTGTGGAGAAGTGCTAGAAGTGGGGATTTGGTGGGGATTTGTGTTGAGAGGGGAGATGGGGGAAGAGGATTTGTGCTAGGGGGGGATTTGGGGGGGTTTGTGCTAGAAAAGGTAATATGTGCTAGGAGGGGAACTTTTTTTTTTGGGAGGGGGATTTGTGCTAGGAGGGGGGGGGATTTGGGGGGGGGGTTTGTGCTAGAAAAGGTAATATGTGCTTTTTTTTTTTGGGAGGGGGATTTGTGCTAGTAGGGATGATGCTAGGAGGGCTAGGAGGGGAAATGGGGGGGGGTCTTGTGCTAGGGTGGGGGATTGGGGGAGGGGAATATTTGCTGGGAGGGGGGTTTGTAGTGGGGGGGAGGACTTGTGCTCAGAGAGGAAATTTGAGGGATAGAGGATTTGTGCTAGGAGGGGGAATTTGGGGGGTTTGTGCTAGAAAAGGTAACATGTTGGGTGGGGGAAATTCATGCCATGAAAGGGATTTGTAGTGGGGGGAGGACTTATGCTCAGAGGGAAAATTTGAGGGGTAGAGGATTTGTGTTAGGAAGGGGGGGGGGGGGTTTTGGGGGGGATTGATCTGAGAGGATCGGGGATTGGGGGAGGGGAATTTGTGCTGGGAGGGGGATTTGTAGTGGGGGGAGGACTTGTGCTCAGAGGGGAAATTTGAGGGGTAGAGGATTTGTGTTAGGAAGGTTTTTTTTGGGGGGGCAGGGATTGATCTGAGATGATGGGGGACTGAGGGAGGAGAATTTGTGCTGGGAGGGGGATTTGTAGTGGGGGGGTGGACTTGTACTCAGAGGGGAACCTTGAGGGGTAGAGGATTTGTGTTAGGAAGGGGAGATTTTTTGGGGGGGGAGGGGGAATTGAGCTGGGAAAACATGTGTTATGAGGGGATTTGAGCTACGCATGCAGATTAGCCCACAATATTATGGGGAATTTGGGGGGTTTGTGCTAGAAAAGGTAACATGTTGGGTGGGGGAAATTCGTGCCATGAAAGGGATTTGTAGTGGGGGGAGGACTTATGCTCAGAGGGGAAATTTGAGGGGTAGAGGATTTGTGTTAGGAAGGGGGGGGGGGTTTGGGGGGGGATTGATCTGAGAGGATCGGGGATTGGGGGAGGGGAATTTGTGCTGGGAGGGGGATTTGTAGTGGGGGGAGGACTTGTGCTCAGAGGGGAAATTTGAGGGGTAGAGGATTTGTGTTAGGAAGGTTTTTATTTTGGGGGGGGGGATTGATCTGAGATGATGGGGGATTGGGGGAGGAGAATTTGGGCTGGGAGGGGGATTTGTAGTGGGGGGGTGGACTTGTACTCAGAGGGGAACCTTGAGGGGTAGAGGATTTGTGTTAGGAAGGGGAGATTTTTTTTGGGGGGGGAGGGGGAATTGAGCTGGGAAAACATGTGTTATGAGGGGAATTGAGCTACGCATGCAGATTAGCCCACAATATTATTTTTTTTTTTTGGGGGGGGGTATTTTTGCTGACACATAATGATCATACATCTTGGGATGCAATTTGGCATGTTCGCCCCGGGCTCTAGATGACCTTGTACTACCATTAAACATAACACCGTACCAGGGGACGGAGGGGCTACTAGTAGATACTGGGATCACAATTAGACACAGAGAGGTAGCGAAATTGGATACAGATGTGGCGACCAACCTACTAGACCAGGGGTCTTCAAACTACGGCCCTCCAGGTGTTTAGGAACTACAATTCCCACCATGCCCAGTCATGTCTGTGAATGTCAGAGTTTTGCAATGCCTCGTGGGATTTGTAGTTCCGCAACAGCTGGAGGGCCGTAGTTTGAGGATCCCTGTACTAGACAGAGGAACAGAGGAACTGACCACCACAGGACTGAGCCAGAGATTGACAAACACTGAACCGCTAAACTCAGGAAATGGTCAGCACTGGATGGAAGAATTGACCAATGGTAAGCTGGCCCTACGCAATTTTCAATCAATTGCAACCAGGTTATCCTCTGGGAATCCCAAATATGATCACAAATCATCACCAGAAAATAAGCAACCTAGTTTCTCATGAGTAGGAATGAAGTTTGGGTTGGCCACTACTTTGGGTTTGCGGTAAATCCCCAGAATTCGCAAAACTTGTCAATCACAATCTTTTGATCAAAAATTTTGCAGGCTTGGTGCCAGAAATGAGGAACAACCTATAATGCAGGGAATTGCTTTTGCCCCTGGTCACAAGGGCCAATAGTTTACCGGAAAGAATAACCCAGCAACCCTCTTGTAAAAGGGTGGTGCCCACAGCAGCCATATTGTCAGTGTGTATTTGAGCTCTTGTGTTGAGCTGACAATTTTGTTATTTAAGACCGGGGTTCACACTTATGCAAATTGGATGAGGGTTTCCCCCTCACCCAATTCGCATGACAGGAGAGTGCAATGGCGTTGCTAGGGGGGGGGGCGGGGGCTGGGAGGTTGCGGGCCGCACCTGGGTGACACCCATAGGTAGCGGCACCGCTAACACTGCTTGCTGCCCTACACTGATCTGCAAGCCTCGGGTCTCGCGGTTGTGTACCTCAGCGGAGCGGACCAAAGCCACCTCCCCCTCCTCTCTGTTTACATCCACACAGGAGTAGGAGGAGCCCAAGGGACACACACCACTGTGTATATCCATCCACGCTGTTCTGAGGTCTGTAAACTTTATTATATGAAGATAGACATGTGCAGGGGGGCGTTATGGGAGGGGAGAGGGGGGTCTATACTGATGGAGGGGGTCTTCACTGAGGGGGGTGTCTATACTGATAGGGGGGGTCTGCACTGAGGGAAGGTGTCTATACTGATGGGGGGTCTGCACTAAGGGGGTGTTTATACTGATGGGGGTGTTTATACTGATGGGGGGTCTGCACTGAGAGGGTCTATACTGATGGGGGGTCTGCACTGAGGGGGTCTACACTTATGGGGGGTCTGTACTGAGGGGTCTATACTCATGGGGGTCTGCACTGAGGGGGTCTATACTGATAGGGGGTCTATACTGATGGAGGGGGTCTTCACTGAGGGGGGTCTATACTGATAGGGGGTGTTTGCACTGAGGTGGGTGTCTTTACTGATAGAGGGGGTCTGCATTGAGGGGAGGTGTCTATACTGATGGGGAGTCTGCACCGAGGGGGGTGTTTATACTGATGGGGTGTTTATAGTGATGGGGAGTCTATACTAATGGGGGGTCTGCACTGAGGGGGTTTATACTGAGGGGGGTCTATACTGATGGGGGTCTGCACTGAGGGGGGTCTACACTTATGGGGGGTCTTTACTGAGGTGGGGTCTATACTGATTGGGGGTCTGCACTGAAAGAGGTCTTTACTGATGGGGGCGGTCTGCACTGAGAGGGGTCTATACTGATGGGGGGTATGCACTGATGGGGGTCTATACTGATGGGGGTCTGCACTGAGGGGGTATTTATACTGATGGGGGTGTTTATACTGATGGGGAGTCTATACCGATGGGGGGTCTGCACTGAGGGGGGTTATACTGAGGGGGGTCTACACTTATGGGGGGTCTTTACTGAGGGGGGTCTATACTGATTGGGGGACTGCACTGAAAGAGGTCTTTACTGATGGCGGCGGTCTGCACTGAGAGGAGATCTATACTGATAGGGGGTATCCACTGAGGGGGGTCTATACTGATGGGGGGCCTGCACTGAGGGGGTTCTATATTGATGGGGGGTCTGCACTGAGGGGGTGTCTATACTGATGGGGGGTCTGCACTGAGGGAGGGGGGTCTGAACTGAGGGAGGGGCGTCAGTACTTAGTGGGGGGTCTATACTGAGGAAAGGTTGTCTGTACTTAGTGGGGGGTCTATACTGAGGAAAGGGGGTCTGTACTTAGTGAGGGGGTCTGTACTAAGCGGGGCTATAGTTGGTGGAGGGGGGTGACACCAATTTTTTCCGCACCAGGTGACACGAACCCTAGTGACGCCACTGGGAGAGTGTGACTGGCTCTTAATGGAGCTGGTTCACACATCTCCTAGGTGGCCACGGAGCGCACAGTAGAAAGATCCTGTGCGTCTTTGACTCTGACCTAATTCGGACCTGAAACGGTGAACAGGAACGCACCAGACCCCCTGCTGTGCCCTGCGCCGCACATAGTGTGAACCCGGCCTCAATGTTGTCATTAGTATATGTTCCCCATGGCGGTGTCCAGGTTCCGATGTTTGACGGTAGATTGCTTACTTTTCACTGAATAACAAAGATTTCCCCCGCCCTGTAGACTTCAATGGGTTCATGCAAAGATTCAAGCACTATTCATGTAATTTTTCTCACACTAAATCTAGGCAGACGTGTTCATCCCTACCCATAAGTTTGATCAACTAGAATTAAACTGAAGTTTAAACTAGGTAATAAGTTGACAGCGTTAATACAGTTTATTACAAGACTGGCTCAGATAATTAAAAAAAAAATTATGACAATATCTTCAAAAGCAATTGGATTTTTTCACCGGGATAGAATGAGTCAGTTTCGATACCGGCTCCTTGCAGTCAAAGAAAACCACCAATATATGTATAATGGAATTGACAGTTTGAAGTCAATCAAATATTATGGGTATGGCCAGTTATAGAGCGAGGAGTGGAAAGCCAGTTGACCCAATGGAAACTAAAATGTTAAATCTTTTATATACTACGTGTATGGCCAGCTATAGACCCAGAGGTGGAAACCCAGTTGACCCAATGAAATCAAAAGTTCGATGTCTATCAAATACTACAAGTATTGCCAGTTATAGATCCAGGGGTTGAAGGCCAGTTGACCCAATGGAAATTAAATTTGAAGTCTATTAAATACTTTGTGTATGGCCAGCTATAGAGCTAGGGACTGAAAGCCAGTAGACCCAATTGAATTGAAAGTTTGAATTCTATCAAATACTTTGCATATGGCCAGCTAAAGAGCCATGGGTTGAACCAAAGGAAGTCCATTAAATACTTTATGTATGGCCAGCTATAGAGCTAGGGGTTGAAAGGCAGTTGACCCAAAGGAATCGAAAGTTTGAATATATGTGTATGGCCAGCTATAGATTCAGGGGTTGAAGGCCAGTTGAACCAATGACGTTGAAATTTGATGTGTATCAAATAATTTGTGTATGGCCAGCTATAGAGCTAGGGGTTGAAAGCCAGTTGACACAATGGAATCAAAAGTTTGAATACTATTAAATACAAAATATACAGTATGGCCAGCTATAGATCCAGGGTTGAAGCCCAGTTGACCCAAAGAAGTTGAAATTTGAAGTCTATCAAATTCTTTTTTTGTATAGCCAGCTATAGAGCCAGGGGTTGAAATAGAGTTGCCACCTCATCCCTTTAAACCCGAACACATATGAATTACACAGGTTCTGAGGCTACTTTAATGCAGATAAGGCACCAACTGAGTTTAATTACCACCTTAATCAGCCCACAAAACCTGTGTAATTCATATGTGTTTGGGTTTAAAGGGATGAGGTGGCAACTCTAGGTTGAAAGCCAGTTGGCCCAATTGAATCGAAAGTTTGAAGTCTATTAAATACTACGTATATGGCCAGCTATAGACCAGAGGTAGAAAGCCAGTTGACCTAATTGAAGGATAATTTGGAAGTCTATCAAATACTTTGTGTATGGCCAGCTATAGGTCCAGGGGTTGAAGGCCAGTTGACCCAATCAAATTGAAAATTGAAATCTATCAAATACTTTCTGTATGGCCAGCTATAGGTCCAGAGGTTTAAGGCCAGTTGATCCAATCAAATTGAAATTTTAAGTCTATCAAATACCGTATTTATCGGCATATAACACGCACTTTTTCCCCCCTGAAAATCGGGGACAAATCAGGGGTGCTTGAAATACACCGACAGCGTACCTCACCGAGCTCTCATCTCCTCTCCACTCAGCTCCTCGGCTTTCACGTTACACTCACACAGTCCCGCCTCCACCACCGGCATTGGACCAGTGTTCTGCCTATCACAGTAGCTGGTCCAATGCCGATGGCGGAGGCGGGACTGTGTGTGTGTGTAACGTGAGAGCCAAGTGGAGAGGAGATGACGGCTCGGTGATTTCCTGATTCAGGCTGCTGGAGAGGGAGATAGTGAGACTGCAAATGACAGTAATTTAAAATAGGCATTAATCAGGCTGCATTGAGGACTTTATTTGGGCTGCAGATGGACATTGATGGGCACTGACCCTTAATTTGCTTCAAATTTGTTTATTTTAAAAATATGTTTTTTTCCTGAAACTTCCCTCTTAAAATTAGGGTGCATGTTATACGCCAATAAATACGGTACTTTGTGTATGAACAGCTATAGAGCCAAAGGTGGAAAGACAATTGACCCCAAAGGAATGAAAAGTTTGAAGTCTTTCAAATACTATGTGTATGGCCTGCTATAGAGATAGGGGTTGAAGGACAGTTAACTTAATGGAATATACATTTTGAAGTCTATCAAATACTTTGTGTATGGCCAGCTATAGAATCAAAGGTGGAAAAACACTTGACCCAATGGAATCAAAAGTTTTGAATTCTATCAAACAATACATGTATGGCCAGCTATGGATCCAGGGGGTTGAAGGGCAGTTGACCTAATGGAATTTAAATGTAAAGTCTATCAAATACTTTGTGTATGGCCAGCTACAGAGCCAGAGGTTGAAAGCCAGTTGACTCAATGGAGTTGAAGCTTTGAAGCCTATCAAATACTACATATATGGCCAGCTTTAGAGCCAGGAGTCTAAATCCAGTGGGGACTGAACAGGTCTACTGCAATGCAACTCACAGTAGAGCACCGGTACAACAAGGAAACGATCATCACTCTGCCCAGGGACTAACTTTTCCTACAACCAGGGAAAGACCACCATCAGAACTAAGGGACTTACCTTTACTACATTAAAGGAATGACCAAAACATAAGCTAGAAAGAACATCCACACCTACAGGCAATGAGTTACCCCCATGGCAGCCAAGGAGTGTTCAACCTAAATTTTTCTGTAATTATTCTGAAACTGTCCTGCAAGTCACACGAACAGAAAAGAATGTGAAAGATGTGGGGTGCCGTGTTTTCTCCCGAAGTCGCTCTTCCTGCCTCAGGCAGGAATAATTGAGGGAGTGTCCGTACAATGACAACGTGTGTTATCAAGTGCCAAAAGCATAAAACACAACACAAGAAACATCAACTAATATGACAAGCCTGGAAAGACGCACAAAGCAAATGAGAGAAATGCCCTTTGGGGTGACCAGCTGAACCCCCGTATTTAAGTCAGGTGTATAGAAGATTGGGGTTGCAGTAATACAATTTAATGGGGGTGTCTTATAGCCCGCTCATCTATCCATTGCCATCAAACCTGTATAAAGCACATTGACCTTTGATGAAAGGGATCACCCGGGTACCCTAAAGCTGAACTCAGCCCCCCCCTTCTCCATGCCACACAATCATGGGCTTTAAGGGCGAATATGCCAAAAGGCGACCCCCCCACCCCAAGTAGTATGAGAATTATGTGTCAGCAAAAATCCCCCCTCCCAGCACAAATCTTTGTCCCCTCCATCCCCCAGATCCCCCAAGCAAAAATGCCCCCCCCCCAAAAAAAAAATAATCACCCCTTCTAGCACAAATCTTTGCCCCCTCCATCCCCCAGATCCCCCAAGCAAAAATGCCCCAACCCCCCCCCCAAAAAAAATCACCCCTCCTAGAACAAATCCGCCACCCCACCCCCCCTCAGTACAAATACCCCCCAATCATCCATACTAGCACAAATCTCCCCCAACCCCCTCCAAAAAAATCACCCCTCCTAGCACAAATCTTTGCCCCCTCCATCCCCCAGATCCCCCAAGCAAAAATGCCCCCCCCAAAAAAAAATCACCCTCCTAGCACAAATCTTTGCCCCCCTCCATCCCCCAAATCCCCTCAGCAAAAATCCCCCTCAAAAAATAATCATCCATCCTAGCACAAATCCTCCACCCCACCCCCCCTCTAGGTACAAATGCCCCCCAATCATCCATACTAGCACAAATCTCCCCCCCCCCAAAAAAAAATATTCTCCTCCTAGCATAAACTCCCCAAATTCCCTCCTAGCACAAATCCCCCTTAAGTCACCACTCCTAGAACCCAATTTTTCTCCTCTGAGAACAATTATTTTCCCCTGCTGCCCCCCCCCCCCAAATTTATCCTCCGAACACAAATCCCCTCCCCCCTCAATCTCCTTTGGTGTCCCCCCAGCTCACATGACACCACAATGCCCAGGGCAGCCACCCCTCCTGCCCACCCCTTGTCCTGGCCCTGGATGCGGGTTACCTGACGGTGACAACGGCGGACCATGCCTGTGCAATGCGTACTGTAGGTGGAAGTCTGTGTGGTGAGGTGACAATGCAGGAGCATAACCGGGAGACAGAGCGTTGTCACCCCATAGCAGGAAGTGCCTGAACAAGAACCTTCATGGCAGGATCACCAGATACTATTTTTAACTGCTTGCAGACTGCCCACTGTAGATATACTGCGGCGGGGCGGCCGCTCTGCACCGGATCATGTATCTAAAACATGATTTGTGCGCTGGGTTAGGGAATGTGCCCCCCGGTGGCACTGAGATTCGCTGCAGCACAAACCAATCAGCAGGTTCTGACTGCTGATTGGTCGCCGGCACCCGCCGATCAGCTTACCGAAGAGAACCCTGTGTTTGTAAAGAAACACAGGGCTTTATTATGACAGCAGCAATGTGCTGGGAGGTAAAAACCGGCACAATGCTTAGTAAAAACAACACACATTACACATTGTTAGGCACACAGTTAACCCCTTTATTTCCCTTGATGTTAACCCCTTCCCAGCCAGGGTCATTAGTACAGTGACAGTGCATATTATTAGCACTGATCACTGTATTAGTGTTACTGGTGATGCCATTGTCCGTTAGTCAGTTCCCACCAGTGTCAGTTAGTGTCATATTGCTCGCCGCACTATTACAGTCCCACTATAAGTTGCTCATTGCCACCATTAATAGTAGAAAAAAAGCATAATTACGAACATAATTCGTTCCAGAAGAATGCTTGTAATCCAAAGCACTCGTATATCAAAGCGAGTCTCCCCATAGAAGTCAATGGAAACTCAGATAATTAGTTCCACAGTGACTTATATTGTATGCAGTACCGCATGTGGGCAGAGGTGCGGGGGGCGCCAAAGACACTCGGAAACACTTGGAAACACATTCGGAGAGGCTTGGAAACACTCAGGAACTGAGTGTTTCTGAGTGTTTCCGAGTGGCTCCGCGTGCATTCGAGCGGCTCCGCGTGCATCCGAGTAGCTCCGAGTGCATCCGAGTGGCTCCGAGTGCATCCGAGCGGCTCCGAATGTCACCGGCGCCCCGCACCTCTGGCTAAATGCGGTACTGCACCCTGCAGAGGCTTCAATCCTGCTCGTTTTGCGAGACAACGCTCGCAAACCGAGTCAGGATTTAAAAAAATTATTACTCGCAATCCGAGGTATCAAGCCCTGTACACATGATTGGTTTTACCGATGAAAACAGTCCGATGGACTTTTTTCATCGGACAAACTGATCGTGTATGGGACCCATCGGTCTTTTTTCCATCGGTGTTAAAAAATAGAACATGTTTTAAATTTATCCGATGGGAAAAAAAAAACGATAGCAAATTACTCTGTGGGGAACCCACGCATGCTCAGAATCAAGTCGACGCATGCTCAGAAGCATAGAACTTAATTTTTCTCAGCTCATCGGAGTGTTTTACGTCACGGCGTTTGGGACGATCGGTTTTTTGACTGATGGTGTGTGGGCAAGACTGATGGAAGTCAGTTTCATCGGATTAAAATCCATATGAAATCCGATCGTGTGTACAGGGCTTAACTGTATATCCCATCATTTGTAGATGCTATAACCTTTGTGCAAACCAATCAATATACGCTTATTGTGATTTTGTTTTTGTTTTTTACCAAAGACGTGTAGCAGAAAACATATTGACCAAAATTTCATGAAGAAATTCGATTTTGATTTTTTTTTTTATTGGTTATGTTTTTATCAGAAAGTAAGAAATATTGTTTTTTTCCGTATATATAAATAAAAAACAAACAAACCCAGTGGTGATCAAATACCACCAAAAGTAATCTCTCTTTGTGGGGAAAATAAATTATATAAATTTTATTTGGGTACAGTGTCACAGGACGGCGCAATTGTCAGTTAAAGTAACGCAGTGCTGTATCGCAAAAAATGGCCTGGTCAATCTTCCGGAGATCAAGGTGTTATTAAAATAGAATATCATTAAATAGAATAGAAAACGGGGGACGTGGCCAAGGACCGGGATGTGAGGACGTGCTTAGCCTGAGCTCCGTCCATGCCGCTTTACATCCTGACTGAATCCTGCTGATCCGTTCTCCATCCGAGGATCCGGTTTGTCCCCAAAGCATCCAGGGAACCTTGTGCCCACTGGGAGATGGTCAAATACGGCCCACTGATGGAGGAAGCCTCAGGATCCGGCCCGCAGCCCCCGTCATGCAAACAGAGGCAATGTGGCACCGGTCACCATGCTGCAGACACATGCAGCCAGCCATCCTCATGCTCCTCAGTGCTGACAAAGAAGCCTGCAGGGAAGGGTGAGTCACACTGTTTCCCCCCTGTTCTAAGCCCGGAAGATCCTTTCCTGTTCTCTCCAGCTGAGGACATTGCCCCTGATACTCCCAGCAAGGACACTGCTGATGCAGGCCCTGCAGAGCCATCCCTGTCCCAGATCATGGAGGCCATCCAGCACAGCCATGCTTCCCTGACCACCCAAATGGACTCCATAAAAACAGACTTATCCTTCCTAAAACAGGATGTCCATAACCTCCGCCACAGGGTGTCTTATGCTGAGCAGCGCATTAGCACGCTGGAGGATCAGACCCGTCCATTACAGGGCTCTGTTAGGGAGCTACGCCAGGCCCAGGATTACACAGCAGATAAGCTTACTGAAATGGAGGACCGATTACGGAGGAGCAATTTACGTTTCCTGGGGTTCCCAGAGGGGGCTGAGGGTAGAACCCCGGAGGTTTTTATGGAAAGATGGCCAATCACCACATTCGGCGCTTCAACCTTTTCACCGTTATTCGCCATTGAACGAGCACACAGGGTTCCCATGCGCCCCCTCCCACCTGGGGCCCAGCCACGTGCCATGATCATCAAACTCCTGCACTTCAGGGACAGGGAGGCAATTCTTGGTGCTGCCAGAGAAAAGGGAAGGGTGTCCTTTAATGGGAGTGGAATTACAATTTTCCCTGACTTCTCTGTAGCTACACAAAAGCAGAGGGCCACTTTCCTGGCTATTAAATGCAGGCTCCGTGAGCATCATCTCCCCTATGGCATGCTATATCCTGCTCGATTGAGGATTGTCTACCAGGGCAAGGCCTACTTCATCACGGATCCTAAGGAGGCATCTCACTGGGTGGATACCCTGGGACATCCTGAACGCCGGAATCAGAATCAAAGATACCCTCCACGCTGACACCGCACCTAACCTGCAAATTTTTTTTTTTTGACAGCTACACCTTGTGCCTTATGTGGCCTACATTACCCCTTTCCAGCAAAGGACGGCTGAGGGGGGGTAGGAGTGGGCCTGAATATCCTTACGCCTGTGATCATCTCACTCCCCTCTTTACAGTTATATGAAAGTGGCGAACTACATTCTACTAACTCTGTTTGTTTCCTACTTGTTTGATCTGGATGACTGCTGCATTTTTTCCTTCAGACTCAGGGTCAACTAGCATACTTGTCCTGTGCGGTCACGGACGGTAGCCCGCGTCTAAGGGACTTTAACGTTCTTCAGGGTTGGTTAGTTTGGGGTCTGTGTCATGACCCCCCTGCTTTGCAGTTTTGGTTTTGGGAACAAAGCTCTCATATGTTTGGGTTTGGGAGCCGGGAGGGTTAGGGTGGGTGGGGATGTTTGGGGATTTTTGTTTGAAGTTTTTATTTTTATGTGTTTTGTTCTGCAGTGCTGGTATCCATTTGTGCATGTCCATTTACAGGCTGATATAACTGACCCTCATGATATGCATCTGATCACTTTAATTCCCATGCTCTTGCCTTGTCTTTCTGACCTGTTTTATACCTTGCGCGCTTCCCCTGGTTTGCGGGACTTCGGGCCTTGCTTGTGTCCGGCGAGCCATGGGAGGTGGGTACGGTTAACCATGTGCTTTACGCCTCCCTATGTCTAAGCTACGTTTAGTGTCTTGGAATGTACGGGGGCTGAATTCCAAGGTGAAAAGATCTCTGATGTTTGACTACTTGGCACGCCACAATCCGCATGTAATCCTACTTCAGGAAACCCACCTCCAGGGCTCTAGAGTCATGGCCCGCAAAAATTGCCTACGCCCTCCATTCTACATACTCCACATATGCCAGGGGGACCTCCATCCTAATAGCCAAATCAGCCCCGGTTAGTATTAAGCATGTTAAACTGGACCCGCAAGGGTGTTTTGTAGTTGTTGTACTCGAACTTATGGGAAGACCATATACCATGACTAGCCTGTATGCCCCTCCCCCCTTCACTAAATTGTTCTTTGAAAGAGTTATGACCTCCATTCTGGCAATAGCAGAGGGTCCTTTGCTAATAGCGGGTGACTATAATACAGTACTGGATAATTCCATAGACAGGTTACGTTGCTCTTCATTACCCCCCACTCCCCTGGGTTCCTTCTTAAACCAATTTGACTTGGTGGAGGCCTGGAGGTGGAAGCATGCGGACAGGAGGGAATATTCGTGTCACTCTGAGTCACACGGTACTCTGTCTCGTATAGATTTGTGTCTGGTCTCGTCGGATCTACTTTCCATGGTATCAGAGGTTAAATACCTCCCTAGGGCGATATCCGACCATTCTCCTTTGATGGTGGACCTCGCCCTGGGCCCCTCCTCCTCCTATCGTGTGTGGCGACTGAGCCCACTGTGGTTGGCGGATGAGATCGTGGTGAACCAATGTATGACGGAGATGAAATCATACTGGCTACTTAATAAACAGAGTGCATCCGTTCCAGTGGTATGGGATGCCTTTAAGGCCACTAGACGTGGCTCTTTTGCTGCAGCGGTTGGTCAGACACGCAAGGCCTCTATGTCCAAGTTGATGGATGCAGAGGGGGCTCTCAGGGAGGCAGAAGACTTCCTCTCCTGAGACACATGCTGCCTGGAAGCATGGGTCCAGAGAATTGGACCTAGTGCTTTTGGAACGCACCCAGAAGAAGCTGTTATACCAGAATCAGCGAATCTTTGAGTTTGGTGATAAGAACAGCCGTTTGTTGGCATATCTTTCTAAACCTGACTATCAGCCATGCAGCATACCCAGAATTAAGAGCGCAGAGGGCATAGTGGTAGAACAGAACAATGAGATCATGGAAGCCTTTATCTCCTTTTACTCCTCCCTATATGCTACTAGAGCTCACTACACGATTGTGGAATTGGATGACTATCTTGCTGATATTTCGTTGCCCAGACTTCAGACCCAGCAGGCGTCAGATCTTGACGCTCCTCTGACAACTGAGGAAATTGGGGAGGCTATCCAATCCTTTGCCAGAAACAAAACGCCGGGACTGGATGGGTTCCCCATCGAGTGGTATTTGCAATACAAAGATTTGCTTATACCCCATCTAAGCAGGGTATATGATTTTGCTATGAAAACGGGACAGCTACCCCCCTCTATGTCGGAGGCGCTGATTGTCCTCATTCCTAAGCCACATAAGGATCACCTCCTATGCGAATCTTACAGACCAATATCACTCATCAACTCGGATGTTACGATTTTGGCCAAGGTGCTCGCCCGGCGATTGAACACAGTTATTACTACCATTATTGGTGCTGACCAAACTGGGTTCATCCCTGAGCGATCGACCTCCATCAACCTGTGGAGATTGTTCACCAATCTTCAGGCCACTCATGCGGAGATGGGTTCCAGGGCTGTTCTGTCCTTGGACGCACACAAGGCATTTGATTCAGTCGAATGGCCTTATCTGCTGGAGGTCCTGGCAAAGTTTGGTTTTGGCAGTACCTTCATCAGATGGGTCCAGCTGTTATATTCGAAACCCACTGCTCGATTGAGGGTGAACGCAGCTGTGTCTGTTCCCTTTCCGATAAAGAGAGGCACCAGACAGGGGTGCCCTCTGTCGCCGTTGCTCTTTGCACTGGCGATAGAGCCCTTGGCAGCACTGATAAGATCTTGCGGGGAGGTTGCGGGACTGACGATTGGGGGTCTGGAGGAGAAGGTGTCTCTTTATGCTGACGACATGTTGATCTATTTGTCGGACCCCCAGTCGTCTCTCCCAGTCCTGCTGGAGATTATTGGCAAGTTTGGGCATTTCTCCGGGTGTCGGGTTAACTGGGACAAGTCCATCCTATTTCAGATTGACCAGGCAGACCCACCCAGGCTACCTTCCTCTTGCCCACTACAAATAGTCACCTCCTTACGATATTTAGGAGTTATGGTATAGCTCCCTATTACCTCTTACGCTAAACTCAATATAGACCCCCTTATAGGGAGAATGAAGACCACATTCAAAACCTGGGCTAATCTCCCACTTACCTTATTGGGCAGGATTAATATTTTTAAAATGATATTCCTGCCACGATTTCTGTATGTATTGGGTAATTCACCAATATATGTCACTAAGCTTAAATTTAAAGAAATAGACTCCATCCTTACTTCCTTTTTATGGAGGGGGGGAGTAGTCAGGATTGCCAAGACCACCCTCCAGTTACCGGTACTGGAGGGGGGATTGGCCTTACCCTGTCTCCACACCTATTATATTGCCTCACAATTAGCTCATGCACATTGGTGGTTTTTTCCTGAAGCCAACAACGCAGCCACTGCCTTGGAGGCTGCTATCCTTACCTCCTATGAATCCCTGCAGAACCTGATTTATCGTCTGTCCCTTAGAGGGCGGGAGGGTACGAGTGTCCTGGCAATGACTATAAGGCTTATTAAGCTAACAAAACTACAGTCGTTCACTGACAGTAATACTTACTCGCCGAACACTCCACTCTGGGGGAACCCGACTCTACCAGAGTTCTTCCACAAATCCGACGGGGGATTCTGGTCGAAAAGGGGGGTAAAAACTATTTTGCATTTATTCTCAGACAATGTGTTTCGTTCTTTTGATGAATTTCGTACAAATTACAATCTACCACGCACAGCTTACTTCCTCTACCTACAGATACGCCACACTGCAGCAACGCAGTTTGGTCTTCGCAACATATCTATTCAGCTCTCCCCACTGGAACATATGTTGACCGACTCCTCTCACACCAAGCTAGCTTCTACATATTATAGGTCCCTTCTGCATTCCACGACTCAAAGGCTGAGCAAGACGGCTGCCAGCTGGAGAGCTGATATTCCTGAGCTGACGGAGGAAATCTGGCAGGAGCTTTTGCCCCTCCAGGTTCCCTCTGTCATCTCTTCTCGTGATAAAGTAATACAAACTAAATTGTTATACAGATCCTACTTTACTCCATGCTTACTATTTAAACTGAATAGATTGCCCTCTGCATTGTGCTCTCGTTGCGGCACGGCTGATGGCACGTTCTTTCATTTAATGTGGGAGTGTCCTCCGATCAGGCAGTTCTGGTCGGAGGTCACAGCCTTCATTAGTTCATTGACACAATTACCTAATGTCTGTAATCCTTTAAGGTGTTTACTGGGTTATATTGATGATGATAGTATATACGAGAATACACAAACATTTCTGAGAATAGTATTGTTTTATGCTAAGAGAGCAATAACCTTCCATTGGAAGTCTCCATCCTTACCCACTATTGCCTTCTGGCTCACAAATATTAACCATGCTGTATCATTATACAAACTGACATATGAGGCTAGAGGGTGTCCGAAAAAATTCAGGAAGGTTTGGGGCTACTGGGTTGATTCTGAGAGCACCGTCTCTCCTGCTCCTTAAAAATGTGACTGAATATTGTCTTCCTGATATATGCCAATTGTTTACCAGCTTTCTAAAAAACATTTTTTGCACTGTACTGGATTGGGCGATGTTCGCTCCATGTGTGTCTGTTTGTTGTCTATTGTATGTCTTGTTTTGAAAAAAAAAAACTTAATAAAAAAATTTACCTTTAAAAAAAATAATAGAATAGAAAACAAAATAAATGAATAGAAAATAATAAAATAGAATGAATATAGCCGCCTTCTGTAATTCAGATGACGAAATTCGAATTTCAAATTTTTGAATTGATTTGAAAAATAACGAATATGCAAAACAAATCTGAATATAAGAAATTAATTCCAAAAACAAATCATTCTAGCATAATAACAAATAGGACAATACGAAATTGTTAATTTAATGAACGAATACAAAACTAAACAAATTTTTTTGAAGGGGGGTAAATCTCCTGGCGTTCAAGTGGTTAATAAAAGCTGCAGATTAAAAATGTATTAAAAAATGACCTGTGAAATGGTATTAAATCTAAAATCTAAGCAGATATAAAAGACACAAATGAATGCACTTTTGTAATCGTTATGCGTAGTCTCGCTCTTATGATTTATTTTTTCGGACGAAAACCGTACTAATGAAACGAAAATCGGACGTTGCGTTCACATCCGACAAAAATTTATAGACTGCACATCCTGCTTTTGTCTGACGAAAAATTTAAATTGGCTGTCGAAAGCACTGCACTAACGATCCGAAAATCAGCAGACAGCTCGTCGTACAAATTTTTCCATCCGATTTTCGTATTGTATGTATGAGGCCTTCAGACGTGCTTCTCCACAAATCTGCCCTTTATGGAGGAGTGACAAGAAGAAAGACATTGGAGAAAGAAAGTCATAAGAAGTCCTGTTTGCAGTTTGTGAGAAGTCATGTGGGGGACACAGCAAACATGTGGGGGACACAGCAAACCTGTGGGGGACACAGCAATCATGTGGGGGACAAAGCAAACATGTGGGGGACAAAGCAAACATGTGGGGGACACAGCAAACATGTGGAGGACACAGCAATCATGTGGGGGACACAGCAAACATGTGGGGGACACAGCAAACATGTGGGGGACACAGCAAACATGTGGAGGACACAGCAATCATGTGGGGGACACAGCAAACATGTGGAAGAAGGTGTTAAATGTTTCCATCCTAAAAAATGTTGTGCCATTTAAAACAAAACAATAAAGGAATAAGATGTGCCCTTTTTTAACCACTTCAACACCGGGGCTTTTTTTACCACCTCAATACTGGGCCTATTCTGGCACTTCTCTCCTACATGTACAAATCATCATTCTTTCACTAGAAAATTACTCAGAACCCCCAAATATTATATATGTTTTTTTTAGCAGACACCCTAGGGAATAAAATGGCGGTCATTGCAACTTTTTTTCTTGCACGGTATTTGCGCAATAATTTTTCAAATGCATTTAAAAAAAAAAATGGTTTCATGAATTAAAAAATAACAAAACAGTAAAGTTAGCCCAATTTTTTTGTAAAATATGAAAGATGATGTTACGCCGAGTCAATAGATACCTAACATGTCGCGCTCTAAAATTGCGCACACTCATGGAATGGCGCCAAACTTGGGTACTTAAAAATCTCCATAGGCGACGCTTTGAAAAATTTTACAGGTTACCAGGTTGGAGTCACAGAGAAGGTCTAGTGCTAGAATTGTTGCATGCGCTCTAACGCACGCGGCGATACCTCACATATGTGGTTTGAACGGTGTTTACATATGTGGGCGGGTCTTACGTGTGCGTTCGCTTCTGATCTCGAGCTACCGGGGACAGGGGCGTTTTAAATTTTTATTTTTATTTTACTTAATTTTTTTTATTTTTACACTTTTTTTAAATTTTTTTTATCACTTTTATTCCTATTGCAAGGAATGTAAACATCCCTTGTAATAGGAATGTGTGAGACAGGTCCTCTTTATGGAGAGATGCGGGGTCAATAAGACCTCCCCCTCCCCCCCCCACATCTCTCCTCCAGGCTGGAAAGCATGAGATCGTGAAAAAAAATTCACGAATCTCATGCTTACTAGCCGCAATGGCGTCTTTTTTTACTTCTGAGGACCCGGGCGTGACGTCATCACATCGCGCCCGGGCCTCCGATGGTCATAGAGATGACTGGTCACCAGTCATCTCTATGGTTCACTTCCGGCACGGGACGATTCATTCTCCGGGCCCCCGATGGCACGGGAGAGCCCGGAGATGCACCAGATGGTGGCAGGAGGGGGAGAGTTGTCCCCTCCCGCCGCCTATAAGAACGATCAAGCGGTGGAACCGCCGCTATGATCGTTCTTATGGTGTGAAGAATCGCCGGCAGAAGAGAAGGATATCTGAATAATGCCTCTAGCTGCCCCCATCATTCAGATAACCCCCCACAAAGCCCAGGACGTCACATGACGCCCACCCAGGATGGGAAATCCCATCTGTGGACGTCATATTACTATGGGCGGGTAGGCAAGTGGTTAATCTGCTGAAACAAGATTTTAAAAAGTATCTTTTTTTTTTTTTTGCTTCCACCTTCTTTCTCTAGAAAATCTTTTTTGAACAACGTCTTGTTTGTATTTCCCAATGTTTTAATTTAAAAAAATAAATGGTGTCTCATTGAAGCAAAAATTCAAATAAAGGAATAAAATGTGTCCTTTTTTTATCAGCTGAAACACGATTTTTTTTTTATTTTTTATCTTTTTCGTATTTTTTTTTGCTTCCACCGTCTTTCTCTAAAAGATCTTGAAAGAAATTTGTAAACGATGTTGTGTTTCTACCCCTCAAAAATTGTAAATATTTAAATAAATAAAAAAAAGAACGATTTGAATGCTGTGTTATGCCGCGTACACACGATTTTTTTTCATGATGAGAAAAATGCAATTTTTTCCATTGGTCGTGAAAAACGGTGGTGTGTAGGCTCCATAGCATTTTTCGCAACGAGAAAACTGCCCGAATTTTTTTTAGAACATGCTCTATTTTTTCTCGTTGTTTTTCACGACGTGAAAAACGGTCGTGTGTACACTTTTACGAGGGGAAAAAAACACGCATGCTCAGAATCAAGTATGAGACGGGAGCGCTCGTTCTGGTAAAACTAGCGTTGGTAATGGAGATAGCACATTTGTCACGCTGTAACGGACGGAAGAGCACGAGGCTAAAAAGCGCGAAACGTCTCTCACCAAACTTTACCAACACGAGGATCAGCAAATGCAGCCCAAATGGTGGCGCCATTCGAATGGAACTTCCCCTTTATAGTGTGCCGTCGTACGTGTTGTACGTCATCGCGCTTTGCTCGAGCGTTTTTTCCCTGAACGTGTGTATGCAAGGCAGGCTTGAGAGGAATCACGAGGAATCACGTAGAGAAAAACTTCAGTTATTTGCATGACAGGAAAAGCGGTCGTGTGTACACGGCATAAGGGTCAGAACTAGGGACGAGATTTGAGGTGAACCTCGGTCACATGTCGGCGACCCAGAGAGGTAATTGTGATTCCATCGCCATAAAAAAATAATTTCCTTTAATCCCTCCATGACAGACCCAGTTTTGCAACTTTGTCGTGTAACTGTAAAATATGATTATAGCTACTGTTTTTATTTTATTTTTATTTTTAGCCTTCATTAGATGCTAAATTGTAATGGGTATCTCCTGATTTTTTTAATTTTCAAAGGAAAACTGTCTTACCACAAAAAAAAAAAAAAAAAATATTCCTACTCCTGACGTGTATATAGATTATTTGTTGTTGTACCTGTAGAAGGGCCAGGAAATAATAGTTCACATTTTGCCTTTTTTTATTCTACCGAAAACACTCTTAAATAAAAAAAGTTTTTCCCCCTTTTTTTTTTTTTGAACCTACCTAAAAAAAAATTAACTTTGACCCCCACCCCTAACCTAGATCAAATCCTAATTTAGCTATTTTATCTTATTTTTTATTAAATGTATTATTTTTTTCTTGTTTAATATTTTTATTAGATTTTACAAGTACATAGCAAATATACTGAACATTACATTCTGATCAAGAATGGAATTGTAAATAAATACAGTAATCACTAAAAATACATATTGAAAGAAAGGCAGTAGAGGATAAACCTCAGTAACAATTATATCAATACAAATAGAGGTATAAAAGATTAGAGCAATGAAGATAAGCAATATTTAGGATAGAATATCACGTCTCCAGACCAACCACTCACCCCCGAAGGGAGCAAGCTGTGAGCAGATGGGGGCTCGATTAAGTATGAGAGAATATGTTGGGCTATCCAGAAGGATACACCAGATGAACGTTGTCATACCTCAATTGTTTAGTGGAGACTTTCCTAACAAATCTTTAAGACACAAAGATATTAGTGATTGATAAAGTAAAACTTTAAAGTTATATATATAAGTCATGTAATGAACATCACATGTGTGAAAAATCTGTATTACACAAGTAACAAAACTAACCAAAACAGAAAGACAGAAGAAGTAAGAGAGAAGAAGAAGAAATATGGGAGAAAAGTAAAATTTATAGAAAAGAAGGTATGGGTGTAGGAAAATAGAGAAAAAGGTGAAGGTTGTCTCTCCGGGTGGCGGTCCAGTCAGATCAAGGCCCCGTTTAAATATTATATTAATAGATAAATATTAAAGTATTTCAAAGAGGCATCAACAATAGTTGATCAAAATCTGGGGGTAAGAAGTGTTTAATCCATGGTTTCCATATTTTATTATATGTTGCAATGTTGTCATCTTCAATAGCAGACATTTTGGAAAAGATAAGGGCTCTGTTAATTCTATGTTTAGTTTCAGTCACAACCAAAGTTTGGGTTTTCCAGGCCTTAGCTATAGATTGTTTAGCCGCCGTGGTGAGATGTAGTAGTAATTTGAATTGTGACTTATTCAAATTAGGAGGTTTGAGGTTGAGGAGAGCCAGTGCCGGGTCTGGCGGGATTGGTATTTCCAAGGCCGTAGAGGCCATGTGAAATATTTTACTCCAGAAGGATTGAACGATTGGACATTGCCACCAAATATGGAACTGCGTGCCCGGTTCAGAACAGCCTCTGAAACATAGATTTGGGTACGAGGGGGCAAATTTGGCAATCCTGGCCGGAACCAGGTACCATTGAGAAAGGACCTTATAATTTGTTTCCAACGCAAAACAGTTTGGCGAGGAATGCTTAGTAGCTGACCATATAATATCCCAGTCACTTTTACTGAATGTTCTATCCATGTCGTGTGCCCATTTAGTCGTATAGGATGGTAAAGTATCGTCGGATGTGGAATTGATGCGTTTATACAAAAGTGATATTAATCCTCTAGCATGGGGATCACTGTTACAGATACGTTCAAATTGAGTCATTTGGGTGAGAGGGGATCCCGTATCAACGAGGGGTGTATAAAAGTTCTTAATTTGTAGATAGCGGAAGAGCTCCTTCATGGGGAGTTTGTATAAATCACATAATGTTGGGAACGTAAGAATATCATTGGAGGAAACTAGATTGTGAAATTGAAGTAGGTTTCTTCTGGACCAAGCTGCAAATGATAGGGGAAATTTCCAGGCGGGGTAAAATGAGGGATTTTGAAGAAAAGAGAGTAGAGGGTTATGAGTGGATTGTAGGCTTTTTGTGGATCTATATTTGTCCCAGATAGCTATAGAATGTTTGGTTACAGGGTTAGATAAGTTTAGTCTATCTTTAGGAGCTAACCAGAGCAAATTATTCACAGAAATGGGGTCAATATCCACTGATTCAATCGCTACCTATAGAGGGGATTCTATTGTAGAATGGTATTTGGGGAGTTGTGCTAGCTGAGCAGCAAAGTAGTATGAGGAAAAGTTAGGAATTCCCAGACCACCTTTCAATTTATCAAGATAAAGAGTCGATCTAGGTATACGGGGCTTTGTAGAGCCCCATATAAAAGCCATCACTCTCTTTTGAGTGAGCCTCAGGAAGTAAGGAGGTATATGTATGGGGAGAACTCGGAATAGGTAAAGGAACTTTGGTAAGATTGACATCTTAGTAGCATTAATCCTCCCAATCCAAGATAAAGGAAGAGAAGACCATTGTTTCATCAGATTAGTAGTTGACTTCAATAAGGGTAAGTAGTTAGCTGAAAATAGGTCGGATATAGAAGAAGTGAGTTGGACTCCAAGATATGAAATATGATGCAATTCCCAATTGAAAGGTAAAGACGTTTGGGCTTGTTGTAACTCAGATGGCGAAAGGGAAATATTAAGGGCATTAGATTTGGCATGATTAACACACAAACCAGAAATCTTTGCAAACTTGTCTAAAGTATTTACTAGATTTGGGGCTGAGACGTGGGGATGGGATAAAAAAATCAGGATGTCATCTGCAAAAAGACTCAATTTGTGGTGATGTCCACCTAATTCTACACCTTTGATATTAGGATTATTTCTAATAATACATGCTAAGGGTTCAATAAGTAGGGCAAAAAGCAAAGGGGATAGGGGGCAACCCTGTCTAGTACCTCTTCTAATATCTATCATAGCCGATTTATAGCCCATATATTTAATATAAGCTTTCGGAGTGCTGTATAGTGAGGAGACCCAAGTTAAGAAATTTTCCCCAAAACCCCATTTTTGAAGAGTATATTGTAGATATGGCCAGCTGATTGAGTCGAACGCCTTCCTAATATCTAATGATATAAGGCAAGTTGGGATACGTCTTTTTTTGGCGGCATGAATTAATAAAAGTGCTCTTCTGACATTATCCCCTGCTTGACGCAAGGGCATGAAGCCAGTTTGGTCACGATGGATAAGTTTACCTATAATGCTATTCAATCTAGTTGCCAAGATCTTAGCTAGTAACTTAATGTCTAGATTTAAAAGAGATATGGGGCGGTAATTAGACCAAGAGGTAGTGTCAGATTTAGGTTTGGGAATCATTGCTATGATGGAAGTTAGTGTTTCGGTTTTAAACGAATGACCAGCTAACAAAGAATTGAAGGCTCTAGTCAATAGAGGCGTTAAAATCGAATCAAATTGTTTGTAGTATAGTGCAGAAAATCCATCGGGGCCCGGTCTCTTATGAGGCTTCAATTCTTTAATAGCAGCTTTAACTTCTAAGGCCGTTATGGGACTCTCCAAATATTCACACTGTTCCGGTGTCATTGTGGGAAGTTTAACATCTGAGAACACAGTGTCTGCTTTGTTTTTATCAAAGATTAAGCCAGAGTCATAGAGCTTAGCTAATTTAGATTGAAAGATGTCCAAGATCTTTAATGGGTTACTAGTGTATGCATCTCTGGAGGTTCTAAGTCGGAATGCAGCTTGTGAACGATCAATAGACTTGAGGCTGCGGGCCATTGGGGTATCGGGCTTATTGGCTTTGCGGTATAGGGTATGTTGCCGCTTGCGTAAGAGTTTGTCTGCCGAATCTGTCAGAAAAAGATCCAACTCAAGCCGGGCCCTTTCCAATTTAGTGTTTGTGTGTGCATTCGGGGTAGCTTGATGAGCCAAATGACAAGCGTTAAAATTTGCTTCAAGTTTGGTGAACAGAATCTTGCGATCTCTTTTAATAGATCTCGCCTTTTGTATCAAGCTGCCCCGAATAACAGCTTTATGGGCTTCCCATAATGTAAGGGCAGAGACATCAGTAGTGTCATTAAATGAGATATAATCATTAAGAGCCAGTTCAATATCTGAACGGTGTGAGGGGTGAGTTAGGATGGAGTCGTTAATACACCAAGTGGTGTCATGTGACCTAGGTATAGGAGAGGTAATTGTAGCAGTGACCGCACAATGGTCTGTCCAAGGAAATGGGATTATATTAGAGGATATTACTTCAGGGAGCATACTAGAGGGGAGGAAAATATGGTCTATTCGTGAAAAAGATTTGTGTGGATAAGAATAATGTGTAAAATTTCTGGAAGTTGGGTTAAGTTCCAGCCAGGTATCAACAAAATTAAAAGAAGTAAGTAGAGATTGGAAGGACCGTTTATGGGTAGGAGAGTTAGGAGATGACAGGGATTTATCCAAGAAAGGATAAATGGTAGTATTGGAGTCGCCACATAATATTATTGTTCCAAATTTATGTGATTCGATTAGTTGGAAAAGATGTGATAGAAAAGCTTCAGGACGTTTATTTGGGGCGTAATACGAAACTAATGTGACTTCAGTATCAGCAATAAGGCCTGTTAATAAAACATATCTACCCTCAGGGTCACATATTTGTGTATTAAGGGTAAATGGTGTAGAACGGTGGAATCCAATCAAGGACCCACGTTGCTTAGTTGTAGCTGAAGCTGCGTAGAATTGAGGGTAGGAGGAGGAAAGAAATTTAGGGGAGGCGTTATTGATAAAGTGCGTTTCTTGAAGGAAAATGATGTGAGCTTTTCTAGCTGAAAAGGAACGTAGAGCTTTAGTTCTTTTTTGTGGAACGTTGAAGCCTTGTACATTTAAGGACAATATGTTTATGGGGGCCATGACATAGTAAGGGTAAGTTTTATATAAGGGTTAATGAAACCCATATTATGAATTCGAACCGCCACCAAGGGAGACAGAAGAGGAGAAGAAAGGAAAGACAGAAAAGAAAGAATAAAGAAGAAACCAAATAAAAAAGAAGCCCTAATGACTGCAATTAGTGTCATAAAATAATGATGTACTAGTAGGGCGCAGGAACATCTCGGAGAGATAACAAGAAATCTCCGAGGGGTTCCATGGTCACCGACCGACTCCTGCATAATAGTAGCAGGAGTCAGGGGGTACGTAGGGGGCCGCAAGAAGTTCCGGAGGGAAAAACAATGCCGGAGAACACTTAAGTATTATAGTAGAAAACATAAATAATTCTCTATCAAGAAGACTGGAGATGCAATAAACAAAAAAAGAGAGAGAAAGGAAGCATACCAACTTTGGGAAGTATGTTGAGTCAATTTCTAAATGAATGTGTCCATAAGGAGGCTGGAAAATATCAATCTTAACACTTGTGAAGCAAACCGTCAACGCAAGCGAAATAATTAATAAACAAGCTCGCAAATATAGAGGAAAGGGAAGGGAGAGAGGAAAAAAAAAAAAAAGGAAATGTAATATAGACCTACTGGCTGACTAAAACAATAAATAATTACCCAAATTTATATTTCATAGGTACAATATAATATGCATTTAAATGACTAAGTAGACATATTTGTCTGAAAGGGGACAAACACACAAAAAAATAAAAAAAATAAAAATAAAAATAATGTAATATAGACCTTCTGGCTGACTAAAACAATAAATTAATGCCCAACTTCATATTTCAGAAGTATAATATAATATGCATATAAATTACTAAGTAGACATATTTGTCAGAAAGGGGACAAGACAAAAAAAAAAAAAAAAAAAAAAACACTTGTCTCAAAAATGTAAATGTAATATAGACCTTCTTGCTGACTGAAACAATAAGTAATTACCCAAATATATATTTCATAGGTACAATATAATATGCATTTAAATTACTAAGTTGACATATTTGTCAGGAAGGGGACAAACACAAAAAAAACAAAAAAAAAAAAAACCCTTAAAAACTCTTGACTCAAAAATGTAAATGAAATATAAATATTCTGGCTGATTAAAACCCTAAATAGAAACCTAGATTCATATTTCATAAGTACAAATTAATATGCATATATTATGTGCATATGGATTAAAGAAATATATATTTTTGACAGAAACAAAACACCACTAAAGAAAAGAAAAAAAAAAAAAAAAAAAAGAGAAAAAAAAAAAAAATGGAGAACAGGATTCTAATTCTTCAAGCATAGATAGTGCAATGCTTTTCAGAATAAAGCAATGGGGCTAATACCCTACAAAAGGGGAGAAACATGGATAAGATTAATGAGAAGTGAACAATCAGTCCATTGAGTCGACATTTATCGGTGCCTGACTATCAAAACGTCCTCTTTTATGAAGATTCTGTCTGGTATAGCCAGAGGGGTTTGGGTCCAGGTCGGTTTCATTTGGAGGTGATCTAGAAGCCGCACGTCTACGAGGTTGCTCCTTAGAATTGGTGTGATCCATCAGGCCTAGATCAATTAAGGCTGACCGAAGTTTATCGGACGTGCGACAGGTATATCTGGTTTCCAAGTATGTAAAGCGGAGAGAGAATGGAAACCCCCAGTGGTATATGATTTGGTGCTTTTGAAGTACTTGCAGCAGTGGTTTCATAGAACGCCTCTTAGTAACAGTTAGAGGGGAGAGGTCTGTAAAGAGCTGATAGATATTGCCCTGGAACTCAAGAGTGTTTTTACCTCTAGCAGCAGCAAGTATTTGCTCCTTTGTTTTATAGTAATGAAATTTAACTATAATATCTCTAGGGGGTCCATTGGGTTTGCGTTGAGTTAGGGCCCTGTGGACTCTGTCCATTTCCAATCTCTCAGGTGAAATACCTGGTAACAGTTCCTGAAACAGTGCACATATAGTTCCCTGTAAGTCTATGATTGATTCAGGGAGACCTCTGATTCTTAGGTTGGAGCGACGGTCCCTATTCTCCTGGTCTTCCAAACGGTTTTGTAATAAAGAGTTCTCATCCTTAAGCTGTTCAATAGTAGTATTATAATGCTGTGTGGTAGTTTCTATATCATCTACCCGCATTTCCAATTCAGCTGTTCTATGCCCCAGCTCCCTAATCTCCCTTGTCAGCTTTTCTGTTATCTGGTCAGAAGTTTGTTTCAAAGCTTTTTGAAGCATTTTCTCAAATTGTCTGAACATGTTAGACTGAATAACATTTTCAGGTGTTTCATAGTCAGAATCAATCTCACCAGCTGTGTCCAGAGTTTTGACATTGTGTGACAGGGATTTAGGAACCCGCTGTGTGCGAGTCTGTGAGGTACCAGGCGCCGCCATCTTGGATGTCTGCCGGGCCGGTGTATCCTTAGAGATACCAATCTTATACTTTGTTTTTGGCCCCCTCGTGACCATCCTCAATAAGCCAAAGCGTACCTGTTATGAATTTGCGGGAGCTGGTGCCGTTTGCGGTGAAAACAGCGGTCGGTTCTCCGGTTTGTTTAACCCGGGAGCGGAGCTCTAAGGGGATGCGACTTCTCCCTCAGGCATCCGCGCATGCGCCCCCCTAAATGTATTATTTTTTTACGCAAATTTTGTGGTTTACATTCTTCTCAACGAAACAATCCTCAGGGTGGTATGTAATATGATACAGCAAAAAGAAAACAGTCTACAGGGCAAAAGTAATGCACAGCAAGGGGATCCGATCCTCAGGGTGGTAGGTAATATGGCACAGCATGGATTAAGGTACGGTGACCAGACATCCCCGGTTTCCAGGGACAGTCCCCGGATTGAGGACACTGTCCCCGGTTTTGTCCCCGGATTGGATTTGAACAGGGGCCCGGGCAATTTCAGACAGTCAGTGCAGAATTACACACCCCCGCTCCTACTAGCTTAGGAGGGTGTATTTTTTTTTCCGATATCTGTGCCCCTTTCTGATGATCATGTGCTGGTAGGATTGGAGGGAATAATTCTTCAATTTCGGGTGCCTATCCAGCTCCACTCACATGTTCTTCTGCCTTGGCTCAAGTCCTGGCGAGCTGCCTGCCTGCTTATCTCCTTGCCTTCCCTGGCGGAGTGATCTTCCTCCGCACCCCACCCAGTAGTAGCCGGGGCCCGGAGAGTGAGACTTGACAGGCTGTGAGGCGGGCGGCGGCGGCGATGGGTAGGGAGTTGCTGATTCCCGCCATTACTAGTAAAAAAAAAATATGTCCCCGGATTTCATTTTAAAAATCTGGTCACCTTAGATTAAGGAGGGTCCAGGGACTCACACTTAGGACCCCTGATGGCCCTGGACCACTGATGGGGTGGTCTGGGTGATGGGTGGCTTGTCCAGGGGTCCGGGGTGGCAGGGTCTACTTCTGGATCAAGAGAGAGAGAGGAGCAGAAGGCGCAGGCAGAGAGGCAGCTGGGCAAGACGAAGCAGAGGGTCACACCTGTTGTCCTAAGTTTGGTTTGTTCAATGTGCAGCATTCACTTTTTACTGACCATCTGTTCTTTGACCTGCGTTTTGCTTGCAGAATCACTACAAATGATTCCGGTAATGCGCTGTTCTTGCTTTAAGATTTTTCTCCCGCCCCTATTTACAGGAAGGTTAAATATTTGTAGGTTATTTTGCAGATGATACAACTACCTCCAAATTTTCAATAATTAATTCCATATTGCAAACAATAATTTATTATACATTTTGCAGAAATATATCATGTTTTCAGTGTCCCCTCACTCCTCCTCCTTCCGCCAACACCCCAGCCCTACTCCATCTCATTGCCAGCACCCCAACACATCTTCACCTCAATATCAGCACCCCAACACTTCTCTTCTTTTTCACCATTAGCAGTCTAATCCTACTTCTCCTTACCACCAGCACTGTAACCTCCCTGTCAGCACTCCAGCCCTTCTCCTCCTCCACACCGTCAACACCCCAACCCTTCTCTTCTTCCTTGCCATCCAACACTTCTCCCCTCCACACCGCCAACACCTCAACCCTTCTCTTCTTCCTTGCCATCCAAACCTTCTCCCCTCCACACCGACAACACCCCAGTCCTTCTCTTCTTCCTTGCCATCAAATCCTTCTCCCCTCCACACCGCCAACACCCAAGCCCTTCTCTTCTTCCTTGCCATCAAATCCTTCTCCCCTCCACACCGCCAACACCCAAGCCCTTCTTTTCTTCCTTGCCAATGCCATCCAACCCTTCTCCTCCTCCACATCGCCAACACCCCAACCCTTCTCTTCTTCCTTGCCATCCAACCCTTCTCCCCTCCACACCGCCAACACCCCAGCCCTTCTCTTCCTTCTTGCCATCCAACCATTCTCCCCTCCACACCGACAACACCCCAGCCCTTCTCTTCTTCCTTGCCATCCAACCCTTCTCCTCCTCCACACCGCCAACACCCCAACCCTTCTCTTCTTCCTTGCCCTCCAACCATTCTCCTCCTCAACACCGCCAACACCCCAACCCTTCTCTTCTTCCTTGCTATCCAACCCTTCTCCTCCTCCACACCGCCAACACCCCAACCCTTCTCTTCTTCCTTGCCATTAGGGATGAGCTTCGTGTTCGAGTCGAACATACGTTCGACTCGAACATCGGCTGTTCGATCGTTCGACGAAGATCGAACGATTTGGGCCGTTCGCGCCAAATTCGAGTGACGCGAACGGCCCACAATGCACTACGCCATCGCAGTGTCATCCAGGCGCTGTGATTGGCCAAGCATGCACTGTGACCCCGCATGCTTGGCCAATCACAGCGCCGGCAGCGAGGAGAGCAATGATTGGCCACAGGCAGGATGCCTGTGGCCAATTATTGCTGAGGGTGTTTAGTACACGCCCCACACTATAAAAGGCCGCCAGCACGGCGGCCTAGTGTGGTGTGTTCCGGAGCAGGGAAAGAGCAGCATAGGCAGGGACAGTGACTTTTATTTCTTTCTTGCTTAACCTGGATTCCTTTAGTTTAGGGAAAGAGAAGGATAGGTAGGGAGAGTGTCAGTGTGTTTTGTGCTTGTGCTATAGTGTGCTTAAAAATTTTTTTTTTCTAGGGACAGAAAACTGTAGGTAGGGAGAGTGTCAGTTTCTTTCACTGTGCAAGTCCTTGTTTCTAGGGACTGGGAAGGACAGTGAGTGAATTCTCCTTGTGCTATAGTGTGCTTAAAAAAAAACATTTTTTCTAGGGACAGAAAACTGTAGGTAGGGAGAGTGTCAGTTTCTTTCACTGTGCAAGTCCTTGTTTCTAGGGACTGGGAAGGACAGTGAGTGAATTCTCCTTGTGCTATAGTGTGCTTAAAAAAAACATTTTTTCTAGGGACAGAAAACTGTAGGTAGGGAGAGTGTCAGTTTCTTTCACTGTGCAAGTCCTTGTTTCTAGGGACTGGGAAGGACAGTGAGTGAATTCTCCTTGTGCTATAGTGTGCTTAAAAAAAACATTTTTTCTAGGGACAGAAAACTGTAGGTAGGGAGAGTGTCAGTTTCTTTCACTGTGCAAGTCCTTGTTTCTAGGGACTGGGAAGGACAGTGAGTGAATTCTCCTTGTGCTATAGTGTGCTTAAAAAAAAACATTTTTTCTAGGGACAGAAAACTGTAGGTAGGGAGAGTGTCAGTTTCTTTCACTGTGCAAGTCCTTGTTTCTAGGGACTGGGAAGGACAGTGAGTGAATTCTCCTTGTGCTATAGTGTGCTTAAAAAAAACATTTTTTCTAGGGACAGAAAACTGTAGGTAGGGAGAGTGTCAGTTTCTTTCACTGTGCAAGTCCTTGTTTCTAGGGACTGGGAAGGACAGTGAGTGAATTCTCCTTGTGCTATAGTGTGCTTAAAAAAAACATTTTTTCTAGGGACAGAAAACTGTAGGTAGGGAGAGTGTCAGTTTCTTTCACTGTGCAAGTCCTTGTTTCTAGGGACTGGGAAGGACAGTGAGTGAATTCTCCTTGTGCTATAGTGTGCTTAAAAAAAACATTTTTTCTAGGGACAGAAAACTGTAGGTAGGGAGAGTGTCAGTTTCTTTCACTGTGCAAGTCCTCGTTTCTAGGGACTGGGAAGGACAGTGAGTGAATTCTCCTTGTGCTATAGTGTGCTTAAAAAAAACATTTTTTCTAGGGACAGAAAACTGTAGGTAGGGAGAGTGTCAGTTTCTTTCACTGTGCAAGTCCTTGTTTCTAGGGACTGGGAAGGACAGTGAGTGAATTCTCCTTGTGCTATAGTGTGCTTAAAAAAAAACATTTTTTCTAGGGACAGAAAACTCTAGGTAGGGAGAGTGTCAGTTTCTTTCACTGTGCAAGTCCTTGTTTCTAGGGACTGGGAAGGACAGTGAGTGAATTCTCCTTGTGCTATAGTGTGCTTAAAAAAAACATTTTTTCTAGGGACAGAAAACTGTAGGTAGGGAGAGTGTCAGTTTCTTTCACTGTGCAAGTCCTTGTTTCTAGGGACTGGGAAGGACAGTGAGTGAATTCTCCTTGTGCTATAGTGTGCTTAAAAAAAACATTTTTTCTAGGGACAGAAAACTGTAGGTAGGGAGAGTGTCAGTTTCTTTCACTGTGCAAGTCCTTGTTTCTAGGGACTGGGAAGGACAGTGAGTGAATTCTCCTTGTGCTATAGTGTGCTTAAAAAAAATTTTTTTCTAGGGACAGAAAACTGTAGGTAGGGAGAGTGTCAGTTTCTTTCACTGTGCAAGTCCTTGTTTCTAGGGACTGGGAAGGAAAGTGAGTGAATTCTCCTTGTGCTATAGTGTGCTTAAAAAAAACATTTTTTCTAGGGACAGAAAACTCTAGGTAGGGAGAGTGTCAGTTTCTTTCACTGTGCAAGTCCTTGTTTCTAGGGACTGGGAAGGACAGTGAGTGAATTCTCCTTGTGCTATAGTGTGCTTAAAAAAAACATTTTTTCTAGGGACAGAAAACTGTAGGTAGGGAGAGTGTCAGTTTCTTTCACTGTGCAAGTCCTTGTTTCTAGGGACTGGGAAGGACAGTGAGTGAATTCTCCTTGTGCTATAGTGTGCTTAAAAAAAACATTTTTTCTAGGGACAGAAAACTGTAGGTAGGGAGAGTGTCAGTTTCTTTCACTGTGCAAGTCCTTGTTTCTAGGGACTGGGAAGGACAGTGAGTGAATTCTCCTTGTGCTATAGTGTGCTTAAAAAAATCATTTTTTCTAGGGACAGAAAACTGTAGGTAGGGAGAGTGTCAGTTTCTTTCACTGTGAAAGTCCTTGTTTCTAGGGACTGGGAAGGACAGTGAGTGAATTCTCCTTGTGCTATAGTGTGCTTAAAAAAAACATTTTTTCTAGGGACAGAAAACTGTAGGTAGGGAGAGTGTCAGTTTCTTTCACTGTGCAAGTCCTTGTTTCTAGGGACTGGGAAGGACAGTGAGTGAATTTTCCTTGTGCTATAGTGTGCTTAAAAAAAACATTTTTTCTAGGGACAGAAAACTGTAGGTAGGGAGAGTGTCAGTTTCTTTCACTGTGCAAGTCCTTGTTTCTAGGGACTGGGAAGGACAGTGAGTGAATTCTCCTTGTGCTATAGTGTGCTTAAAAAAAACATTTTTTCTAGGGACAGAAAACTCTAGGTAGGGAGAGTGTCAGTTTCTTTCACTGTGCAAGTCCTTGTTTCTAGGGACTGGGAAGGACAGTGAGTGAATTCTCCTTGTGCTATAGTGTGCTTAAAAAAAACATTTTTTCTAGGGACAGAAAACTCTAGGTAGGGAGAGTGTCAGTTTCTTTCACTGTGCAAGTCCTTGTTTCTAGGGACTGGGAAGGACAGTGAGTGAATTCTCCTTGTGCTATAGTGTGCTTAAAAAAAACATTTTTTCTAGGGACAGAAAACTGTAGGTAGGGAGAGTGTCAGTTTCTTTCACTGTGCAAGTCCTTGTTTCTAGGGACTGGGAAGGACAGTGAGTGAATTCTCCTTGTGCTATAGTGTGCTAAAGCATTCCTCATCAACCATCTTTGAAATCCTTGTTTTTTGGACAGTCAGGGAAATTGTCGTTGTGCTATTCTGTGCAAAAGCAATCATCCTGAACCATATTTAGAAATCCTTAAGTAAAGGGACAGAGAAGGACACCTGAAGGTAGCCCTTATTGCTTTTTTCCCATCTCCCTGCAGGCCATCTATTAGAATGTCTGGAAGGCAAACAAGGAGAGGCAGACAGTCAGGAGGCAATAAAAGAGGGCAAGCAGGCTCTGTGTCTGGGGGCAACAGTGCTGGTCGTGGACGCGGTGCATTGTCATCAGCACATGGCCATGGGACACGCTTGTCCTTCTTTTCGGCAGCTGGACATGTTGAGCCACATCATGCCGAAGACTTGGTAGAGTGGATGACCAAGCCCTCCTCCTCCTCCTCATCCTCTCTCACCCAGGCTCAGGGTACTGGCAAAGCAGCTGCCAAAGCGTCCTCTTCCCTGGTATCAATGTCAGACTCATCATCAGTCACTCCTTCCCTAGACCCACCATGTCCTCCTCCTGAGGAGTCCCCCGAACTGTTTGAGCACAGTGTTGGGTACATGCTCCAGGAGGATGCCCAGCGTTTCGAAGGGTCTGATGATGAAACCCAGCTACAGGAAGGCAGTAGGGTGAGAGCAGACAGAGGGGATGCTCAAGAAGGACACCAATCTGGCAGTCATGTTCCAGCAGCTGCAGCATACTGCCAGATTGGCTCCAGTGATGAGGAGGGAGGGGATGATGAGGTCACTGACTCCACATGGGTGCCTAATAGGAGAGAGGAGGAGGAGGAGGATGAGGAGGAGGCACATCTCCAACGAGGCAGGATGCCCTTTGGTGGCCAGCGTAAGGGCAGTACACCGACGGAATCACACCGCAGAGCTCCGCCTGTGCAGGGCGCTGCCTCTGCCCGTCATTCAAAAAGTTCCTTGGTGTAGGCCTTTTTTGAGGCTAGTGCATCAGATTGCACAGCTGCTGTTTGCAACATATGTCTCAAGCGTATATCGCGTGGCCAAAACATCAGCCGCTTGGGTACCACATGCCTGACCAGACATATGTTGACCTGCCATGCAGCTCGTTGGCAAGCCTACCTCAAAGACCCACACCAAAGAACAAAGCGGACCTCTCCTTGCACCGCATCAGCTGGGATCTCCAACCCCACTATAACTTCAGTCCTCTCTGAAACATGCACTGAGAGGAATGAAGGTGTAGAATTAGGTGTGTCACAGCCAAGTACTTGCGGCCACTCTGCTAGCAGTACACCGACGTCCGATTCTAGCAGGCAAATTTCCCTGCCCCAGCTGCTGGACCGTCAAAAGAAGTTCACTCCCAGCCATCCACATGCCCAGCGGTTGAATGCTAGCTTGGCTAAATTGCTAGCGCTTCAACTGCTGCCTTTTCAGTTGGTAGACTCGGCCCCCTTCCATGAGTTTGTGCAATGTGCGGTTCCTCAGTGGCAGGTTCCCAAACGCCACTTTTTCTCACGGAAGGCTATTCCGGCTCTCTACCGGCATGTGGAAGGCAATGTCTTGGCCTCGCTGGACAGGGCGGTCAGCGGTAAGGTGCATATTACCGCTGACTCATGGTCCAGCAGGCATGGACAGGGACGTTACCTTTCTTTCACGGCCCATTGGGTCACTCTTCTGGCAGCTGGGAAGGATGCAGGACAAGGTGCAGTAGTGTTGGAGGTTGTCCCACCGCCACGCCTCCAAAATGCTACTACTGGTTGTGACACACCTCTCTCCTCCACCCCCTCCTCTTCTTCTTCCTCCATGGCCTCTTCCTGTGGTTTGTCCTATGAACCAGCGGTGCTCCGTAGCCGTTCACGGGGCTACGCAAGTACGCAGGCAAAAAGATGCCATGCCGTGCTTGCGCTGGTGTGTTTGGGGGACAGAAGCCACACTGGGGCAGAGGTCCTGTCTGCTCTGCAGGGCCAGGCCGAGAGGTGGTTGACGCCACGCCAGCTTAAGCCAGGAATGGTGGTTTGCGACAATGGCACCAACCTCCTCTCCGCCCTTCGACAGGGACAACTGACCCATGTGCCCTGTGTGGCTCACGTCCTTAACCTGGTGGTGCAGCGTTTCTTGGGCAGGTACCCGGGCTTACAGGATGTCCTGAGGCAGGCCAGGAAAGTCTGTGTGCATTTCCGCAGATCTTATAATGCCAGTGCTCGCCTGGCTGAGCTGCAAAAGGAGTTGAACCTGCCCAAGAACCGCCTTATATGTGACATGCCCACCAGGTGGAACTCAACGTTGGCCATGCTGCAGCGGCTGCACACGCAGCAGAGGGCCATCAATGAGTACCTGTGCGACTACGGCACCAGGACAGGGTCAGGGGAGCTTGGTTTTTTTTCTCCACGCCAGTGGGGCATGATCAGGGATGCATGCACTGTCCTGGCACCATTTGAGGAGGCCACGAGGATGGTGAGCAGTGACAGTGCATGCATCAGTGACACTGTACCTCTTGTCCACCTGTTGGAGCACACGCTGCGTGGAATAATAGACAGGGCACTTGAGGCAGAACAGAGGCAGGAAGAGGAGGACTTCCTTGCCTCTCAAGGCCCCCTTTACCCAGACAGTGTTCCTTCTGTCCCACCCATCGCACAGGAAGAGGAGGAGGAGGAGGAGGAGGAGGAGGATTGTGTCAGCATGGAGGTGGAGGCTGGCACTCAGCATCATCAGCAGCAGTCTTTTAGGGATGATTTACAGTCCCAAGAAACCAGTGGACTTGTACGTGGCTGGGAGGAGGTGACTGCGGATCATGTCGTCCTTAGTGACCCAGAGGACTCCGGAGCGAATGCCTCAGCAAACCTACGCTGCATGGCCTCCCTGATCCTGCAAAGTCTGCGGAAGGATCCTCGTATTCTTCGGATCAAGGAGAGGGACCATTACTGGCTGGCCACTCTCCTTGATCCACGGTACAAGGGTAAGGTTGCGGACCTTATGTTACCGTCGCAGAGGGAGCAGAGGATGAGACAACTCCGGGAGGCCTTGCAGAAAGGTCTGTGCAACGCGTTCCCAGAGACTGGGAGGTTACAAACTCCTGGTCCTGGACAACGAGTTGCTGAGGCTTCGGCCAGTCAAATAAGGAGCGGTGGGGAAGGTGGCCGTCTGACCGATGCGTTCAGACAATTCTTTAGTCCGCAGCCCCAAAGTATGATCGGTTCCAGCAACCATCGCCAGCGTCTGATAAACATGGTGCAGGAATATCTAGGGGCAAGGTCAGACTTGGACACCTTCCCCACCGAAAATCCTCTGGCTTACTGGGTCTTGAGGATGGATCACTGGCCAGAGCTTGCACAGTATGCAATTGAGCTACTGGCCTGTCCTGCATCCAGCGTTCTTTCGGAACGCACATTCAGTGCTGCTGGAGGATTTGTCACGGATCACAGGGTGCGCCTGTCCACCGACTCGGTTGATCGACTGACTTTCATCAAGATGAACCAGTCTTGGATCACCACCAGCTACCACACACCTGATGCTGATATAACAGACTAATTGATTTTAACATGTCACATCCCTTCAAGACTGATGCTGATGCTGAGTGCCTGTGCTGTTATGTTGACTGGCTATCCTCCTCCTCCGAGTCCTCAATGATACGATTGATGATGATAGCTTGGAAGATCATTTTTGTTTATGGGTGCCGCCACCAGTGGCTAAGGCCCAATTTTTCAGCCCCTGTTTAACAGGGGCGTGTAATTACAATTTTTGAAGCAATACTTTGCAACAGGGCTCATTGCTGTGCTCCAAGTACAGTATGTGTGAGGGGTTGGAGTGTTGTGCCACCAGTGCCTAAGGCCCAATTTTTCAGCCCCTGTTTAACAGGGGCGTGTCATTACAATTTTTGAAGCAATACTTTGCAACAGGGCTCATTGCTGTGCTCCAAGTACAGTATCTGTGAGGGGTTGCAGTGTTGTGCCACCAGTGCCTAAGGCCCAATTTTTCAGCCCCTGTTCAACAGGGGCATGTAATTACAATTATTGATCTAATAATTCACAGCAGGGCCCATTCCTGCACCCACCAAGCAAGAGTAACTCTGAGGGCTTACAGTGTTGTGGCAACACCACCACCACCACCACCACCACCACGAAAGGCCCAATTTTTCAGCCCCTGTTCAACAGGGGCATGCAATTACAATTCTTGATCTAATAATTCACAGCAGGGCCCATTGCTGCACCCACCAAGAGTAACTGTCAGGGCTTACAGTGTTGTGGCACCAGCACCACCATCAAAGGCCCAATTTTTACTACCACTGTTCAACAATTATATGTAATTACAATTCCTGATATAATAGTTGACAGCAGGGCGTTCCAGCACCAACCAAGAGTAACTGTGAGTGCTTACAGTGTTGTGCCAACACCAACTAAGGGGCCTATTTCTGCAGATTATATACGGCAGGTCCCTACTTTCAAACATCCAACTTACAAACGACTCCTACTTGCAAACGCAAGAAGACAACAGGAAGTGAGAGGAAATCTACCCCTAGGAAGGAAAATTCTCTCCTGTAAGAATTAATATGGGAGAAAGGTGTCTCCTCTGTACTGATGCTTTATCAGCAATCCTTGTTTCAAGAAAAACACCACATTTCAAAAACAGTTGTCATTGGGACGGAAAGTGAGGTGAAATGTTCTGAACAGGGGCACAGACAGCAAAACAAATGTTACAGGGGTGATAACCCTTACCTATGTTTTCCAAAAAGTTTAAAAATAGATTTTTGGGCTGGAGCTACACTTAAACAATGTACCTGTTCAAAATTACAAACACATTCTACATAAGAACAAACATACAGTCCCTGTCTTGTATGCACCGCCTGTATACGGCTGTTCAGAGTATATAGGGCCTTTTTTATTTTATGTGCGGGGTTCCCCTTAATATCCATACAAGACCCAAAGGGGCTGGTAATGGGCTGGGGTAGGGGGGGGGGGGTCATGGGGTAGCTATGCCATTTTTCTTAAAGATTTTCATCCATATTACCGGGACCAGACATTACATTAAAGCCGCAAGCAGTTTTAAATGGCTTTTTTTTCCTTTAGAAGTGTCATTTTGTGCAGGGACAGTTCTAAACACGGGAAACACGTGGCACTTCACAGGCATACTTTAGACACCCCCCAGGTACGATATTTAAAGGAATATTTGACTTTTTTTTTTCACTTTATGCATCATTAAAATGACTGCTCCCGAAAAACGACCGTTTTTAAAACTTCTTTTTGCATTGATACATGTCCCCTGGTGCAGAACCCGGGTTCCCAAACCCTTTTTAGGACAATAACATGCATAATAGTTGTTATAATTAGCACTTTAGAATTCGAACGTTCGCATCCATTGTATTTAATAGGGTTCTAATGTTCGTACGAACTTTCGGTCCGTTCGCGGGTTCTGGTGCGAACCGAACCCGGGGGTGTTCGGCTCATCACTACTTGCCATTCAACCCTTCTTCTCCTCCATACCGCCAACACCCCAGCCCTTCTCTTCTTCCTTGCTATCCAACCCTTCTCCTCCTCCACACCGCCAACACCCCAACCCTTCTCTTCTTCCTTGCCATCAAATTCTTCTCCTCCTCCACACCGCCAATGCCCCAACCCTTCTCTTCTTCCTTGCCATAAAATCTTTCTCCTCCTCCACACCACCTACACCCCAACCTTTCTCTTCTTTCTTGCTATCCAACAGTTCTCCTCCTCCTCCACACCACCAACACCCCAACTCTTCTCTTCTTCCTTCCCATCCAACCCTTCTCCTCCTCCACACCACCAACACCCCAACCCTTCTCTTCTTCCTTGCCATCCAACCCTTCTCCTCCACAACACCCCAACCCTTCTCTTCTTCCTTGCCATCCAAACCTTCTCCTCCTCCACACCGCCAACACCCCAACCCTTCTCTTCTTCCTTGCCATCCAAACCTTCTCCTCCTCCACACCGCCAACACCCCAACCCTTCTCTTCTTCCCTGCCATCCAAACCTTCTCCTCCTTCACACTGCCAACACCCCAACCCTTCTCTTCTTCCTTGCCATCAAATCCTTCTCCCCTCCACACCACCAACACCCCAGCCCTTCTCTTCTTCCTTGCCATCCAACCCTTCTCCCCTCCACACCACCCATACACCAACAACCCTTCTCTTTTTCCTTGCCATCAAATCCTTCTCCTCCTCCACACTGCCAATGCCCCAACCCTTCTCTTCTTCCTTGCCATCAAATCCTTCTCCTCCTCCACGCCACCAACACCCCAACCCTTCTTCCTTGCCATCCAAACCTTCTCCTCCTCCACACCGTCAACACCCCAACCCTTCTCTTCTTCCTTGCCATCCAACCCTTCTCCTCCTCCACACCGACGCCGTCAACACCCCAACCCTTCTCTTCTTCCTTGCCATCCAACCCTTCTCCTCCACAACACCCCAACCCTTCTCTTCTTCCTTGCCATCCAAACCTTCTCCTCCTCCACACCGCCAACACCCCAACTCTTCTCTTTTTCCTTGCTATCCAACCCTTCTCCTCCCCCACACCGCCCATATACCAACAACCCTTCTCTTCTTCCTTGCCATCAAATCCTTCTCCTCCTCCACACCGCCAATGCCCCAACCCTTCTCTTCTTCCTTGCCATCCAACCCTTCTCCTCCTCCACACCGCCAACACCCCAACCCTTCTCTTCTTCATTGCCATCCAACCATTCTCCTCCTCCACACCACCAACACCCCAACCCTTCTCTTCTTCCTTGCCATCCAACCCTTCACCTTCTCCACACCACCAACACCCCAATCCTTCTCTTCTTCTTTGCCATTCAACCTTCTTGTCCTCAACACCCCAACCCTTCTCTTCTTCCTTGCCATTCAACCCTTCTCCTCCTCAACACCACAACCCTTCTCTTCTTCCTTGCCATCCAACTCTTCTCCTCCTCCACACCGCCAACACCCCAACCCTTCTCTTCTTCCTTGCCATCCAAACCTTCTCCTCCTCCACACTGCCAACACCCAACCCTTCTCTTCTTCCTTGCCATCCAACCCTTCTCCTCCTCCACACCGCCAACACCCCAACCGTTCTCTTCTTCCTTGCCATCCAACCCTTCTCCTCCTCCACACTGCCAACACCCCAACCGTTCTCTTCTTCCTTGCCATCCAACCCTTCTCCTCCTCAACACTCCAACCCTTCTCTTCTTCCTTGTCATCCAACTCTTCTCCTCCTCCACAACGCCAACACCCCAACCTTTCTCTTCTTCTTTGCCATCCAACACTTCTCCTTCTCCACACCGCCAACACCCCAACCCTTCTCTTCTTCCTTGCTATCCAATCCTTCTCCTCCTCCACCCCGCCCACACCCCAGCCCTTCTCTTCTTCCTTGCCATCCAACTCTTCTCCTTCTCCACATTGCCAACACCCCAACCCTTCTCTTCTTCCTTGCCATCCAACTCTTCTCCTTCTCCACACCGCCAACATCCCAACCCTTCTCTTCTTCCTTGCCATCCAACTCTTCTCCTTCTCCACACCGCCAACAACCTAACCCTTCTCTTCTTCCTTGCCATCCAACTCTTCTCCATCTCCACACCCCCAACACCCCAACTCTTCTCTTCTTCCTTGCCATCCAAGTCTTCTCCTCCTCCACACCACCAACACCCCAACCCTTCTCTTCTTCCTTGCCATCCAACCCTTCTTCTCCTCCACACCGCCAATGCCCCAACCCTTCTCTTCTTCCTTGCCATCCAACCCTTCTCCTCCTCAACACTCCAACCCTTCTCTTCTTCCTTGTCATCCAACTCTTCTCCTCCTCCACAACGCCAACACCCCAACCTTTCTCTTCTTCTTTGCCATCCAACCCTTCTCCTCCTCCACATCGCCAACACCCCAACCCTTCTCTTCTTCCTTGCCATCCAACCCTTCTCCCCTCCACACCGCCAACACCCCAGCCCTTCTCTTCCTTCTTGCCATCCAACCATTCTCCCCTCCACACCGACAACACCCCAGCCCTTCTCTTCTTCCTTGCCATCCAACCCTTCTCCTCCTCCACACCGCCAACACCCCAACCCTTCTCTTCTTCCTTGCCCTCCAACCATTCTCCTCCTCAACACCGCCAACACCCCAACCCTTCTCTTCTTCCTTGCCATCCAACCCTCCTCCTTCTCCACACCCCCAACACCCCAACTCTTCTCTTCTTCCTTGCCATCCAAGTCTTCTCCTCCTCCACACCACCAACACCCCAACCCTTCTCTTCTTCCTTGCCATCCAACCCTTCTTCTCCTCCACACCGCCAATGCCCCAACCCTTCTCTTCTTCCTTGCCATCCAACCCTTCTCCTCCTCAACACTCCAACCCTTCTCTTCTTCCTTGTCATCCAACTCTTCTCCTCCTCCACAACGCCAACACCCCAACCTTTCTCTTCTTCTTTGCCATCCAACACTTCTCCTTCTCCACACCGCCAACACCCCAACCCTTCTCTTCTTCCTTGCTATCCAATCCTTCTCCTCCTCCACCCCGCCCACACCCCAGCCCTTCTCTTCTTCCTTGCCATCCAACTCTTCTCCTTCTCCACATTGCCAACACCCCAACCCTTCTCTTCTTCCTTGCCATCCAACTCTTCTCCTTCTCCACACCGCCAACATCCCAACACTTCTCTTCTTCCTTGCCATCCAACTCTTCTCCTTCTCCACACCGCCAACAACCTAACCCTTCTCTTCTTCCTTGCCATCCAACTCTTCTCCATCTCCACACCGCCAACACCCCAACCCTTCTCTTCTTCCTTGCCATCCAACCCTCCTCCTTCTCCACACCCCCAACACCCCAACTCTTCTCTTCTTCCTTGCCATCCAAGTCTTCTCCTCCTCCACACCACCAACACCCCAACCCTTCTCTTCTTCCTTGCCATCCAACCCTTCTTCTCCTCCACACCGCCAATGCCCCAACCCTTCTCTTCTTCCTTGCCATCCAACCCTTCTCCTCCTCAACACTCCAACCCTTCTCTTCTTCCTTGTCATCCAACTCTTCTCCTCCTCCACAACGCCAACACCCCAACCTTTCTCTTCTTCTTTGCCATCCAACACTTCTCCTTCTCCACACCGCCAACACCCCAACCCTTCTCTTCTTCCTTGCTATCCAATCCTTCTCCTCCTCCACCCCGCCCACACCCCAGCCCTTCTCTTCTTCCTTCCCATCCAACTCTTCTCCTTCTCCAGATTGCCAACACCCCAACCCTTCTCTTCTTCCTTGCTATCCAACTCTTCTCCTTCTCCACACCGCCAACATCCCAACCCTTCTCTTCTTCCTTGCCATCCAACTCTCCTCCTTCTCCACACCGCCAACAACCTAACCCTTCTCTTCTTCCTTGCCATCCAACTCTTCTCCATCTCCACACCGCCAACACCCCAACCCTTCTCTTCTTCCTTGCCATCCAACCCTCCTCCTTCTCCACACCCCCAACACCCCAACTCTTCTCTTCTTCCTTGCCATCCAAGTCTTCTCCTCCTCCACACCACCAACACCCCAACCCTTCTCTTCTTCCTTGCCATCCAACCCTTCTTCTCCTCCACACCGCCAATGCCCCAACCCTTCTCTTCTTCCTTGCCATAAAATCTTTCTCCTCCTCCACACCACCTACACCCCAACCTTTCTCTTCTTCCTTGCTATCCAACCGTTCTCCTCCTCCTCCACACCACCAACACCCCAACTCTTCTCTTCTTCCTTCCCATCCAACCCTTCTCCTCCTCCACACCACCAACACCCCAACCCTTCTCTTCTTCCTTGCCATCCAACCCTTCTCCTCCACAACACCCCAACCCTTCTCTTCTTCCTTGCCATCCAAACCTTCTCCTCCTCCACACCGCCAACACCCCAACCCTTCTCTTCTTCCTTGCCATCCAAACCTTCTCCTCCTCCACACCGCCAACACCCCAACCCTTCTCTTCTTCCTTGCCATCCAAACCTTCTCCTCCTCCACACTGCCAACACCCCAACCCTTCTCTTCTTCCTTGCTATCCAATCCTTCTCCTCCTCCACCCCGCCCACACCCCAGCCCTTCTCTTCTTCCTTGCCATCCAACTCTTCTCCTTCTCCACATTGCCAACACCCCAACCCTTCTCTTCTTCCTTGCCATCCAACTCTTCTCCTTCTCCACACCGCCAACATCCCAACCCTTCTCTTCTTCCTTGCCATCCAACTCTTCTCCTTCTCCACACCGCCAACAACCTAACCCTTCTCTTCTTCCTTGCCATCCAACTCTTCTCCATCTCCACACCGCCAACACCCCAACCCTTCTCTTCTTCCTTGCCATCCAACCCTCCTCCTTCTCCACACCCCCAACACCCCAACTCTTCTCTTCTTCCTTGCCATCCAAGTCTTCTCCTCCTCCACACCACCAACACCCCAACCCTTCTCTTCTTCCTTGCCATCCAACCCTTCTTCTCCTCCACACCGCCAATGCCCCAACCCTTCTCTTCTTCCTTGCCATCCAACCCTTCTCCTCCTCAACACTCCAACCCTTCTCTTCTTCCTTGTCATCCAACTCTTCTCCTCCTCCACAACGCCAACACCCCAACCTTTCTCTTCTTCTTTGCCATCCAACACTTCTCCTTCTCCACACCGCCAACACCCCAACCCTTCTCTTCTTCCTTGCTATCCAATCCTTCTCCTCCTCCACCCCGCCCACACCCCAGCCCTTCTCTTCTTCCTTCCCATCCAACTCTTCTCCTTCTCCACATTGCCAACACCCCAACCCTTCTCTTCTTCCTTGCTATCCAACTCTTCTCCTTCTCCACACCGCCAACATCCCAACCCTTCTCTTCTTCCTTGCCATCCAACTCTCCTCCTTCTCCACACCGCCAACAACCTAACCCTTCTCTTCTTCCTTGCCATCCAACTCTTCTCCATCTCCACACCGCCAACACCCCAACCCTTCTCTTCTTCCTTGCCATCCAACCCTCCTCCTTCTCCACACCCCCAACACCCCAACTCTTCTCTTCTTCCTTGCCATCCAAGTCTTCTCCTCCTCCACACCACCAACACCCCAACCCTTCTCTTCTTCCTTGCCATCCAACCCTTCTTCTCCTCCACACCGCCAATGCCCCAACCCTTCTCTTCTTCCTTGCCATAAAATCTTTCTCCTCCTCCACACCACCTACACCCCAACCTTTCTCTTCTTCCTTGCTATCCAACCGTTCTCCTCCTCCTCCACACCACCAACACCCCAACTCTTCTCTTCTTCCTTCCCATCCAACCCTTCTCCTCCTCCACACCACCAACACCCCAACCCTTCTCTTCTTCCTTGCCATCCAACCCTTCTCCTCCACAACACCCCAACCCTTCTCTTCTTCCTTGCCATCCAAACCTTCTCCTCCTCCACACCGCCAACACCCCAACCCTTCTCTTCTTCCTTGCCATCCAAACCTTCTCCTCCTCCACACCGCCAACACCCCAACCCTTCTCTTCTTCCTTGCCATCAAATCCTTCTCCCCTTCACACCACCAACATCCCAGCCCTTCTCTTCTTCCTTGCCATCCAACCCTTCTCCCCTCCACACCACCCATACACCAACAACCCTTCTCTTTTTCCTTGCCATCAAATCCTTCTCCTCCTCCACACCGCCAATGCCCCAACCCTTCTCTTCTTCCTTGCCATCAAATCCTTCTCCTCCTCCACGCCACCAACACCCCAACCCTTCTTCCTTGCCATCCAAACCTTCTTCTCCTCCACACCGTCAACACCCCAACCCTTCTCTTCTTCCTTGCCATCCAACCCTTCTCCTCCTCCACACCGTCAACACCCCAACCCTTCTCTTCTTCCTTGCCATCCAACCCTTCTCCTCCTCAACACCCCAACCCTTCTCTTCTTCCTTGCCATCCAAACCTTCTCCTCCTCCACACCGCCAACACCCCAACTCTTCTCTTTTTCCTTGCTATCCAACCCTTCTCCTCCCCCACACCGCCCATATACCAACAACCCTTCTCTTCTTCCTTGCCATCAAATCCTTCTCCTCCTCCACACCGCCAATGCCCCAACCCTTCTCTTCTTCCTTGCCATCCAACCCTTCTCCTCCTCCACACTGCCAACACCCCAACCCTTCTCTTCTTCATTGCCATCCAACCGTTCTCCTCCTCCACACCGCCAACACCCCAACCCTTCTCTTCTTCCTTGCCATCCAACCCTTCACCTTCTCCACACCACCAACACCCCAATCCTTCTCTTCTTCCTTGCCATTCAACCCTTCTTGTCCTCAACACCCCAACCCTTCTCTTCTTCCTTGCCATTCAACCCTTCTCCTCCTCAACACCCCAACCCTTCTCTTCTTCCTTGCCATCCAACTCTTCTCCTCCTCCACACCGCCAACACCCCAACCCTTCTCTTCTTCCTTGCCATCCAAACCTTCTCCTCCTCCACACTGCCAACACCCAACCCTTCTCTTCTTCCTTGCCATCCAACCCTTCTCCTCCTCCACACCGCCAACACCCCAACCGTTCTCTTCTTCCTTGCCATCCAACCCTTCTCCTCCTCCTCCACCCCACCAACACCCAACCCTTCTCTTCTTCCTTGCCATCCAACCCTTCTCCTCCTCCACACCGCCAACACCCCAACCGTTCTCTTCTTCCTTGCCATCCAACCCTTCTCCTCCTCAACACTCCAACCCTTCTCTTCTTCCTTGCCATCCAACTCTTCTCCTCCTCCACAACGCCAACACCCCAACCTTTCTCTTCTTTGCCATCCAACACTTCTCCTTCTCCACACCGCCAACACCCCAACCCTTCTCTTCTTCCTTGCTAGCCAATCCTTCTCCTCCTCCACCCCGCCCACACCCCAGCCCTTCTCTTCTTCCTTGCCATCCAACTCTTCTCCTTCTCCACATTGCCAACACCCCAACCCTTCTCTTCTTCCTTGCCATCCAACTCTTCTCCTTCTCCACACCGCCAACATCCCAACCCTTCTCTTCTTCCTTGCCATCCAACTCTTCTCCTTCTCCACACCGCCAACAACCTAACCCTTCTCTTCTTCCTTGCCATCCAACTCTTCTCCATCTCCACACCGCCAACACCCCAACCCTTCTCTTCTTCCTTGCCATCCAACTCTCCTCCTTCTCCACACCCCCAACACCCCAACTCTTCTCTTCTTCCTTGCCATCCAAGTCTTCTCCTCCTCCACACCACCAACACCCCAACCCTTCTCTTCTTCCTTGCCATCCAACCCTTCTTCTCCTCCACACCGCCAACACCCCAACCCTTCTCTTCTTCCATCACCATCAGCAGTCTAATCCTACGTCTCCTTACCACCAGCACTCTAACCCTCCTGTCAGCACTTCAACCCTTCTCCCCCTCCACACTGTCAGAACCCCAACCCTTCTCTTCTTCCTCACCATCAAACCCTTCTCCTCCACACCATCAGCACCCCAACCCTTCTCTTTTTCCTCACCACCAGCACTCTAACCCTCCTAACTGGAGGACATGGAGGTATGGAGGTAGAGGAGGAAGAGGAGAGGGAGGACATTGAGGTAAAAGGAGGAGGTGGAGGAGAAAAAGGAAGACATTGAGGTAGAGAAGAAAAACATGAAGGTAGAGGAGTGAAAAGAGGACATGACGGTATAGGTGGGTTCCCACTATTGCAGGAGTAAGAGGCAGATGTGTAAATATTGTTTTTCCTTGGGGGGTTCAGCACTCTTTTAATTTTTAATCTAGGTAGTTTATCAAGCTGAAATCGCACACTATGAAAAAATACCAGCTATATTGTTCCTGAACACATTTTTAACTTGGAAGCATGCTAAGAAAAATTCAAATCAATCTCAGTGTGAAAACCCCTGTGGTGAAAATATGCTGCAGCGGGGGTGTTGTTAGAATTGTGAAAGGCCAAGGGCACCCCCAGGCACACTGAAGAAAGTCTCTTAAAGGGTAATAGTTAAATAAAGTCTGAGCCTATTCATTGCACACATATGCCACCACCATCTTTGTACCCACAAAATATGCTTTAATTATTGAGACACAATTGAAAGTCACACAGACGCCCATATATACCTCAGGGTTGAGAATCATCTTTTAAAAATGGACAATACTCGGCAACCAGAAAAACCAGCAACAGTTTAAACTCCTTAGTAAAGAATAAGTGTGGAATAGAGGAGAATTTACAGCACAGCGTACAGATTGAGGAAGTGTGGAATAGGGAATGTAGAGCACAGTGTACAGAATGAGGTGGTGTGGAATAGGGAATGAAGAGGACAGTGTACAGAATGAGGAAGTGTGGAATAGGAAATGTAGAGCATAGTGTACAGAATGAGTGTCAGGGCCCGGACTGGCGGCTAGTGAGGACACAGGAGGTGGATCCTCTGTGCCAGAGAGGCGAAGGCACGGGTCGCACTGGAGGACCGGTTCTAAGCAGCTACCGGTTTTCACCAGAGCCCGCCGCAAGGCGGGATGGACTTGCTGCGGCGGTAGCAACCAGGTCGTGTCCCCCAGTAGCGGCTCGACTTCTCTGGCAGCTGAGATAGGCACGGTACACTGGGACTAGGCAGAGGCAAGGTCAGACGTAGCGGAAGGTCAGGGCAGGTGGCAATGGTACGTAGTCAGGGGCAACGGCAGAAGGTCAGATACACTGGAAAGGCAAGTACAAAACGCTTTCTCAGGGCACTAAGGCAACAAGATCCGGCAAGGACAGGAAGGGGGAGTGGGTTTTTAAGTGTTTTAGAGTGTGACACAGTAATTGGACCAGGCACCAATCAATGGTGCACTGGCCCTTTAAATTTAAGAAGACCGGCGCGCGCGCGCCCTAGAGAGCAGCGGGACCGCGCGCGCCGGGACGGAGCAGGAGGAGGAGGCCGGTGAGCAGGATGGGATGCGATCCGCGGGCGGACAGGTGCCGCCGCATGGATCGCATCCCCGCCAGCATCAGAGCAGCGCTCACGGTCAGAGGAGCCGACCAGAGCGCTGCAGGGGGACAGACGCCGCGGGCGCTCCGGGATGGATGGGACACCCGGAGCGCTCGGCGTTACAATGAGGGAGTGTGGAATAGGAAATGTAGAAAACAGTGTACAGAATGAGCTGGTGGGGAATAGGGAATGTAGAGCATAGTGTACAGAATGAGGTGGTGTGGAATAGGAAATGTAGAGCACAGTGTACAGAATGAGGGAGTGTGGAATAGGGAATGTAGAGGACAGTGTACAGAATGAGCTGGTGGGGAATAGGGAATGTAGAGCATAGTGTACAGAATGAGGGAATGTGGAATAGGGAATGTAGAGCACAGTGTACAGAATGAGGGAGTGTGGAATAGGAAATGTAGAGCATAGTGTACAGAATGAGGGAGTGTGGAATAGGAAATGTAGAACATAGTGTACAGAATGAGGGAGTGTGGAATAGGGAATGTAGAGGACAGTGTACAGAATGAGCTGGTGGGGAATAGCAAATGTAGAGCATAGTGTACAGAATAGGGTGGTGTGGAATAGGAAATGTAGAGCACAGTGTACAGAATGAGGGAGTGTGGAATAGGAAATGTAGAGCATAGTGTACAGAATGAGTATGCATGGTATAGGGAATGTAAAGCACAGTGTGCAGAATGATGGAGTGTGGAATAGGAAATGTAGAGCACAGTGTACAGAATGAGGGAGTGTGGAATAGGAAATGTAGAGGACAGTGTACAGAATGAGCTGGTGGGGAATAGGGAATGTAGAGCACAGTGTACAGAATGAGCTGGTGGGGAATAGGGAATGTAGAGCACAGTGTACAGAATGAGGATGTGTGGAATAGGAAATGTAGAGCACAGTGTACAGAATAAAGTGGTGTGGAATAGGAAATGTAGAGCATAGTGTACAGATTGAGGGAGTGTGGAATGGGGAATGTAAAGCACAGTGTACAGAATGAGGATGCGTGGAATAGGGAATGTAAAGCATAGTGTACAGAATGAGGGAGTGTGGAATAGGGAATGTAGAGCATAGTGTACAGAATAACGTGGTGTGGAATAGGGAATGTAGAGCATAGTGTACCGATTGAGGGAGTGTGGAATGGGGAATGTAAAGCACAGTGTACAGAATGAGGAAATGTTGAATAGGGAATGTAGAGCACAGTGTACAGAATGAGCTGGTGGGGAATAGGGAATGTAGAGCACAGTGTACAGAATGAGCTGGTGGGGAATAGGGAATGTAGAGCACAGTGTACAGAATGAGGTTGTGTGGAATAGGAAATGTAGAGCATAGTGTACAGAATGAGGGAGTGTGGAATGGGGAATGTAAAGCACAGTGTACACAATGAGGGAGTGTGGAATAGGGAACGTAGAGCACAGTGTACAGAATGAGGTTGTGTGGAATAGGGAATGTAAAGCACAGTGTACAGAATGAGGAAATGTGGAATAGGGAACGTAGAGCACAGTGTACAGAATGAGGGAGTGTGGAATAGGAAATGTAGAGCATAGTGTACAGAATGAGGGAGTGTGGAATAGGAAATGTAGAGCACAGTGTACAGAATGAGGGAGTGTGGAATAGGAAATGTAGAGCATAGTGTACAGAATGAGCTGGTGGGGAATAGGGAATGTAAAGCATAGTGTACAGAATGAGGGAGTGTGGAATAGGGAATGTAGAGGACAGTCTACAGAATTAGCAGGTGGGGAATAAGAAATGTAGAGCATAGTGTACAGAATAAAGTGGCGTGGAATAGGAAATGTAAAGCACAGTGTACAGAATGAGGGAGTGTGGAATAGGGAATGTAGAGCACAGTGTACAGAATGATGTGGTGTGGAATAGGAAATGTACACAGTGAGTTAGCACAACACACAATAACACTCTATACTAGGGGTCTCAAACTGGTGGCCCTCCAGCTGTTGCAAAAGTCCCATCATGCCTCTGTCTGTGGGAGTCATGTTTGTAACTGTCAGCCTTGCAATGCCTCATGGGACTTGTAGTTTAGCAAAAGCTGGAGGGCCGCTAGTTTGAGACCCCCTGCTCTATACCATACGTCATTTCCAATAAATTTTTTATTTCACCCAAACACACATATACAGTATAGTGCACCTGTGATGCACAAATGAAAATGCTCGGTGTGTTGTGATTTGCCATAAAACATAATGCAGGACCTATTATTTTATGTGATGGGGTACATTGTCAGCCTATTCAAAATAAAGGATCAACCTAACGCAATGCCCCTCAACACACGAAAGGCGTTACACTGGATTTATATCTCTGCGATACTTTGCAGTGCGAAAATGTTAAGGAGGACTGGGCTACCTCCGGACTCACCTGTCCTCTATCTACTGTATCCATTGGAATGAATGTGCTTCTACTATGGAGGATCTCATATATTTACAAGAGTTAGGACTGCAGATAATATTGGGGTGCATTGGAGCAGCTCTGCACATGGGCGTCTGCTGAAATGTTTTCAGGGGGGGGGGCGCTTCAGCAGCGGCGTTACAGACGCATTTTACCCTTTCTTCGACCGCTAGCGGGGGTTAAAAGCGACCCCCCCACGTTAAAATGTAAAAACACCCCACTGTGCCCCCTCCATCTTTAAATATCTCTGTCACTACTGTGTACCCCCTCTCCACAACTGCACCTCTGGACCCCTTTACATTACACTGCACCCCACAGCTCTGGACCCCTTTACATTACACAGCACCCTGCATCACTGGACCCCTTTACGTTACACAGCCCCCTGTATCACTGGACCCCTTTACATTACACAGCACCCTGCATCACTGGACCCCTTTACATTACACAGCACCCTGCATCACTGGACCCTTTTCCATTACACAGCACCCTGCACCACTGACCCCCTTTACATTACACAGCACCCTGCATCTCTGGACCCCTTTACATTACACAGCACCCTGCACCCCTTTACATTACACAGCACCCTGCATCACTGGACCCCTTTACATTACACAGTACCCTGCACCACTGGACCCCTTTACATTACACAGCACTCTGCATCACTGACCCCTTTACATTACACAGCCCCCTGTATCACTGGACCCCTTTACATTACACAGCACCCTGCATCACTGGACCCCTTTACATTACACAGCACCCTGCACCACTGACCCCCTTTACATTACACAGCACCCTGCACCCCTTTACATTACACAGCACCCTGCATCACTGGACCCCTTTACATTACACAGCACTCTGCATCACTGGCCCCCTTTACATTACACATCACCCTGCATCACTGGCCCCCTTTACATTACACATCACCCTTCATCACTGGACCCCTTACATTACACAGCACCCTGCATCACTGGACCCCTTTATATTACACAGCACCCTTCGTCACTGACTCTCTTTACATTACACAGCACCCTGCATCACTGGACCCCTTTACATTACACAGCACCCTGCACCCCTTTACATTACACAGCACCCTGCATCACTGGCCCCCTTTACATTACACAGCATCCTGCATCACTGGCCCCCTTTACATTACACATCACCCTTCGTCACTGGACCCCTTACATTACACAGCACCCTGCATCACTGGACCCCTTTACATTACACAGCACCCTGCACCCCTTTACATTACACAGCACCCTGCATCACTGGACCCCTTTACATTACACAGCACTCTGCATCACTTTCCCCCTTTACATTACACATCACCCTGCATCACTGGACCCCTTTACATTACACATCACCCTTCGTCACTGGACCCCTTACATTACACAGCACCCTGCATCACTGGACCCCTTTATATTACACAGCACCCTTCATCACTGACCCTCTTTACATTACACAGCACCCTGCATCACTGGACCCCTTTACATTACACAGCACCCTGCACCCCTTTACATTACACAGCACCCTGCATCACTGGACCCCTTTACATTACACAGCACCCTGCACCCCTTTACATTACACAGCACCCTGCATCACTGGACCCCTTACATTACACAGCACCCTGCATCACTGGACCCCTTTACATTACACACCACTCTTCGTCACTGGACCCCTTTACATTACACAGCACCCTGCACCCCTTTACAATACACAGCAGCACCCTGCACCTCTGGACACTACACACTGACCACACTGACCATATGTATGACGTGTCCTATGACGTCATGTCTCTGCAGTCACACACACACACACGTGTTGTAGGACATCTCCTCCTCCCTCCATACCGCACACACAGCCCGGCTCTCCTTCCTTCTCACCTTCAGCAGGTCCAGCGGGGCTGGGAGTGGATGTAAGGGCGGCGGAGGGTGTAGAACACTGCCAATTTGGCCAACACCTTCTCGATTCCAGGGGGGGGGCAAACGATCCCCCTTGCCCTATGGAGCGGACGCCCATGGCTCTGCAGCTTATGGATATATTTGCAAATGTTTGCTAACTAAACCCCGGTTTTTAACGCATATTGTTAAACAGGTTAATTCGGTTGGTAGCAGATTGGCTGGTGAGTTGAGATGGAATTTTTCTTTGGTTTTGTTTTGAGTGCGAAAATGTGCATCAAGTCGCACGTTAAATGTGTCTTGTGTGTAAGTAGCCCAAACATTATGACTGGGCTCAAATAAAATAAATCTTTGGGCTGTGTGAATTTTTTCATCCCGATATGCTACTTACAAAAACCAGCGTTTGCATTCCTTGGGAATCCACATATACCGATCAGCCATAACTTTATGACCACCCACCTAATATTGAGTGGGTTCTAGACATGTGCACACTGAAATATTTCCTTTTGGAATTTCAGTTTTGTACGAAAAATACATTTATTTAGTTACTCCCGAAATTTGTTTTTATTTATTTTTGTTTCGGTAAAAAATGCATTCGTATGAAAATCCGAAGGAATTAAGGTCGAATCTGTCATTGAAGGCTTAGGACAGTGATGGTGAACCTCGGCACCCCAGATGTTTTGGAACTACATTTTCCATGATGCTCCTGCACTCTGCAGTGTAGATGAGCATCGTGGGAAATGTAGTTCCAAAACATCTGGGGTGCCGAGGTTCAACATCACTGGCTTATGGTGTCTGTCGGATGTTCTAAGAAGATTTGACGAAAGCAGCTAAACCGTACGACGCCGCGATTGTACATTTCTGGTCGTATGCTCCGCCCACAAGCTATAGAAGAATTCTAATGTTGTATGACACTAGTAATATTTATATTTATAAATTATTATTACTAGTCAAACCAACATTAGAATTCTTCTATAGCCTATGGGCGGAGCATTTGACCGTAAATGTCTGCTCGTGGTGATCAGGGCCGCCATCAGGAATTTTGGGGCCCCTTACACAGCTTCAGGCATGGGCCCCCTGGAGCAGAGAACCGGTGGGGCCGCTGCAAATTGAGAAGCTGGGGGGCGTGCCACGAATTGAAAAGCGGGGGGGTGCTGCCGCCGCAAATCATTGAGGTCGGGGGGGGGGGATTGCCACCTGGGCCCCTTGGGACCTCCGGGCCTCTGGGGACCTCTGGGCCCCTTACAAAAAAAAAAAAAAAGAAAAGAAAAAAAAATAGGAATAAAATATAAAATATTTTTTTTTTTTATAAAAAAATAAAAAAAGGGGGGTTGCCATCCGGGGCCCTGGGCCCCTTACAAAAAAAAAGTGGGGGTTGCCACCAGGACCCCTGGGGACCTCCGGGCTTCTGGGCCCCTTACAAAAAAAAATGTTAATTTTATTTGCAAAAAGGGGGGTTGGCATCTGGGCCCCTGGGGATCTCCGGGCCTCTGGGGACCTCTGGGCCCCTTACAAAAAAAAATAAATAAAAAAGAATTAAAAAAAAAAAAAAATGTTATTTTTTTTTATAAAAAAAAAAAAAAAGGGGGGGGGGGGTTGCCATCCGGGGCCCTGGGGACCTCCGGGCCCCTTACAAAAAAAAATCTAAATAAAAAATAAAAATAAAAGGGGGGGTTGCCACCCGGGCCCCTGGGGACCTCCGGGCCCCTTACAGGTGTACTGCCTGTACCCCCCTGATGGCGGCCCTGGTGGCGATCGTATGTTTTTAGCTGCTCCGTCTAATGGTATTACCGCAGGTTCGAAAGACACAGATTGCTGTTGTCACCGTCATGTCAAATCTTCTATCTATCTATATCCAACTGTTGTCACAACTATACGAAAATAAAGCATTTTTTTTATTTTGGATCTTTCAGATTTTGGATTCTGCGCGTTCGTTAACGTTTTGTAAATTGAACCAGAAATTCGGGGGAAAATGCATTCGGATGATAACGAATGTACATGTCTAGTAGGTCCCCCTTCTGCCACAAAAACAGCCCTGACCTGTCCAGGCAATGGCATAAACTCCACTAGACCTCTGAAGGTATGCTGTGGTATCTGGCACTGTCAGTAGATCCCCCCCTTTTTTTTTGCACACAAAACCAATATACCCCAGTTGATGTCTTTTGCAGATGAAACGCGTCGGATTCACATGATAGCTCCAGCTGCCCATGCCACGCTTTTTCGATTTGTCATTTCGGATTTGTATTGGTTCTGTCATTTGAACTTTTTAAAGGATTTTTTAATAAATTCCAATCATTTGGATTTACACCATGTGGGGGATTTTTTTGTCTTTAACTATTTATGTTTGGCGCAATCTTTAATTGGGACACCTGACCTCTTCACGTTTGTGCCCTGCTGATCGCTTTGGAGATCCTGATCCGGTTGGAGTTGCTGCTTGTGGAGAGAAGAGGACACTCTCAGATCACCACTCTTTGAGTCCCCATAGTGGACATAAGCTCAGTCGATCCACCACCATACGGTGAGCTGGGTCCACACCAGTGACGGCTGGTGCTCAAAATTTTTTTGGGGGGGCGCAAACAAACTGAAAAATAAAAAAAAACATCATTGTGCCACTGCCGCCACTGTGCCCATTATAAACGCCCAAATACAGGCAGTTTGTCCCCAAATGCAGCCAGTTTTTCCCCTAATACAGCCAGTTTCCCCCCCAATGCAGAAAGTTTGTCCCCAAATACAGCCAGTTTCCCCCCAAATGCAGCAAGTTTGTCCCCAAATGCAGCCAGTTTGTCCCCAAATACAGCCAGTTTGTCCCCTAATACAGCCAGTTTCCCCCCAAATACAGCCAGTTTGTCCCCAAATGCAGCCAGTTTCCCCCCAAATACAGCCAGTTTGTCCCCAAATACAGCCAGTTTGTCCCCTAATACAGCCAGTTTCCCCCCAAATACAGCCAGTTTGTCCCCAAATGCAGCCAGTTTCCCCCCAAATACAGCCAGTTTGTCCCCAAATACAGCCAGTTTGTCCCATAATACAACCAGTTTCCCCCCAAATGCAGAAAGTTTGTCCCCAAATACAGCCAGTTTCCCCCCAAATGCAGCAAGTTTGTCCCCAAATGCAGCCAGTTTGTCCCCAAATACAGTCAGTTTCCCCCCAAATACAGCCAGTATCCCCCCAAATACAGCCAGTTTCCCCCCAAATGCAGAAAGTTTGTCCCCAAATACAGCCAGTTTCCCCCCAAATACAGCCAGTTTCCCCCCAAATACAGCCAGTTTGTCCCCAAATACAGCCAGTTTGTCCCCAAATACAGCCAGTTTGTCCCCTAATACAGCCAGTTTCCCCCCCAAATGCAGAAAGTTTGTCCCCAAATACAGCCAGTTTCCCCCCAAATGCAGCCAGTTTCCCCCCAAATGCAGCCAGTTTGTCCCCAAATACAGCCAGTTTGTCCCCTAATACAGCCAGTTTGTCCCCTAATACAGCCAGTTTCCCCCCAAATGCAGAAAGTTTGTCCCCAAATACAGCCAGTTTCCCCCCAAATGCAGCAAGTTTGTCCCCAAATGCAGCCAGTTTGTCCCCAAATACAGGCAGTTTCCCCCCAAATACAGCCAGTTTGTCCCCAAATGCAGCAATTTGTCCCCAAATGCAGCAAGTTTGTCCCCAAATGCAGCCAGTTTGTCCCCAAATACAGCCAGTTTGTCCCCAAATACAGCCAGTTTGTCCCCAAATGCAGCCAGTTTCCCCCCAAATACAGCCAGTTTGTCCCCAAATACAGGCAGTTTCCCCCCAAATACAGCCAGTTTGCCCCCAAATGCAGCCAATTTGTCCCCCAAATACAGCCAGTTTGTCCCCAAATACAGCCAGTTTTCCCCCAAATGCAGCAAGTTTGTCCCCAAATGCAGCCAGTTTGTCCCCAAATACAGGCAGTTTCCCCCAAATACAGCCAGTTTGTCCCCAAATGCAGCAATTTGTCCCCAAATGCAGCAAGTTTGTCCCCAAATGCAGCCAGTTTGTCCCCAAATACAGCCAGTTTGTCCCCAAATACAGCCAGTTTGTCCCCAAATGCAGCCAGTTTCCCCCCAAATACAGCCAGTTTGTCCCCAAATACAGGCAGTTTCCCCCAAATACAGCCAGTTTGCCCCCAAATGCAGCCAATTTGTCCCCCAAATACAGCCAGTTTGTCCCCAAATACAGCCAGTTTCCTCCCAGCCTGCACTTACTTTCCTCGGGTCAGCGCCCTTCTCCTCCACGCTCCCTCATGTCTTCTCCCGCCCTCGATGTCGCTTCAGCCAATCAGGTTACCGGTAATCAGATCCGGTGAACCTGATTGGCTGAGATGCGTGTCAAGCCTCGTACACACGATCGGATATCCTATGGATTCTAATCCGATGGTTTTGTCCATCGGAAATCCGATGAAGCTGACTTCCATCAGTCTTGCCCACACACCATCAGTCAAAAAACCGACCGTTCCAAACGCGGTGACGTAAAACACTCCGATGAGCCGAGAAAAATGAAGTTCAATGCTTCTGAGCATGCGTCGACTTGATTCTGAGCATGCGTGGGTTTTTTATCCGATGGACTTGCCCATAGACGATCGGAATTTGCTATCGGTTTTTAATCCATCGGAAAAATTGGAAACAGGTTCTATTTTTTAAAACCGATGGAAAAAAGACCGATGGGTCCCACACACGATCGTTTTGTCCGATGAAAAAAGTCCATCGGACTGTTTTCATTGGTAAAACCGATCGTGTGTACAGGGCTTCAGTCCAAACAAAGGTACGCGTTTTCTCTTGTTCTCAATATGTTTGATTAATTCATTTTCTATCACATGTTTTGATATTTTATTATTTGATACACCAGCTGGTCACTGCTGATTCTCTTGTTTACACTTCCAATAGATTTCCGTTTTCTGTAGGACTCGCTATTCCTACTTCTCGCTCAGCGCCACACTTTGTATATTTATATTTTTCATAATCGTGTCTGATTGTTGTGTTGGCTGCTCACACGCATTTATCTTGCTTGGGGTTGGCGCAGTATTATTTTATTACTCTATAAAACCAATATAATACCTAATATTTGTCAAATATAAAAGATGTTGTTACGCGGAGTAGATAGATACCCAACGCATCACACTTTAAAATTGTCTACAACCGGTACCTAAAAATCTCTATGAGCGGTGCTAATTAACCACTTCAGCTCCAGGAGGATTTGACCCTGTAATAATCAAGCCATTTTTTGTGTTACGGCACTGCGTCACTTTAACTGCAACGTTGTACACAAACGAAATTGACGTCCTTTTTTTCCCCCACAAACTGAGCTTTTTATTGGTGGTATTTGATCACCTCTGCGTTTTTTTTTTTTGTTTTTTTTTATGCTATAAACAAAAAAAGAGCGACAACTTTGACATTTTTTTTTTTTTTTTTACTTTTTGCTATAAAACATATCCAATAAAAAAAAAAAATTGGAAAAAAAATCTACTTTCTAAATTTAGGTCAATGTGTATTCTGCTACATAAAAAAATCCAATAATTGTATATGGATTGGTTTGCGCAAAAGTTATAGCGTCTAAAAACCATGGGGTATTTTTATTTATTTATTTATTACTAGTAATGGCGGCGATCAGCGACTTAGAGCATCAATATTGAAAAAAAAAAACAATATTTTTTACTTTTTGCTATAATAAATATCCAAAGAAATAAAAACAAATTTCTTCATCAGTTTAGGCCGTTACGTATTCTTCTACATATTTTTGGTAAAAAAATTAGCAATAAGCGTATATTGATTGGTTTGCGCAAAAGTTAAAGCGATTGTAAATTAGGGGATATATTTATGGCATTTTTATTATTATTTTTATTATTTTTTTTTTTACTAGTATTGTCCATGATCAGAGATTTTCAGCAGGACTGCGACATTGCGGCAAAGAGATCGGACACTTTTGACACCTTTTTTTAGGACCAGTGACATTTATACAGCGATCAGAGCTATAACTCTCCACTGATTACTGTATAAATGTCACTGGCAGGCAAGGGGTTAACACTAAGAGGGCGATCAAGGGGGTTAAGTGTGTCCCTAGGGAGTGCTTACTAACTGTGGGGGGGGGAGTGGACTGACAGGGAGTAGAGAGAGATCGCTGTTCCTGATCCCTAGGAACAGCAGATCTCTCTACTTCCCTGACAGAACGGGGATCTGTCTGCTAACATTGACCCCCCCCCCCGCTGTTGTAACACTGATACTCCTCCCAGCCAATCAAGAAGTGGGTTTCGACATCGGTCCTGTGATTAGGGTGACCACGTGTCCCCATTTTGAAGGTCTGTCCCGGGCACATTCATTCCAGGACAATACAGTGTCCCGGAATGAAACTGACACAGCCACCCCCCCCCCCCCGGGACAATCTGATGCCCCCAAAAAAGGCCGCCACATCACCGCTTTGCTCACTTACAGTACTTGTCCTGGCTGGGAATGCCTGGAGGAGCACAATCCCCACCCCCTGCTTGTGATTGGAGAAATCATAAATCCCGCCTCTTGTGTCCAATCACTGTGCTGTGATTCGTTACAGCACAAGCTGATTTTTGGCAAGGGAGGGTGTCCCTGAATGGTGGTTTGGAAATGTAGTCACCCTACACCCGATTGGCTGGAAGGACAGGCGATCCTATTGGACGCCTAGGAGGAGGAGGGGGAAGTCGCCATGGAGGAGAGGACCCGGAGCCAAGCCGCTGCACTATGCTGCCTGCCACCCACCACGATGGGGTAAGTGGCGGACTGCCTGGCAAACAGTGGGGGGGCGGTGTCGTTCGAGGGGGATGGGTGGTTGTTTGACGCCCCCCCCAAATAAAAACACCAGCCACCACTGTCTAAGTGGTTAGACCGGCATGATGATGTTTGCATCACCCTAATATTGTTTTTTTCAGCAACCGATTCTGTTTTTTGTTAAAGCAATCCTAATGGCTAATTAGCCACTGGATTGCTTTTAGAAGGGTGTCTCTCCACCTCCCACCACCCTCTGGTGCCTCTCCTGTCCCACTGGGGGGGGCCCAAGACTGAAGCCAGAGATTCCACCGGCACGCCATAAAGGTGATCGGGGATTGGATCTTCTCTATGGTATCTCTATGAGTATTTCATCACTTCTGGTTTCCCCAGCATGTAAACAAGTCATTTTTGTAAAGCGGGTCTTGGTTTGATCAGATGCTTTTAAGGGCAGAGGAGAGATCTGGGGAAAATGTCAGACGTCAGTAAAGAGGACTTGTCACTGCTTATTTCTTCTGATAGCAAAGGTGAACGCACGCGTCGCTCCCGCACACATATGGAAACGGCGATTGCTCCACACATGTGAGGTATTGCCATAGAAGTCAGAGCGAGAGCAATAATTCTAGCACCAGACCTCCTCTGTAACTCTAAACTGTTAACCTGTAACAGCTTTTCGTCGACTATGGAGATTTTTTTAAGTACCGTAGTTTGGTGCCGTTCTACGAGTGTGTGCAATTTTAACTTCTTCAGATCCGCGCCGTAGCTGAATGACGGCTACAGCGCGGATCTGCTTTGCCGGGAGACCGTCAATAGAGGTCCTCCCCTTTGCACGCTCCCCGTGCGCCCCCTGCAGGACGCGCGCTGTGATCACCGGGTCACTGAGACTCGGCTGATCACAGATCGGAGTAAGGGGCTGATCCCGGACCCCTTACCACGTGATCAGCTGCCAGCCAATGACAGCTGATCACATGATGTAAACAAAAGATCGGTAATCGTTTTTTTTCCTCCTCACACTGACAGCGAGAGGAGAAAAAAAAGCCGTTCACCAGCTTTTTTGCAAGGGACATCGGTCCCGAAGAGGAAGAGACACATCCGCCTTATCTGTGCTAACAGTACCCCCTACCAGTGCCCACAGTGCCACAAATCAGTGCCCACCAGTGCAAAACAGTGCCACCTCTTAATGCCCACAAGTGCCACCTATCAATGCCCATCAGTGGTGCAAATCAGTGCCTCATCAGTGCCACCTAGCAGTGCTGCCTATCAGTGTCACCAACCAGTGCCAATCAGTGCCCATCACTGCCACCCATCAGTGCCCATCGCTGCCACCTATCAGTGCCCATCGCTGCCAGCTGTCAGTGCCACCTATCAGTGCCACCTATTAGTGCCACTTCTCAGTGCCCACCAGTGCCACCCAGGGCTGCTGTTAGAAATCACGGGGCCCCGTACAGCCTACCTGGCAGGCGCCCCCTCCCCCCAATATATCAAAACAATATTTTCACAAAAAATACACAAAAATTATTATTAGCTAATACAAATCTCACAAAGAACCTGTGTGAATTAGCCCATTTTTAAATAGTATTTTTACAATTTTGTTTAACAAATGTATCATTTTTTTAAAAAATGTTTACATTTTTAAAATTATTTAATTAAAAATTTAAAAAAAAAAGATTTATTACAATGTTACATAATTTTTTTTACGGGACAGGGAAGCCGGCAGTGCCACGGGAGGGGGCTTGGCACAGTGACAGGGGGGCACACGGGGGGATCAGAAGTGGGCAGACCAGACCAGGGGGGGGGGAATCGGTGCGGCGGAAGTAATTAAAGGAACGATGCCCTGTGTCTCTCCCTGCACCAGCTGAATGCTGATGGGAGGAAGAGAAACCAGCTTTCAGCTGCTGCAGAGAGCAGCACAGGGCATCTTTCTGTAATTGTCCCTCTGCCCGACCACGCCAATTCCTCCTGCTGTTTGGGCCCCTCTGTGTGCCTGGGCCCCCTACAGGAGGGCTGGTGGTCCCCCCTATCAGTGGCCCTGGTGCCACCCATCAGTGCCACCTCTCAGTGTCCACCAGTGTCGCCTATCAGTGCCTCCTTCTCTGTGCCCATCAGTGCAGCCCATCAGTTGCCATCAGTGCAGCCTATCGGTGCCCATCAGTGAAGGAGAAAAATTACCTGTTTGCCTAAGTGCCCGGTATGCAAGAGGTTAAAGTGTAATATGTAATGCCTCGTACACACGACCGTTTTTTCCGACGGGATAAACTCTGACTGATTTTTTCCCGACGGAATTCCGCCCAAGCTGTCTTGCTTACACACGAACACACCAAATTCCGACCGTCCAAGTTCAATGCTTCCGAGCATGCGTCAAATTGTTTCCGAGCATGCGTGTTTTTTTTCTCAGTCGGAGTTCCATACAGACGGAATTTCTCTTGTTCTCTTTCTAAATCCGTCTGACTTTTTCCATCGGAAATTCCGAACGTGTGTACGCGGTATTAGATATCTACTCAGTGTAATATCATCTTTTATATTTGACAAAAAAAAATAAAATCAAGTATTATATTCTGTTTTTTGTGCATTAAAATTCATTAAAGTGTATTTTTTCCCCCAAAAAATTGTGTTAGAAAAACTGCTGCGCAAATACCGTGGGGCATAAAAACTGAAGAAGTAACAATTTTATTCTCAAGGGCCTCTGCTTAAAATACATAATGTTTAGGGGTCCTACGTAACTTTCTAGCAAAAACATGTTATTCTAAACTTTTATAAATAAAGCTGCGCTTCAATCCTTTGTCCTATTAAGTTCTTACTGCTGTCAGAATACAGAAGGTTAAAGCCACTTAGACTTGTTAAAACTCCCAGCCTTTTACATGCACTTCGAGGAATCCGGCATTCCTCACATAAGCTCAGTTTACACAAGTGATAGATCTCGCCGCTCCTCTGAAAAGTGATCCGCAGCCAATCATTTTTTAAAGGCATTTGACAGGTGATATGTCACTTCCTCGCCACCTGTTTTAACCTTGTAAATGCCACACCTCAAATATAAGTGTTGTACATCGATGCAGGGTGGTCGGTTGAATTGGTTGCGTTGGCAGTACTGCCATGGCATGTGTAGCCTGTCTGACTGCCTTTGCAGCGTAAGTGGTGGCTGTAAAATCACATCTCAACTGCATGTTTTTACTGCCCCCCAAACACAAGCTTAACCACTTTATGACCACCCACCCACAGTGTACTGCGGATGGGTGGCTCCTACCTGTACGTCGCTGGCCTCTTCTGGATCCAGGGCACGTGCACCCTGTCACCCCCCCCCCCCGCGCCGACCCCTGCTGTGATTAGACACAATGGGATTTTGGCAGCAGGTCACAGCCAATGATTCATGACTGGGACCTGCTGATCGGCTGTGTCTATAGGCGTGCGCACAGGGTGTGCCAGGTGTGCCCAGGCACACCCTAATCACCCTGTGCAGCACAGATTCCCCCTACTGCCCTGTTCCCCCCACCTGGGGATGTTTTAGAATGAGTGGAGGAGGGGGCCGGTAAATATGTAACTTACCAGCCTCCTCCCATTCATCGTGAGTGATCGGTACGTGTTTGATCTTTGGGGTGCACACCCTAATGCAATAGGCTGCGCACACCTATGGTGTCCAATCACAGCCCAGAGTCCTGTGTTGACAAACAACACAGGGCTCTGTACAGAGGTAATGATCCAGTGGCGGCTGGGGGGGGGGGGGTGGCAAAAAATCCACGCCCTGGTCGGTCAGTTGATTCGGTCACAGATACCCCCCGGTCAGTCAGCAGCAGGGGAGGGCTGGGCCAGGGGGCAGGGTGGCAATTGCCTCCCAGGCCGCCCTAATTTATGTTCAAAATGAACGGCAGCCGTTGCCCGCTACCATTTTATTTTTTATTCTGGTCTAGGAAGTCGGGCCGGGGGCACGGCCATGTCGGCCGACCACTAGCTTTTGCATTCCGGGAGTTGTAGTCCACACTCAAGCTTCTGGTGGGTGGAAAACACAGCAGCGCAGAGGAAACTACAACTCCCTGGGACAGGATTCTTGGAAGCAGGCAGAGGCAGGGCGTGCCAGGGAGTCGGGACGCAGGGCTGCAAGGCTGGGCGCTGGCTGCAACTTGACCCCAGGATCAGGAGCGTTACCCCCCCCAGGAGACCATGGCGCGCAAGGACCTGCTGAGCTGAGATCGCTGAGGTGAGAGACCCTGACACCCCTAGCTGACCCCCCATCTCCCCCCCCCATACACACCATGTTACCTGCCCCAGTGATCAGGCTGCATTGATGGGCACTGGAGTTGGCTGCACTGATGGGCACTGGTGAGGCTGCATTGAAAAACCAGGTGGGCCATTGATGGTGAGCTGATTCGGCGGTCAATTGGGCCACTTGACTGGACTTGCCCCCCATGCCTAAGGCCGCCAGCCCTCCCCTGGTCAGCAGTCAATTGATCGGTCGGTCATTAGCCCTGCACTTACTCCATCTAGGTCGCGGGCAGCGCTTCCTCCGGGCGGAAGGCGGTGTCTCCCTCTCCTGGTGCTTCACAGTGGCTTCCCCTGTGACTCCTCCCTCCTTCTCCTCAACGGGCAATAGGATCACTTCCCCTCTGGGCAAATCAGGTGATGGGTCTCAGGACCCACTTCCTGATTGGCTGGGAAGAGATACAGGATGACAATAGCCAATATTAATTCGCTATTGTCACACAACTGGGTGAGCTCTGCACCCCGAGCCCACCCTTTTTTGAAGCCTATTAGAGCCTTTGGCTCTTATCATGTGCTTCTAAAAAAAAAAAAAAAAAAAAAAAAAACTATTGAAATCCATGCATCCGGCACACCACATGTAGATTAGGGGGCTGGACACATGGATTGGGGGGCGGCGTTCCTGCGCCCTGCATTACGGGCTGCCACTGGAACCATCTCTTTGTTTCTTCTCCCTGCAAAGCAAATAGAAGGAACAAATCGATTTTAGTAAAAAGCAGCACACTTTACACACATTATAAATGGTTAGGCACATACTTAAAACCTTTAATTACCCGGAGATGTTAACCCCTTCCCAGCCAGTGTCATTAGTACAGTGACATTGTGACTGATCACTGTATTATAAGGTGACCAGATTTTTAAAATGAAATCCGGGGACAAATTAATTTTGTACTAGTAATGGCGGCAATCAGCGACCTAATGCCTGTCCCACCGCCGCCGCCCGCCTCACAGCCTGTCAAGTCTTACTCTCCGGGCCCCGGCTACTACTGGGTGGGGAGCGGAGGAAGATCACTCCGCCAGGGAAGGCAAGGAGATAAGCAGGAAGGCGGCTGGGCGGGACTTGAGCCAAGGCAGAAGAACATGTGAGCTGAATGGGCACCCGAAACTGAAGAAATATTCCCTCCTCTCCGACCAGCACATGATCATCAGAAAGGGGCACAGATAATGGAAAAAATACACCCCCTAAGCTAGTAGGAGTGGCGGAGCGGGGGGGGGGGGGTGTAATTCAGATTTTTTTTTATTCTGCACTGACTGTCTTTGAAATTGCCCCACCCCCTGTTCAAATCCAATCCGGGGACAAAACCGGGGACAGACTTGGTCCGGGGACAGTGTCCTCAATCCGGGGACTGTCCCCTGAAACTGGGGATGTCTCGTCACCCTACTGTATTTAGGCCCCTTCTACACAGGGACGGATCCATCAGTGGCGTCCGCCAGCTCAGTGGGAGATCTCTCCGTTGATCTCCGCTGAGCCGGCTGGTGACAGGCCCCTCTCTGCTCACTGAGCGGGGAGGGGCTTGTCGAGCGCCGCTGCTTGCTATGGAGAGACCGGACGAAAACGGACAGCATGTCCGTTTTCATCAGATCTCACCCGATCCCATCCGTGTGAGTTTTTAGCGGATCGGATCGGATCGGATGTCAGCGGACATGTCACCGCTGACATCCAACACTCCATAGACAAGCAGGGAGCGCCTGTTCAGGTCCGCCGAAAAAAACTGACAGGCGGACATGAACGGTCCGCCTGTGTGAAAGGAGCCTAAAGCCTCGTACACACGGCCGAGAATCTCGTCAGGAAAAAACACATTGTTTTTCCTGACGAGATTCTTGACAAGAATCTTGTCCCGGCCGAGTGCACACACGCTCAATTCAAAAGAACCGCCGTTCTTTTGAATGGAACGAATGCGGTGACGTCATCGACTACGACGAGCGTACGCGCATGCGTCAAAGTCATTTCGAGCATGCGCGGGTTTCCACGGCGACAGGTAAGCGTACACACTCTCGGGTTTCTCGTCGGGAAACAGGCAGACGAGAATCTTGACGAGAAAATAGAGAGCAGGTTCTCTATTTTTCTCGTCGAGATTCTGGCCAGTTTTCCTGACGATAAACCTGAAAGCCTCGTACACACGGCCGGTTTTCTCGGCAAGAAAGCTCTGCCGGCAGTTTTCTTGTCATTTCTTGTTGAGAAAACCGGCCGTGTGTACAAGGCTTTAGGGTCACTGGAGATGTCAGTGGCAGTTAGTCAGTTCCCACGCAGTGTCAGTTAGTGTCAGTTACTATCATAGTCCCATTATAAGTCGCTGATCACCACTGTTACTACTATAAAAAAAATAATAATAATACAAATTCCAGTATATACTGTATACCATAGTTTGTAGAGGCTATACCTTTCACACAAACCAATCGACATACACTAACTGGGATTTTTGTTTACCAAAGACATGTAGCAGAATCCATTTTCGCCTACATTTTTTTTTTTTATTGAATATGTTTTATAGCAAAAACGAAAAAAATATTGTTTTTTTCTTTTTCTTCAAAATTTTCAGTCTTTTTTTACATTTATATAATAAACAATAAAAAAAAAAAAAAAAAAAAAAAACAGTGGTGATCAATAACCACCAAAGGAAAGCTTTATTTGTGTGGAAATAATTATATAAATTTCATCTGGGTACTGCATTGCATAGCCATACAATTACCAGGAAAGGTAGCGCAGTGATGAATGACAAAAATTGCCCTGGTTATGAAGGGGGGTAAAACATTCTCAAGTGGTTAAAAGAGGTGATAGTAAGGCCCCTTTCACACCAGTGGACCGTATGTCCGCTTTTTCATCCGTCTATTTACAGATAAAAAAGGGACATACATTGGTCCCTATGAGATCGTGGGTGTCGGCGGATGAACATCCGATCTCCTCCGGGTCCGCAATCCCCCGTTTCTGCAGTTGGAGGAAAATCCTATTTTTCTATCCGTCTGCAGAGCGGATCGGATGAACACAGGCAGACGGTCCGTGTTCATCCGATCCCCCCCATAGGGGAGAGCGGAGATCTGACAGGGCGGTCCCTGCACAGTGTGCGGGGACCGCCCTGTCATCCGCCGGCTCAGCGCCACTGAGCAAGCGGAGGTTCACGGGGCGGATCATCACGGATCCGTCCCATGTGAAAGGGGCCTTAAAGATGGTTTGTCAAGCGTCTATTTGCAAGTGAATTTATAGTAGAAGAAAGAGCACAGGGGTACTTAAAGGGACACTAAAGGTTCCCTTTTTTTTCTTTTAACCACTTCAGCCCCGGAAGAATTTACCCCCTTCCTGACCAGAGCACTTTTTTGCGATACGTCACTGCGTCGCTTTAACTGACAATTGCGCGGTCGTGCAATGCTGTACCCAAACAAAATTTACATCCTTTTTTTTCCCCCACAAATAGAGCTTTCTTTTGGTGGTAATTGATCACCTCTGCGGTTTTTAATTTTTGCGCTATAAACAAAAATAGATCGTCAATTTTGAAAAAAAATAAATATATTTTTTACTTTTTGCTATAATAAATATCCCCCAAAAAATCTATAAAAAAAATCATTTTTGTTCCTCAGTTTAGGACGATACGTATTCTTCTACATATTTTTGGTAAAAAAATCGCAATAAGCGTATATTGATTGGTTTGTGCAAAAGTTATAGCGTCTCCAAAATAGGGGATAGTTTTATGGCATTTTTTACTAGTAATGGCGGCGATCTGCGATTTTTATCGTGACTGCGACATTGTGGCGGACACATCGGACACTTTTGATGCTATTTTGGGACCATTGTCATTTATACAGCGATCAGTGCTATAAAAATGCACTGATTACTGTGTAAATGACACTGGCAGGGAAGGGGTTAACCACTAGGGGGCGAGGAAGGGGTTAAAGTGGTTGTAAACCCTTGGAATTTTTTTTTTTTTAACTACCTGTAAGAGAAAGCCATAATGAGCTAGTATGACTAGCATACTAGCTCATTATGCATCACTTAGCTTAGATCGGGGCCCCCGAAGCCGTCCTCGTCTCCCTCTCCAGCCGCAGCCATCACTCCACAGATACCCGGAAGGTTACTTCCGGGTATCGCCACTCCAGCCAATCACAGCGCCGCTCCGGCGCTGTGATTGGCCAGAGCGACGAAGACGTGACTCCACGCATGCGCGCGGGAGCCGTCGAATCCGGCTAAGTCAGAGAATGCTGGGACTTACCCGGATTTGTGAATGGGATTAACCCCATGAATGCGTCGTTGTCTACGGCGCGCATGCATGCGCCGTAGACACGGAGCAATGTAATTTTTAGCAAATATCTCCAGACCGTGTAGGTTTAGGAGATATTTCTTGCACCTACAGGTAAGCCTTAATCTAGGCTTACCTGTAGGTGCAAGTTGCAAAAGGGGGTTTACAATCACTTTAAGTGTGTCCCAGGAAGTGATTCTAACTGTGGGGGGGCTGGGCTACCAGTGACATGACACTGATCACTGCTGCTGATCACAGGGAGCAGTAGATCAGTGTCCTGTCACAAGGCAGAACAGGGAAATGCCTTGTTTACATCTCCCCGTTCTGCCTCTCTGTGACACGATCGCGGGCTGCCGGCAAACATCGAGTTTACAGGGCCTGCGGGCACGGTCACGGAGAGTGCGGCATCTTAAAGGGGACGTACAGGTACATCCATTTGCCCACCGCTGTCATTCTGCCAACGTATATCGGCGTGCAGCGATCAGCATGTGGTTAAAATAACAAACATGTTATACTTACCTCCTCTGTGCAGTTGGTTTTGCACAGAGTGGCCCCCGATCCTCCTCTTCTGGGGTCCCTCCGTGGCGCTCCTTGCTCCTCCCCACATTTGTTACTCGTCGGAGAAGCGCTCTCCTTTGGGGCACCCATGCGGGCGCTCTCCCGTGTCCTGCTGCTGCGTCCATAGACACAGACAGCAGGACTCGCCACTGCCCCCCGTCGCCCACGTCATTGGATTTGATTGACAGCAGCGGGAGCCAATGGCTGCTATCAATCTATCCAATCAAGAGCTGAGACACCGACCAGAGAGGGTGTGCACGTCTCCGGCGTGAGAATGAACAGGCTCAGGTAAGTAAAACATGGGGGGGGGGGGGGGGCTCTGGGGCACTACAAAAGTTTTCTCACCTCAATGCATAGAATGCATTGATTTTAAGGGGCTCTCCCACCAAACTGCAATGAAAACAATATAAACTTTGTATTATAGATAAAGTAAGCACAACCACTGCAGCACCTAATAAGTTATGTATTGTGCAATAGTAATCAGAGATAGTAAACAGATACAAAGTATCATATATACATAGTAAAAATGAAACATGAGATACAAAATAGCATCAAAGAGTGTATCAGATACAAAGTACACAAATTAAGTATTCAAGATAAAAAAAAAACATATTTTGTTTTCATATTTTTGGGTTTTTTTTGTGAACATTTTTCTGTAACATTCCAATACCTCGGGCAGACAGGGCTGGGGGGCAGGGGGGTGTTTAACTGGAATTCAAGTACCCTCTGCAGCGCTGACTCCAAAATCACAAAAAGCCAGCACTGAACTGTTCTCCAGCACTGACATGCAGGGCCGCTGATAGGGGGTGACCACCAGTCCTCCTGTAGGGGGCCCCGGCACACGGGGGGCCCAAACAGCAGGAGAAATGGGTGTGGTCGGGCAGAGGTGCAATTACAGAAAGATGCCCTGTGCGGCTCTCTGCAGCTGCTGAAAGTCAGTTTCTCTCCCTCCCGCTGGCTTTCAGCTGCTGCAGGGAGAGACAGAGACACAGGGCATCATCGTTCCTGTAATCGCTTCCCCCGCACCGATCCCCCTCCTTGTTCTGCCTACTTCTGATCCCCCCCCCATGTCACTGTGCTGCACCCCCCCCCCTCCCGTGGCACTGTTGGCTTCCCTGTCCTGTTAAAAAAAAATTGTAAACATTATTTAAAAAATTATACATTTTTAAAATATAAAAAAAAAAACAATAAAAAAAGGGTTAATTCACACAGGCTCTGTATTATGTTTGTGTCCGCTAATAGTGATTTTTGTGTATTTTTAGTGAAAATCATGTTTTGTTATATTGGTGGGGGCCCGGCCAGGTAGCCTGTACGGGGCCCGTGATTTCTAGCAGCAGCCCTGTCACATTACCTAATGCAGAGCGATGCAAAGAATTTCATTTCTGGGATCCTCCTTATTTTAACAGTTCCACAGAATTTCTTGTCCTCTGAATCATCAATGACAGAATTAAGAAGAACTGGCTTCAGTGTTCGGTTTAATAAAGGTCTGCTAACCATTCTATTCTGCACATATTTCATTGACAGTTGCCGCCTTCCTTTCATTCTTTGGTCATTCTTTATCCATCTCCACAACCCAATAAACACAAAATGCACTCTGAGACAGAAATAATTGGGTTCCATTGGCAATCTGGTTCCAAGTACCCTAATACGAACCCTAACCCCAAACCCTAAATCTAACCCTTACTCTACATGAACATGCAATGCACTGTGAGACAAAAATATTTGGATTCCATTGGCATTCTGGTTCCAAGTACCCTAAGCCCCAACCCTAAAACTGACCCTGACCCTTACCCTATATGAACACGCAATGCACTCTGAGACAGAAATAGTTGGATTCCATTGGCATTCTATTTCCAAGTACCCTGGTCTTAACCCTAACCCCAACCCTAAACCTGACCCTTACCCTACATGAACATGCAATGCACTCTGAGACAAAAATATTTGGATTCCATTGGCATTCTGGTTCCAAGTACCCTAACCTGAACCCTAACCCCAAACCCTAAACTTGACCCTGAACCCTTACCCTACATGAACATGCAGTGCACTTTGAGACAGAAATAGTTGAAATCCATTGTAATTCTGGTTCCAAGTACCCTAACCCGAGCCCTAACCCCCAACCCTAAACCTGATACTAACCCTTACCTTACATGAACATGCAATGCACTCTGAGGCAGAAATAGTTGGATTCCATTGGCATTCTGGTTCCAAGTACCCTAACCCGACCCCTAACCCCCAACCCTAAACTTGACCCTGAACCCTTACCCTACATGAACACATGATGCACTCTGAGACAGAAATAGTTGGGTTCAATTGGCATTCTGGTTCTAAGTACCCTAAGCCCTAACCCTAAAACTGACCCTGACCCTTACCCTATATGAACAAGCAATGCACTCTGAGACAGAAATAGTTCAATTCTATTGGCAATCTATTTCCAAGTACTCTGATCTTAACCCTAATCCCAACCCTAAACCTGACCCTTACCCTACACAAACATGCAATGCACTCTGAGACAGAAATAGTTGGATTCCATTGGCATACTGGGACCTAGTACCCTAACCCGAACCCTAACCCCCAACCCTAAATCTGACCCTTACCCTACATGAACATGCAATGCACTCTGAGGCAGAAATAGTTGGATTCCATTGGCATACTGGGACCTAGTACCCTAACCCGAACCCTAACCCCCAACCCTAAATCTGACCCTTACCCTACATGAACGTGCAATGCACTTTGAGACAGAAATAGTTGGGTTCCATTGGCATTCTGGTTCCAAGTACCCTAACCCCTAACCCCGATCCTAACCCTTACCCTACATGAACATGCAATGCACTCTGAGACATAAATACAAGGGTTTTTCAAAAAGTTTGTGCACTTTTTAAAACTCTATTGAATATAAAAAGTGTGAAAACTTTTTGAAGACCCCTCGTAGTTGGATTCCATTGGCAATCTGGTTCCAAGTACCCTAACCTGAACCCTAACTCTAACCCCCAACCCTAAACCTGACCCTGACCCTTACCCTACATGAACATGCAATGTATTCTGAGACAGAAACAGTTGGGTTCTATTGGCATTCTGGTCCCAAGTACTGAGCTTCATGCTGGCTATCCTAATTCGGCTACTAATGACTATAAGCAAGAGATGGCCACCTGTTTGGAAGATGTGATTATTCTAGAGCCACATTGGTACAAATACTATATTTGAAATTGCTGGTTCAGCTGCTCATACTGTATCTGCACCTGGAGATTCCCTTGAGCTATACCAAACCCTTATTCTAGATGAGGGTCTGGTATAGATGTTGATGAGGGACTCCACATACAAAAAAAAGGCATGGGATCCCGTAAATACACATACAAGATCCTTATACTTGTGAGTCTGATTCGGATGTCAAGGGGGACTGACCTCATGTTGATGAGGGACTCCACATACAAAAAAAAGGCATGGGATGCCATAAGAATACATACCAGAGCCTTCTACTTGAGTGTCTGGTATGGATGTCAAGGGGGACCCATGCAAAAAAAAAAGGCGTCCCCCCCCCCCAAATCCATACAGACCCTTCAAGTCTGGTATGGATTTTAAAGTGGAACCGCATCAAACAGCAAGAAAAAGCGTGGGTTTCCCCCAGGTGATGCCACTGACCATATATGGCCATGTGGCCATAACTGGACAATGATGTCAGAGCTATGCTTGCCCCTTTGATTTCCTGGTTGGGGATTCCCGGACAGTAAATGAGTGGAACCAGTGACATCACTCAATAGCAACCTATTGACAGAAATCTGCCAAAGATGGAAGGTGCTATAAACATCCCTGTCAGTGGTAAATGGTTTGTCTCAACACTCATGTTACATTTGTAGAAGAGCTTGTTCTGTTGAAAAACAACAGACTAAGAGCCGGTTCACACAGGGGCGACTCGTCAGCCGACTCAGCCGCCTAAAAAAGTTGCGCCCCGTTCTGTACAATGGAACCGTTCTAATAGGAGCGACTCAAGTCGCTCCGACTTAGAAAAGGGTTCCTGTACTACTTTGGGGGCGACTTCAGGGTGACTTCCATTGACTTCAATACAGAAGTCATTTTGCAAGTCGCCTCTGAAGTCGTCTTCAGATCGCCTCGCCGAGTCGCGCGACAAGTCGCGCCGCCCCAGTGTGTACCGGCACTCACTGTCTGGATCACCAAGTACCGTATATACTCGAGTATAAGCCGACCCGAATATAAGCCGAGGCACCTAATTTTACCCAAAAAAAGGGAAAACGTATTGACTCGAGTATAAGCCTAGGGTGTCCATCTGCATGCCTCACTGTGCCTCACTTTGCCTCACTGTGTCCATGTGCATGCCTCACTGTGCCTCACTGTATCCATGCCTCACTGTGCCTCACTGTGTCCATGCCTCACTGTGCCTTACTGTGCCCATGCCTCACTGTGTCCATGCCTCACTGTGCCCATGCCTCACTGTGCAGATGCCTCACTGTCACTGTGTCCATGCCTCACTGTGCCCAATCACCCTACCTGATCTCTGGCGCTGTGTGACTAGACTGACATTTGGGAGTCTATGGAAGGGATGCCCGGCTTTGAAAAATCGGTGCTCCCCGGCCGTAGGTCCCCCGGACAACAAACTTTGCACTCTTGTAGAAGAAGAGCGGGGATACATGTGTGCCAAGTTTGGGGTCCAGGGGACTTACGGCTGGCCGGAATCAGGCGCACAAAGTTGAAGATGGACACAGACTTGAGTATAAACCGAGGGGGGCATTTTCAGCACAAAAAAATGTGCTGAAAAAACTCGGCTTATACTCGAGTATATACGGTAAATATAAACAATTAAAGCCTAAAAAGAAATAGAATGCAGCCACCACATCTAAGATTCTTTTTGGTTTTAATATTGCTTAACCCACCAAGATACATTATATTATATTATATTATATTATAGAGAGTCGTTGCTGATGGATTTAGGACGCTGCAAAAAAGAGGCTTTCAAAATGAAAACACAAAACTGTATTTTGGTTTTAGGCAAGTATTTGAAATAGTTGAACTATTATATTATGTAAAAGAACAAGCTGACATTTCACACCGACTATAAATAATAAATGCCCCAAGAAAAATACATCAAGTAAGAATTTCTTCCAAGGTAATCTGCGACAGCTCGGGGATAAGTCCCGCCTACTTATTTTGCACAATACGCGCATGGCATTCCATCTGGGCCAACGGTTTCATAAGAAGTTAAGTGACCCATAAGATTATACAGAGAGCCATCACCACAGTCCAACTGCTTTCCCTTAAAGGGTAACTCCACATTTGTCGAAGAAAAACAGCAATAAATAAAATACATAAAATAATATAAAGTATACAATCGCTACACGAGTCATTTTGTAATTGAATGTTAATAAAAACGACCTTTCCTTTCCAATCTGCAGCCGCTGTCATTTTCTGTAAAATACAATATTGGCTAAAGAAGATGTGCACAACAGAAAGATTTGTTTAGCTTCGTATTCGTTCGTTAACCACTTCAGCCCCGGACTATTTGGCTGGCCAAAGACCAGAGCACTTTTTGCGATTCGGCACTGTGTCGCTTTAACTGACAATTGCGCGGTCGTGCGACGCGGCTCCCAAACAAAATTGACGTCCTTTTTTTCCCCACAAATAGAGATTTCTTTTGGTGGTATTTGATCACCTCTGCGGTTTTTATTTTTTGTGCTATAAACAAAAATAGAGCGACAATTTAGAAAAAAAAAAAAAGCAGTATTTTGCATTTTTTGCTATAATAAATATCCCCAAAAAATATATAAAAAAACATTTTTTTTTCCTCAGTTTAGTCCGATACGTATTCTTCTACATATTTTTGGTAAAAAAAATAATTGCAATAAGTGTATATTGATTGGTTTGCGCAAAAGTTATAGCGTCTACAAAATAGGGGATAGATTTATGGCATTTTTATTAATAATTTTTTTACTAGTAATGATCAGGTAATGATCAAGCACAAGATGTTTGTGTGAAACGCGTCTACGTGTTGGTGTCTTTGGTGTTATCACTTTGAACAATGAAAGGCAATTGGAATTCCTGGATGTGCGGCCAGTACTGGGTCCCCAAAGTCCGGGAGATCAGGCGCAAAAAGGTGACTCGGGTATAAGCTGAGGGGGGCATTTTCAGCACAAAAAAATGTGCTGAAAAACTCGGCTTATACTCAAGTATATACGGTAGGTAATCGTTATTTTCAAATCAATTTGAAATTTGAAATTTAAAATTAAAATTTTGACACTCGAATTATGAAATACGGCTATATTAGTTCTAATAAATTTTTATTTTTTTATTTTTTATTCTATTCTACTCTATTCTTTTATTTTCAGTTTAATTCCTTTATTTTCTATTCTATTCTATTTCACCAATTCCTGACCGCCCCATTTACTGCTACAGGGCGGCCGCTCTATGCAGAATCACATATATTATTATTATTATTATTATACAGGATTTATATAATGCCAACAGTTTGTGCAGCACTTAACAAAATTATATATTTGTGATTCGGCCCTTTTCTGGTTTTGGACGGTGGCTTGCCCCCCACTGTGATTTTACACAGCAGGAGCTAATCAGCGGGTCCTATGGACCCGATGTCCGCCGGGACCCCGCCCATCATTTGTTACACTGACAGAATGCCAGTCTTCATATGTTAACAAGGCAGACTGTCATTCTGTCAGTAGGGAAGACATGGATCCTGTGTTTCTGCTTAGCAGGAACACAGGTCCATGCCTTACCCTAGTAAAAGCACCTCCCTCACTACAAAAACATTAGTTAGGCACACAGTTAACCCTTTCATCGCCCCCTGATGTTAACACCTTCCCATCCAGTGTCATTAGTACAGTGACAGTGCATATTTTTAGCACTGATCACTCTATTATGCCACGTACACACAATCGTTTTTTCAGATGAAAAAAGTCTGATGGACCTTTTTCATCCGTAAAACCGATTTTGTGTGGGCCCCATCGGACTTGTTAAAAAATAGAACATGTTTTACATTTTTCCGATGGAAAAAAAAACCATAGGAAATTCCAATCATCTGTGTGGAACTCCAACGGAGAAAAAACCCACGCATGCTCAGAATCAAGTTGACGCATGCTCAGAAGCATTGAACTTCATTTTTCTCGGCTCGTTGGAGTGTTTTACGTCACCGCGTTTTGGACGGTCGGAATTTTGGCTGATGGTGTGTAGGCAAGACTGATGAAAGTCAGCTTCATCGGAATTCCGACTGAAAATTCCATCGGATTTTATTCCATTGGAAATCCGATCGTGTGTGCAGGGCTTTAGTGTCACTGGTCAACAAAAAAGTGCCAATTAGTGTCCGATTGTCCGCCGCAAAGTCGCAGTCCTGCTATAAGTCGCTGAGCACTACCATTAGTAAAAAAAAATTAAAATAAAATCCCATAGTTTGTAGACGCTATACCTTTTGCGCAAACCAATCACTATGCACTTATTGGGATTTTTTTTTACCAAAAACATGTAGCAGAATACATATTGGCCTCAATTGATAAAGAAATTATATATTTTTTTCTTTTTTATTATTGGATGTGTTTTAGAGCAGAAAGTAAAAATTATAGTTTTTTTTTTCAAAATTGTCGGTGGTTCTTTGTTTATAGCGGAAAAAAACAAAACAAAACGTAGAGGTGATCAAATACCACCAAAAGAAAGCTCTATTTGTGGGAAAACAAGGACAGACAGTCTATTTGGGTACAGCGTCGCACGACCGCGCAATTGTCAGTTAAAGCGACGCAGTGCCGAATCGCAAAAAAGTGCTCTGTAAGAAAAGAAATGGCTGCACATCCAGGAATTCCGATTGCCTTTTATTGTTCAAAGTGATAACACCAAAGACACCAACACGAGGTCACGTAGACGCGTTTCACACAAACATCTTGTGCTTGATCATCAGGTAATGATCAAGCACAAGATGTTTGTGTGAAACGCGTCTACGTGTTGGTGTCTTTGGTGTTATCACTTTGAACAATAAAAGGCAATCGGAATTCCTGGATGTGCAGCCATTTCTTTTCTTACAAGTTTCCCACGGAGGCGGGCCGAGGCTGGCACTCTACGAGATATTCCACCTCAGGTTATCATCATACACCTGGAGCAGCGGCTCTTTTTTTTTGCAAAAAGTGCTCTGGTCATTAAGGGGTAAATCTTATGGAGGTGAAGTGGTTAATTCTATTCTATTCTTTGAACCACTTGGCCTCATGACCAGATTATGTTTAACTATACGGCACTGCGTTACTTTAACTGACAATTGCGCGGTCGTGTGCCGCTGTACCCAAATAAAATGTATGTCCCTTTTCCCACAAATAGAGCTTTCTTTTGGTGGTATTTTTTTTTTTTTGCACTATAAAGAAAGAAAAGACAGACCAAAAAAAAATATATATATATATATATATATATATATATATATATATATATATATACACATTTTTAATTTTTTTTTACTTTCTGCTATAAAACATATCCAATAAAAAAAAATAGGATTTTTTTTTTTATTTTATTTTTTTTAAATTATTTTTCTTTATTATTAATTTGTTCCGTTCCACTTGTTTAGATGCAGCATTTGTTATTTCGGATTATTTGTAACTTCGGATAAATTTGTATTCGTTACGTTCACTAACAGCCAAATTTCAAAAGAAAATTCCAATACCTATAATTTATTAGTTAGTTATTATTAGTTAGTTAGTTATTCTTTAGAATTTTTGGATTTTCGTTCTTATTTTCAGATTTTCAAATTTTCAAATTTTCAAATTTACGAATGACCCGAAAAAGAAAAAAAAAAAGAAAAAACGAATGAAACGAAAACGAAATTTTTTTTCGGCAGTGCACACATTCTATAACAAACAGGACCAGAGGTAGTGGTGGTATCTACGCGTGTCGCCCAATACAAACAATACATTATTTTACATAGTGTATCTGCAAAATGTTCATTACATATGATCAACCAAAATAGATAAACACAGTGTACTATAACATCAAAAAACAAACAAACACCTACAGACACACATGAATTCAATATATCCATTTGCTTTCCTGACGGTGGTTGCGGTGGCGGCTGGGGGGGGGGGGGGGACTGCCGGGCAGGCTATAGTTTTTCCCCTCTTTTACCTTCCCCCAAACCCCCCTTCCCCCCTCCTTCTTTCCCTAATCTGCTTATTTTCTCCTCTAAATGACTTGTATGAGATAACATCAACCCATTCCACTGGTGGTTTTCTAGTTTATGAATTTTTTTTTTTTGCGCCTTAATAGGCACGTGGTAATTTCCTCAACTGGAGAATACTTGCAATTTATACTTCTTTTTTCTTTAATAAATGCATTGTTTGTGTTGCCCTTTTTCTATCCATTGGCCTATGCATATTTGCTACTTCTCATCCACAAGTAGTGCTCAACACATAAATAAAGATGATATGCTGATTCAAATAGTAAAAGTGTTCAACGCTCCCCACACTGTGCTCCACCCAAAATAGACAGTTCACTGGTGCTGCATCCACTGTTATCCAGTGGATGGAGCACCGTATTGGCAGTACAAACTCACCAGAAGGGTTGGACCCTCAAGATAGAGTTCAAACACGCTATTAGGGATGGTCTCGATGTTCGAATCAAACGTAAGTTCGACTCGAACATCGGGTTTTGTTTTTGGCCAATCACTGCGCGATCTGCCGTGAGAGCCATGATTAGCCCGACTTTGGCCAATCATGGTTTAGGGGGCTATGTCCACGCCCCACACTCAGTGTTGCCAACCGTCCGTATTTTTACGGACAGTCCGTAAAAACGGGCACTCCCCCCCCGTACGTAAATGTCCGTAGTTGCAGGAATGTGCCAGTAAAAATAGGCGAGATTGGTTCGGCTTGGAACTGCGCATGCGCAGTTCCGAAAGCTTGCCGAGCCGAGCATATGCTGTATACGGCCGACGGGGGGCGGATTTCACAGAGGCTGTGCCACGCGGCGCCAACGAGTATTGTATTAGGACATCCCGCCAGGCAGGCGCGAGCCAGAATTTTAAATCTGTAACTAACCAGGAGGTCGGAGGAGCACAGCACTGGAGCAGGAGTCAGGACTTTGGCGGCTGAGCAGCACATGGCGGCTGCAGAATGGAGGAGCCTGCTGCATCCAGGCAATACAAAGTTCACAGGGGAGTCGGGACGGACAGAGTGACAGACAGCCCAGCCCACAGTGACATCAGGTGATGGTGGCAGAGGGGGATCCGATGGAGGCAGGGGGAGATTGGAGGCAGGGGGTGATGGTGGCACCGCAGGGGGGGTGGAGGAAGGGGGCAATGGTGGCAGGGGGAGATTGGAGGCAGGGGGTGTTAGTGGCAGGGGGTGATTGGAGGCAGGGGGTGATTGGTGGCACCGCAGAGGGGGATGGTGGCACCACAGAGGGTGGGGGATGGAGACAGGGGTTGTTGGTGGCAACGGAGAGGGGAATGGAGGCAGGGGTCGATGGAGGCAGGGGGTGATTGGAGGCAGAGGGCCTGGGGGAGATTGGAGGCAGGGGGTGATTGGAAGCAGGGGGATATTGGAGGCAGGGGGAGATTGTGGCACCGCAGAGGGGGGTGAAGGCAGGGGGTGTTGGTGGCAGAGGGGGATGGAGGCAGGGGGTGATGTGACTATATAATTTGCCCTTATTATATCGAAAATAACGGAAAAATGTTTTTTTTTACCTTAATATCATTGCTATTTGCCTAGCGTACTTGTTTGTAGCCTAAATACAGAAATTTGCACCTAAAAATGTAATTTAGTAACTTTTGTGAAGTGTCAGTAAAAACGTGGCTGTGCCAGTAAATTTCGGGTGTTGTGCCAGTAAATTTCAATCTAGTAGGTTGGCAACACTGCCCACACTATATAAGGCTGCCTGCACGGCGGCTGTATGTAGTGTGATACATGGAGAAGATTTCGAGAACTTGAGCTAGATTAGGCAGGTTAGTTAGTGGCGTGCAGGCAGATTAATATATATATATATACAGGGCATTCAGTGTAGACTATATATACAGTGCAGGAAGTCTAATATATATATATATATATATATATATATATATATATATATATATATATATTAGTGATGAGCCGAACACCCCCGGGTTCGGTTCGCACCAGAACCCGCAAACGGACCGAAAGTTCGCACGAACATTAGAACCCTATTAAATACAATGGATGCGAACGTTCGAATTCTAAAGTGCTAATTATAACGACTATTATCCATGTTATTGTCCTAAAAAGGGTTTGGGAACCCGGGTTCTGCACCAGGGGACATGTATCAATGCAAAAAGAAGTTTTAAAAACGGTCGTTTTTCGGGAGCAGTCATTTTAATGATGCATAAAGTGAAAAAAAAAAGTCAAATATTCCTTTAAATATCGTACCTGGGGGGTGTCTAAAGTATGCCTGTGAAGTGCCACGTGTTTCCCGTGTTTAGAACTGTCCCTGCACAAAATAACATTTCTAAAGGAAAAAAAAGCCATTTAAAACTGCTTGCGGCTTTAATGTAATGTCTGGTCCCGGTAATATGGATGAAAATCTTTAAGAAAAATGGCATAGCTACCCCATCAACCCCCCCCCCCCCCACCCCAGCCCATTACCAGCCCCTTTGGGTCTTGTATGGATATTAAGGGGAACCACGCACACAAAATAAAAAAGGCCCTATATACTCTGAACAGCCGTATACAGGCGGTGCATACAAGACAGGGACTGTAGGTTTGTTCTTATGTAGAATCTGTTTGTAATTTTGAACAGGTACATTGTTTAAGTGTAGCTCCAGGCCAAATACCTATTTTTAAGCTTTTTGGAAAACATAGGGAACGGTTATCACCCCTGTAACATTTGTTTTGCTGTCTGTGCCCCTGTTCAGAACATTTCACCTCACTTTGCGTCCCAATGACAACTGTTTTTGAAATGTGGTGTTTTTATTGAAACAAGGATTGGTGATAAAGCATCAGTAGAGAGGAGACACCTTTCTCCCATATTAAATCTTACAGGAGAGAATTTTCCTTCCAAGGGGTAGATTTCCTCTCACTTCCTGTTGTCTTCTTCCGTTTGCAAGTAGTAGTCGTTTGTAAGTTGGATGTTTGAAAGTAGGGACCTGCCGTATATACTCTGCAGAAATTGGCCCCTTAGGTGTTGGTGTTGGCACAACACTGTAAGCACTCACAGTTATTCTTGGTGGGTGCTGGAACGCCCTGCTGTCAACTATTATATCAGGAATTGTAATAACATATAATTGTTGAACAGTGGTAGTAAAAATTGGGCCTTTGATGGTGGTGCTGGTGCCACAACACTGTAAGGCCTGACAGTTACTCTTGGTGGGCGCAGCAATGGGCCCTGCTGTGAATTATTAGATCAATAATTATAATTGCATGCCCCTGTTGAACAGGGGCTGAAAAATTGGGCCTTTGGTGGTGGTGGTGGTGGTGGTGGTGTTGACACAACACTGTAAGGCCTGACAGTTACTCTTGGTGGGCGCAGCAATGGGCCCTGCTGTGAATTATTAGATCAATAATTATAATTGCATGCCCCTGTTGAACAGGGGCTGAAAAATTGGGCCTTTGGTGGTGGTGGTGGTGGTGGTGTTGACACAACACTGTAAGGCCTGACAGTTACTCTTGGTGGGCGCAGCAATGGGCCCTGCTGTGAATTATTAGATCAATAATTATAATTGCATGCCCCTGTTGAACAGGGGCTGAAAAATTGGGCCTTAGGCACTGGTGGCACAACACTGCAACCCCTCACAGATACTGTACTTGGAGCACAGCAATGAGGCCTGTTGCAAAGTATTGCATCAAAAATTGTAATTACACGCCCCTGTTAAACAGGGGCTGAAAAATTGGGCCTTAGCCACTGGTGGCGGCACCCATAAACCAAAATGATCTTCCAAGCTATCATCATTAATCGGATCATTGAGGAGGAGGAGGAGGATAGCTAGTCAACATAACAGCACAGGAACTCAGCATCAGCATCAGTCTTGAAGGGATGTGACATTTTAAAATCAATTAGTCTGTTATATCAGCATCAGGTGTGTGGTAGCTGGTGGTGATCCAAGACTGGTTCATCTTGATGAAAGTCAGTCGATCAACCGAGTCGGTGGACAGGCGCACCCTGTGATCCGTGACAAATCCTCCAGCAGCACTGAATGTGCGTTCTGAAAGAACGCTGGATGCAGGACAGGCCAGTAGCTCAATTGCATACTGTGCAAGCTCTGGCCAGTGATCCATCCTCAAGACCCAGTAAGCCAGAGGATTTTCGGTGGGGAAGGTGTCCAAGTCTGACCTTGCCCCTAGGTATTCCTGCACCATGTATATCAGACGCTGGCGATGGTTGCTGGAACCGATCATACTTTGGGGCTGCGGACTAAAGAATTGTCTGAACGCATCGGTCAGACGGCCACCTTCCCCACCGCTCCTTCTTTGACTGCCCGAAGCCTCAGCAACTCGTTGTCCAGGACCAGGAGTTTGTAACCTCCCAGTCTCTGGGAACGCGTTGCACAGACCTTTCTGCAAGGCCTCCCGGAGTTGTCTCATCCTCTGCTCCCTCTGCGACGGTAACATAAGGTCCGCAACCTTACCCTTGTACCGTGGATCAAGGAGAGTGGCCAGCCAGTAATGGTCCCTCTCCTTGATCCGAAGAATACGAGGATCCTTCCGCAGACTTTGCAGGATCAGGGAGGCCATGCAGCGTAGGTTAGCTGAGGCATTCAGTCCTCTGGGTCACTAAGGACGACATGATCCGCAGCCACCTCCTCCCAGCCACGTACAAGTCCACTGGTTTCTTGGGACTGTAAATCATCCCTAAAAGACTGCTGCTGATGATGCTGAGTGCCAGCCTCCACCTCCATGCTGACACAATCCTCCTCCTCCTCCTCCTCCTCCTCCTCCTCCTCTTCCTGTGCGATGGGTGGGACAGAAGGAACACTGTCTGGGTAAAGGGGGCCTTGAGAGGCAAGGAAGTCCTCCTCTTCCTGCCTCTGTTCTGCCTCAAGTGCCTTGTCCATTATTCCACGCAGCGTGTGCTCCAACAGGTGGACAAGAGGTACAGTGTCACTGATGCATGCACTGTCACTGCTCACCATTCTCGTGGCCTCCTCAAATGGTGCCAGGACAGTGCATGCATCCCTGATCATGCCCCACTGGCGTGGTGAAAAAAACCCGAGCTCCCCTGACCCTGTCCTGGTGCCGTAGTCGCACAGGTACTCATTGATGGCCCTCTGCTGCGTGTGCAGCCGCTGCAGCATGGCCAACGTTGAGTTCCACCTGGTGGGCATGTCACATATAAGGCGGTTCTTGGGCAGGTTCAACTCCTTTTGCAGCTCAGCCAGGCGAGCACTGGCATTATAAGATCTGCGGAAATGCACACAGACTTTCCTGGCCTGCCTCAGGACATCCTGTAAGCCCGGGTACCTGCCCAAGAACCGCTGCACCACCAGGTTAAGGACGTGAGCCATACAGGGCACATGGGTCAGTTGTCCCTGTCGGAGGGCGGAGAGGAGGTTGGTGCCATTGTCGCAAACCACCATTCCTGGCTTAAGTTGGCGTGGCGTCAACCACCTCTCGGCCTGCCCCTGCAGAGCAGACAGGACCTCTGCCCCAGTGTGGCTCCTGTCCCCCAAACACACCAGCGCAAGCACGGCATGGCATCTTTTTGCCTGCGTACTTGCGTAGCCCCTTGAACGCCTACGGAGCACCGCTGGTTCCGAGGACAAACCACAGGAAGAGGCCATGGAGGAAGAAGAAGAGGAGGGGGTGGAGGAGAGAGGTGTGTCACAACCAGTAGTAGCATTTTGGAGGCGTGGCGGTGGAACAACCTCCAACACTGTCCTGCATCCTTCCCAGCTGCCAAAAGAGTGACCCAATGGGCCGTGAAAGAAAGGTAACGTCCCTGTCCATGCCTGCTGGACCATGAGTCAGCGGTAATATGCACCTTACCGCTGACCGCCCTGTCCAGCGAGGCCAAGACATTGCCTTCCACATGCCTGTAGAGAGCCGGAATCGCCTTCCATGAGAAAAAGTGGCGTTTGGGAACCTGCCACTGAGGAACCGCACATTGCACAAACTCACGGAAGGGGGCCGAGTCTACCAACTGAAAAGGCAGCAGTTGAAGCGCTAGCAATTTAGCCAAGCTAGCATTCAACCGCTGGGCATGTGGATGGCTGGGAGTGAACTTCTTTCGACGGTCCAGCAGCTGGGGCAGGGAAATTTGCCTGCTAGAATCGGACGTCGGTGTACTGCTAGCAGAGTGGCCGCAAGTACTGGGCTGTGACACACCTAATTCTACACCTTCATTCCTCTCAGTGCAGGTTTCAGAGAGGACTGAAGGTATAGTGGGTTTTGAGATCCCAGCTGATGCGGTGCAAGGAGAGGTCCGCTTTGTTCTTTGGTGTGGGTCTTTAAGGTAGGCTTGCCAACGAGCTGCATGGCAGGTCAACATATGTCTGATCAAGCATGTGGTGCCCAAGCGGCTGATGTTTTGGCCACGTGATATACGCTTGAGACATATGTTGCAAACAGCAGCTGTGCGATCTGATGCACTCGCCTCAAAAAAGGCCCACACCAAAGAACTTTTTGAATGACGGGCAGAGGCAGCGCCCTGCACAGGCGGAGCTCTGCGGTGTGATTCCGTCGGTGTGCTGCCCATACGCTGGCCACTCAAGGGCATCCTGCCTCGTTGGAGATGTGCCTCCTCCTCATCCTCCTCCTCCTCCTCTCTCCTATTAGGCACCCACGTGGAGTCAGTGACCTCATCATCCCCTCCCTCCTCATCACTGGAGCCAATCTGGCAGTATGCTGCAGCTGCTGGAGCATGACTGCCAGATTGGTGTCCTTCTTGAGCATCCCCTCTCTCTGCTCTCACGCTACTGCCTTCCTCTAGCTGGGTATCATCATCAGATCCTTCGAAACGCTGGGCATCCTCCTGGAGCATGTACCCAACACTGTGCTCAAACAGTTCGGGGGACTCCTCAGGAGGAGGACATGGTGGGTCTAGGGAAGGATTGACTAATAAAGATAATGATACCAGAGAAGAGGACGCTTTGGCAGCTGCTTTGCCAGTACCCTGAGCCTGGGTGAGAGAGGATGAGGAGGATGAGGTGGGCTTGGTCATCCACTCTACCAAGTCTTCGGCATGATGTGGCTCAACATGTCCAGCTGCCGAAAAGAAGGACAAGCGTGTCCCATGGCCATGTGCTGATGACAATGCACCGCGTCCACGACCAGCACTGTTGCCCCCAGACACAGAGCCTGCTTGCCCTCTTTTTTTGCCTCCTGACTGTCTGCCTCTCCTTGTTTGCCTTCCAGACATTTTAATGGATGGCCTGCAGGGAGATGGGAAAAACAGCAATAAGGGCTACCTTCAGGTGTACACTGTGCAGGAGGCTTAGCAACAATGACACTGACACTGTCCCCTGCCTATCCTTCTCTGTCCCTAAACACAAGGATTTGCAATATGCTTCAGCAAGATTGGTTTAGCACAGAATAGCACACTGACAGTTTCCCTCACTGTCCTTCTCTGTCCCTACAAAAAAGATTTAGCACAGAATAGCACTGTAAGGGTATGTACTTACCGAGGCCGAGATGCCGAGAGTGGTTCACCTTTGCGACTTGACGCACTCCACCCCCCGGAGTTGAGACAGGGAGTGGATGGCGAGAAGTGGCACCGGCTACCAGCAGGTGGTGGGTACTTGTAGACGGTCCGGTAGTGCTGAGTAGACTGAAGAAACAGGCTTCAAGCAGGAACTAGCCGGATTGGTAAAGTTCAAACAGCAGGAGATAATGGAAGCCGGTGCAGGTTGAGTCCGGGTTGCAATTGCAAGGTAACAGTCCCGGCTGGGGGTCTAGCACAGTAAAAGGCAACAAGTCCAGAGAATACCGGGAACCAGGCAGGAGTTCAAAGGAAACGCGGAAGTCCAAAAGGTACAAGCAGGAGGTCAAGGATTGTAGACAGGCAGCAGATCCGAGTCACAGGCCGAGGGTCAAACACAGGAGAAGGCCGAAGTCCGTATAGCAAGCCGAGGGTCAGGTCCAGGAGAGAGATCAGAGGAGTCAAGCCAGCCTGGGTCACAAGGAGATTTTCAAGATAGTTTTCCAGAGTCTTGGGTATACAGGAAAGCTGACAAACCAGCAACTTGTCAGTGCAACTGGGTCTCTTTAAATAGGCCCGCCTGGATTCCTATTGGTGCGCCGCCGCGCATGCGCGCGCGCCGCTGCGTCGGCGCACGCACCCGAGGACGTAGAAGCGCCGTCCCGCGCACGCGCATGCGCCGAAGCATCATTCCGCCGCGCGTGCGCATTGGGCGCTGATTGGCGCCGTTGGACGGATTTCCCTGACAGTGCCCCCCTCCTAGGGGCGGACTCCGGACGCCCAGACTAGACATCAACTCGGGATGTTCCTGGTGAAAGACTCTAATTAGGCGGGGAGCATGTAGGTTCCTAGATGGTTCCCAAGAGTTGTCCTCTGGGGGATACCCCTTCCATTTGATTAAATACTGCAACTGCCTGCCTCTTTTCCTGCAGCCCAAGATAGATTCCACCACATGCTCATCTTCACCATCAACCTCCACAGGTGGAGGAGGTGGCTCATCCCTTCCCGGGAAGGAGCTGGAGACTACTGGTTTCAACAGAGACGTGTGGAAGACCGGGTGTATCCTGTAGGAGTCGGGCAGTGCCAATTCAAAGGCCACAGGGTTGATTACTCGCTTGATTTTAAAAGGGCCTATAAATCTTGGTCCCAATTTCCGTGAAGGGATCGGCAATTTGAGGTTGGTGGCGGAGAGCCATACTTCCTCCCCAACTTTGAAGACTGGATTTTCCTTCCTACCCTTGTCATAGTGTCTCTTGTAAGACTCCTGGGCGTTTTGCATCATTTCCTGGAGTCTCAGAAAATTAGATTGAACCAAGGCTATCCGATCTTGAACAGCAGGAACAGAGCTCTCCGGAATGTCATCAGGGAGGAAGGAAGGATGGAAGCCAAAGTTGGCCCAAAAAGGAGTTTGACTGGTGGCTGAATGCACCGAGTTGTTATATGCAAATTCAGCGTAGGATAATAGGGAGGACCAATCGTCTTGTGAGGCTGAGCAAAAACAACAGAGATATTGTTCTAGGGTTTGATTGGTTCTCTCTGTCTGTCCGTTGCTCTGGGGGTGATATGCCGATGATAGGCAAATCTTGACTTCTAAAGATTTGCAAAGTTCCTTCCAGAATTTCGACGTAAATTGAACGCCTCTGTCAGAGGTGATGCTCTTAGGCACCCCATGGTGCCTGATTATCTCCTGAAAGAAGGCTTTGGCTGTATCTGCAGCAGAGGGGGTACCGATCATGGGCACGAAGTGTGCCATTTTGGAGAGGCGGTCAATTACGACCAGAATCGTGGTAAAACCTCCAGAGGGCGGTAGATCTACAATGAAGTCCATGGACACATCTGCCCACGGACGTTCAGGGATAGGCAAAGGTTTGAGTAGTCCCCAACTCTTGGTTTTGGGTCCCTTATACCGTTGGCAACGGGTACAGGAGGCAACATAGGACTTGCAATCTTGTCTCCAACCAGGCCACCAGAAGGAGCGAGAGATTAGTTCCATGTTTTTTTTGGTTCCAAAGTGACCAGCTAGTTTGTGGTCGTGGAAAGTTTTCAAAATCAGTTGCCTTGTTTCCAGAGGGACGAAGACTTTACCTTGGGACCAGAGCAAGTCATTATGCTTCTCTAGGGAAGAGGTTACTTGGTCAGGACAATGCTTAGAGGCGGCTTTTATGGAGGTTAGTAGATCAGCCTGTGGGATGAGCAGAAAGTTTTGTGCTGATAGGATGGTACTTGGTTCCTCTGCTTGAGGGGTCTCGGGAAACATCCTAGAGAGTGCATCCGCCTTCACGTTCTTGGAACCGGGCCTATAAGAGATATGAAAGTTAAACCTGGTGAAGAAGAGGGCCCATCGGGCTTGTCTGGGTCGAAGACGTTTTGCTGTTCTCAGATATTCTAGATTCTTATGATCCGTGAATATCATGACAGGGTGAGGGGCTCCCTCCAGAAGGTATCGCCATTCTTCCAGGGCGAATTTGATAGCTAATAGTTCCCGGTCTCCGACGTCATAATTACGTTCTGGAGAAGTTAGTTTACGAGAGGCAAAGGCTACTGGATGAAGAAGGGATTTGGGGCCCTGCCTTTGAGAGAGGATGGCCCCAGTGGCTGACTCTGAAGCATCTACTTCCAGAGTAAATGGCAGTAGCGGATCTGGATGCTTCAATACAGGTGCCGATGTGAATGCATTTTTTAGTTTATCGAAGGCATCCTGAGTAGTGATGAGCCGAACACCCCCGGGTTCGGTTCGCACCAGAACCCGCGAACGGACCGAAAGTTCGAACGAACATTAGAACCCTATTAAATACAATGGATGCGAACGTTCGAATTCTAAAGTGCTAATTATAACAACTATTATGCATGTTATTGTCCTAAAAAGGGTTTGGGAACCCGGGTTCTGCACCAGGGGACATGTATCAATGCAAAAAGAAGTTTTAAAAACGGTCGTTTTTCGGGAGCAGTCATTTTAATGATGCATAAAGTGAAAAAAAAAAAGTCAAATATTCCTTTAAATATCGTACCTGGGGGGTGTCTAAAGTATGCCTGTGAAGTGCCACGTGTTTCCCGTGTTTAGAACTGTCCCTGCACAAAATGACACTTCTAAAGGAAAAAAAAGCCATTTAAAACTGCTTGCGGCTTTAATGTAATGTCTGGTCCCGGTAATATGGATGAAATTCTTTAAGAAAAATGGCATAGCTACCCCATGGCCCCCCCCCTACCCCAGCCCATTACCAGCCCCTTTGGGTCTTGTATGGATATTAAGGGGAACCCCGCACATAAAATAAAAAAGGCCCTATATACTCTGAACAGCCCTATACAGGCGGTGCATACAAGACAGGGACTGTAGGTTTGTTCTTATGTAGAGTCTGTTTGTAATTTTGAACAGGTACATTGTTGAAGTGTAGCTCCAGACCAAAAATCTATTTTTAAACTTTTTGGAAAACATAGGTAAGGGTTATCACCCCTGTAACATTTGTTTTGCTGTCTGTGCCCCTGTTCAGAACATTTCACCTCACTTTCCGTCCCAATGACAACTCTTTTTGAAATGTGGTCTTTTTCTTGAAACAAGGATTGCTGATAAAGCATCAGTACAGAGGAGACACCTTTCTCCCATATTTATTCTTACAGGAGAGAATTTTCCTTCCTAGTGGTAGATTTCCTCTCACTTCCTGTTGTCTTCTTGCGTTTGCAAGTAGGAGTCGTTTGTAAGTTGGATGTTTGAAAGTAGGGACCTGCCGTATATACTCTGCAGAAATAGGCCCCTTAGTTGTTGGTGTTGGCACAACACTGTAAGCACTCACAGTTACTCTTGGTTGGTGCTGGAACGCCCTGCTGTCAACTATTATATCAGGAATTTTAATTACATATAATTGTTGAACAGTGGTAGTAAAAATTGGGCCTTTGATGGTGGTGCTGGTGCCACAACACTGTAAGCCCTGACAGTTACTCTTGGTGGGTGCAGCAATGGGCCCTGCTGTGAATTATTAGATCAAGAATTGTAATTACATGCCCCTGTTGAACAGGGGCTGAAAAATTGGGCCTTAGGCACTGGTGGCACAACACTGCAACCCCTCACAGATACTGTACTTGGAGCACAGCAATGAGCCCTGTTGCAAAGTATTGCTTCAAAAATTGTAATGACACGCCCCTGTTAAACAGGGGCTGAAAAATTGGGCCTTAGGCACTGGTGGCACAACACTGCAACTCCTCACAGATACTGTACTTGGAGCACACCAATGAGCCCTGTTGCAAAGTATTGCTTCAAAAATTGTAATGACACGCCCCTGTTAAACAGGGGCTGAAAAATTGGGCCTTAGGCACTGGTGGCACAACACTGCAACTCCTCACAGATACTGTACTTGGAGCACAGCAATGAGCCCTGTTGCAAAGTATTGCTTCAAAAATTGTAATTACACGCCCCTGTTAAACAGGGGCTGAAAAATTGGGCGTTAGGCACTGGTGGCGGCACCCATAAACAAAAATGATCTTACAAGCTATCATCATCAATCGTATCATTGAGGACTCGGAGGAGGAGGATAGCCAGTCAACATAACAGCACAGGCACTCAGCATCAGCATCAGTCTTGAAGGGATGTGACATGTTAAAATCAATTAGTCTGTTATATCAGCATCAGGTGTGTGGTAGCTGGTGGTGATCCAAGACTGGTTCATCTTGATGAAAGTCAGTCGATCAACCGAGTCGGTGGACAGGCGCACCCTGTGATCCGTGACAAATCCTCCAGCAGCACTGAATGTGCGTTCCGAAAGAACGCTGGATGCAGGACAGGCCAGTAGCTCAATTGCATACTGTGCAAGCTCTGGCCAGTGATCCATCCTCAAGACCCAGTAAGCCAGAGGATTTTCGGTGGGGAAGGTGTCCAAGTCTGACCTTGCCCCTAGATATTCCTGCACCATGTTTATCAGACGCTGGCGATGGTTGCTGGAACCGATCATACTTTGGGGCTGCGGACTAAAGAATTGTCTGAACGCATCGGTCAGACGGCCACCTTCCCCACCGCTCCTTCTTTGACTGGCCGAAGCCTCAGCAACTCGTTGTCCAGGACCAGGAGTTTGCAACCTCCCAGTCTCTGGGAACGCGTTGCACAGACCTTTCTGCAAGGCCTCCCGGAGTTGTCTCATCCTCTGCTCCCTCTGCGACGGTAACATAAGGTCCGCAACCTTACCCTTGTACCGTGGATCAAGGAGAGTGGCCAGCCAGTAATGGTCCCTCTCCTTGATCCGAAGAATACGAGGATCCTTCCGCAGACTTTGCAGGATCAGGGAGGCCATGCAGCGTAGGTTTGCTGAGGCATTCGCTCCGGAGTCCTCTGGGTCACTAAGGACGACATGATCCGCAGCCACCTCCTCCCAGCCACGTACAAGTCCACTGGTTTCTTGGGACTGTAAATCATCCCTAAAAGACTGCTGCTGATGATGCTGAGTGCCAGCCTCCACCTCCATGCTGACACAATCCTCCTCCTCCTCCTCCTCCTCCTCCTCCTCCTCCTCTTCCTGTGCGATGGGTGGGACAGAAGGAACACTGTCTGGGTAAAGGGGGCCTTGAGAGGCAAGGAAGTCCTCCTCTTCCTGCCTCTGTTCTGCCTCAAGTGCCCTGTCCATTATTCCACGCAGCGTGTGCTCCAACAGGTGGACAAGAGGTACAGTGTCACTGATGCATGCACTGTCACTGCTCACCATCCTCGTGGCCTCCTCAAATGGTGCCAGGACAGTGCATGCATCCCTGATCATGCCCCACTGGCGTGGAGAAAAAAAACCAAGCTCCCCTGACCCTGTCCTGGTGCCGTAGTCGCACAGGTACTCATTGATGGCCCTCTGCTGCGTGTGCAGCCGCTGCAGCATGGCCAACGTTGAGTTCCACCTGGTGGGCATGTCACATATAAGGCGGTTCTTGGGCAGGTTCAACTCCTTTTGCAGCTCAGCCAGGCGAGCACTGGCATTATAAGATCTGCGGAAATGCACACAGACTTTCCTGGCCTGCCTCAGGACATCCTGTAAGCCCGGGTACCTGCCCAAGAAGCGCTGCACCACCAGGTTAAGGACGTGAGCCACACAGGGCACATGGGTCAGTTGTCCCTGTCGGAGGGCGGAGAGGAGGTTGGTGCCATTGTCGCAAACCACCATTCCTGGCTTAAGCTGGCGTGGCGTCAACCACCTCTCGGCCTGGCCCTGCAGAGCAGACAGGACCTCTGCCCCAGTGTGGCTTCTGTCCCCCAAACACACCAGCGCAAGCACGGCATGGCATCTTTTTGCCTGCGTACTTGCGTAGCCCCGTGAACGGCTACGGAGCACCGCTGGTTCATAGGACAAACCACAGGAAGAGGCCATGGAGGAAGAAGAAGAGGAGGGGGTGGAGGAGAGAGGTGTGTCACAACCAGTAGTAGCATTTTGGAGGCGTGGCGGTGGGACAACCTCCAACACTACTGCACCTTGTCCTGAATCCTTCCCAGCTGCCAAAAGAGTGACCCAATGGGCCGTGAAAGAAAGGTAACGTCCCTGTCCATGCCTGCTGGACCATGAGTCAGCGGTAATATGCACCTTACCGCTGACCGCCCTGTCCAGCGAGGCCAAGACATTGCCTTCCACATGCCGGTAGAGAGCCAGAATAGCCTTCCGTGAGAAAAAGTGGCGTTTGGGAACCTGCCACTGAGGAACTGCACATTGCACAAACTCACGGAAGGGGGCCGAGTCTACCAACTGAAAAGGCAGCAGTTGAAGTGCTAGCAATTTAGCCAAGCTAGCATTCAACCGCTGGGCATGTGGATGGCTGGGAGTGAACTTCTTTCGACGGTCCAGCAGCTGGGGCAGGGAAATTTGCCTGCTAGAATCGGACGTCGGTGTACTGCTAGCAGAGTGGGCGCAAGTACTTGGCTGTGACACACCTAATTCTACACCTTCATTCCTCTCAGTGCATGTTTCAGAGAGGACTGAAGTTATAGTGGGGTTGGAGATCCCAGCTGATGCGGTGCAAGGAGAGGTCCGCTTTGTTCTTTGGTGTGGGTCTTTGAGGTAGGCTTGCCAACGAGCTGCATGGCAGGTCAACATATGTCTGGTCAGGCATGTGGTACCCAAGCGGCTGATGTTTTGGCCACGCGATATACGCTTGAGACATATGTTGCAAACAGCAGCTGTGCGATCTGATGCACTAGCCTCAAAAAAGGCCCACACCAAAGAACTTTTTGAATGACGGGCAGAGGCAGCGCCCTGCACAGGCGGAGCTCTGCGGTGTGATTCCGTCGGTGTACTGCCCTTACGCTGGCCACCAAAGGGCATCCTGCCTCGTTGGAGATGTGCCTCCTCCTCATCCTCCTCCTCCTCCTCTCTCCTATTAGGCACCCACGTGGAGTCAGTGACCTCATCATCCCCTCCCTCCTCATCACTGGAGCCAATCTGGCAGTATGCTGCAGCTGCTGGAACATGACTGCCAGATTGGTGTCCTTCTTGAGCATCCCCTCTGTCTGCTCTCACGCTACTGCCTTCCTCTAGCTGGGTTTCATCATCAGACCCTTCGAAACGCTGGGCATCCTCCTGGAGCATGTACCCAACACTGTGCTGAAACAGTTCGGGGGACTCCTCAGGAGGAGGACATGGTGGGTCTAGGGAAGGAGTGACTGATGATTTGTCTGACATTGATACCAGGGAAGACGACGCTTTGGCAGCTGCTTTTCCAGTACCCTGAGCCTGGGTGAGAGAGGATGAGGAGGAGGAGGAGGGCTTGGTCATCCACTCTACCAAGTCTTCGGCATGATGTGGCTCAACATGTCCAGCTGCCGAAAAGAAGGACAAGCGTGTCCCATGGCCATGTGCTGATGACAATGCACCGCGTCCACGACCAGCACTGTTGCCCCCAGACACAGAGCCTGCTTGCCCTCTTTTATTGCCTCCTGACTGTCTGCCTCTCCTTGTTTGCCTTCCAGACATTCTAATAGATGGCCTGCAGGGAGATGGGAAAAAAGCAATAAGGGCTACCTTCAGGTGTCCTTCTCTGTCCCTTGAAACAAGGACTTTCACAGTGAAAGAAACTGACACTCTCCCTACCTACAGTTTTCTGTCCCTAGAAAAAATATTTTTTTTAAGCACAATATAGCACAAGAACAATTCACTCACTGTCCTTACAGGTCCCTGGAAACAAGGACTTGCAGAGTGAAAGAAAAAAAACACTCTCCCTACCTACAGTTTTCTGTCCCTAGAAAAAATGTTTTTTTTAATCACAATATAGCACAAGGACAATTCACTCACTGTCCTTACAGGTCCCTGGAAACAAGGACTTGCAGAGTGAAATAAACTGACACTCTCCCTACCTACAGTTTTCTGTCCCTAGAATAAATGTTTTTTTTAAGCACAATATAGCACAAGGAGAATTCACTCACTGTCCTTCCAGGTCCCTGGAAACAAGGACTTGCAGAGTGAAATAAACTGACACTCTCCCTACCTACAGTTTTCTGTCCCTAGAATAAATGTTTTTTTTAAGCACAATATAGCACAAGGACAATTCACTCACTGTCCTTACAGGTCCCTGGAAACAAGGACTTGCAGAGTGAAAGAAAAAAAACACTCTCCCTACCTACAGTTTTCTGTCCCTAGAAAAAATGTTTTTTTTAATCACAATATAGCACAAGGACAATTCACTCACTGTCCTTCCAGGTCCCTGGAAACAAGGACTTGCAGAGTGAAATAAACTGACACTCTCCCTACCTACAGTTTTCTGTCCCTAGAATAAATGTTTTTTTTAAGCACAATATAGCACAAGGACAATTCACTCACTGTCCTTACAGGTCCCTGGAAACAAGGACTTGCAGAGTGAAAGAAAAAAAACACTCTCCCTACCTACAGTTTTCTGTCCCTAGAAAAAATGTTTTTTTTAATCACAATATAGCACAAGGACAATTCACTCACTGTCCTTACAGGTCCCTGGAAACAAGGACTTGCAGAGTGAAAGAAAAAAAACACTCTCCCTACCTACAGTTTTCTGTCCCTAGAAAAAATGTTTTTTTTAATCACAATATAGCACAAGGACAATTCACTCACTGTCCTTACAGGTCCCTGGAAACAAGGACTTGCAGAGTGAAATAAACTGACACTCTCCCTACCTACAGTTTTCTGTCCCTAGAATAAATGTTGTTTTTAAGCACAATATAGCACAAGGACAATTCACTCACTGTCCTTACAGGTCCCTGGAAACAAGGACTTGCAGAGTGAAAGAAAAAAAACACTCTCCCTACCTACAGTTTTCTGTCCCTAGAAAAAATGTTTTGTTTTAATCACAATATAGCACAAGGACAATTCACTCACTGTCCTTCCAGGTCCCTGGAAACAAGGACTTGCAGAGTGAAATAAACTGACACTCTCCCTACCTACAGTTTTCTGTCCCTAGAATAAATGTTTTTTTTAAGCACAATATAGCACAAGGACAATTCACTCACTGTCCTTACAGGTCCCTGGAAACAAGGACTTGCAGAGTGAAAGAAAAAAAACACTCTCCCTACCTACAGTTTTCTGTCCCTAGAAAAAATGTTTTTTTTAATCACAATATAGCACAAGGACAATTCACTCACTGTCCTTACAGGTCCCTGGAAACAAGGACTTGCAGAGTGAAATAAACTGACACTCTCCCTACCTACAGTTTTCTGTCCCTAGAATAAATGTTTTTTTTAAGCACAATATAGCACAAGGAGAATTCACTCACTGTCCTTCCAGGTCCCTGGAAACAAGGACTTGCAGAGTGAAATAAACTGACACTCTCCCTACCTACAGTTTTCTGTCCCTAGAATAAATGTTTTTTTTAAGCACAATATAGCACAAGGACAATTCACTCACTGTATTTACAGGTCCCTGGAAACAAGGACTTGCAGAGTGAAAGAAAAAAAACACTCTCCCTACCTACAGTTTTCTGTCCCTAGAAAAAATGTTTTTTTTAATCACAATATAGCACAAGGACAATTCACTCACTGTCCTTACAGGTCCCTGGAAACAAGGACTTGCAGAGTGAAATAAACTGACACTCTCCCTACCTACAGTTTTCTGTCCCTAGAATAAATGTTTTTTTTAAGCACAATATAGCACAAGGAGAATTCACTCACTGTCCTTCCAGGTCCCTGGAAACAAGGACTTGCAGAGTGAAAGAAAAAAAACACTCTCCCTACCTACAGTTTTCTGTCCCTAGAAAAAATGTTTTTTTTAATCACAATATAGCACAAGGACAATTCACTCACTGTCCTTCCAGGTCCCTGGAAACAAGGACTTGCAGAGTGAAATAAACTGACACTCTCCCTACCTACAGTTTTCTGTCCCTAGAATAAATGTTTTTTTTAAGCACAATATAGCACAAGGACAATTCACTCACTGTCCTTACAGGTCCCTGGAAACAAGGACTTGCAGAGTGAAAGAAAAAAAACACTCTCCCTACCTACAGTTTTCTGTCCCTAGAAAAAATGTTTTTTTTAATCACAATATAGCACAAGGACAATTCACTCACTGTCCTTCCAGGTCCCTGGAAACAAGGACTTGCAGAGTGAAATAAACTGACACTCTCCCTACCTACAGTTTTCTGTCCCTAGAATAAATGTTTTTTTTAAGCACAATATAGCACAAGGACAATTCACTCACTGTCCTTACAGGTCCCTGGAAACAAGGACTTGCAGAGTGAAAGAAAAAAAACACTCTCCCTACCTACAGTTTTCTGTCCCTAGAAAAAATGTTTTTTTTAATCACAATATAGCACAAGGACAATTCACTCACTGTCCTTACAGGTCCCTGGAAACAAGGACTTGCAGAGTGAAAGAAACTGACACTGTCCCTACCTACAGTTTTCTGTCCCTAGAATAAATGTTTTTTTTAAGCACACTATAGCACAAGGACAATTCACTCACTGTCCTTACAGGTCCCTGGAAACAAGGACTTGCAGAGTGAAAGAAAAAAAACACTCTCCCTACCTACAGTTTTCTGTCCCTAGAAAAAATGTTTTTTTTTAATCACAATATAGCACAAGGACAATTCACTCACTGTCCTTACAGGTCCCTGGAAACAAGGACTTGCAGAGTGAAAGAAAAAAAACACTCTCCCTACCTACAGTTTTCTGTCCCTAGAAAAAATGTTTTTTTTAATCACAATATAGCACAAGGACAATTCACTCACTGTCCTTACAGGTCCCTGGAAACAAGGACTTGCAGAGTGAAATAAACTGACACTCTCCCTACCTACAGTTTTCTGTCCCTAGAATAAATGTTTTTTTTAAGCACAATATAGCACAAGGACAATTCACTCACTGTCCTTACAGGTCCCTGGAAACAAGGACTTGCAGAGTGAAAGAAACTGACACTCTCCCTACCTACAGTTTTCTGTCCCTAGAATAAATGTTTTTTTAAGCACAATATAGCACAAGGACAATTCACTCACTGTCCTTACAGGTCCCTGGAAACAAGGACTTGCAGAGTGAAAGAAACTGACACTGTCCCTACCTACAGTTTTCTGTCCCTAGAATAAATGTTTTTTTTAAGCACACTATAGCACAAGCACAAAACACACTGACACTCTCCCTACCTATCCTTCTCTTTCCCTAAACTAAAGGAATCCAGGTTAAGCAAGAAAGAAATAACAGTCACTGTCCCTGCCTATGCTGCTCTATCCCTGCTCCGGAACACACTACACTAGGCCGCCGTGCTGGCGGCCTTTTATAGTGTGGGGCGTGTACTAAACACCCTCAGCAATAATTGGCCACAGGCATCCTGCCTGTGGCCAATCATTGCTCTCCTCGCTGCCGGCGCTGTGATTGGCCAAGCATGCGGGGTCACAGTGCATGCTTGGCCAATCACAGCGCCTGGATGACACTGCGATGGCGTAGTGCATTGTGGGCCGTTCGCGTCACTCGAATTTGGCGCGAACGGCCCAAATCGTTCGATCTTCGTCGAACGATCGAACAGCCGATGTTCGAGTCGAACGTATGTTCGACTCGAACACGAAGCTCATCCCTAATCCTGAGCTTCCGGTGACCAGTGAAAGCGGTAGCCCTGGCGTGTCAGTTGGGTTATAGGTGCCACAATAGAGGAGAACCCCACAATGAACCTCCTGTAGAAGTTGGCGAAACCTATAAACCGTTGTACCCCTTTCTTGTCTGTTGGGGCTGGCCATTCCTGGATAGCTTTGACTTTCTGCGGGTCCATTGCAACCCCATTGGTAGAAATAATAAATCCCAAAAATTGCACAGTGGTTTTCTCAAAGTCACATTTCTCGGCCTTGAGGTAAAGTCTATGTTCTCGGAGAATAGTGAGGACCTTGATGACATGGATTCGGTGCAGTTCAAGGGAGGACGAAAAAATAAGAATATCGTCTAAGTAGACTACTAGGAAGTCGTCCAAGTGTTCACGGAAAATGTCATTGGCCAGGTGCTGGAAAGTAGCTGGGGTGTTGCAAAGCCCGAATGGCATGACCAAGTATTCAAAATGACCGAACCTAGATCTAAAAGCCGTCTTCCATTCGTCTCCAGCCCTGATCCGGATGAGGTTGTAGGCCCCTCGAAGGTCCAGTTTAGAGAAGATCCGAGCTGATCGGAATCGTTGGAACAACTCCGGGATGAGAGGAAGCGGGTATCTATTTTTAATAGTAATTTTATTTAATTCCCTATAGTCGATGCAGGGCCTCAGAGTCCCGTCTTTCTTTTCAACGAAAAAGATTCCGGCACCGGCTGGGGAAGAAGAGGGGCGAATGAATTTCTTTTCCAGATTTTCCTCAATGTAAGACTTGAGGGCCTTCAACTCAGATTCGGACAAGGGAAAGATGCGGCCGAATGGAATTTTGGAGCCAGGCAGAAGGTCAATGGGACAATCGTAGGGACGATGTGGAGGTAGGCGGTCGGCCTGCTGTTTGTCGAAGACGTCCTGGAATTCTAAGTATGCTGATGGAACATGTGGTAGGTTATCCAGTTGAGGGGTTAAAGTAGCACAGACAGTTGGAAGTGCGGGAAGACAGTGTTGGGAACAATACGAAGAAGTGAAGTTAACTTCCCTTTTGGCCCAGTTTATATGAGGCTCATGTGCTTGTAACCAGGGGAGGCCCAGGATGATGGGAAACATGGGAGATGGGATGAGGTCAAATCGAAGGTATTCTTGGTGGCCTGAATCCGTGATAGCAAGGACGGGTTTTGTTTCTTGCGTAATTACCCCTGAACGAGGCAGGGATCCATCCGCCAGACGAACCTGAAGATAACGGTCCTTGGTTTGCAGAGGAAAGTGAAGTTGGGAAGCAAGTGAAGAGTCCAGAAAGCAGCTGCAGGCTCCTGAATCAATAATCGCCGGTAGGCGGGTTGCTCCTGTTGGTAGCTGTAGAGAAATAGAAAGAACAACATAAGTCTGTGGTAAGCCAGAAACTTGGTAGTTCAAAGTGTCTTTGAGGGTACACTTACTAGGTCTCACTGGGCAGCTCCGAAGGAAATGGCCAGTACCCCCGCAGTAAAGACACAGATTGGCCTGACGCCTGCGCTGCTTTTCCTCAGGAGAAAGGGGAGGACGAACCAGACCAAGCTGCATGGGTTCAGGCTCGGGAGGAGAAGATGCTGTAGGAACTTGGATGGGTGGGTAGGCAGGAGCTGATCGGGGCAAAGTCCAGTTTGGACGGGTAGTCTGGAAACGCTCAGAACGCCGCTCCCGCAGGCGTCTGTCAAGCTGAGTGACAGACTGGATCAAATCTTCCAGAGTAGTTGGAACACCAATCCTGGCCAGCTCGTCTTTAAGAGCCTCAGACAGTCCTTGGCGATATTGGTATTTAAGGGCCGTCTCATTCCAGCCAGTGTCAGCTGACCATTTCCGGAATTCTGCCGTGTAGTCCTCCACCGGCCTTCTCCCCTGGGTTAAACTGTGGAGAACAGACTCAGCTGTAGCTGATCGCTGAGGATCGTCATACAGCTGCGCCATACTCTCGAAGAAGGTGTCCACGGAATCTAGTATGGGGCTGCTTTGCTCCATCAGGCCATGGGCCCAGGCCTGAGGTTCGTCGGTTAGAAGGGAGATGACGAACCCCACCTTTACCACTTCTGAAGAGAAAGTCCTGGGTTGAAGGGCGAAGTAAAGAGAACATGCATTTTTGAAAGCCCGATATTTCTTACGGACGCCAGAAAATCGCTCAGGCAGGGGGACCCTGGGTTCAGGGGTAGCCATTACTACGGTGGGATTTGCCTGATTTTGAGACGTGGAGGCAACATTGGCAACGGTAGCAGCTGGTGATGCTGGTCCTGTAGCTCCAGTAAGTAGCTGAAAGCGGCCATCCATTTGGACATAACCTTCTTGTAATTTCTGAACCGCATCGGTTAGTGCGGTGACTTGCTGACATAGGGTCTCGAACGGTGAACGCACCCTGTCGGCCTCAGACATCTGGCTGGTTTGTACTGTAAGGGTATGTACTTACCGAGGCCGAGATGCCGAGAGTGGTTCACCTTTGCGACTTGACGCACTCCACCCCCCCGGAGTTGAGACAGGGAGTGGATGGCGAGAAGCGGCACCGGCTACCGGCAGGTGGTGGGTACTTGTAGACGGTCCGGTAGTGCTGAGTAGACTGAAGAAACAGGCTTCAAGCAGGAACTAGCCGGATTGGTAAAGTTCAAACAGCAGGAGATAATGGAAGCCGGTGCAGGTTGAGTCCGGGTTGCAATTGCAAGGTAACAGTCCCGGCTGGGGGTCTAGCACAGTAAAAGGCAACAAGTCCAGAGAATACCGGGAACCAGGCAGGAGTTCAAAGGAAACGCGGAAGTCCAAAAGGTACAAGCAGGAGGTCAAGGATTGTAGACAGGCAGCAGATCCGAGTCACAGGCCGAGGGTCAAACACAGGAGAAGGCCGAAGTCCGTATAGCAAGCCGAGGGTCAGGTCCAGGAGAGAGATCAGAGGAGTCAAGCCAGTCCGGGTCACAAGGAGATTTTCAAGATAGTTTTCCAGAGTCTTGGGTATACAGGAAAGCTGACAAACCAGCAACTTGTCAGTGCAACTGGGTCTCTTTAAATAGGCCCGCCTGGATTCCTATTGGTGCGCCACCGCGCATGCGCGCGCGCCGCTGCGTCGGCGCGCGCACCCGAGGACGTAGAAGCGCCGTCCCGCGCACGCGCATGCGCCGAAGCATCATTCCGCCGCGCGTGCGCATTGGGCGCTGATTGGCGCCGTTGGACGGATTTCCCTGACAAGCACACTGATAGTTTCCACGAGTGTCCTTCTCTGTCCCTAAACTCAAGGATTTCAATTATGGTTCAGCAAGATTGGTTTAGAACAGAATAGCACACTGACACTTTCCCTCACTGTCCTTCTCTGTCCCTACAAACAAGGTTTAGCACAGAATAACACACTGACACTCTCCCTACCTATCCTTATTTGTCCCTAAACACAAGGAATCCAGGATTAGTAAAGGAAAAAAAATGACACTGTCCCTGCCTATGCTTCTCTTTCCCTGCTCCGGAATACACTACACAAGGCCGCCGCGCTGGCGGCCTTTTATAGTGTGGGGCGTGTACTAAACCCCCTCAGCAATAATTGGCCACAGGCATCCTGCCTGTGGCCAATCATTGCTCTCCTCGCTGCCGGCGCTGTGATTGGCCAAGCATGCGGGGTCACAGTGCACGCTTGGCCAATCACAGCGCCTGGATGACACTGCGATGGCGTAGTGCATTGTGGGCCATTCGCGTCACTCGAATTTGGTGCGAACGGCCCAAATCGTTCAATCTTCGTCGAACGATCGAACACGAAGCTCATCCCTAATATATATATCCATTTATAATAAGAGGGGAGGAAGTTCGGGACTTTAAATGAGGCACATAGGTAGAACAATCACTTGAAAAAACAAGTTTTAATAAATAGACACAAGTTATACAAATATCTCGGCCAGCAGGCTCCATATAGAGATGGTTATAAAAAGTAAAAATTTGCGCTAGGTGCAAAGTGATTAAAAAAAATAAATAAATGAATATGTCCCTTAAGGAAACCTGCTGCTAAACACCAAAAAAACCTTTGATATAAGGTACAAACAAAATGAGTATACAAAAATAGTGTAGCGCTGGAAAGAACTGTATATATCTATACCAGGCTTTCTCAACCTTTTAACCCTAGAGGAACCCCAAAAATTATTTTCATGTCTCGAGGAACCCTTACTAAAACCAAATCATCAGGGCTCAATAGGAACAATGCTCCTTATATTGGTGGTCAATAAGAAGAATGTCCCCCTTAAAGTGGTGTTCAGAATGCCACCCTTAAAGACAGCTAAAGAGATATTTGGTGTCATGCTGCTGGCTTTGCCAAGTGGTGCTGAACCTTGAACTCTGTAGGCATCATCAAATAGTCCTTAATTTAGGTCAAATAGGTGGTTCATCAGCCACAGCTCAAGGAACCCCTAGCAACCTCTGGAGGAACCCCAGGGTTCCACGGAACCCTGGTTGAGAATGGCTGATCTATACAGTTAAAATTAAATACGTGAAAAAAGTATCAAAAACACTAATAAAACAATACAAATAAACCAATCAAGTTCATAAGTGCCCGTGAAGAAAGAAGATTATAAAATAAATGTGTAGAGGATTTCCTCTATATTGATGATAAGAGTTCCACAGAGAAGATATCCGATGAAGCTGGCAAGTGCTATTCCAACAATAAGTGAAGATCCCGCCACCAAAGTGAGAAATGAAGGCTTACCAAACAGCCTGCGACCGCCCTTCTCAGGGGGGTCAAAACAAGCTTAGTAGAGCGATGTTCACTCCATGGAAGGCAGAGAAATTCCAGTGAAGACACTTCATCCACAATAGGCGAGTCTCCAGAGACGTGTCTGCACAGCTGATCCAATTCGGAGATGAAAAACACTCTTGATTGATCAGAGTGAATAATCCTCAGCAGTTAAAACGATGTCCAAAGAGAAAAAAGAAAAACTTTCCATAGTGTAGCATTCATCAGGGAAGTTTTATTAGAAATGAACAGGAGAGAAAACAGCTCTCACATAGGTATATAAAAATAATGATAAAACGAGAAAATCCTTGCAAGGAAATAAAAAAGCTCTGAGTTTCTGTCAAAGGCTGATTCGCGGGCACTTATGAACTTGATTGGTTTATTTGTATTGTTTTATTAGTGTTTTTGATACTTTTTTGATACTTTTTTCACGTATTTAATTTTAACTGTATAGATATATACAGTTCTTTCCAGCGCTACACTATTTTTGTATATCCATATAGAGATATAAGTCAACAGCAATGATTAAAATAGCTACATAACATCATATATGATAACATCAAGCATCTAGGGTAGCCTATAGGTTCACAAGGCCATTGGCTCGACGCGTTTCGGCGACTGTAGCGCCTCATCAGGAGCAGATGCATAAAATCTGAAAAAACATTGTACATAAAGATAAGGACCAATAGAGGTATTCGGAACTCTCAAAAAGGGTAAAAAAGAAGAAAAAAGGAAAAAACATATAAATAGGTATAAAGAGATTTTAAAGTCCCACTTTTCCCCCTTCCCCAATTCCCTCCTTTATGAATATATCCATGTCAACTATATATACAGTGGGTACGGAAAGTATTCAGACCCCCTTAAATTTTTCTCTCTTTGTTATATTGCAGCCATTTTCTAAAATTATTTAAGTTGATTTTTTTCCTCATTAATGTACACACAGCCCCCCATAATGTACACACAGCACCCCATAATGTACACACAGACCCCCATAATGTACACACAGCACCCCATAATGTACACACAGCCCCCCATATTGTACACACAGCCCCCCCCATAATGTACACACAGCACCCCATAGTGACAGAAAAACACAGAATTGTTGACATTTTTGCAGATTTATTAAAAAAGAAAAAGGTGAAATCTCACATGCTCCTAAGTATTCAGACCCTTTGCTCAGTATTTAGTATTTGCACCCTTTTGATGAGTCTTTTTGGGAAAGAGGCAACAAGTTTTTCACACCTGGATTTGGGGATCCTCTGCCATTCCTCCTTGCAGATCCTCTCCAGTTCTGTCAGGTTGGATGGTAAACGTTGGTGGACGGCCATTTTTAGGTCTCCCCAGAGATGCTAAATTGGGTGTAAGTCGGGGCTCTGGCTGGGCCATTCAAGAACAGTCACGGAGTTGTTGTGAAGCCGCTCCTTTGTTATTTTAGCTGTGTGCTTAGGGTCATGTTGGGAGGTAAACCTTCGGCCCAGTCCGAGGTCCTGAGCACTCTGGAGAAGGGTTTCCTCCAGGATATCCCTGTACTTGGCCGCATTCATCTTTCCCTCGATTGCAACCAGTCGTCCTGTCCCTGCAGCTGAAAAACACCCCCACAGCATGATGCTGCCACCACCATGCTTCACAGTTGGGACTGTATTGGACAGGTGATGAGCAGTGCCTGGTTTTCTCCACACATACCGCTTAGAATTAAGGACAAAAAGTTCTATCTTGGTCTCATCAGACCAGAGAATCTTATTTCTCACCATCTTGGAGTCCTTCAGGTGTTTATTAGCAAACTCCATGTGGCTTTCATGTGTCTTGTACTGAGGAGAGGCTTCCGTCGGGCCACTCTGCCATACAGCCCCGACTGGTGGAGGGCTGCAGTGATGGTTGACTTTCTACAACTTTCTCCCATCTCCCAACTGCATCTCTGGAGCTCAGCCACAGTGATCTTTGGGTTCTTCTTTACCTCTCTCACCAAGGCTCTCCTCCCCCGATAGCTCAGTTTGGCTGGACGGCCAGCTCTAGGAAGGGTTCTTGTCGTCCCAAACGTCTTCCATTTAAGGATTATGGAGGCCACTGTGCTCTTAGGAACCTTAAGTGCAGCAGAATTCAATCCATCCACTGTAGCCAATCAATGGCCAGGCTGAACGGCGAGGAGGATGTCGGGGCTGAGCGCGGGACTTTCGAGGGGTCAGGTAAGTAAAACGGGGGCTCGGGGGGGGGGCGGTATTGTCGGATGTTTTTTCACCTTAATGCATAGGATGCATTAAGGTGAAAAAACTTTTTCCTTTACAACCCCTTTAAGGGGGTCTGAATACTTTCCATACCCACTGTATATCCATGAGTTCTAGTGTATAGTATACTCATTTTAATCATTTTGGGGGATTTTATGATGCTTTATACAATAATACAGTCTATATATGGTTTTTTATGAAGGCTGTTTATTGTTTTTGTTCTGAGTTGGAAGTCAAAGCTCCTTCAAAGTCCCACATATTTCTTTTTTCAGTTTTTCTTAAACTGTGGCTCAACCACTTGCATTTACCCTCCTGTGTGATCTGTGGTATTCAACTGCTGCTGGATGGTGAATATTTCTGCAGAACATTCGTGCAAAGAGTCTACAGGATGTGCAGAGTGCAGGGAGAGGGCGCCTAAGCAAAGGGTAGCCCAGTGCCTAAGAGTCAGTGGTCAGAACTTCTGCCTTGAAGCAATGGTGTCCTTGGTTCAAATCCTGACCAGAACACTATATGCATGGAGTTTGCATCATCTCCCTGAGTTTGCATGAGTTTCCTTCCACACTCTACAGATATGCTGCTGGGTTACTGTCTAGGTGAGCCCTGGTGTGTGCATGTGAGGCAGGGACATTAGATTGTCAGCTCCCTGAGGGCAGGGACTGGTGTGAATGATCAGTATGTAAAGAGCTGCGTACATTGTTGGCACTATATGAATACCTGTAGGGAACATCTGCACTTTAAAAAAGAAATAAAAAACGATCGATCAGTGTTCTACAAAAATTAGTCAACTTTATACGAATGTTTAATTCTATTTCAATTCAAATAACATTTTCCCTTGTTGATTCAATTGTATTATGACACCGCCACATTTTGTTTTAAGCTCCATTTGTCTCTCTTTCCATTGATTGATCAAAAGGTAAAACTATCAACACAGCACATCAAGTGGTAATAAAACCCAAAAGCAAACTTTTTATCATTCCCAGACATTGGAATTCTAGTGTCATTCCCAGTATTGACCACATGCCTACCGGGCACTTTCACCCCCTTCCTGCCCAGGCCAATTTTCAGTTTTCAGCGCTGTCGCACGTTGAATGACAATTGCGCGGTCATATAACACTGTACTCATATGACATTTTTATTATTTTTTTTTCACACAAATAGAGCTTTCTTTTGGTGGTATTTAATCACCTCTGCGGTTTTTTATTTTTGCTTAACAAAATGAAAAAAGACCGAAAATGTTGAAAAAAAAAATGTTTTTCTTAGTTTCTGTTATTAAATTTTGGAAAACATAAATTTTCTCCTTCACTAATGGGCGCTGATGAGGAGGCACTGATGGGCACTGATAGGCACAGATGAGGCGGCACTGGTGGGCATTGATAAGCGGCACTGATAAGCACCGATGAGGCAGCACTGATGGGCATTGATAAGGTGGCACTGATGGGCTCTGAGGAGGCACAGATGAGGCTGCATTGATATGCGGCACTGATAGACAACACTAATAGGCGGCACTGGTGGGCAACACCAAGGGGCGGCACTGATGGTACTGATAGGCGGCACTGATGGGCACTGATAAGCACTGATGAAATGGCACTGATGGGCACTGAGGAGGCACAGAGGAGGCTGCATTGATATGCGGCACTGATAGACAACACTTATAGGTGGCACTTGTGGGCGACACCAAGGGGCGGCACTGATGGTACTGAAAAGCACTGATGAAATGGCACTGATGGGCACTGAGGAGGCACTGATGAGGCTGCATTGATATGTGGCAATGAATCGCACTGATAGATGACACTAATAGGCGGCACTGGTGGGCAACACTAAGGGGCGGCACTGATGGTACTGATAAGCGGCACTGATGAGGCTGCATTGATATGCGGCACTGATAGGCACTGATAGGCGACACTAAGGGACGGCACTGATGGTACTGATAGGTGGCACTGATGGGCACTGATAGGCACTAAGGAGCAGGGAATTCCCCATCAGGAATTTTGGGGCCCCTTACACAGCTTCAGGCATGGGCCCCCTGGAGCAGAGGAGAACCGGAGGGGTGCTGCCGCCGCAAATTGTTGAGGTCAGGGGGGCTTTGGGTGCTGACGAACAAAAAAAAAACAAAAGAGCAAAAAAAAACAAAAGAACAAAAAAAAAAGGGGGGTTGCCATCCGGGGGTCTGGGGACCTCAGGGCCTCTGGGGAGCTCTGGGCCCCTTACAAAAAAAAAAAAAGAATTATAAAAAAAAATTATAAAAAAAAAGGGGGGTTGCCATCCAGGGCTCTGGGGACCTCTGGGCCCCTTACAAAAAAAATATTAAATTATAAAAAAGAATAAAAAAAAAAAAAATTATTAAAAAAAAAGGGGGGGGGGGTTCATGTCAGCACTCAAGGTCTCAGGTTGCATATCCCACTGAGAAACTGATCATACAGAGGTACGATGCCACAGCGCTAGTGGTTCTCAAGTGGTTTGTAGGCTTGTGCAATTCGTTTCGTAACGAATCGAAATTCGCCCGAATTTAGCAACTTTCGGACATTCGGAAGCATTCGAATTTCCGAACAAAGAAATTACGAATAAAACCGAATCCGAAATAAATTATACCGCAAATAGCGAATGCCCGAATGTCTTCGGCATAATTTGTTATGAAAAAAGTTCCGAATGTACGAATCCATTGGAAGCCCAATAACACTCTGCTCTGCTCTCTGCTTCTCCCTCACCGTGCTGAACTCCCTCTCAAAATGGTATACAGGGGCGGAGACTATAGCCGCATGTAAAAAACAAAAGTAAAATACGAGATTTTGAATCGTTACAAATAACCGCTATGTATTTAGAAAAGTACAAATCCATTCGAAGCACATTAGGCATAATAGGCAGCGTCGTTGTGAGAGAGACACAGAAAATTACGAATCAACGAAACCAAAAAAAGTTAGGAAAGTAGGAGTTGTGTCCAGAATCAACGAAAAACAATGTACTCTACCGAAAGTACGAATTATAAATCAACTAAAAATAAGGCTTTACATTAATACCAATCATCCCGATTCAACGAAAAATGTCGCTTGCGAAAATACGAACACGCAAAATTACGAACGATTACGAATCAACAGGAACGAAAAGAAGCAAACCGAAACTAAACAAATTTTTCCGTTTTGCACAAGAAACGAACCGAAACTTGTGCACAAGTCTAGTGGTTTGTATTCTTGTTTACTCTTACTGAGCCTCCACCCAGATGCAGAACCCCTAACCTGCCACAGTGCCTCATATCTCCCATAGTTACCCCCAAACATCCAACCTCCCACAGTGCAACCCAGCCTACCACAGTACCCCCCCCAGCCTACTGCAGTGCCCCCCAGCCTATTAACCCTAACCCCTTCAGCCTTCCATAGTAGGGATGAGCTCGGTGTTCGAGTCGAACATACGTTCGACTCGAACATCGGGTGTTCGATCGTTCGGCGAACATCGAACGATTTGGGCCGTTCGCGCCAAATTCGAGTGACGCGAACTGCCCACAATACACTGCGCCATCGCAGTGCAATCCCGGCTCTGCGATTGGCCAAGCATGCACTGTGACCCCGCATGCTTGGCCAATCACAGCGCCGGCAGCGAGGAGAGCAATGATTGGCCCAGGCAGGATGCCTGTGGCCAATTATAGCTGAGGGGGTTTAGTACACGCCCCACACTATAAAAGGCCGCCAGCGCGGCGGCCTCGTGTAGTGTATTCCGGCGCAGGGAAAGAGAAGGATAGGCAGGGACAGTGTCAGTGTCATATTCTTTGCTAAACCTTGTGTGTAGGGACAGAGAAGGATAGGCAGGGAGAGTGTCAGTGTCATATTCTTTGCTAAAGCTTGTGTGCAGGGAGAGAGAAGGATAGGCAGGGGACGGTGTCAGTGTCATTGTTGCTAAGCCTCCTGCACATTATACACCTGAAGCTAGCCCGTATTGCTGTGTTTTCCTGGTGTGTTACACTACCAGGCATTTTCAGCACTTACAGCGGATGTAGTGTGCCTCCTGCACATTATACACCTGAAGCTAGCCCGTATTGCTGTGTTTTCCTGGTGTGTTACACTACCAGGCATTTGCAGCACTTACAGCGGACGTAGTGTGCCTCCTGCACATTAAACACCTGAAGCTAGGCTGTATTGCTGTGTTTTCCTGGTGTGTTACACTACCAGGCATTTGCAGCATTTGCAGCACTTATAGCAGGCGTAGTGTCATTCCATGCAAAATATACTCCTAAAACTAGGCCGTATTGCTGTGTTTTCCTAGTGTGTTACACCAACAGGCATTTGCAGCATTTGCAGCACTTATAGCAGGCGTAGTGTCATTCCATGCAAAATATACTCCTGAAACTAGGCCGTATTGCTGTGTTTTCCTAGTGTGTTACACCAACAGGCATTTGCAGCACTTATAGCAGGCGTAGTGTCATTCCATGCAAAATATACTCCTGAAACTAGGCCGTATTGCTGTGTTTTCCTAGTGTGTTACACCAACAGGCATTTGCAGCATTTGCAGCACTTATAGCAGGCGTAGTGTCATTCCATGCAAAATATACTCCTGAAACTAGGTCGTATCACTGTGTTTTCCTAGTGTGTTACACCAACAGGCATTTGCAGCACTTATAGCAGGCGTAGTGTCATTCCATGCAAAATATACTCCTGAAACTAGGCCGTATTGCTGTGTTTTCCTAGTGTGTTACACCAACAGGCATTTGCAGCATTTGCAGCACTTATAGCAGGCGTAGTGTCATTCCATGCAAAATATACTCCTGAAACTAGGCCGTATTGCTGTGTTTTCCTAGTGTGTTACACCAACAGGCATTTGCAGCACTTATAGCAGGCGTAGTGTCATTCCATGCAAAATATACTCCTGAAACTAGGCCGTATTGCTGTGTTTTCCTAGTGTGTTACACCAACAGGCATTTGCAGCATTTGCAGCACTTATAGCAGGCGTAGTGTCATTCCATGCAAAATATACTCCTAAAACTAGGCCGTATCACTGTGTTTTCCTAGTGTGTTACACCAACAGGCATTTGCAGCACTTATAGCAGGCGTAGTGTCATTCCATGCAAAATATACTCCTGAAACTAGGCCGTATTGCTGTGTTTTCCTAGTGTGTTACACCAACAGGCATTTGCAGCATTTGCTGCACTTATAGCAGGCGTAGTGTCATTCCATGCAAAATATACTCCTAAAACTAGGCCGTATTGCTGTGTTTTCCTAGTGTGTTACACCAACAGGCATTTGCAGCATTTGCAGCACTTATAGCAGGCGTAGTGTCATTCCATGCAAAATATACTCCTGAAACTAGGCCGTATTGCTGTGTTTTCCTAGTGTGTTACACCAACAGGCATTTGCAGCACTTATAGCAGGCGTAGTGTCATTCCATGCAAAATATACTCCTGAAACTAGGCCGTATTGCTGTGTTTTCCTAGTGTGTTACACCAACAGGCATTTGCAGCATTTGCTGAACTTATAGCAGGCGTAGTGTCATTCCATGCAAAATATACTCCTAAAACTAGGCCGTATTGCTGTGTTTTCCTAGTGTGTTACACCAACAGGCATTTGCAGCATTTGCAGCACTTATAGCAGGCGTAGTGTCATTCCATGGAAAATATACTCCTGAAACTAGGCCGTATTGCTGTGTTTTCCTAGTGTGTTACACCAACAGGCATTTGCAGAATTTGCAGCACTTATAGCAGGCGTAGTGTCATTCCATGCAAAATATACTCCTGAAGCTAGGCTGTATTGCTGTGTTTTCCTAGTGTGTTACACCAACAGGCATTTGCAGAATTTGCAGCACTTATAGCAGGCGTAGTGTCATTCCTCCAAAATATACTCCTGAAGCTAGGCCTTATTGCTGGTTTTCCCATCTCCCTGCAGGCCATTAGAATGTCTGGAAGGCAAACAAGGAGAGGCAGACAGTCAGGACCCAATAAAAGAGGGCAAGCAGGCTCTGTGTCTAGAGACAACAGTGCTGGTCGTGGACGCGATGCATCGCCATCAGCACGTGGCCATGGGACACGCTTGTCCTTCTTTTCGGCAGCTGGACGTGTTGAGCCGCATCATGCCGAAGACTTGGTAGAGTGGATGACCAAGCCCTCCTCATCCTCCTCATCCTCTCTCACCCAGGCTCAGGGTACTGGCAAAGCAGCTGCCAAAGCGTCCTCATCCCTGGTATCAATGTCATCATCAGTCACTCCTTCCCTAGACCCACCATGTCCTCCTGATGAGTCCCCCGAACTGTTTGAGCACAGTGTTGGGTACATGCTCCAGGAGGATGCCCAGCGTTTCGAAGGGTCTGATGATGATACCCAGCTAGAGGAAGGCAGTAGCATGAGAGCAGAGAGAGGGGATGCTCAAGAAGGACACCAATCTGGCAGTCATGTTCCAGCAGCTGCAGCATACTGCCAGATTGGTTCCAGTGATGAGGAGGGAGGGGATGATGAGGTCACTGACTCCACATGGGTGCCTAATAGGAGAGAGGAGGAGGAGGAGGAGGAGGAGGCACATCTCCAACGAGGCAGGATGCCCTTGGGGGGCCAGCGTAAGGGCAGCACAACGACGGATTCACACCGCAGAGCTCCGCCTGTGCAGGGCGCTGCCTCTGCCCGTTATTCAAAAAGTTCTTTGGTGTGGGCCTTTTTTGAGGCGAGTGCATCAGATCGCACAGCTGCTGTTTGCAACATATGTCTCAAGCGTATATCGCGTGGCCAAAACATCAGCCGCTTGGGCACCACATGCTTGACCAGACATATGTTGACCTGCCATGCAGCTCGTTGGCAAGCCTACCTTAAAGACCCACACCAAAGAACAAAGCGGACCTCTCCTTGCACCGCATCAGCTGAGATCTCCAACCCCACTATACCTTCAGTCCTCTCTGAAACCTGCACTGAGAGGAATGAAGGTGTAGAATTAGGTGTGTCACAGCCAAGTACTTGCGGGCACTCTGCTAGCAGTACACTGACGTCCGATTCTAGCAGGCAAATTTCCCTGCCCCAGCTGCTGGACCGTCAAAAGAAGTTCACTCCCAGCCATCCACATGCCCAGCGGTTGAATGCTAGCTTGGCTAAATTGCTAGCGCTTCAACTGCTGCCTTTTCAGTTGGTAGACTCGGCCCCCTTCCATGAGTTTGTGCAATGTGCGGTTCCTCAGTGGCAGGTTCCCAAACGCCACTTTTTCTCACGGAAGGCGATTCCGACTCTCTACCGGCATGTGGAAGGCAATGTCTTGGCCTCGCTGGACAGGACGGTCAGTGGTAAGGTGCATATTACCGCTGACTCATGGTCCAGCAGGCATGGACAGGGACGTTACCTTTCTTTCACGGCCCATTGGGTCACTCTTTTGGCAGCTGGGAAGGATGCAGGACAAGGTGCAGTAGTGTTGGAGGTTGTTCCGCCGCCACGCCTCCAAAATGCTACTACTGGTTGTGACACACCTCTCTCCTCCACCCCCTCCTCTTCTTCTTCCTCCATGGCCTCTTCCTGTGCTTTGTCCTCGGAACCAGCGGTGCTCCGTAGGCGTTCAAGGGGCTACGCAAGTACGCAGGCAAAAAGATGCCATGCCGTGCTTGCGCTGGTGTGTTTGGGGGACAGGAGCCACACTGGGGCAGAGGTCCTGTCTGCTCTGCAGGGGCAGGCCGAGAGGTGGTTGACTCCACGCCAGCTTAAGCCAGGAATGGTGGTTTGCGACAATGGCACCAACCTCCTCTCCGCCCTCCGACAGGGACAACTGACCCATGTGCCCTGTGTGGCTCACGTCCTTAACCTGGTGGTGCAGCGGTTCTTGGGCAGGTACCCGGGCTTACAGGATGTCCTGAGGCAGGCCAGGAAAGTCTGTGTGCATTTCCGCAGATCTTATAATGCCAGTGCTCGCCTGGCTGAGCTACAAAAGGAGTTGAACCTGCCCAAGAACCGCCTTATATGTGACATGCCCACCAGGTGGAACTCAACGTTGGCCATGCTGCAGCGCCTGCACACGCAGCAGAGGGCCATCAATGAGTACCTGTGCGACTACGGCACCAGGACAGGGTCAGGGGAGCTCGGGTTTTTTTCACCACGCCAGTGGGGCATGATCAGGGATGCATGCACTGTCCTGGCACCATTTGAGGAGGCCACGAGGATGGTGAGCAGTGACAGTGCATGCATCAGTGACACTGTACCTCTTGTCCACCTGTTGGAACATACGCTGCGTGGAATAATGGACAGGGCACTTGAGGCAGAACAAAGACAGGAAGAGGAGGACTTCCTTGCCTCTCAAGGCCCCCTTTACCCAGACAGTGTTCCTTCTGTCCCACCCATCGCACAGGAAGAGGAGGAGGAGGAGGAGGAGGATTGTGTCAGCATGGAGGTGGAGCCTGGCACTCAGCATCATCAGCAGCAGTCTTTCAGAGATGATTTACAGTCCCAAGAAACCCGTGGACTTGTACGTGGCTGGGAGGAGGTGGCTGCGGATCATGTCGTCCTTAGTGACACAGAGGACTCCGGACTGAATGCCTCAGCTAACCTACGCTGCATGGCCTCCCTGATCCTGCAAAGTCTGCGGAAGGATCCTCGTATTCTTGGGATCAAGGAGAGGGACCATTACTGGCTAGCCACTCTCCTTGATCTACGGTACAAGGGTAAGGTTGCGGACCTTATCTTACCATCGCAGAGGGAGCAGAGGATGAGACAACTCCGGGAGGCCTTGCAGAAAGGTCTGTGCAACGCGTTCCCAGAGACTGGGAGGTTACAAACTCCTGGTCCTGGACAACGAGTTGCTGAGGCTTCGGTCAGTCAAAGAAGGAGCGGTGGGGAAGGTGGCCGTCTGACCGATGCGTTCAGACAATTCTTTAGTCCGCAGCCCCAAAGTATGATCGGTTCCAGCAACCATCGCCAGCGTCTGATATACATGGTGCAGGAATACCTAGGGGCAAGGTCAGACTTGGACACCTTCCCCACCGAAAATCCTCTGGCTTACTGGGTCTTGAGGATGGATCACTGGCCAGAGCTTGCACAGTATGCAATTGAGCTACTGGCCTGTCCTGCATCCAGCGTTCTTTCAGAACGCACATTCAGTGCTGCTGGAGGATTTGTCACGGATCACAGGGTGCGCCTGTCCACCGACTCGGTTGATCGACTGACTTTCATAAAGATGAACCAGTCTTGGATCACCACCAGCTACCACACACCTGAAGCTGATATAACAGACTAATTGATTTTCAAATGTCACATCCCTTCAAGACTGATGCTGATGCTGAGTGACTGTGCTGTTATGTTGACTGGCTATCCTCCTCCTCCTCAATGATCCGATTGATGATGATAGCTTGGAAGAACATTTTTGTTTCTGGGTGCCGCCACCAGTGCCTAAGGCACAATTTTTCAGCCCCTGTTTAACAGGGGCATGTAATTACAATTTTTTATGCAATGCTTTGCAGCAGGGCTCATTCCTGCACTCCAACTAGAGTATCTGGGAGAGGTTGCAGTGTCGTGGCACCAGCACCAGTGCCTAAGGCCCAATTTTCAGCCCCTGTTTAACAGGGGCATGTAATTACAATTTTTTTATGCAATGCTTTGCAGCAGTGCTCATTCCTGCACTCCAACTAGAGTATCTGGGAGAGGTTGCAGTGTCGTGGGACCAGCACCAGGCCCAATTTTTCAGCCCCTGTTTAACAGGGGCGTGTAATTACAATTTTTGATGCAATACTTTGCAACAGGGCTCATTGCTGTGCTCCAAGTACAGTATCTGTGAGGGATTGCAGTGTTGTGGCACCAGTGCCTAAGGCCCAATTTTTCTGCCCCTGTTTAACAGGGGCATGTAATTACAATTCTTGATCTAATAATTCACAGCAGGGCCCATTCCTGCACCCACCAAGAGTAACTGTGAGGCCTTACAGTGTTGTGTCAACACCACCACCACCACCACCACCAAAGGCCCAATTTTTCAGCCCCTGTTCAACAGGGGCATGTAATTACAATTTTTTATCTAATAATTCACAGCAGGGCCCATTCCTGCACCCACCAAGAGTAACTGTGAGGCCTTACCGTGTTGTGTCAAAACCACCACCACCACCACCAAAGGCCCAATTTTTCAGCCCCTGTTCAACAAGGGCATGCAATTACAATTCTTGATCTAATAATTCACAGCAGGGCCCATTCATGCGCCCACCAAGAGTAACTGTGAGGGCTTACAGTGTTGTGTCAACACCACCACCACCACCACCAAAGGCCCAATTTTTCAGCCCCTGTTAAACAGGGGCATGCAATTACAATTCTTGATCTAATAATTCACAGCAGGGCCCATTCATGCACCCACCAAGAGTAACTGTGAGGGCTTACAGTGTTGTGGCAACACCAACATGTAAGGGGCAAATTTCAGCAGAGTATATACGGCAGGTCCCTACTTTCAAACATCCAACTTACAAACGACTCCTACTTGCAAACGGAAGGAGACAACAGGAAGTGAGAGGAAATCTACCCCTAGGAAGGGAAATTCTCTTCTGTAAGAGTTAATATGGGAAAAAGGTGTCTCCCCTCTACTGATGCTTTATCACCAATCCTTGTTTCAATAAAAAACCCACTTTTCAAAAACATTTGTCATTGGGACGGAAAGTGAGGTGAAATGTTCTGAACAGGGGCACAGACAGCAAAACAAATGTTACAGGGGTGATAACCCTTCCCTATGTTTTCCAAAAAGCTTAAAAATAGATTTTTTGCCTGGAGCTACACTTAAACAATGTACCTGTTCAAAATTACAAACAGATTCTACATAAGAACAAACCTACAGTCCCTGTCTTGTATGCACCGCCTGTATACGGCTGTTCAGAGTATATAGGGCCTTTTTTATTTTGTGTGCGGGGTTCCCCTTAATATCCATACAAGACCCAAAGGGGCTGGTAATGGGCTGGGGTGGGGGGGGGGGGGGCTTGATGGGGTAGCTATGCCATTTTTCTTAAAGATTTTCATCCATATTACCGGGACCAGACATTACATTAAAGCCGCAAGCAGTTTTAAATGACTTTTTTCCCTTTAGAAATGTTATTTTGTGCAGGGACAGTTCTAAACACGGGAAACACGTGGCACTTCACAGGCATACTTTAGACACCACCCAGGTACGATATGTAAAGGAATATTTGATTTTTTTTTTCACTTTACGCATCATTAAAATGACTGCTCCCGAAAAACGACCGTTTTTAAAACTTCTTTTTGCATTGATACATGTCCCCTGGTGTAGAAGCCGGGTTCCCAAACCCTTTTTAGGACAATAACATGCATAATAGTCGTTATAATTAGCACTTTAGAATTCAAACGTTTGCATCCATTGTATTTAATAGGGTTCTAATGTTTGTGCGAACTTTCGGTCCGTTCGCGGGTTCTGGTGCGAACCGAACCCGGGGGTGTTCAGCTCATCCCTATTCCATAGTGTCTCCAACCTTCAAAATTTTCCCACACTGCCCTCCAATAACTCACAATGCCACCCAGCCCCTGCAGCACCCTCCAGTCTCCCACAGTGCCCCTGAAAAGCCCTAAGTGACCCCCATCCCCTCAAGTTTCCCCCAGCCCTGGTGACTTTGTGTCAGTGGTTCTCAGGGGGTCTCCCTCTTACCGGGCCTCCAGCCAGCTGCAGATCACCTTACCTCCAATAGTGCCTCCCCTTCTCCCATAGCACCCTAACCTCCATAGTGGATTGCAGTGACAATGCCCTGACAGTGCCCCTCAACCTCCCACAGTGCTCTCCATCCTCCCACAGTGCCACCCAGCCTACCACAGTGCCTCCTAATCTATTGAAAAACCTTCAGCCTCCCATAGTGTCCCCCAACCTTCAACAGTGTCCAACACTACCCTCCAAATACCCATAGTGCCCTCCTCAACCCCAGAAAAACCTTACATTCTCCTACAATATCCCTGAAAAGTCCCCAGCCTCTTAATGAGACCACCAGTGACCCCCATCTCCTATAGTTTCCCAGAGTCACCCCCCCCACTAGAAATTCCATCCTCTACAGGGCCAACAAGTCTGTTGCAGAGTCCCCAGACCCCCTCCAGATCCCCCTTCCCACCACAGTGACATGGCAGGGGAGGATAGGGTAAACAGAGGAGAGGAATGGGGGGTAAGAGACGGGGATACGATTGATGGGTGCTTCCTAAAAAACGCCAAGGCATTTCGCTACACCACAAAAGTAATCCTGGGTGGGGGGCTTTTTTTAAAACGCAGGGAGACTCTATGAAAGGCTGAATTGAGGTAATTCCATAGAATTTCTTGTCCTAATGGAAAATGTCAACATTACTTTTCATTTCATCGACTACGTCATCAATAAATAAATGAAAAAGAACTTTCCTTGTGGTTTTTCACTGCTAATTTTGTCATATTCTGCATGTATTTCATTGACATTTGCCATGTTCTTTTCATCTTTTGACCTGTTCTTTATCCATTTACCCAGCCCAATGAACACACAATGCACTGTGAGACAGTTGGGTTCCATTGGCATTCTGAACAGAAATAGTGTTGTGTGCTTCATACATGTACTGTCTACCCCAAAGTGCAACAAAAGTCTATAGCCAAGAGCTGTCCACTTGGCTTTCCCACCATGGGGGGGGGGGGGTGTATGGCGTGATTGATCTAGAGCCGCATTAGTGCATGTATAAAAATTATTGTACAGTGGAACCTCGGATTACGAGCATAATCCCTTCCAGGAGAATGCTCGTAATCCAAAGTACTCGCATATCAAAGCGATTTTCCCAATTGAAATCAATATAAACTAAAATAATTCGTTCCGCATTGACTTCAATGGCATGCAATACCATGTGCGGCCAGAGGTGGGGGTGCCGGAGAGCCTCGGAAACGGCCGAAAAGGCCCGAGGACAGTTCGGCTGACCTCGGAAAACCTCGGAAGGACTCCGTTCCCGAACCTTTCCGAGGTTTGCCGAGGTCAGCCAAGCTGTCCTCGGGCCTTTCCGTGCATTTCCGAACGGCGACGATCGGCGCCGTTCGGCTCCGGCGCTCCCCCCTCCTCAGGCCAAACGCGGTACTGCACACCGCTTTGGCCTGAATCCTGCTCGTTTTGCGAGACAACACTAGGATTTTAGGAAATACAGCGCTCGTATTGCGAAACGCTCGTTAACTGCGTTACTCGCAAGCCGAGGTTCCACTGTATATAAAAAGAAGTCAACCCAAGGTAACAGTAGCTCTGTGTAGGATCGCGGTGCTCGCTGCCGGCTCCTGTCAGCCAACCCTACAGTATAGAAACATAAAGCAGCAACCGCACTGTGGATTGCAAGTACTCTTTATTATGCCACGAATAAAAGTTACAAGTTAGATCCCAACGCTTGTGTGCTTAAGAAATGGAATACAAAAAAGTGACCTAATAATAAGAAAGTAAAGACAGCAAATGGATTGATTGCTCAAGAAGCTAGCAATCAGAATTAAAAAAAAGTTTTCCTGACCCTAATCTCTCACTATGCTTTTCATACAGCAGCTCCCAATTCACTGACACAATGGAGTTGACTTACTAAAGGCAAAAGGACTGTGCGCTCTGCAAGTGCAATTGCTCCAGAGTTTAACCACTTGCCGAACCAGCCGCCGTCATAATACGGCGGCAGGTCAGCACGATCCCGCGAACCGTCATAGCTGTACGTCGGTCCCTTTAAGCGGGATAGCAGGCGTGCGTGCCCACTGCATCGTGGGGGTGCCGATGCTCGTGACCGGCGGTCTCGATGAGTGACGGCCACGAGCGATCGCAGGCACGAGAGACAGTTAGAAACACACATTAGGGAACACAATTAACCCCTTGATTGCCCCCTAGTGTTAACCCCTTCCCTGCCAGTGACATTTTTACAGTAATCAGTGCATTTTTTTAGCTGTATAAATGTGAAGGGTCCCAAAATAGTGTCAAAAGTGTCCCATGTGTCCACCATAATGTCGCAGTTCCAATAAAAATCGCAGATCGCCACCATTACTAGTAAAAAAAAAAAAAAAAGTCTTAAATCTATCCTCTATTTTGTAGACGCTATAACTTTTGCGCAAACCAATCAATATACGCTTATTGAGTTTTTTATTACCAAAAATTAGTAGAAGAATACATATTGGCCTAAACTGAGAAATTCACTTTAAAAAAAAAATTGGATATTTATTATAGCAAAAAGTACAAAATATTGTGTTTCTTTCAAAATTGTTGCTCTTTTTTTTTTTATAGCGCAAAATAAAGATCGGAGAGGTGATCAAATACCACCAAAAGAAAGCTCTATTTGTGGGAGAAAAAGGACGTAAATTTTGTTTGGATACAACGTCGCACGACCGCGCAATTGTCAGTTAAAGCGACGCAGTGCCGAATTGCCAAAAATGGCCTGGTCATTGGGCAGCCAATTCTTCCGGGGGGCTGAAGTGGGGGCCTATTTTTCATACTTGTTGTTTACAAGTTAAAATCATTTTTGTATTGCTTGAAAATTACTTAGAACCCCCAAACATTATTTATTTTTATGGTATAAAGGTATGGATGAGCATATATGGATACAGACACCACATCCCAAATAATTTGAATATACAGGGAGGGGCAAGAGGTCACAGGCCTCGGGATTTTTGAACAGTGTCAAATATAAATGACCAATTGAAGAGTCATTACAAAGATATAAAAAAATACAAAAAAAGATTTTATTACAAAATTTAAAATAAACATGAGACAATACACATTCAGAGAGCCTGCTCAGTCCTAGGAAAGTACATAATCGGCCATTGTTCTCAACATGTTTCGCTCCCGATGGAGCTTCTTCGGGAGATGATAATAAGGCAGTTTTGTAATGTACTAAAAGTAGAGAAAGAATATGAGTGCTCATGTAGAAAAAATATAAATATATAAGAAACTATTTCATTTAGAAAAAGATACATTATATACATCATTTTGGACCTTTATACATGAAAGGCATAGAGGTATTAATTAATTTAAATAATCAAAGAAGGGGGCATAATTACATATCATTGTAAACATAGCAAATAACAGATTGCAATAAATGAAATATACAAAATAATGTGATCGGAGTCTTAGCAGAAAAACGATAGTGAATAGGGAAACTGAGTTAATTAGATCTTGAAATTAAAATCAAAATCAAAAGTACAGCTGGAGGCCATGTATAAGAAAGAAAAAAAGCCAAGCAATCCCATGTAGATTCCCCGTGTGGTGGGTACCTCACACAATCCTGCAGATGAAAGAAAAAGAGATAATGTGTATCTTGACTAAATAATTTCCCTAGGGAATAGATCCATGGGAAAAAATAGGATTAATGAAAATACCTGAGAGACTATCAACATTGGATCAATCTCATGAAGAGGCTATAGTAAATGTAGTCAGTACTAGACATGGGAGCCGTCAACAAAATTTGTTTCGTTTCGTATAAAAAAAAAAATCGTAATTCTCAATTCGTGTACGGAATTTAATTCGGATTCGTACGAAATACGAATTGTTAATATTGAACTTAGGGATGAGCTTCGAGTTCGAGTCGAACTCATGTTCGACTCGAACATTGCCTGTTCGCCCGTTCGCCGAACAACGAACAATTTGGGGTGTTCGCGGCAAATTCGAAAAGTCTATGGGAGAAATCTAAAGTGCTAATTATAAAGGCATATATGCAAGTTATTGTCCTAAAAAGTGTTTGGGGACCCGGGTCCTGCCCCAGGGGACATGTATCAAATGACATGTGTCATTTTTGAAGGAAAAAAAGTCATTTAAAACTCACTCACGGCTATTAATGAATTGTCGGCTTTTATCAATACATAGAAAAGTCATTGATAAAAAAAAAAGCGTGGGGGTTCCCCCAAATTCAATTACCAGGCCCTTTAGGTCTGGAATGGATATTAAGGGGAACCCGACGCAAATTTAAAAAAAAAATGGCGTGAAGTTCCCCCTAAATATCCATACCAGGCCCCTCAGATCTGGCATGGATTTTAAGGGGAACTCCACCCCAAATAAAAAAAAATGGCGTGAAGTTCCCCCTAAATATCCATACCAGGCCCTTGAGATCTGGCATTGATTTTAAGGGGAACTCCACCCCAAATAAAAAAAATGGCGTGGAGTCCCCCCAAAAATCCATACCAGACCCTTATCCGAGCACGCAACCTGGCCTGCCGCAGGGAAAGAGGGGGGACGAGAGAGCGGCCCCCCCTCCCTCCTGAACCGTACCAGGCCACATGCCCTCAACATGGGGAGGATGCCCGGTGGTTGTGGGGGTCTGCGGGGGGGGGGCTTATCGGAATCTGGAAGACCCCTTTAACAAAGGGGACCCCCAGATCCCGACCCCCCCCTATGTGAATTGGTAAGGGGTACATTGTGCATTTCTATTTAGCAAAATTCTCCCAAGCGAATTAATAAAATAACTACATTGTAACACATTTGTGTATCATAGGAAACCAAATCTTCTTACAATAGATGGAGCTGGTCAGTGGTATCTGGAACCATCACCATTACGAATCAAAATGTATTTGTGATACAATAAAACTTGTTTTTTTGTGCATTTTGTTGTTAAAATATTTTGAGCACTGTAAAAAGATCTCCAAAATTAAAATAAATTTGGCTAAAATTGGGTATTTAAAATAGTTGAAAGATTAATTTCGTAATAGAACACGGTGACATTTTCATCAGTCTATAATTATTAAATGCCACCAGAAAAATACATCAGTCTGTGACGATTGCTTAATGTTAAACTGTGACAGCTCTGGGCTAAGTCCTGTCTGGGTGAGGCCCATTTAGTCTAACGTCACCTCATCTCCACCTTCTAGTTTTTACGCAAGATATGGCATTCCATCTGGACCAATGAGTATAAAAGTAGCTTAGTGATGGTTAATTGTCCACAGACCCTCCACCACCTCTACCCAACTGTTTTTCCTAAAGGTGGCAAAACTCAACTGATAACTAACTGTGCACTTGTTGGAAGAACATCGAGTTGTTGGAAGCCTCTTGCAGACCCGGAACATTTCCACACCACGTTTGTCGGTGAGTAGAAAACTTTGATTTCTAAGTCATTTACAACTCATGGCAGACAATCAGGATAAATTATAATTTTCCAAAGCAGGCAATACACCTTACATTCTGATTGTCTCCTTTAGGGAGGGAATATCATGAGAGAATGATGGAGGCTGCCATTGGTGGCTCTTCATTTTGGGATTGCTGGTTGGCCGGTTATCATGACCATTCTTTGGCTTCATTGCTCTCGGAGTCGCTGCCTTTGTAACATATTTAATTGCAATATAAGGACTTATTTAACTATCCAATCATTGTGTATCTAATTGGCAATCGTTGGAAGTTTTTAATGGAAATTGAACAATCAAAGTTTTTATGTTTTTTTTTTTCTTCTCAAGTATTGTTAAAGGGGTTGTAAAGGTTCGTTTTTTATTTTCTAAATAGGTTCCTTTAAGCTCGTGCATTGTCATTGTTGGTTCACTTACCTTTTCCTTCTATTTCCTTTCTAAATGTTTTTTTTCTTTGTCTGAATATCTCACTTCCTTTTCCCCCTCAGTAAGCTTGCCCCCATCATCCGAGCCATTCTGGCTGGGGGTTAATCAGCGGGCTCACCCTCTCCCTTGGGACTACATCCCTGCAAGGAGACGCTGTGAACATTCAAGGGGATGTAGTCCCAAGGGAGGGGGTGAGCACGCTGACTAACCCCCAGCCAGAACGGCTCGGATGATGGGGGCAAGCTTACTGAGGAGGAACAGGAAGTGAGAAATTCAGACAAAGAAAAAAAACATTTAGAAGGGAAATCGAAGCAAAAGGTAAGAGAACCAACAATGCACTAGCTTAAGAGCCCATTCACACAGGGGTGGCACGACTCGTGCCGCGACTGTGCTGGGCGATCTGCAGACGACTTCAAAGGAGACTTCCAAAATGACTTCTGTATTGAAGTCAATGGAAGTCGCCCTGAAGTCGTCTTGAAGTAGTACAGGAACCTTTTTCTAAGTCGGAGCGACTTCAGTCTCTCCGATTAGAACGGTTCCATTGTACAGAACGAGACGCGTCTCGTCAGGCGGCTGAGACGCCTGACGAGTCGCCCCTGTGTGAATGGGGTCTAAAGGACCCTATTTAGAAAATAAAAAATGAACATTTACAACCCCTTTAAGTCTGGTATTTTTATTTTGGGTTTGTTTTACTGTATTGCTTTACAGGCTTGAATCTTATTGTTTATTTGTAGCTATAAATTAATATATGTCATAATATATATATATATATATATATATATATATATATATATATATATTGCTAATCAAATATTGTTAAGACTTGTATGTTACATTGTAAAAAAAAAAAAGAAGAATATTGTAACATTTATAGATGTTTGTTGTTTTTTCCCTTATATTTATTTTGACTTTTACTGTATAAAACTATATATAAAATAATGCAACATTTTGTAGGACTTTTTCCTTTTTTTTTATTATTTTTTTTTTCTAAATTACAAACATAAATTGGTTACTTATATAGGATGTATTTTCTAGGGTCCCTGATCACCATGAAGACAACACTTCTGCTCTCTGTACTGTGCGCTGTCATGGCGGGTGAGTGACGTTTGTCTCCTTTTATCTTATAATATCACATCTGTAATACAGAGACATCGATTGTTCCCCAGAAATTGGAGGGAATGATCAGAGCGGGGCAAATAGACAAAAAACAGAGAGAGAGATCCGTTCTCTAACTGTGTATCTTTCAGCACTTTGTTTATGAATTGTAAGAATTTTGAAACAAGTTTTTATATTGGAACATTTGGATACAAGTTGCGGCAGTTTGGCAGAAATTGGATAGTTATGGAGAGATTTAAAACAAACTGAAAATTATCGCTGATTTATTTATTTTGATCCTTGTGTTACATTGTAGTTGGATCTGAGATCTGTTTAGACTTCCACACAGGAACACAGGATGGACTTTAATGTTATTTTCTGTCTCTCCAGTGGCTGCTTCTCTGACCTGTGGAAGTGTTACCTGTGCTACTGATGAGGAATGTAACAGTGCTGGTACTGCCTGCCAGTGCAATTCAACTTTCTATACATTCGTAAGAGGTATGGTATTCTATAATAAAATGGTTACAATGGATCTTGTGCCTTTTAAGACCAAATATTGCATTTTCCCATAAACCATATGAGGTCCATGTAACATACATAGTACATAGTGGGAAAGTGTAATGGCCCGTTTACACCCGGCTGGTGAATGAAACGCAATGGAGCGCCCCGGTGTGAATGAGCCCCCCCAGGCTTCCTCAACATTAGATTGGTGGATAGTTCAGGTATAATCTGTCTGTCTGCAGGCTGACTGTCACATAAACGTACACAACTGGATTGCTGTGGGTAATACGGAGGTGAGATTGCAAACCTTAACCACAGAAGTTGACTTATCTTGTTCCCAATTAAACAATCACTGTTTGCATCAAGATTTGTGGCTTTGGGGGGGGGGGGGGGCAAATAGGATCCTGAAAAATAGTAATTTGTTTCTAAAGGACTCCTGTGTTCTCCCTATTATATCGGACTTTCTGAAACAGAGTTCTGTAGAATGCAAAGGTTCCTCTACAGGTTTCTTGGGGTTCCATGAGCTAGTGCTGTCTCTCAGGTAAGTCTGGTCTCATTTTGCTTCAGTCCCTCTGAATGACAGGTCTGGTAGGAACAGTTGATGTATACAAAGGGGCGGGGTCTCTACCTATGGACATGACCAAATATATTCAATGTTGCGATCCAAATGAATGAAAATACAAGGTAGTTGTGTTCAGATGGAACCTTAAGCTCATCCCCTTTGACCACCAATGTAAGGGGACACTACACTGATCATCAATGTAAGGGGACACTACACTGATCACCAATGTAAGGGGGCACTACACTGATCATCAATGTAAGGGGACACTACACTGATCATCAATGTAAGGGGGACACTACACTGGCCTTCAATGTAAGAGGACACTACACTGATCATCAATGTAAGGGGGCACTACACTGATCATCAATGTAAGGGGGCACTACACTGATCATCAATGTAAGGGGACACTACACTGATCATCAATGTAAGGGGACACTACACTGATCATCAATGTAAGGGGACACTACACTGATCACCTATGTAAGGGGACACTACACTGACCATCAATGTAAGGGGACACTACACTGACCATCAATGTAAGGGGGCACTACACTGATCATCAATGTAAGAGGACACTACACTGATCATCAATGTAAGGGGACACTACACTGATCATCAATGTAAGGGGACACTACACTGATCATCAATGTAAGGGGACACTACACTGATCATCAATGTAAGGGGACACTACACTGATCATCAATGTAAGGGGGACACTACACTGATCATCAATGTAAGGGGACACTACACTGATCATCAATGTAAGGGGACACTACACTGATCATCAATGTAAGGGGACACTACACTGATCATCAATGTAAGGGGCACTACACTGATCATCAATGTAAGGGGGACACTACACTGATCACCAATGTAAGGGGGACACTACACTGATCACCAATGTAAGGGGACACTACACTGATCACCAATGTAAGGGGGACACTACACTGATCACCAATGTAAGGGGGACACTACACTGATCATCAATGTAAGGGGACACTACACTGATCACCAATGTAAGGGGGGACACTACACTGATCATCAATGTAAGGGGACACTACACTGATCACCAATGTAAGGGGACACTACACTGATCATCAATGTAAGGGGGCACTACACTGATCATCAATGTAAGGGGACACTACACTGATCATCAATGTAAGGGGACACTACACTGATCATCAATGTAAGGGGACACTACACTGATCATCAATGTAAGGGGACACTACACTGATCATCAATGTAAGGGGGCACTACACTGATCATCAATGTAAGGGGGCACTACACTGATCATCAATGTAAGGGGACACTACACTGATCATCAATGTAAGGGGACACTACACTGATCATCAATGTAAGGGGACACTACACTGATCACCAATGTAAGGGGACACTACACTGATCACCAATGTAAGGGGGACACTACACTGATCACCAATGTAAGGGGGACACTACACTGATCATCAATGTAAGGGGACACTACACTGATCACCAATGTAAGGGGGACACTACACTGATCACCAATGTAAGGGGGACACTACACTGATCATCAATGTAAGGGGACACTACACTGATCACCAATGTAAGGGGACACTACACTGATCATCAATGTAAGGGGACACTACACTGATCATCAATGTAAGGGGGACACTACACTGATCATCAATGTAAGGGGACACTACACTGATCACCAATGTAAGGGGACACTACACTGATCATCAATGTAAGGGGACACTACACTGATCACCAATGTAAAGGGACACTACACTGATCATCAATGTAAGGGGACACTACACAGATCACCAATGTAAGGGGGACACTACACTGATCACCAATGTAAGGGGACACTACACTGATCACCAATGTAAGGGGACACTACACTGATCATCAATGTAAGGGGACACTACACTGATCACCAATGTAAAGGGACACTACACTGATCATCAATGTAAGGGGACACTACACTGATCATCAATGTAAGGGGACACTACACTGATCACCAATGTAAAGGGACACTACACTGATCATCAATGTAAGGGGACACTACACTGATCACCAATGTAAGGGGACACTACACTGATCACCAATGTAAGGGGACACTACACTGATCACCAATGTAAGGGGACACTACACTGATCACCAATGTAAGGGGACACTACACTGATCACCAATGTAAGGGGACACTACACTGATCACCAATGTAAGGGGACACTACACTGATCACCAATGTAAGGGGACACTACACTGATCATCAATGTAAAGGGACACTACACTGATCATCAATGTAAGGGGGACACTACACTGATCATCAATGTAAGGGGGACACTACACTGATCATCAATGTAAGGGGACACTACACTGATCACCAATGTAAGGGGACACTACACTGATCACCAATGTAAGGGGCACTACACTGATCACCAATGTAAGGGGGACACTACACTGATCATCAATGTAAGGGGACACTACACTGATCACCAATGTAAGGGGACACTACACTGATCACCAATGTAAGGAGACACTACACTGATCACCAATGTAAGGGGGACACTACACTGATCACCAATGTAAGGGGGGCACTACACTGATCATCAACATTTTGTATGTAAAGTGTAAGTTTAGTTGGGATTTAACTCTTTGCCTCTATGGCAGCTTTCTCCCCACTCCCTGGTCACTCTTGCTGCCCTAAAGTGGGTATATATAGAAAACCTCTATAGTGTATAATGTACATCAATCACATCACCGTCACCTTCTCATCTCAGAAATACTGAATGAATTTACTCTTTTTTCAGGAGCCACTCCATCCCCAAATCTTACTTGTACCGGAGCAAAGTTCAATATACAAGTGTCAAAATGTTGGTTGGAAAAACAAGGTTATAATACGTCTGATATCAGGCTGAACGGCACCAACGCCGAGTGTGTCGCAGGAAGGGAGGTTGTGGATGGAACATCGGAGATGACTCTTCATCGTCCATTGGTAACCTCTGACTGTAACACTGAAACTCTGGTAAGTTCTCCTGACACGGCCTGACTGCTTGTTAAACAAGAGAAGCAAAAACAGATGCAGTAAAACATGTATAGACAAAAATGTTATGTTTTAGGAACCTAACCACTTCAGCCCCAGAAGATTTACCCCTCTTTTTTTTCCACACAAATAGAGCTTTCTTTTGGTGGTATTTTATCACCTCTGCAGTTTTTTTTATGGTATATTTTTATTTATTTTTTACTAGTAATAGTGGCGATCAGCGACTTATAGTGGTACTGCGTTATTGCGGTGAACATTCTGACACTAACTGACACTTTGTGGGAACCAGTGACACTAATACAGTGATCAGTGCTAACAAAAATATATGCACTGTCACTGTACTAATGACACTGGCTGGGAAGGAGTTAACATCAGGGCGATCAAAGGGTTAACTGTGTGTCTAGCTGGTGTTTTACTACAGCTTTTACTAGGGGAAGACATGGATACATGTCTCTGCTTTGCAGGAACACACGATCCATGTCTTCCCTACTGACAGAACGGCAATCTGCCTTGTTTACATAGGCAGACAGCCGTTCCACCTGTGTACTGGTGGTCATCGAGTCTGTGGTACCCGCCGCTCACCTCCCACTGTGTATTATTACAGTGGGAGCGCGCCACCGGTGGTGTGCAATCGTGCTGGATCCCCAGAAGAGCCAAATCTTGTATATATACGTGATCTGGTACAGCGGTGCCACCCTGTAGCAGCAAAACTGCTATAGGGCGGACCTTAAGCGGTTATGTATGTTGTGTTTTAGGAACTACGTTTTTTTTGTCTGTCCCCAGAAGCAGTGGCGGTGTGTCCATAAATGACGCAGGAGCGCCGCCCCCTCTCTCCTGCTCGCCCCCCTCTCTCCTGCTCCCTCACCATAGATAGGCTCATGCATTACATGAATCTATCTATGGTCGCCGCTGCCGCCCCCTATTCATGTGCCCGGCCCCTTGTCGGGCACCAGGCATATGAATTACAGCGGCGGGTGTGTTTTGAAAGCGCCTGATTAGAGCCGTCGGCTCTAATAGGCTTCCTGATTAGAGCCTGTGGGCTCTAATAGGCTTTCAAAAGGGTAAACAGCGGGCGCAATGATGTGCATTCGCTGATTAATCAGTGGGGTGTTAGGAAACCGAATACATTGCTTCCCTTACACTGACCCGCTTCTCAGCCAATCAGGTTGCTCAGGTCTGGTTACCTGTCACCTGATTGGCTGAAACAACAGGTGCCGCTATTGGACGCCTGACAGGAGGAGAGGACAAGAGAAGAAGTACAGGGGACACGAAGGACCCCGGTCGTCGCCATCACCCGCTGCCCCACAAGACAGGGTAAGTGCCGGGCAGACTGCGACCAGACGGGGGGCACACTCACACTGGCAGAATTTGGCACACTGGCAACATTGGGCACAGTGGCAGCATTTGATGGGCACAGTGGCAGCGTTTGATGGCACAGTGACTGCAATTGATGGCACAGTGGCTGCAATTGATGGGCGCAGTCGCAGCATTTGATGGGCGCAGTTGCAGAATTTGATGGCACACTGGCTGCGTTTGATGGCACACTGGCTGCATTTGATGGCACACTGGCTGCATTTGATGGCACAGTGGCAGCATTTGATAGCATAGTGGCTGCGTTTGATGGCACAGTGGCAGCGTTTGATGGCATAGTGGCTGCATTTGATGGGGCACAGTGGCTGCGTTTGATGGCACAGTGGCTGCAATTGATGGCACAGTGGCAGCATTTGATGGCACAGTGGCAGCATTTGATGGACACAGTGGCTGCGTTTGATGGACACAGTGGCTGCGTTTGATGGACACAGTGGCTGCGTTTGATGGACACAATGGCTGCGTTTGATGGACACAGTGGCTGCGTTTGATGGACACAGTGGCTGCGTTTGATGGACACAGTGGCTGCGTTTGATGGACACAGTGGCAGCATTTGATAGCACAGTGGCTGCGTTTGATGGCACAGTGGCTGCATTTGATAGCACAGTGGCTGCGTTTGATGGACACAGTGGCTGCGTTTGATGAGCACACTGGCTGCGTTTGATGGCACAGTGGCTGCGTTTGATGGACACAGTGGCTGCGTTTGATGGACACAGTGGCTGCGTTTGATGGACACAGTGGCTGCGTTTGATGGCACAGTGGCAGCATTTGATAGCACAGTGGCTGCGTTTGATGGACACAGTGGCTGCGTTTGATGGCACACTGGCTGCGTTTGATGGCACAGTGGCTGCAATTGATGGGTACAGTGGCTGCGTTTGATGGCACACTGGCTGCGTTTGATGGCACACTGGCTGCGTTTGATGGCACAGTGGCTGCAATTGATGGCACAGTGACTGCGTTTGATGGTTTTTTTTTTTTCAATTTGTTTTTAGTTTGTTTGCGCCCCCCCCCCCCAAATTTTTTTTAGCACCAGCCGCCACTGCCCAGAAGAGTGTTTTACTCTCTACATAAATTACACATTTAATACATTTTTTCCGGCAGAACACATTAAAGTAGCACTAAAGCCTAAGCATTTTTTTTTTTTTTTTTACCCTAATGCATTTACAACATTAATTAAAAAAATGCCGCAACACATTTACAACCCCGCCTGTCCTCAGACACTTACCTGGTGTCCCTTGTCACTTCTACTGGATTCTTCACCAGGTCCTCCATGTCTGCCCCATTCCCTGAACTTCCCGGTTGTAGATGAGATAGTGGGGGAAGGGGTGTGATTGGCTCCTGCAGCTGCCTGGGAGGAGGGATCAGGGGCGTGGCTTGCTGGGCGTTTTGCATTGAAAAAGACACACACAGCCCCAGCTGAGGGTGCACACGCGTGGATGTCTCTTTAGCAGTTGGCTAGTAAAGGAGAGACCCACAAAGAGGAACTAAACTCCAGGTAGATATAAAAGACACAAATAAACATGCTCTGTATTCCTTTACATTATTAAATGTATTTTTTTTCATTACAAGCAGTATAAGCACCTCAATGTGATCTGTTTTTTAGCCTCGTGCAGTCCCAGTACAACTCAGGCCGGGGGAAAGAGAAAAAAAAAAACACAAATAGCCAGTTATTTCATGTGATGACAAAGATTATGTTGATTGGAGGAGAGAGCAGAGTGACAGAGAGATAATAAGGCTCCGTTCCACACCTAGGTTTACGTTTTTGGGCGTTTTTCCTGCTGTAAGCCTCAGCTCTAAAAACGCCCAACAAGACAAATCCCATTCATTTCAATGGCTCCTGTTTACATCTGAGCGTTCTGTCGCCTAAAGAAAAACGCCCGTCGCTCAGAAAAAGTACAGGAGCTTCTTTTCTTGGCAGATTACAGGCATTTTACATCGGTGACCTTTTAACCTTGAAAACGCCTGTACAAATACGCTGCAAAACTCTGCAAAAATGCCCGAAAAAACGCCTGTAACACATCAACGCCAAGATGTGAACAGAACCTAAAGCCTCCTACACACGGCCGAGAATCTCGTCAGGAAAAACCCGTCGTTTTTCCTGACGAAAATCTTGACCAGAAACTTGTCCCGGCCGAGTGTACACACGTATGATTCACAAGAACCGCCGTTCTTTTGAATGGCACGAACGCGGTGACGTCATCGACTACGACGAGCGTGCGCTCATCACATTCGATGCCGTCGCCGCCATCTTGCTACACCCTACCTACGCCTAGGAAGCTACCGGGCATGCGTCAAAGTCATTTCGAGCATGCGCGGGTTTCCACGGCGACAGGTAAGTGTACACACGCTCGGGTTTCTCGTCGAGAAACAAGCCGACGAGATTCTCGACGAGAAAAAAGACCGCAGGTCGTCTTTTTTCTCGTAGGGGGAATCTGGGCAGTTTTCTCGACGAGAAAACTGAAACCTGCGTACACACAGCCGGTTTTCTCGGCAGGAAAGCTCTCCCGGCAGTTTTCTTGACGTTTTCTGCCGAGAAAACCGGTCGTGTGTACGCAGCCTAACTCATCAGTCTTCCGCTTCTCCTTTCACTGTTCAGTCACAGGCTGGGGGGTCCAAGGGGACCCCGGGCTCATAGAAAGTGGTAGTGGCCATCAGAGTGAGCACATCAAATGGGCAAAAAAAAAAACCGCAGGAAAAATCTCTGCATCCAAGTTGAATATTGCAGTAAAAGCTACTTTTTGTTATTTTATCTTTGGGACTATTCATTTTTATCTGTTTGTTTTTGGGCTGGAGTTCTACTTTAACAAAACTGGAGACTTCCTTCTTGACCTCACAGGTTATACACTGACATTAATACTGGATGGCGGGAAGTTTTCTGACCCGGTCTAATGACTTCTGTGCTTCCTCTCTCTACAGATGAATGCAACCCACGTCACCTACACAAACAAGCTGTATATTTTTGGCAAGACAGATCCAATCCGAATAACAAATGACGCCGTCCTGAATGTTGCCTGCTCTTTACCGCTGACTATAAATGTCAAACTTAATGTGACTCTGCACCCAATACTCGGGTAATTATTATCACATAATGTTGGTCTTTCAGGAATCCATGCTAATTATTAAGGATGAGCTCCAGCGTGTTCGAACGCTCCACCTGCAGAGCCCGCCAGGGAGTCGGCACCGCGCTGCGCTAATCACAGCCAGGGAGACATTTTCCCGATCTCTGCAGCCGAGCATCGGCAAAATGTCTCACTGCCTGTGATTAGCGCAGCGCGGTGCCGACTTCCTGGAGGGCTCTGCACATGGAGCTTTCGAAAACACGCCGGAGCTCATCCATAAAGCGGAGCTCCGCCGAAAAATAAATAAATATTAAAAGCCAGCAGATACAAATACTGCAGCTGCTGACTTTTAATATTAGGACACTTACCTGTCCTGGAGTCCAGCGACGTCCGCAGCAGAAGAGGAGCAATCGCTCGTCACTCTGCTGCCCCCCACCGCCATCCTCGGTGAGGGAGCCAGGAAGTGAAGCGTTCTCACTGGTCCCCGTTGTGTTCTTGGAGCCGAGTGTCTCCCAGAACACAACGGGCGGGGGCGGGAAGTGAGGTACTACCCGCAGAATACCCGCAGAGAGGACTCCCGGAAGTGGGTGCAAATACCTGTGTTAGCCGAGTGTCTCCCAGAACACAACGGGCGGGGGCGGGAAGTGACGTACTACCCACAGAATACCCGCAGAGAGGACTCCCGGAAGTGGGTGAAAATACCTGTGTTAGCCGAGTGTCTCCCAGAACACAACGGGCGGGGGCGGGAAGTGAGGTACTACCCGCAGAATACCCGCAGAGAGGACTCCCGGAAGTGGGTGCAAATACCTGTGTTAGCCGAGTGTCTCCCAGAACACAACGGGCGGGGGCGGGAAGTGAGGTACTACCCGCAGAATACCCGCAGAGAGGACTCCCGGAAGTGGGTGCAAATACCTGTGTTAGCCGAGTGTCTCCCAGAACACAACGGGCGGGGGCGGGAAGTGACGTACTACCCACAGAATACCCGCAGAGAGGACTCCCGGAAGTGGGTGAAAATACCTGTGTTAGCCGAGTGTCTCCCAGAACACAACGGGCGGGGGCGGGAAGTGACGTACTACCCACAGAATACCCACAGAGAGGACTCCCGGAAGTGGGTGCAAATACCTGTGTTAGCCGAGTGTCTCCCAGAACACAACGGGCGGGGGTGGGAAGTGACGTACTACCCACAGAATACCCACAGAGAGGACTCCCGGAAGTGGGTGCAAATACCTGTGTTAGCCGAGTGTCTCCCAGAACACAATGGGCGGGGGCGGGAAGTGACGTACTACCCGCAGATTTCCCACAGTGAGGACTCCCGGAAGTGGGTGAAAATACCTGTCTTAGACAGGTATCTGCACCCCCCTCCCCCCCCTGAAAGGTGTCAATTTTGACACCGGAGGGGGGCAGGGTTCCGATGAGCGGAAGTTCCACTTTAGGGTGGAGCTCCGCTTTAATAATTATCTCTTATGATATTGCATTCTAGCACATACTCTTGTGTAAGTGGTCCTTTCATGCCTAAGCCTATTTCTGAAATTTGTTACCTACAAGTTATCCATATTTTTTGCTAGAAAATTACCTAGAACCCCCAAACATTATATATATATATATATATATATATATACAGGGCTTTTTTCAGGGGGAACTTGGTGGAATTTAGTTCCACCACCTCTGGCTCAGACCCTTGGGGAGGGGGGGGGGGGGGCTGCTCACCACAATCACTTGTAAACACAGAAGTCCGGTTTCTGTGTTTACAAGTGACAGCTCTGCAATCTGTGTGTAACCCCCCCCCCCCCCCCTGAACTCTGCACTCTGTATGTAATGCAATCCTGGTATTTAATACCCCTTTAAGACCCTTCTACTGTGAAATCTGACCACACCCACTATTTGATAGGATTTGGGGGGAGTGTGTGGGGGAGGGGTTTTGGGGGGTCGTGGTTGAGTTCCAGCACCTATTGTTTGAGAAAAAAAGCCCTATATATAAATATATATATATATATATATATATATATATATATATATATATATATATTTATTTTTTATCACAGACCCTAGAGAATAAAATGGCGATCGCTGAAATATTTTATGTCACACGGTATTTGCGCAGTGGTCTTTCAAAAGCAATTTTTGGGGAAAAAAAATACTTTCATGAATTAAAAAAAAAAACGAACAGTAAAGTGAGACATGTTTTTTTTTTGTTTTTGTATAATGTGAAAGATGATGTTACGCCAAGTAAATAGATACCTAACATGTCATGCTTTGAAACTGCGCACACTCGTGGAATGGCGACTAACTACGGTACCTAAAAATCTCCATAGAAGACGCATTAAAAAAATGTAATGGTTACCAGTTTAGAGTTACAGGGGAGGTCTAGAACTAGAATTATTGCTCTCAGTGGTGTATTTAGGTTTTGTGCTGCCCTAGGCCTGACTTAACTCACGCACCACCTAATTTAAATATGACATACCCCTTCCTGTCAAAGCCACACCCCTTTCTGTTTAAGACCCGCCCTAAAATTTCCGAGTGGGGACACTAGTTCTGAGGGCCTGGGGGCGCGGGGGGGGCAATTGCTTCCCCTAATTTGCATCGATTTCCTCTGTCTTCCTGTTTGGCTATGGGGCAGGAAGTGAAGGGAAATCTCTGCAATGGGACAGGGATGGTTAAAAATAAACTGTCAGAGACTATAACCCTCCCTTACTCTATCCAAGCTGGCGGGGACTCTTTCCGTGCTGCCCCCCTGCAAAGTGCTGCCCTAGGCCTGGGCCTTGTTGGCCTAGGCCAGGATACAGCGTTGATTGCTCTCACCCTGACAATCGTGGTGAAATCTCACATGTGTGATTTGAACACCGTTTACATTTGCGGGCGCGACTTACGCCATGCGTTTTCTTTGCTGCGCGAGCACGCGGGGACGGGGGCGCTTTAAAAAAAAAATAATAGGTTTGCTCTTTCTTAATCCTCAAATATTTCGGTTCTGCATGCAGTCTGTATACTAACATTGATGCATGAGCACATGCCTGCATAAGTTCCTAGGTAGGTAACCTTCTGTCGTGTGTCTATTTTCCAGGACCACAGTAATAAACGGCCCTACAGGAAATGGAAGTTATGCAGCCATAATGGTGGCCTTTAAAGATATCGAATATACCACCCCTCTCTCAGAAAATGACCCCCTGACAGTGGAAGATATTATTTACCTTTCAGTGGTCGTACCAGAGCTGGATGTGAACAGCTTCAAACTCAAAGTGGTGAATATTTATGCTTCTCCTACCAATTCAAGTGACCAAAAGTACTATCTTCTCCAGAACGGGTAAGTACACAGTGCACAGGGTTAGTAGTTCTGTGTGTTCTTTGTACACTTTGACTACAGAAATAATTCACTAAATACACAAAACAACACTCAGTATCACCTTAAGGACTTAAGGCCGGCCATAGATCATTTCTTACCTGCAACCACGGGAGCCCTTGTGTGGCTGTAACAGCCGCTAGCAATAATCGCATGTAAAAATCTGACAGGCTGGTTGTACTCAAGTTGATCGATCAACTTCGATACATTCAGCCTGACCATACATGGCTTAGGATTTGAACCGTCTATGGCCGGCTTAAGAATGAATGACTTGTATAGTGCTACACATGCAAACTGAATCACCTCTAGGCGCTTTTTGCAGCCAGTGTTTGCTTGGCTGGTGTGGTCATTTCACCCCGTAGGACCTCGACACACTTGGGACACACATATATACTGGGCCAATTTTGGACAAGATCCAATTAATCTACCAACATGTCTTTGGAGGGTAGGATGAAACCCACGCAGACACAGGGAGAACATGCAGCAAACTCCAGGCAGATGGTGTCATGGTCAGGATTTGAACCAGCAACCTTCTTGCTGCTAGGGGAAAGTGCTAACCACTACACCACTGTGCTAAGAGTATGTTGCTGAAGTGTTGGCCTGAAGTTCTGAACTAATCTGGACAAGCCAACTTTCTAAAGTGAGATAATTCCTGGAGTTCATCTTTTAAGCCCAACACAAGCCAACTTTATTTTTTATTTTTGATTAATTAATATCATATTTCATTTCACAAAGTTTTATTAAGGTTTTTTCTAAAGTAAGTAACAAAACCAAAAATATAAACAATCCTCATAGGAGGAGACCAGGGTAAATCAAGAGTGTTACAAATACGATGGGGGTAGCCAACCCATTTAGTACAAAGTATCATTTAGTATCACGAGTGCACATAACAAGTAAAAGAACAAAAACTGAACAACCAAGACAAAAGATCAGAAAATTCTGTGTACCTCCTATAGGGGGTATATTGGGTTAGTTAGTCCATGTGGAACAGAGTAATTAAAGTGGTGATCCAGCCAAAAAAATTAATTAAAAGCCAGCAGCTACACATACTGCAGCTGCTGGCTTTTAATAATCGGCACTTACCTGTCCTGGAGTCCAGCGATGTCGGCACCGCAGCTGCTGTTTCCATCAGCTGTTCGGTGCTGCTGCCTACTTTGCAGGTAAGGGTACCCAGCAGAGTAGCCTTTCGGCTTCACGCTGGGAACCCTACTGCGCAGGAGCGAGGCCCCGCTCCTCTCTCCTACTGGCCCGGCGGCCGGGGGAGAAGGAGGGAGCCCCGCGGTGACGTCACGGGCCGCGGCCCGGACTCCCGAAAGTAGGAAAGGATACCTGTCAAAGACAGGTATCCTGTCCCCCCTTCCCCCGAAACGTGCCAATTGCGGCACCTGAGGGGGGGAGGAATCTGATGAGTGGAAGTTCCACTTTTGGGTGGAACTACACTTTAAGAATCATGTTCCTACTTTGGAGGATTATAAAAGGAGTTGGTGGTTTCAGATATAATCTAATATCTATTGTTAAAGGGTCAAAAGCCCATAAAGATGACTAGAATAGAGGAAGGCAAGAAAAAAAAGGGGGGGGGAGAAAAAAAGGGGGGGGGGGAGAAGTGGATTCGTTGGGGGTGGATGGAGCTAAGCAGCCTCTACCTCTCTCAAGCCAGCTTTTTGTTCGGTTTTAGATAGAGCGGGGGGAAGAGTTAGGACCCTTGTGAGGTGTCTTGGGCTACTTTGAGGCACTTTCTTGTTACTGATCCATGCTTGTGACACCAGGACTAGAAATGAGGAGATGGGGTCATGAAGACAGTATGACACAGACAGCAATAAAAACCAGCCAAGAGGTTCTTACTCTTCTTCACCACACTGCTTGCTTTCTTTCTTGTCCTCACTGGAGAGAACTGCCATCATTTTATGTCCCTGAATCTTTTGGTGTCACCAGGACAGGATGTGAAGGGAATGAGCAATACAAACCTTGGGAAGGCACTAGGTGTGGACATAGGAAAGTGCCGAAACAATTCAGGGGTGGTAAGAAGTCCGCCTTTATCAGGGCTTCAGGAACTTGTGTATATGTAGAGGTGCTGGACTTTATATAGGGTGATGACTGGGAAACAATCCAACAATTTTTGTTCAGGACTTTCCCAGCTGCTTTAGACAGCAACCAATAACTACCTAACAGGGGAGCTAACCCTTTCCCACACTGTACGTTAATTATAATATAAATGGTAGAACTTCAGAGATCTTTTGACATGATACAAAATTTCAATGCAGGTTTGATTTAACACTTGCATTTTTGCTTGATGTGTTTTCCATTGAAGGGCCCATTCACACCACCGGTGATGGGCTACTCAAGGCAGGCCAGACACATTGACACTCCATTGTTTCCAATAGGCCCAGTTCACAGCAATGTGTTGGTCAGCATTGGATGAAATACCTTTAATAACATGCAAATCGATGTATTTCTTTTGTCTGAATGCATTAAGGAGAAAATCATGTAGGTGTGAGGAATTATGGGTCACAGGGCATTTTTTGTGTATGGCACAATGATTTCACCAAAAATTCCACCAATTAAAATGTAAATTGAGGACTTCTGAGTAACAGAAACAATATAATGAACACATGCCTGGAATTGTTCAGCTATATTATAAATAATGAAGACATGCCATGTATTGTCCATCTATAATATATACACTATACACTATATATATATAATGAACACAGCCCATATATTGTTCAGCTATAATAGTATGTACCAGAATTGTGTCTAATCTTTAGATTACAGTAACTGAAAGCTGATGAAAGGTTTTCTGTATCCAGGTGTCCAGGTAGTGATGTACCTTCTGACCAACTAACAGTGGAGAGCAATGGAGTCGGAAATGAAGCTCGGTTTCCTATGAAAGTCTTCAAGATTGCCAATTCTAACACCGTCTATCTCTTTGCCGATCTTGCACTCTGCACTACTGATTGTGCCACGGTAAGACTCAACATACACATAAAGGGTGATCTGTGATTTCTGTGCCTGTAGCATTGGGCAGGGTCTTTTATAGCCATACACACACACATACTAGCACCAGTTTAGACAGGAGCCAAATATCCTACCTGCATGTCCTTGGAGGAAACCAACAAAAGCAAATCATGCAAATTCCATGCAGATAATGCCCTGGCTGGTATTTGAATTGAGGTCCCCAGTGCTACAAGGCAAGAGTGCTAATGTCCACATTTGGCTTTCCAATCATTACACGGCATTGATAAGATGCTTGAAGGTGTTTGTGGACCGAAAAAAAAAAAAAAAAACCTGCACACTATTCATAAAGATACCAGCTTCTCTGCTTATTACCTGATCTTCTGCTGCTGCTAACCAAGCAGGTAGAACATTATTGTATTAAATAAGCATGAAAGCTGAATTAATGGCCAACTCCACACAAAAGTGGTAAGAAAAATCATATGCCGGCTTCTGAAATTGAGATATCACCACCATAATTCACAGTTCTGCCCATCTGCTGTAGCCCAAACCCAAGCCCATCCCTAACAAAGACAATTGGTGGTTTCATGCGCATCCCTAATAAAGACAATTGGTGGTTTCATGCCCATCCCTAATAAAGACAATTGGAGGTTTCCTGCCCATCCCTAATAAAGACAATTGATGGTGTCATGCCCATCCCTAATAAAGACAATTGGTGGTTTCATGCCCATCCCTAATAAAGACAATTGGTGGTTTCATGCCCATCCCTAATAAAGACAATTGGAGGTTTCCTGCCCATCCCTAATAAAGACAATTGATGGTGTCATGCCCATCCCTAACAAAGACAATTGATGGTGTCATGCCCATCCCTAACAAAGACAATTGGTGGTGTCATGTTCATCCCTAATAAAGACAATTGATGGTGTCATGCCCATCCCTAACAAAGACAATTGATGGTTTCATGCCCATCCCTAACAAAGACAATTGATGGTTTCTTGCCCATCCCTAACAAAAACAATTGATGGTTTCATGCCCATCCCTAACAAAGACAATTGATGGTTTCTTGCCCATCCCTAACAAAGACAATTGATGGTTTCATGCCCATCCCTAACAAAGACAATTGATGGTGTCATGCCCATCCCTAACAAAGACAATTGATGGTGTCATGCCCATCCCTAACAAAGACAATTGATGGTGTCATGCCCATCCCTAACAAAGACAATTGATGGTTTCATGCCCATCCCTAACAAAGACAATTGGTGGTTTCATGCCCATCCCTAACAAAGACAATTGGTGGTTTCATGCTGCCCTGATACAATATGGAATAAATAGGTGAAAGGGAAATATGACTAAAGCCAATGTGGAGGGGGAATGTAAACTATTCCAGTTAAGTCTCTCCATTGTTTTTTATTGTGGGAATAACACAGCTAGAGGAACATGAAGGGGACGTTGTGATTTTAGCATAGCTGTGATGTTTCTTGGATACAATTTGCAGTTCCTTCATTAATTTCACTTGTCTAGAATTTCTGTTGAATTTATTGTTATTTCCTTACAGAACTGCCAATCCAAATCAGGTCGTTCCGAGGAAATTGGAGGAAGAGTCGGCATCTTTTTGGATGCAGGTAAGTCATCTCATGGTCACAGTTTTTTTACAGTAATTATCTGTGTTTCTTCAGTCACATTTATTAAAACCCAACTCCAGACAAAACATTTATTTTCTTTTTTGTTTTGGATAATGTAGAAAAAGGTTTAAAGTGGTTGTAAACCCCATTCATGAAATCTGACCTGGGCACATACAGGTCCTTCTCAAAAAATTAGCATATTGTGATAAAGTTCATTATTTTCTGTAATGTACTGATAAACATTAGACTTTCATATATTTTAGATTCATTACACACAACTGAAGTAGTTCAAGCCTTTTCTTGTTTTAATATTGATGATTTTGGCATACAGCTCATGAAAACCCAAAATTCCTATCTCAAAAAATTAGCATATTTCATCCGACCAATAAAAGAAAAGTGTTTTTAATACAAAAAAAGTCAACCTTCAAATAATTCTGTTCAGTTATGCACTCAATACTTGGTCGGGAATCCTTTTGCAGAAATGACTGCTTCAATGCGGCGTGGCATGGAGGCAACCAGCCTGTGGCACTGCTGAGGTGTTATGGAGGCCCAGGATGCTTCGATAGCGGCCTTAAGCTCATCCAGAGTGTTGGGTCTTGCGTCTCTCAACTTTCTCTTCCCAATATCCCACAGATTCTCTATGGGGTTCAGGTCAGGAGAGTTGGCAGGCCAATTGAGCACAGTAATACCATGGTCAGTAAACCATTTACCAGTGGTTTTGGCACTGTGAGCAGGTGCCAGGTCGTGCTGAAAAATAAAATCTTCATCTCCATAAAGCTTTTCAGCAGATGGAAGCATGAAGTGCTCCAAAATCTCCTGATAGCTAGCTGCATTGACCCTGCCCTTGATAAAACACAGTGGACCAACACCAGCAGCTGACATGGCACCCCAGACCATCACTGACTGTGGGTACTTGACACTGGACTTCAGGCATTTTGGCATTTCCCTCTCCCCAGTCTTCCTCCAGACTCTGGCACCTTGATTTCCGAATGTACTTTGGACCACTGAGCAACAGTCCAGTGCTGCTTCTCTGTAGCCCAGGTCAGGCGCTTCTGCCGCTGTTTCTGGTTCAAAAGTGGCTTGACCTGGGGAATGCGGCACCTGTAGCCCATTTCCTGCACACGCCTGTTCACAGTGGCTCTGGATGTTTCTACTCCAGACTCAGTCCACTGCTTCCGCAGGTCCTCCAAGGTCTGGAATCGGTCCTTCTCCACAATCTTCTTCAGGGTCCGGTCACCTCTTCTCGTTGTGCAGCGTTTTCTGCCACACTTTTTCCTTCCCACAGACTTCCCACTGAGGTGCCTTGATACAGCACTCTGGGAACAGCCTATTCGTTCAGAAATTTCTTTCTGTGTCTTACCCTCTTGCTTGAGGGTGTCAATGATGGCCTTCTGGACAGCAGTCAGGTCGGCAGTCTTACCCATGATTGCGGTTTTGAGTAATGAACCAGGCTGGGAGTTTTTAAAAGCCTCAGGAATCTTTTGCAGGTGTTTAGAGTTAATTAGTTGATTCAGATGATTAGGTTAATAGCTCGTTTAGAGAACCTTTTCATGATATGCTAATTTTTTGAGATAGGAATTTTGGGTTGTCATGAGCTGTATGCCAAAATCATCAATATTAAAACAAGAAAAGGCTTGAACTACTTCAGTTGTGTGTAATGAATCTAAAATATATGAAAGTCTAATGTTTATCAGTACATTACAGAAAATAATGAACTTTATCACAATATGCTAATTTTTTGAGAAGGACCTGTATATCTGTAGTGTTTACTTAACTCTTGTCAAAGCTCTAAATGCGGTGTATTTCTGCTGCTCTGTTCCTCTGTTATCAGCATTATAACTTCTGACAAGTTTTTTGACACACGAAAAAAGCAGCTGAATATTTATGTCGGGGAGGGAGCTTAGAGATAGATTAGCAGAGAGCTTGTCTATTCACAGTACAGCTCTGCAAGTTTCTTTGTTCCTCTACCTATATGGGGGGGAGGTGTTTGCTTCCTCCAATCAGCTCTCACACAGTGTAAGCCCAGACTCCCCTCCCACTGCTAAATGATGAAACAAGATTTATAACACAATGTGCAATTTCTAAAGGACGTAGAAAGGGAAAGACAGCGGATATACATGTAAAACCTATGTAGGAGGATTTGTTTCATCTCTGTTCATCATCTGAGGCTTTTCACTTCACTGGGTAGTATGATAGAGGGGTTTACAACCCCTTGAAAGCTTCTATCAATTTATAAATGCTGTTTTTTTTTTCTTTGGGGAGATTTTTCCTCACTTCCTGTTCTGTCTGACATCTGTCACCTGACCAGGAAGTAAGAAGAAAGGTCCCAGAGGGAGCAAAGCAATACAAACCTGCAGAGGTTCTAACCCTTCACCATCCTAATAAAAATTGTCTTTATTACTACATGTGTCCTGTATATTTACTAGACCAATAAAGCAGCAAATTGTCCATTGTTAGGGATTATTGTCAGGGATTACAAGCGCTTTACCTTTTACGGTGATCACTACACAATTATTTCAGCCTACAGTGAATGTGAATATCATACGAAATATCCAGAAGAATGAGTATCAGTCTGGTTGAGATCTCCAATTGACGATATTTTTCTCTTTATTTTCAGCTGATACCATATATTTGGATACCAGTTCTGCCAGCGGTAAGTAAACTCTTACATTGAGAAATTTAATAGTTTAGAGTGCTGTAGCTAAACATGTTGAACCCCTTTACAGCAACAATACCCTTATATGTGGGGGCAGGGCTGGTGGACCTCAACATCCTTACCCTGCATATATGCAGTGCTGTCTTGTTTGGGGAGCGCCCCCCACCGGCACCCCCAGAACTGTGACTGAGCCATCACCAACAGCTCACAGTCAGCTGCTGATGATCAGTAATTGGTCGGACTGGCTACGGATGATGTCAGCGCTGTGCAGCCAATTACAGTGCAGCATGATCAGGAGACCCTCCTTCCAGATTTTGGGCATCCGAGCCCCATCTTTGTGCTGTTTCTTCTTCTCATATTGTAGCCCGGCTGTACAGGGACAGCAAGAGGCCGAAAACCAGGTCACATTCAGTACACTGCTAAAAAACGCTAAGAAAAAGATTGTCTCCTTTTGAGCCTTTGCAGATTCCTGTTATATTGGCCACAAAAAATATTAAACTCAAAGAGTAATGTCAAATTTTCCATTTCGCCCCATTTCATCTGCAATGACAATGACTAGAGGTTATTATCCCACCATGTATTTCCATGCATACATTTAGTATTTATCTAAATATTTACTGATATTAGTTTTATTATAAAAGCATTACATTGGAGGGTTATCATCAGTGACTGAGACTTTCAATTAGAGAGAGACAGTCTGAAGGCAAACAACTTCTGTAGTGCTGTCTTTAGAAAATGCATAATGCTCCATGACACTAACATTATAGATGTATATTCTGTATGGAATATTTTTTGGTGGTATTTATTGCTGCCCCCCCCCCCTCGCTGGACATTACTTCCTGTGTGGTCAGCACAACTATAGTGAAGGGGATCACTCTATTAGTATTTTTTAGCTTTGGAAAAAGTCAGAAAGCAGAAGAACCACTTTTGGGGGTTTATTCCCATCTTGGGATATGTTAGAAAAATTTCCCTATGATAACTGTTTTACTAAATAGGAAATGAGAGCAAATCCCCCTACAGCTACACAGACAGAAATATTTTTTTTTTTTTAAAGAAGAGTACAGAAAGGTCAAAGTATCTATTAGCTCTTTTATTGCTGTCTGTGTCCTTGTATCAGATTTCCCCTCACTTCCTATCTGGTAAAACTATTGTATCCTTGAGAGTAAATGAGGGTAAATTTCTCTAATGCTGCCACGGTATGCAAAAATTAAAAAACACAATTTTTGGATGGACATACACTTTACATTCTCATAATGTCACAATGGCTTTCATCAGACTGCAAGTACAGTGAAAACTTAGGACTGAACAGAAGATCTTCCATAGGAAGATGAAGCCCTTCCCGATCCATTCCTAATATCTCCTGTGTGTTGTTCCAGGTTTCTCCATGCCTTGGACTTTGTCTGCTCTGATCTTCTCCTGGATCTTGATGAAGTTGATGTAAACCCTCCGAGAACCAACCATCCCGGCACCATGAGACTTTGTCATATCGTCACCCCCAATGCTCTCAGCAGAGAGAAGTTATGAAGGAATCTTGTATCTCGTTCTTTTTCTGTGGATGGTGTTGGCTGCATCATATATAACGCTTCCTAAGATAACCTTGCCGCTGTGCGTCCGGATTATCTCTCATATTGTACAGTGAAGATATTCTGCTTTTTTGGCTTAGTGGGGCCTGCTTTATACCGGTCCTATTTATTGTGTTGTATTTATTGTAAGGCAAGAATGGTTCATGGAGTAGACCAGGGGGTCTCAAACTGGCAGCCCTCCAGCTGTTGGGAAACTACAAGTCCCATGAGGCATTGCAAGGCTGACAGTTACAAACATGACTCCCTCAGGCAGAGGCATGATGGGACTGGTAGTTCCGCAACAGCTGGAGGGCCACCAGTTTGAGACCCCTGGAGTAGACAATATATAGATATTTTGTATCCCTGGAGCGCGCACCCTGTACTTTTTACTGTTCTTTTACATATAATAAACTGCAAAGTAAAGTAATTCAATGTTTCTTTGTATTTATATTCAGTCATTGCAGGTACTATGGTTAGGGAAAGGTGCCTTTTAAGGCATAGGTAAACCCAAAAACTAACATTTAATATATTGCAGCTCACCGGCCCTTAGATGTAGTGGTCACATTTTTCTTTTTTTTTTTAGGCCTTTTCCCTTTATTTTCACCTAATCCTTAGAATAAGACAATTCTTGTCCCTTTGTGGCTAAACTGTATCTATGCTCTAAGTGGAACTCAAGTCCAAAACTTTTTGTTCTTGTTTTGGATAGCGTTGGGAAGTATTAATACCTCTGTTATGTTTTTGTTGCTATGTGTGTCCATTGGGGAGGCTTCCTTTCAGTTCATATCCAGGAGACACAATGTCATTTGAGAAAAGAATCTCTCCAATAAGTAAAAAAATCCCAACTTTGACTGTTCTTATGGAACCTCTGCCAAGGGTGTCCCTAGTGCTGGGCACCCGGGGCAGGTGCCCTGAAACTATAGTGGGATGCCCTTGCTCTTGATGCCCACCCTTTTCTTTTACTTAAGTTTCAAGCATCGCCCTTGCACTACCACTCACAGTTCAGAGCCTAGGGAGGCTCCCCTAAGCTCCTCCTTTGTCCTGGTCACCTGACAAAGGCAATGGGAGAACTTCCCTTCACTCTGAACTGCTACTGCACCTAAGGCCTGGTGAGTGAGTTTCAGGGAGGAAGTGATGTGGAGTAGATATCTCTATTGGTAGTGGGATAAAGAGGGTGAGGGGAGCTTTGGGTAGGGAAAGACCTGTATTTGGTGGGGGGGGGGGGGGCGGGTAGAGATCTGTGTTGGTTGTGGGGTAAAGAAGGTGAGGGGATCCTTAGGTAAGGAGATATTAGTAATTGGTGGGGGGTGTAGAGATCTCTATTGGTTGTGGGTTAGAGAAGGTGAGGGGAGCTTTGGGTTAGGAAAGACCTGTACTTGGTGGGAGTGAGTGGGGTAGAGATCTCTATTGATTGTGGGGTAGAGAGGGTGATGGGATCTTTGGGTAAGGAAAGATTTGTAGTTGGTAGGTAGGGGGAACGGTATTTTTTCATTGTCTTTTTTTGATTGTGTGCTACAGTTATATAACCCTGGCCCCTATATTCTGTGTGCTGTTTACTCCTGACCCCTGTACTCTGTGAGTTTTATACTCCAGGACTTTGCACTCTGTGTGTTATTGACTCCTGAGCTCTTCACTCTGTGCATTACATAGTCTTGAGTCCTGACCCCTGCAGCCTGTGTGGTATATACTCCTGACTAGGAATAAAGTTCAGGTTTGGGTCTACAATGGGTTTAGAGGTGCCCACTTATGGTTCACAGACCTGCCCAACTAATGCATAATTTTGCTGTGATAGTAAATGACTAAACATAATGCATTTCCTGGCCTTTAAACTTTTGAATGAGTCAACCCCTTCAGTATAAAAAGTTGGGTCCCAAGTAGCCATATTGATAATGTGCTTTAGCTGTAATAGGGAAAGCATAGGACAGATTAGTGTAGGCCTTGTAGGCACTCGTCTCTTTAAGTAGATGTAAACCTTTTCTGAATGTCCCGTGGGTAACCAAATGCTGTGTATCTTAGAGAATTTGGGGGTGGGGGAAGGGAAGAGCTTTTACCTTTTGTTAGCCTTTGTTACATCTTAATGCTGCTGATTTCAAGCAGCCTTATTTTAGCCTGTCCCTGTCAATATGCACTACAGTGATAACAGACTGCATGTGTTTTATCTCAGGGCATGTCCCAATTGTTACTGGCTGCAATGTTTTTTTCCACATGCCTTTTTTATATGATCACAACAGTGGAATATTCTTGGGCAATGTGCCTCAGCACAGAAGCCCACAGTTTAGTTTTCTTCGGGAAAGCATGTGACAGGCAGATTTACAGGCAGCAGATTGTGGGAAAGGGGCAGAACATTGCCAATCGGAAAGATAAAAAGGCTCAATGGCACAACAGAAAAAGATAACAAAATGTACCAAAATGAGTGCAAAATGTATGGAAATAACTTGTTTAGAGGCTGCAGCACTTCCAGTAGAGTATTGGATAGTCTCTAGGCACTAGGAAGATAAGGAAAAAACAGAAGGCATTTCCATCTAAGTGTATCATTTTGATAAACCATCAGATAAAAAGCAAAGGGTTAAAATGCACTCACAGAGGGATGTGAATGACAGGCACATCTAAAAATCCATTGATCATTTGCAGAGTTGGGTGCACAAAGGCCCCTAGGAGGCTGGGAAATAGGCGCCCATCGGCAGCTGTGTGGAGATGTCCAGTTCGGAAGTGAGAGATGTGGAGCCTGGTGGAGCAGAGATGGAAACCGTGGAGCCGGTGTCGTAACCACACTGGTACGCACATTTGCATTGGAACCTGGAAGTGATGCTTGGCATTGTGACGTCAATGGAGAGTAAGTGGCAACATGTTTTGGAGCTGTAGTATGCTCCTTTGTCAAACCATAGGGAGGGGAGGAAGTAGAAGTGTGGTATTCATGCTAATAATAAGAGGGGAGAGGAAGGGAGGGGAGAGGGCAGAGTGGACTCAAATAACTAGATATTGTGCAACTATCATTAAGGCAAAAACAAGCAATACAAAGTAGCTTAGTTAACAGAGCAATAATTGATTACAAGGTGCAAGAATTTAAAATGTACTTTGGGCTAAATGATAAAAACTTATTAGTAAGAAAGGGCAAGAAGGGAGAAAATAAAAAGAGAGAGGATATTATCTATTCCCTGGAGTGTGGATTACCCTAGAGCAGTTATGGCGAACCTTGGCACCCCAGATGTTTTGGAATTGGAACTACATTTCCCATGATGCTAAGCTACTCTGCAGAGTGCATGAGCATCATAGGAAATGTAGTTCCAAAACATCTGGGGTGCCAAGGTTTGCCATCACTGTCCTAGAGGTAAAGGTCTTAACTAATAAGACATTGCATGTAATTAAAGAGGTACGCTAGGTCAAAAGCATTATACAGATAAAACGTAATTCTATTGTAGCAAAATAATAAGTATAAAATTAAATAAGCTTATTAAAAGATCATAATTTACAGGAGTTGTGTCCTGCTGGAGACAGGGTGTTCATGAAGAAGATCCGGCATGTCTCCTTTTTGCACCGTTTTTTTGTATCTTTCGGCTATTGACAGAGAGTCAAGGATCTGTTCGATAATCCAGACTTGTAGTCCCACTGTAGATTTATTATGTATTTCTTTGAAGGGTCTGGGTATGCTGTATTTATATTTATTAATTGTATCTCCCTGCTCAATGGCTCTCCTGTTTTCCCAAAATCTAGTCCTCAGGGCCCTAATGGTCCTACAGATGTAAAGTAGACCACAAGGGCGCCTGAGGGCATAGATGACAAAGTTCGTAGAGCATGTATAGAATTGGGAGATGGGGTACTTTTTGCCACTGATCTCAAAGGATTTGAGGCCATTAGGAACAAAAGAGCAGGTTAAGCATTTTTTTGCTGTGACATTTGTATATGCCCGTCAGGTTAGAAAAAAGACCACCTCGCATTGGACATATGTTTCTAAAGTCCGGGAACTTGCTGTGGGCGATCTGGCTCTTGGTATTGTGGGCCTTATGCCCCGTACACACGATCCAAATATCGTACGACAGATCGTACAAATTTTTTTGCTTAATAGTCGCAAGTAGAAATGAAATTAAAGTCACGAAAATTCTCGTATGACAGAAAAAAAAATCGGAAGTGATGTCATGTGTTGTAATGTATTTGTATTGTATTTTCGGACGACAACTGTACTGACTAATCTAAAATCGTACGATCTGGTATCGTACGAGGAAAATTTCCGTGCATGTCCGATCAAATAATATCGGATGAACTGTCATGATCGGCTCTCGAAGCTCTGTACTAACGATCCGATTATCGTACGATTCTTCCTCGGACGACATTTTTCGTACGATATTTGGATTGTGAGTACGGCCCATTACTGTAGGCTAGCTGGGTCAAGGGGGCAAAGTATGTTTTAGTACAGAGCCCTGTAATGGGATACCCCAATGTTTCCTAAATATTCTTTGCATTTGTTTATATTGATGATGGAACTGTGTGATACATTTTGTGGGATTTTCATTATTAGAGGAGGTTACAGTTCTGTCTGGGGGGGTTTTGTAAGTGGCAAAAATGTTATTAACATGTTGAGCAGAGTAACCTTTTTCACAAAATTTTAATCCAAAGTACAATTTCTGCAAAGTGGATGGAATTGACTTTTAGGGTTGTTTTGTTTCCATCTAGGAAGATGGCAGCTAGTCTCTAGCATAAACCCCCTCAAATCCCCCTCCTAGCACAACCCTACACCCCCAAATTCCTCCCCCTAGCACAAACCCCCTCAAATCCCCCATCCTAGCACAAATCCCCCATCCTAGCACAAATCCCCCACCAATTCCACCCTCCTAGCACAACCCCCACCCCCAAATTCCTCGTCCTAGCACAAACCCCCTCAAATTCCCCTCCTAGCACAAATACCCCCTCCTAGCACACATCCCCCCAATCCCCCCTCCTAGTACAACCCCCCACCCCAAATTACTCCTCCTATCACAAACCCCCTCAAGTCCCCCTCCTAGCACAAATCCCTCACCAATCCCTGCTTCCTAGCACAACACTACACCCTTAAATTCCTCCTTCTAGCACAAACCCCCTAAAATCCCCCTCTTAGCACAAATCCTCCCCGCTAGCCCAAATCCCCCACCAATGCCCCCCTACTAGCATAACCCCCACCCCCCAAATTCCTCCTCCTAGCACAAACCCCCTAAAATCCCCCTTCTAGCAAAAAATCCCCCACCATTAGCCCCCCTCCTAGAACAACCCCCACCCCCAAATTCCTCCCCCTAGCACAAACCCCCTCAAATCCCCCATCCTAGCACAAATCCCCCATCCTAGCACAAATCCTCCACCAATCCCCCCTCCTAGCACAACCCCCCACCCCCAAATTCCTCGTCCTAGCACATACCCCCTCAAATTCCCCTCCTAGCACAAATACCCCCTCCTAGCACGCATCCCCCCAATCCCCCCTCCTAGTACAATTCCCCGCCCCAAATTACTCCTCCTATCACAAACCCCCTCAAGTCCCCCTCCTACCACAAATCCCTCACCAATCCCCCCTCCTAGCACAACCCCCACCCCAAATGTCTCCCCCTAGCACAAACCCCCTCAAATCCCCCATCCTAGCACAAATCCCCCACAAATCCCCCCCTCCTAGCACAACCCCCACCCCCAAATTCCTTGTCCTAGCACAAACCCCCTCAAATTCCCCTCCTAGCACAAATCCCTCACCAATCCCCCTTCCTAGCACAACCCTACACCCCCAAATTCCTCCTTCTAGCACAAATCCCCTTAAAAATCCCCCTCTTAACACAAATCCTCCCTGCTAGCCCAAATCCCCCACCAATGCCCCCCTACTAGCATAACCCCCCACCCCAAAATTCCTCCTCCTAGCACAAACCCCCTCAAATCCCCCTCCTAGCACAAATCCCCCACCATTACCCCTCCTCCTAGCACAACCCCCACCCCCAAATCTCCCCTCCTTGCACAACATTTTTCCTTGCTTTATTTATGTTTTGTTTTTCAATGGCGGCACATTGCGAACAAAGGCAGCTTCAAGTACAGATAGTCAGTAACAAATAAATTCTCAGCTTTGAGCACACCAAGCTTAAAAAAACAGACTCTCTACATAAACTAAAAAAAAAAAAAAATGCCCTCAAAATAAATGAAAATGTAACTACCCCCCCCCCCCCCCCCACCACCCACAATAAAAGCCATTGCAGGAGAAAAAAAAATGTTTGCTATAGAAAGGACAGCAGCTAAAAGTGACCACTAAACTCAGATCAACTACAAAGTAAAGCGAAATACAAAAAATGTCCTTAATAATAAAAAAGTAAAGAGATTGATTTGCGTTGCAAGTGCAGTTGCTCCAGGGCTTAGTAATGGGGAAGCTCTGCCGACTTCCATCATCCAATCAGGTGCAAGCAAACATGCTGTTTTTTTTTTCTTCCTAGCATGCGATTGGGTATTCATTGCAAAGTGAAGCTTTATCTAATTTACTAAGCTCTGGAGCAAATGTATTTGCAAGGTGCACAGTCTGTTTGCCTTTAGTAAATCCACCCCATATGTCCGCTCTGTACCCACCCCCTTTTACAGTGAGGGTGCTGGCTTATCCAAAGCAGTGTACATTTTTGCCAGCACACCACAGATCTTCAAGTAGCATATAAAGAATTTTTGAAGAATGATGACATCACAGTGGAAAAAATGCAACGTTTCGGAGCTGCACAGGACCCCTTCATCAGTCATGTCATCACATACCTGACAAAGGGGTCCTGCACGGCTCTGGAACGTTGCATTTATTCCACTGTGATGTCATCCTTAAAATAAATGTCTTTTAAAAAAAAGAAATTATAATAATTTCACCTTTAAGACCATTGGGTGGAAGTGACGTTTGACGTCACTTCTGTTATCCAATGTTATGGAGCCGAGTGGGGGGCCATCATTCCCTCACTCGGCTCCATGCTACTGAGGGGAAAGGATTGGATCGTCTCCGCTGCTACCGGCGGCTCTGGTAAGCAGCAGGGACGACTGGAGCGCATCGGTAGGGGGGTGGGCGGGGGGGGGGGGACGGCACTGTTGTACTTCCACTGTGATGTCATCATTCTTTAAAAAAAAAAAAAATTTGGAGGTTATTTGAAGATCTGTGGTGTGCTGGTAAATACATTACATACACTGATCTATGATGTTTCCAGTCCCCATCTCCCCGGTGCTGCACCCCCCCATTACCCCAAGACCATTCCAGGAACGTGTGCAAGGGGAATATTGACATTGAGTTATCCAACAGCCCCGGTATTGGCCATTCTAATCCTGCTGACCATACTTCAATGGGCATGCAGTGCATTTCGATTTAATTCTCCCGGGAAAATCTACAAAATAAGTACATTGTAACACATTTGTGTATCAGAGGAAACTGAATCATCTTCCATAGATGGAGCTGGTCAGGTATCTGGAACCATCACCATTACGACTTTAAATCTATTTGTGATACAATAAAACTTTTGTTGTTGATAATATAATTTGGGCATTGTAAAAAGAAAATGGCTATAATTGGGTTTTAAACAAGAATGTCAAATAGTTGAAAGATACATTTTGTAACAGAACAAGGTGACATTTTCATTAGCTAAACATATGAAATGCCTCCAGAAAAATTCATCAGTCTGTGACGATTGACTTAAAGTTAAACTGTGACAGCTCGGGGCCAAGTCCTGCCTGGGTGAGGCCCCTTTACTCTAACGTCATCTCCACCTTCTATTTTGTTCGCAAAATTTGACGCATGGAATTCCATCTGGACCAATGTGTATATAAGTAGCAGAGTGATCGATAATTGTCCACAGACTCTCCACCTCTACCCAACTGTCTTTCCTAAAAGTGGCAAAACTCAACTGACAACGAACTTTGCGCACTTGTTGGAAGAACATCAAGTTGTTGGAAGCCTCTTGCAGACTCGGGACATTTCCACACCACATTTGTCGGTGAGTAGAAAACTTTGATCTCTAAGTGATTTACAACTAAAAGCAGACAATCAGGATACAATTATTATTTTCTAAAGCAGGTCATACACCTTACATTCTGATTGTCTCCTTGAGGGGGGGAATATCATGAGAGAATGATGGAGGCTGCCATTGGTGGCTCTTCATTTTGGGATTGCTGGTTGGCTGGTTATCATGATCATTCTTTGGCTTCATTGCTCTCGGAGTCGCTGCCTTTTTAACATATTTAATTGCAATATATGAACTTACTTAACTATCCAATTATTGTGTACATAGGTGTGCGCAGCCTGTTGCATTAAGGTGTGCACCTGAAAGCTCAAAAACATGGTACCGATCTCTCACTGTGTTCATTCAGAAAGGGAAGGGGCCGGTAAATGACATTACCCCTTCCCCCACTCATCCTGAAATATAATCTATGTATGCCCACTGCAGTAGCCAATGGGAGATGTGGGAAGCCAGCCATGCTGTGGGAGGGGACACCGGGCAGCAGGGGGAATCTGCACTGCAGGGAGTGATTAAGGTGTGCCTGGGCACACCTGGCACGCCCTGTTCGCACGCCTATGATTGTGTATCTAATTGGCAATTGTCAATTGTTGGAAGATCTAATGGAAATTGAACAGTCAACGTGTGTGTTAAGCTTTAGATTTACCAAAACCATGTAACATACCTACCTAAATGTGCATTTGATTTGTGTTCAGTCAGGCAGAACCTTCTACTTCATATCTATAGGAGAATGTACAATCAGTGTGTATGGTCACCTCAATAATTTAGCATTAGACTACTTTCACACTGGGTCAAGAGGAGGAGAGCGAGGAGGGAGGGACTTTGTGTGAAGCACGTGGTAGCGAGAGAAAAAACCGCCGTGAATAATGTCATTAAAAATGAGGGAACGGCTTGTTCCCCACACACGGTTGTTTTTCACGTCGTTTTTTCTCTTGTCGAGAAAAACGACCGTCTGTGGGCTCCGAGGCAGTGTTTCCCTATGGGAAACACTGCCGCGAAAAGCATGTCGAAAAAAACGACGAGAAAAATTAGAACATGTTCTAATTTTTCTGGTCGTTTTTAATGCCGTTTTTCTTGTCGAAAAAAACGACAGAAAGCCCACAGACTATCGTTTTTCTCGTCGAATGGGAAAAATGTCGTTTTTTTTTGACGAGAAAAACGGCCGTGTGTACGCGGCATAAGACTAAAACTAAATTGAAATTTGACTTCAAAATGAACACTGGTCTGTAGTGCATGTTCATACCTCAATACCATAAATAATAAAATATGAGATTTTTCACTCCAGCCATATATAATGAGTTTGGAAATTGTAGAGAAATGTTAACTAATGCACTACAATTTAACTACACCCATTCGATTTTGGACGACTAAAATTAGTTTTAGTCAACTAAAATGTGCTGGAGATTTAATCGACTAAATACGACTAAAACTAAAACAATTGCAGAAGACAAAAATTGGACTAAAACTAAAATGCTATTTTAGTCCTAAGACTAAGACTAAAACTAAATCAAAATTTGCTGCCAAAATTAACACTGCTTATAGTCAATAAAAATAATGAATATTGTAACATATATGGATTTATTTTCTTTGTTTTACTGTATTGCTTTACAGGTTGGAATCTTATTGTTTATTTATAGCTAAAAATGTATAATAATAATAATAATTATAAATATATATATATATATATATATATATATATATATATATATGCACAAAATTCTGTAGGACTTTTTCCTTCTTGTGTTCTATTATTATTATTATTATTATTATTATTATACAGGATTTACCGTATTTATCGGCGTATAACACGCACCCCAAGTTTAGGAGGGAATTTTAAGGAAAAAAACTTTTAGGAGGGAAATTCAAGGAAAAAAAAACTTACATTTAAATGCAGCCTTGTCCAGTGTCCATCTGCAGCCTTGCCCAGTGACCATCTGTCCATCTGCAGCCTTGCCCAGTGTCCATCTGTCCATCTGCAGCCTTGCCCAGTGTCCATCTGTCCATCTGCAGCCTTGCCCAGTGTCCATCTGCAGCCTTGCCCAGTGTCCATCTGTCCATCTGCAGGCTTGCCCAGTGCCTTTGCAGCAGTGTCAGTCTCTGCGTTTTTTAAATTTGGCGCCGATTTCTGTGGAGAGGAGCGAGCGGGGCCGAGTGTACTTCGGCTAGACTCGGCTCCTCTCGCAGTCCCGCCCATCTCCACTGACTGCGCCGCTGACAGAGAAAGCCGAGTGTACTTTGGCTAGACTCGGCTCTGCTCACAGTCAGGGGCAGGACTGCGAGAGGAGCCGAGACTAGCCAAAGTACACTCGGCTTTCTCTATGTCAGAGATGGGCGGGACTGCAAGAGGAGCCGAGTAAAGCCGAGTGTACTTCGGCTTCGGCTCCGCACGCTCCTCTCGCTAGTTTCAGCAGGGGAATCGGCGGAGTATCGGCGTATAACACGCACCCACGATTTTCCCCTGATTTTAAGGGGAAAAAAGTGCGTGTTATACGCCGATAAATACGGTATATAGCGCCAACAGTTTGCGCAGCGCTTGTTATTATTTTTTTTATTTTTGTTAAATTGCATACATAAATTGGTTGCTCATATAGAATGTCTTTTCTAGGGTCCCTGATCACCATGAAGACAACACTCCTGCTCTCTGTACTGTGCGCTGTCATGGCAGGTGAGTGAAATTTGTCTCCTTTTATCTTCTAAGAACACATCTGGACAGTGATAGTTACCAGAAATTGGAGGGTATGATCAGGAATGGAAAATGAATAAAAAAAGAACGAGGGAGATACGTTCTCTAATTGAAGTGTATCTGAACCTGAGGATTAAAATATAATACAGTAAAACCTTGGATTGCGAGCATAATTTGTTCCAGAAACATGCTTGTAATCCAAAGGACTGTATATCAAAGCGAATTTCCCCATAAGAAATAATGGAAACTCAAATGATTCGTTCCATAATCATTTATTTATAGGTCCTTCAGTTTATAGTCCATATAAAAAGATTATAGCGATGTGATTGGTTGTGTAACCATAAAATGTCCCTCCACAAATGGAAGACTCCACAAGGGGATTAGAAGCAAAATCCAGCAGGAGCTCCAGAGTATAAAAGAGAAGAGAGGCGCCTCTAAGTGTAGCAATATTGTTACATTTAATGAAGGTACAACATTTAGCAACTCACATGGTTGATGATTAAAAGAGGCCCATCTAAGTATGGAGGCATCCGGGGTAAAGCAATCCACAAAGACCGTCCTCCTCACCGCCGGCTCTCACTGCTGTCAGTCTGCAATCGTGGAAGACTACCCTGCAGTAGAGCGATTTGAAAGCGAGGCTTGAACAGCTCGTGGAAGGGATGACATCAATGGTGGTGTGGAGGATGGGCTATGTCAGGGATAGGTCTATGTCAGGGGGTAGGCAACTTTGTGGTGAAACTACAAGTCCCATTAGGCATTGCAAGACCCTGACAATCTCAGGAGTGACTCCTAGAGGCAGAGGCATGATGGGATTTGTAGTTTCACCACAGCTGGAGTACCGAGGTTGCCTACCCCTGGCTATGTGGACAGCTTTACCCCGGATGCCGGCATACTTAGATGTGCCTGTTTAAATCATCAACCATGTGAGTTGCTAAATGTTGTACCTTCATTAAATATAACCATATTGCTACACTTAGAGGCGCCTCTCTTCTCTTTTATACTCAGTTGTGACATGACACTACTTGTATATCAAGACATTGCTTGTATATCAAGTCAAAATGTATTTCAAATTTTTGCTTGTCTTGCAAAACGCTCTCAAACCAAGTTACTCTCAATCCAAGGTTTTACTGTATTTTGCAGCTTACTGGTCCTTAGTGGTGGCTGCTTCGGTTTTCTTTTTTCAGTCTTTTTTCACATATTTTTACTTGGTGTTTCTGCCCGCCTGTTACATCGCCCACTCACCATATTGTATCTATGAACAAGCAATGATATTGCCTTATGCCGCGTACACACAATCGGAAATTCCGACAAGAAAAGTCTGATGTGAGCTTTTGATTGGAAATTTCGACCGTGTGTAGGCTCCATCGGACTTTTGCTGTCAGAATTTCCGCCAACAAAAGATTGAGAGCAGGTTCTCAATTTTTCCGACGGAAGGAATTCCAATCGGAAATTTCGATCGTCTGTAGCAATTCCGACGCCCAAAATTCCGACGCATGCTCGGAAACAATTCGACGCATGCTCGGAAGCATTGAACTTTATTTTCTCGGCTTGTCGTAGTGTTCGGACCAGAATCGGATCGCATGTGTGTTCACAATATATGCGATCTGATTCATGTCCGAACTGTCAGTTCGCAGTGCGATACGCGAGCTGAAATGGGGGTGTCATTAACATATAATGACACTCCCCAGCAGTTCGCATATGGCAGTGTGAACTGGCGTGCAAGGCGGGTGCGATGCGTGAACTCGCAGTGGATTCGCAGGTTTCTCGCATCGCACCAGTGTGAACCGGGCCTAAAGGTGAAAAAACATAAACCTTTACAACCCCTTTAACCTATGATGAGATTTTCATCTGACAGAATGACTGCGTGTTGATACACGGCGTCCGGACGTTCTGTTATATGTTGTGTCTTTTGTCAGTTTGTGTATTTGTGGTGAATATTTCATAACCGTTAACAGGTACCGGTCAGTTTTTAGTGAAACTGCATTTTTCTATAACTTGGCTTCTGATTGTGCCCAAAAAATCTTTTGCAATATATTAATAAAATTTGTGATTTTTTACTGATATTTCTAGTATGATCCAATTACTGTTGCCATAGGTAACCCTTTCCCTGGTGCTCTGTGCCAGGTCATTTTTCGTTTTATATGCTTTTTTGGTTACGGCAACAGCACCCTACACAGTGAATGATCTACTACTGGCCACTCTACTTAGGTGGCCCAAAAAAATTGTGCTGAGCCTGCCCTTTGCTTCTTTATATGTGAGCCTGGCCCTTATTCATGAACACGGGGAGTACAACATTTTGAGCACTTTGTTTATGAATTGTAACACTTTTGAAAGAAGTTTGTATATTGAAACATTTGAATACAAGTTGTAGCAATTTGGCACAAATTGGATTGTTTGGAGCAATTTGAAACAAACCGGAAATTATCGCTGATTTATTTATTTTGATCCTTGTGTTACATTGTAGTTGGATCTGAGATCTGTTTAGACTTCCACACAGGAACACAGAATGGACTTTAATGTTATTTTCTGTCTCCCCAGTGGCTGCGGCTCAGACCTGTACAAGTGATTCCTGTGCTACTGATGAGTTTTGTAACAATAGTACTAATACCTGCCAGTGCAATACAACTTTCTACACATTTACATCAGGTATGGTATACTATAATAAAATGGTCACAATGTGCCTCGTGCCTTTTACAACCAAATATTGCATTTATATGAATAGACCATAAGAGATGCATGTAACACACATATTATAAGTGAGATAGTGTAATGATCCCTTTACACCAAGATGTTAAAGTGATACAGTGGAACCTTGGATTGCGAGTAACGCGGTTAACGAGCGTTTCGCAATACGAGCACTGTATTTTTAAAAATCGTAACTCGGTTTGCGAGTGTTGTCTCGCAAAACGAGCACGATTTAGGCCAAAGCAGTGTGCAGTACCGCGTTTGGCTTGAGGTGGGGGGGGGGGCGCCGGATCCGAACATCACTGATCGCAGCCGATCGGCGCCGTTTGGAAGTGCACGGAAAGGCCCAAGGACAGCACGGCTGACCTCGGCAAATCTCGGGAACAAAGTCTTTCCGAGGTTTGCCGAGGTCAGCCGAGGTGTCCTCGGGCCTTTTCGGCTGTTTCCGAGGCTCTCCCGCACCCCCCCCCACCGCCTCTGGCCGCATGCGGTATTGCATGCCATTGAAGTCAATGTGGAATAAATTATTTTCTTTCCATTGACTTCAATGGGGAAACTCGCTTTGATATGCGAGTGCTTTGGATTACGAGCATTCTCCTGGAATGGATTATACTCGTAATCCGAGGTTCCACTGTACTATAGGTTACATTTTAAAATTATTTTTAAATAACAAACATGTCATACTTACCTCCATTGTGCAGATCGTTTTGCACAGAGTGGCCATGAACGCCGTTTTCTGGGGTCCCTCGGCGGCTCCCTCGGCTCCTCCCGCTTCAGATAACCCCCTATGGGAAGCTCTCTCCCAAGGGGGTGCGCTCCCGAGTCCTGCATTCAGCATCCATAGCCACAGAGTGCAGGACTCGGCCTCACCCCCGGCACCCGCATCATTGAATTTAAGTGATAACAGCGGAAGCAAATGGCTGCGCTGCTATCAATCTGTCCAATGAAGAGCCGAGAACCCCGGGAAAAGATCCAGCGCGTTCTCAATGTGGGACATTCCAGGGCTCAGGTAAGTAAAACGGGGAAGCTGGGGGGCCGGTAACTGTCAGATGTTTTTCACCTTAATGCATAGGATGCATTAAGGTGAAAAAACATGAGGGTTTACAACCCCTTAAAAAAAACAAACAAAAAAAAAGAAGCGCCCCGGTGTGAATGAGACCCCCAGGCTTGCCCCACATTTGAGTGGTGGATAGTAGAGGTATAATCTGACCATCTGCAGTCTGACATATAAACATACAAACTTGGATTTCTGGGTGCAACATGGAGATTGGAGTGGAAACCATAGCAAGACCTCACTGAACTCAGCTTATCTTGTTCCCACAATCACTATTTGCACCTGTGGCTTAGGAAGGTCTGTATAGGAGAAATCCAGAAAAAGAGTTATCAGTATTTAAAGGACTCCTCTGTGCTCCCCAGACTTCCTGAACTAGAGTTCTGTGGAACTGTAAGGATCTTCCAGAGGTTGCTTAAAGGGACACTAAAGGTTCCTGTTTTTTTAAAAATAACTAACATGTCATATTTACCTCCATTGTGCAGCTCGTTTTGCACCGAGTGGCCCCGAACCTGGTCTTCTGGGGTCCCTCGGCGGCTGTCTCAGCTCCTCCCCGCATCAGCTAACCCCCATCATGGGACGCTCTCTCGCAAGGGGGTTAGCTTGTGGGCGCGCTCCCCTGATACAGCCGGCGGCTATAGACGCCCGCTGTATCACTCGGCCCTGCCCCCCGGCGCGCCGCATCATTGATTTGATTGACAGCCAATGGCTTCGCTGCTATCAATCAACCAATGAATGAGCCAGAAGCCTGGCCGAGAAGCCAGTGCGTTCACGGCGTGGGACTTTCGAGGGGTCAGGTAAGTAAACGTAGGGGCTGGGGGGCCGGATGTTTTTTCACCTTAATGCATAGAATGCATTAAGGTGAAAAAATATTTACCTTTACAACCCCTTTAAGGTTCCTTGAGCAAATTCTGCCTCTCAGATAAGTCTGGTCTCATTGCTTCACTCCCACTGAAAGACAAGTCTGGTGGGGGACAGCTGATGGTTACAAAAGGCGGGGGGTGCTCAGGTAGGGTTGCCACATCATCCCTTTAATCCAGGACACATATTAATTACACAGGCTCTGAGGCTGATTTAATGCAGATAAGACACCGAGTGAGTTTAATTACCACCTTAATCAGCCACAGAACCCGTGTAATTAATGTGTGTCCTGGATTAAAGGGATGATGTGACAACCCAACTCTCAGGAGACATCAATGACCATCTATTGACATGACCAAATATAGTCAATGTTGTCACTGGAATCCAAATGCCCGAAAGTCCAAGGATGTTGTGTTCAGATGGAACCTTAAGCTCATTCCTTATGACCACCAATGTTAGGGGGACACTACACTGACCACCAATGTAAGGGGACACTACACTGATCATCAATGTAAGGGGACACTACACTGATCATCAATGTAAGGGGACACTACACTGATCATCAATGTAAGGGGACACTACACTGATCATCAATGTAACGGGGGCACTACACTGACCACCAATGTAAGGGGACACTACACTGATCATCAATGTAAGGGGACACTACACTGATCATCAATGTAAGGGGACACTACACTGATCATCAATGTAAGGGGGGCACTACACTGATCACCAATGTAAGGGGACACTACACTGGCCACCAATGTAAGGGGACACTACACTGATCATCAATGTAAGGGGACACTACACTGATCATCAATGTAAGGGGGGCACTACACTGATCACCAATGTACGGGGACACTACACTGATCATCAATGTAAGGGGACACTACACTGATCATCAATGTAAGGGGACACTACACTGATCATCAATGTAAGGGGGGCACTACACTGATCACCAATGTAAGGGGACACTACACTGGCCACCAATGTAAGGGGACACTACACTGATCATCAATGTAAGGGGACACTATACTGATCATCAATGTAAGGGGACACTACACTGATCACCAATGTAAGGGGACACTACACTGATCATCAATGTAAGGGGACACTACACTGATCATCAATGTAAGGGGGGCACTACACTGATCACCAATGTAAGGGGACACTACACTGGCCACCAATGTAAGGGGACACTACACTGATCATCAATGTAAGGGGACACTATACTGATCATCAATGTAAGGGGACACTACACTGATCACCAATGTAAGGGGACACTACACTGATCATCAATGTAAGGGGACACTACACTGATCATCAATGTAAGGGGCACTACACTGATCATCAATGTAAGGGGACATTACACTGATCATCAATGTAAGGGGACACTACACTGACCACCAATGTAAGGGGACACTACACTGATCATCAATGTAAGGGGGCACTACACTGATCACCAATGTAAGGGGACACTACACTGATCATCAATGTAAGGGGACACTACACTGATCACCAATGTAAGGGGACACTACACTGACCACCAATGTAAGGGGACACTACACTGATCATCAATGTAAGGGGGCACTACACTGATCACCAATGTAAGGGGACACTACACTGATCATCAATGTAAGGGGACACTACACTGATCACCAATGTAAGGTGACACTACACTGATCACCAATGTAAGGGGACATTACACTGATCATCAATGTAAGGGGACATTACACTGATCATCAATGTAAGGGGGACACTACACTGATCATCAATGTAAGGGGACACTACACTGATCATCAATGTAAGGGGCACTACACTGATCATCAATGTATGGGGCACTACACTGATCATCAATGTAAGGGGGACACTACACTGATCATCAATGTAAGGGGACACTACACTGACCACCAATGTAAGGGGCACTACACTGATCATCAATGTAAGGGGCACTACACTGATCATCAATGTAAGGGGACACTACACTGATCATCAATGTAAGGGGACATTACACTGATCATCAATGTAAGGGGGCACTACACTGATCATCAATGTAAGGGGCACTACACTGATCATCAATGTAAGGGGGACACTACACTGATCATCAATGTAAGGGGGCACTACACTGATCATCAATGTAAGGGGGGCACTACACTGATCATCAATGTAAGGGGGGCACTACACTGATCATCAATGTAAGGAGGGCACTACACTGATCATCAATGTAACGGGGGCACTACACTGACCACCAATGTAAGGGGGCACTACACTGACCACCAATGTAGGGGACACTACACTGATCATCAATGTAAGGGGGCACTACACTGATCACCAATGTAAGGGGACACTACACTGATCATCAATGTAAGGGGACATTACACTGACATCAATGTAAGGGGACACTACACTGATCATCAATGTAAGGGGGCACTACACTGATCATCAATGTAAGGGGACACTACACTGATCACCAATGTAAGGGGGCACTACACTGATCATCAATGTAAGGGGACACTACACTGATCACCAATGTAAGGGGGCACTACACTGATCATCAATGTAAGGGGGCACTACACTGATCACCAATGTAAGGGGGACACTACACTGACCACCAATGTAGGGGACACTACACTGATCATCAATGTAAGGGGGCACTACACTGATCATCAATGTAAGGGGGACACTACACTGATCATTAATGTAAGGGGGACACTACACTGATCATCAATGTAAGGGGACACTACACTGATCATCAATGTAAGGGGACACTACACTGATCATTAATGTAAGGGGGACACTACACTGATCATCAATGTAAGGGGACACTACACTGATCATCAATGTAAGGGGACACTACACTGATCATCAATGTAAGGGGGACACTACATTGATCATCAATGTAAGGGGACACTACACTGATCATCAATGTAAGGGGACACTACACTGATCATCAATGTAAGGGGACACTACACTGATCATCAATGTAAGGGGACACTACACTGATCATCAATGTAAGGGGACACTACACTGATCATCAATGTAAGGGGGCCACTACACTGATCATCAATGTAAGGGGGCACTACACTGATCATCAATGTAAGGGGGACACTACACTGATCATCAATGTAAGGGGACACTACACTGATCATCAATGTAAGGAGACACTACACTGATCATCAATGTAAGGGGGGCACTACACTGATCATCAATGTAAGGGGGCACTACACTGATCACCAATGTAAGGGGGCACTACACTAATCACCAATGTAAGGGGGGCACTACACTGATCATCAATGTAAGGAGGGCACTACACTGATCATCAATGTAAGGGGGGCACTACACTGATCATCAATGTAAGGGGGCACTACACTGATCACCAATGTAAGGGGGCACTACACTGATCATCAATGTAAGGGGGCACTACACTGATCATCAATGTAAGTAGGGCACTACACTGATCATTAATGTAAGGGGGGCACTACACTGATCATCAATGTAAGGGGACACTACACTGATCATCAATGTAAGGGGGACACTACACTGATCATCAATGTAAGGGGGACACTACACTGATCATCAATGTAAGGGGACACTACACTGACCATCAATGTAAGCGGGCACTACACTGATCATCAATGTAAGGAGACACTACACTGACCATCAATGTAAGGGGGGCACTACACCGATCATCAATGTAAGGGGGCACTACACTGATCATCAATGTAAGGGGGCACTACACTGATCATCAATGTAAGGGGACACTACACTGATCATCAATGTAAGGGGGACACTACACTGATCATCAATGTAAGGGGACACTACACTGATCATCAATGTAAGGGGACACTACACTGATCATCAATGTAAGGGGGCACTACACTGATCATCAATGTAAGGGGGCACTACACTGATCATCAATGTAAGGGGACACTACACTGATCATCAATGTAAGGGGACACTACACTGACCACCAATGTAAGGGGACACTACACTGACCACCAATGTAAGGGGACACTAGACTGATCATCAATGTAAGGGGGCACTACACCGATCATCAATGTAAGGGGGCACTACACTGATCATCAATGTAAGGGGACACTACACTGATCATCAATGTAAGGGGGACACTACACTGATCATCAATGTAAGGGGGACACTACACTGATCATCAATGTAAGGAGACACTACACTGATCATCAATGTAAGGGGGACACTACACTGATCATCAATGTAAGGGGACACTACACTGATCTCCAATGTAGGGGGGTGCTACATTGACCACCAACATAAGGGTGAATTACACTGACCACCAATATAGTGGGTACTACATTGACCAGTGTAATGAGGACTACACTGATCACCAACAGTCAATGTTTTGTATGTAAACTTGAAGTTTAGTTGGGATTTATCTCTTTGACTCTATTTCAGATTTCTCTCCAGTCCCTGGTCACTCTTGCCACCCTAAAGTTGGTATATATAGAAAACCTCCTATAGTGTATAATGTACATCAATCACCATCACCTTCTCATCTCAGAAATGCTGAATGAATTTACTCTTTTTTTCAGGAGTTACTCCATCTGTAAATTTTACTTGTACTGGAGCAAAGTTCAATATACAAGTGTCAAAATGTTGGTTGGAAAAAAATGGTTATAATACGTCCGATATCAGGCTGAACAGCACCAACACCGCTTGCTCGGCAGGAAGGGAGGTTGTGGATGGAATATCGGAGTTGACCATTCATCGTTCATTGATAAAATATGACTGTAATACTGATACTGTGGTAAGTTCTCCTGACACGCTCTGACTGTTTGTTATACAAGACAAGTAAAAACAGATACATTAAAGTTATAAATAGAATACAGGAGGTTTAGAACCCTTGTAATGGATATGATATCCTCTTACCGGAGTTTGTGGACCCCCTATGTCCAGGCTTTTGGGGATACGCTCCCCCTAGGCTGTGCTTAAACCAGACCTAGGTGGTAACTCAGGGTGTGAATCCAGAAAAGTACCTCAAACTCCCCATACATGGTACATTTGAACAAACAGCTCTAAATACTGTAAAACCTTTATATAAATGTTTATTTAAAGTGTAAGTAAACCCCCCTTTTGTTTTCAGCCAAGGAAGCTGACATCTTTGCCTCTGTTTAATCTTCAACTGCCATGATGCTGCACATGTGACCAGTTATGACACCAGCCATTGGATGGTTTGACAGTTTGGTTGAGAGCACAACCAATGGGAGTGTTACATTTCCGGCACATGCCGTAAATTACACTGTTTTATGGATGGGTTTACTTCCGCTTTAAAAGTGTGTGCTACTCACATTTGGTATAAAACCATGCGCATGTCTCTGTAAACAATTCCCGATCAAGCAAGATGGCATCCACCTCTACTTCAGGGTAATGTGATGACCCCACCCTGTGCGTTTCTTCACCATAGGACTTCTAAAGATGTTTTGCCCTTTATGTATTTCTATAATAAATTCTGCAAGGAAAGAAATTACTAAAAAAAGATTTTGCCTATCTCAGGCTCAGCAGAACACAGTAAAGTATTAATAAAGCCTAATGCCTTGTACACACGATAGGAATTTCTGATGGAAAAAGTCCGACTGACTTTTTCCATCGGAAATTCCTACCGTGTGTGTGCCCCATCGGAGAAATTCCGATGAATTCCATCAGAGTTTAAATATAGAACATGTTCTATTTTTCTCAGATGGAATTCCGTTGTGAGTTTGGTTGGACAAAGGTCCGATCGTGTGTACCATGGTTGCCAACTTTCAGTAAATATACAAACAGTTTGTAAAATCCGTACTTTTTGCATCTGTCCATGAATGTCCATTACAGACATGGAGGTTGCATGTCCGTAACTGACATTCATGGACAGATGCAACAATTATGAATTTTACAAACTGTTTGTAAATTTACTGAAAGTTGGCAACCCTGGTGTGTACGGGGCATTAGCGTTTGTTTTATCCTAATGCATTCACAGCATTAATGGAAAACATGCTCTGGTACATTTACAACTCCCCCCCATCCTCATACACATACCTGGTGTCCCTTGTCACTTCTACCGGGTCCTCCAAGTCGGTGCCATTCCCTGAACTTTCTGGTTGTAGATGACGAGATAGAGAGGGGAGAGGTGTAATAGGCTCCTGAGGCTATCTGGGAGGAGCAGGGGCATGGCTTGCTAGGCTCTGTGTGTTTGAATGGATACACACAGCTGCGGCTGAAGGTGCTCATGCATGCAGGGCTGATGTTAGGAATCACGGGGCCCCATACAGCCCCCCCCCCCAGCTGAAAGTGACTGAGGACATAGATTTATTACTCCCGTTGTCTGTAGCCTCAGCTGAATGAATGAATAGGAAGCCCTCTGAGGATTCCTGCTCATTCACAAACTGAAGTATAGTAAACACAGTTTATTGTGCTTCAGTGATGAATGGACACAGGAGTGATTGGTTCCGATTGCTCACTGTGTTCGGCAGAAAGGAAGGGATGGACAGCCGCACTCCAAAAAAAAACCTTAAAGGTTGCTTTTATTGTAAAAAAGATAAAACACATGCACCACAGGTCACAGCAAGGCAGGGATCAGCTGACGCGTTTCACACTACAAATGTTAGTGCTTACTCATAGCTTACTGGAGTGCGGCTGTACATCCCTTCCTTTCTGCTGTTCCTGTTTGCCTTGTGCGTTGCCAGCTCCCATGGTTTCCTGATTGTTGAAGGATTAACAGAACTCACTCACCTGGAGCGGTAATTTTCTCTCTTCATTTGCTCACTGTGTTCATTCAGGAAAGGAAGGGGCCAGTAAATGACAAATATACTGGCCCCTTCCCCTGCTCTCCATCCTGAAATATCACCATGTGCCCGCAGCAAATAGTAAAAGGGGAGAACACAGGAAGCGCCACCTAAGTGCAATATTAAGATCAACGCATTAAAACGTTGATCTTAAAGGGGAGTTCCGGCCTTTTTTATGTTTATTAAAAGTCAGCAGCTGCAAAAAGTGTATCTTCTGGCTTTTAATAAAGAGACACTTACCTGCTCCACTGTCCAGCGACACGGCCAAACGGAGCTTCGCTTCTCTGCCCCTCCTCCGCCGGCGCCTCCATTCTAGCTGTGGGCAACCGGCTGTGACAGCTTTCGGCTTCATGGTCAGGCACTCACTGCGCATGCGCAAGCGGCGCTGCGCAATCTGAGTGGACAGGCGATTGCCTGGGACCTGTCACGTGTCCCAGGTGATCACCTACAGGGAGGGGCCGCCAAAAGGCGATATGACGAGTCGCCTAAGCGGTCCCTGGGCGGAAGGAGGAAGTGGGACAGGAAGTCCCACTCCTACTGAAGCCCCCACTCCCCCCCCCCCCAAAAAAAATGACATGCCATATGTGGCATGTAATTGGGCGAGGAGTGGTTAAAGCGGAAGTTCCACTTTTGGGTGGAACTCCGCTTTAATGCTGCATTTAGGACGCCTTTACTTCCCCACTGTTTTCTTCCCCTGAACTAATGATAAATTTATGAACTATTTACAGACTGAATATACAGTCAGGTCCATAAATATTGGGACGTGGACACAATTCTAATCTTTTTGGCTCTATACACCACCACAATGGATTTGAAATGAAAAGAACAAGATGGGCTTTAACTGCAGACTTTCAGCTTTAATTTGAGGGAATTTACATCCAAATCAGGTGAACGGTGTAGGAATTACAACAGTTTGTAGATGTGTCTCCCTCTTTTTCAGGAACCAAAAGTAATGGGACAGATTAACAATCATAAATCAAACTTTCACTTTTTAATACTTGGTTGCAAATCCTTTGCAGTCAATTACAGGCTAAAGTGTGGAACGCGATGACGTCACCAGACGCTGGGTTTCATCCCTGGTGGAACGCGATGACATCACCAGACGCCGGGTTTCATCCCTGGTGATGCTCTGCCAGGCCTCTACTGCAACTGTCTTCAGTTCCTGCTTGTTCTTGGGGCATTTTCCCTTCAGTTTTGTCTCCAGCAAGTGAAATGCATGCTCAATCGGATTCAGGTCAGGTGATTGACTTGGCCATTGCATAACATTCCACTTCTTTCCCTTAAAAAACTCTTTGGTTGCTTTCGCAGTATGCTTCGGGTCATTGTCCATCTGCACTGTGAAGCGCCGTCCAATGAGTTCTGAAGCATTTGGCTGAATATGAGCCGATAATAATATTCCCCGAAACACTTCAGAATTCATCCTGCTGCTTTTGTCAGCAGTCACATCATCAATAAATACAAGAGAACCAGTTCCATTGGCAGCCATACATGCCCACGCCATGACACCACCACCACCATGCTTCACAGGTGAGGTGGTATGCTTTGGATCATGAGCAGTTCCTTTCCTTCTCCATACTCTTCTCTTCCCATCACTCTGGTACAAGCTGATCTCGGTCTCCTCTGTCCATAGGATGTTGTTCCAGAACTGTGAAGGCTTTTTTACATGTTGTTTGGCCAACTCTAATCTGGCCTTCCTGTTTTTGAGGCTCACCAATGGTTTCCATCTTGTGGTGAACCCTCTGTATTCACACATCCACCTACCTCCTGGAGAGTGTTCTTCATCTGACACACATACACCTACCTCCTGGAGAGTGTTCTTCATCTGACACACATACACCTACCTCCTGGAGAGTGTTCTTCATCTGACACACATACACCTACCTCCTGGAGAGTGTTCTTCATCTGACACACATACACCTACCTCCTGGAGAGTGTTCTTCATCTGACACACATACACCTACCTCCTGGAGAGTGTTCTTCATCTGACACACATACACCTACCTCCTGGAGAGTGTTCTTCATCTGACACACATACACCTACCTCCTGGAGAGTGTTCTTCATCTGACACACACACACCTACCTCCCGGAGAGTGTTCTCTATCTGACACACATACACCTACCTCCTGGAGAGTGTTCTTCATCTGACACACATACACCTACCTCCTGGAGAGTGTTCTTCATCTGACACACATACACCTACCTCCTGGAGAGTGATCCTCATCTGACACACATACACCTACCTCCTGGAGAGTGTTCTTCATCTGGCCAACTCTTGTGAAGGGTGTTTTCTTCACCAGGGAAAGAATTCTTCGGTCATCCACCACAGTTGTTTTCCGTGGTCTTCCGGGTCTTTTGGTGTTGCTGAGCTCACCGGTGCGTTCTTTCTTTTTAAGGATGTTCCAAACAGTTGATTTGGCCACACTTAATGTTTTTGCTATCTCTCTGATGGGTTTGTTTTGTTTTTTCAGCCTAATGATGGCTTACTTCACTGATAGTGACAGCTCTTTGGATCTCATATTGAGAGTTGACAGCAACAGATTCCAAATGCAAATAGCACACTTGAAATGAACTCTGGACCTTTTATCTGCTCCTTGTAAATGGGATAATGAGGGAATAACACACACCTGGCCATGGAACAGCTGAGCAGCCAACTGTCCCATTATTTTGGTCCCTTAAAAAGAGAGAGACACATATACAAACTGTTGTGATTCCTACACCGTTCACCTGATTTGGATGTAAATTCCCTCAAATTAAAGCTGAAAGTCTGCAGTTAAAGCACATTTTGTTCTTTTCATTTCAAATCCATTGTGGTGGTGTATAGAGCCAAAAAGATTAGAATTGTGTCGATGTCCCAATATTTATGGACTTGACTGTAAATGTTTCCTTAATCACATCATCACTATCTTTATTTTACACTGTTCTGTTCTTTGCGCTAACAGTTAATGATACCAATGTGCCCGCAGCAGCAGCTGGTTAGGAGAGGAGAGGAGGGAAGCTGGAAGTGCTGCGGTGGAAAAGGGGTTCACAAGGGGGGTCCCGGATAGCAGATGGAAGGGGTGCATGTGCTAGAACCAATCCCCCTGCAGTGCAGCCAGAGGGAGGGAGAGGAGAAGAAGCTGGCAATGCTGTAAGGGTAGGCAGAATAAGATAAGTGTCTGCAATAAGAAGGTACAGCCGGCCCTCCTGCTCAGCAGGTGCTCAGGCCCCCCTTTGAACACAGTTGTCCGGGCCCACTACAAGAGGGCTGGTTGTACTGTCTTATCAGCAGGCCTGCATGCATGGATGTCTCTTTTGCAGTTGGCTAGTTAACGCACACACCCACAGGGAGGAAGAGAGGAAGAGAGGAAGGATCCTTGGTGCTGCACATCCACGGTGTCCTGTGATGGTTATGGGAGAGATGACCGCCAGGCCACGCCTCCAAATGTCTCTTTAGCAGTTGGCTAGTTAAAGGAGACACCCACAGGGAGGAGCTGAGCTCCAGGCAGATATAAAAGACACAAATAACACAGCTCTGTGATCATTTTCATCATTAAATGTATATATTTTTTTAATACAAGCAGTGTACCTACCGCAATGTGATCAGGTTTCAGCCTCTTGCAGCACCTGTGCAACTCAGGCCGGAAGAAAGAGAACACAAGAAGCTGGTTATTAATTTGCTTTATTCATGCCACATTATCGATTCCTGTATTGTGCTTTATTTATAGACACGTGTGCAGATAATTATGAGAAACACTATCACCCAGGACTGCGTGGCACTATTAAACATATTTAGGTACAAGTAGCCAGTTAGTTCACAAGCTGACAAAGATTATGTTGATAGGAGGAGAGAGCAGAGTGGCAGAGAGAGGAGCTCATCAGTCCTCTGCTTCACCTTTTGCTGTCCAGTCACAGACTGGGGGGGGGGGGGGGGTGAGTGAGGTGGTCCAAGGGGGCCTGAGCTCAGAATGATTGACCTGGGTTGAATGATATCGTGCACTATTGATTTTTTTATCTGGTTGTTTTGGGCTGGAGTTCTGCTTTAACAAAACTGGAGACTTCCTTTTTGACTATTGAGGGAATAAACTGACATTAATGGTAACTACCGTATTTATTGGCGTGTAACACGTCCCGGCGTATAACACGCACCCCAAGTATAGGAGGGAATTTTAAGAAAAAAAACTTTTAGGAGGGAAATTCAAGGAAAAAAACTTACATTTAAATGCAGCCTTGTCCATCATTGCAGCCTTGCCCAGTGTCCATCTGCAGCCTTGCCCAGTGTCCATCATTGCAGCCTTGCCCAGTGTCCATCATTGCAGCCTTGCCCAGTGTCCATCATTGCAGCCTTGCCAGTGTCCATCTGCAGCCTTGCCCAGTGTCCATCTGCAGCCTTGCCCAGTGTCCATCATTGCAGCCTTGCCCAGTGTCCATCATTGCAGCCTTGCCCAGTGTCCATCTGCAGCCTTGCCCAGTGTCCATCTGCAGCCTTGCCTAGTGTTCATCTGCAGCCTTGCTCAGTGTCCATCATTGCAGCCTTGCCCAGTATCCATCTGCAGCCTTGCTCAGTGTCCATCATTGCAGCCTTGCCCAGTGTCCATCTGCAGCCTTGCCCAGTGTCCATCTGCAGCCTTGCCCAGTGTCCATCTGCAGCCTTGCCCAGTGTCCATCTGCAGCCTTGCCCAGTGTCCATCTGCAGCCTTGCCCAGTGTCCATCTGCAGCCTTGCTCAGTGTCCATCATTGCAGCCTTGCCCAGTGTCCATCTGCAGCCTTGCCCAGTGTCCATCTGCAGTCTTGCCCAGTGTCCAGTCCATCTGCAGACTTGCCCAGTGTCCATCTGCAGACTTGCCCAGTGTCCATCTGCAGCCTTGCCCAGTGTCCATCTGCAGCCTTGCCCAGTGTCCATCTGCAGCCTTGCCCAGTGTCCATCTGCAGCCTTGCCCAGTGTCCATCTGCAGCCTTGCCCAGTGTCCATCTGCAGCCTTGCTCAGTGTCCATCATTGTCGCCTTGCCCAGTGTCCATCTGCAGCCTTGCCCAGTGTCCATCTGCAGCCTTGCCCAGTGTCCAGTCCATCTGCAGACTTGCCCAGTGTCCATCTGCAGACTTGCCCAGTGTCCATCTGCAGACTTGCCCAGTGTCCATCTGCAGCCTTGCCCAGTGTCCATCTGCAGCCTTGCCTAGTGCCTTTGCAGCCTTGCCAGTCTCTGCAATTTTTAAAATTGGCGCAGGTTCGTGGGTGGAGAGGAGCGAGCGGGGCCGAGTGTACTTCGGCTAGACTCGGCTCCTCTCGCAGTCCCGCCTATCTCCACTGACTGCGCCGCTGACATACAGAAAGCCGAGTGCACTTCGGCTAGACTCGGCTCTGCTCACAGTCAGGGGCGGGACTGCGAGAGGAGCCGAGACTAGCCGAAGTACACTCGGCTTTCTGTATGTCAGCGGCGCAGTCAGAGATGGGCGGGACTGCGAGAGGAGCCGAGTAAAGCCGAGTGTACTTCGGCTTCGTGTATCTCGGCTCCTCTCACTCGTTTCAGTGAGGGGATCGGCGGAGGATCGGCGTATAACACGCACCCACGATTTTCCCCTAATTTTAAGGGGAAAAAAGTGCGTGTTATACACCGATAAATACGGTATCTGCTGATGTGCAGATTACTGTATGGTGGTTTTCTGACTCTGTCTAATGACTTCTGTGCTTCTTCTCTCTACAGATAAATAAAACCCATGTCACCTACACAAACCAGCTGTATATTTTTGGCAAGACGGATCCAATCCGAATAACAAATGACGCCGTCCTGAATGTTTCCTGCTCTTACCCGCTGTACATGAATGTCGCTCTTAATATGACACTGCACCCAATACTCGGGTAATTATTATGATTACATAATGTTGGTTTTACAGAAGTCCATGCTCACTATCTCTTATGACACTGAATCCCATCACATACTTTTGAATGTGGTCCTTAAGCAAACCTTTTAGTATCTTCCCTATAGTAGAAGTTAAAATTACAGGTCTGTAGTTACAGGTTGAAGACCTCAATTCCATATTTATTTTTTTTTATAACGATTTTATTCAAGAAAATAAAATAACAGCCAATATCAAGCATGACAATGAACACAAAAAGAATACGTACATAGGACAGCTCAGGCTCTACAAGGAAGACAGAAGCCTCACGTACATGTCTAACAACCCCCATGATATACTTCCCACGAACACTATTGACATAATCGCTCCTAGGAGCAGAAAGGTATTCAAGAGTTAACCGGTGATGAAACCATGTCATTCCAGGTAGGACCCAGTGCTACCAGGTCTAACCAGCGTATTGGGAAGTAGAGGCCTAAGTAACTGTAGAGTTCAGAGACTACCTGATAACTTCAATAACAATCCCTAAGGGAGTGCCCATCTCGAGATTGATGAGTATAGGGTCCACCTTTAAGTAACCCCGACACCCCAAAGTCCGCATATCATCAGGTTGGGCATAAACAGGAAAAAAAAAGGAAGGAAAAAAGAAAAGGGGGGGGGGGGGGAAATAAGAGGTGGAGAAAAAAGAACCTAAGAAAAAACGAGAGAAAGTCAATTCCATTTTTAAACAAAGGCACTAAATTGGCCTTGTGCCAAGCTTCAATAAATGAGAAACAAAAGCTTAGATTTATCTGCACTCAACTCTCCGAGGACACATGGGTGTATATATGAAATATACATATATATATATATACATTATGAAAGCAAATCTCATAAGGTTATCTAACATCTCAGCATAACACAATCAAAAGAAAATCATACAGAAAATGTAGAGGAACTCTTTATTGGAGATAACAGGTTAAACCCCTTGTGCCAAGCCTTAATAAATTAGAAACAAAAGCTTAGCTATAACTGAGCTCAACTCTTTGAGGATACATGGGTGTACGCCCCCTGGGCCAAGTGTTTTCCAGCAACTCTGTTGAATTTGAGAAGAAATGTTAACTTAATAGAAGAGTTTTTATGGCCTGTGTCTCCTCCCTTCATTCAGCTTCAGTGCTACAGCCTCCATGAGACTCTTTGGCTTTCAACGCTTGTGCATCCCCTGCTTCATTCCTTCCATCTCACCCTATGGCACTGCTGATTCCTGTAGTAACATTGAGGTCACAGAAGGAACCAATGCATGCACTGATAGACACAGGCATATCTGACACTTCCAGATATGTTCAATACTGAAGAGTTTGGTGGAGGCTGCGGTACTGGACTGGAGGAAAGGTAGGAGACATGGGCTGTCTGACAGGTGAGTACTATTGTGTGTGGACTATTGCAGGTACATTTCTTCTTGATTTTTTACAACCTGACAAGGTCATTTAAAGGAGACTTCCACTAGAGTCCTGGGCAGGGAAGGGAGCATGTGCATGTGCAGATGGCTCCTGCTCTCAGTCGTGCTTCTAAGAAGCAGAGCCAGCTGTCAATCAGGCAGCTGGGTGCATCTTGACAATATTGTCAGGATCCTTCCAGAGTCTGGAGCAGCTCTGCCATGTCAGCTGATAGCAGACAATAGGCTGGGTAACAGGAGAACAAAAGTAAGTGTGACTGTGACCCACAAAAGAAGTATGACCAAAAAAAAAAAAAGAAGCTTTGTCCATACATCTCTTTTAAAGCAGAGTTCCACCCAAAAATGGAACTTCCGCTTAATCCACTCCTCGCCCCCTTACATGCCACATTTGGATGTAATTTTTTTTTGGAGGGGGAGTGGGGGCTTCAGTAGGAGTGGGAGTCCCACTTCCTCCTTCCGCCAAGGGCCCGCTTAGGCCACTCGTCATATCGCCTAAGGCGGGCCCCTCCCTGTAGGCGATCACCTGGGACACGTGACAGGTCCCAGGCGATCGCCTGTCCACTCAGATTGCGCAGCGCCGCTCGCGCATGCGCAGTGAGTGCCCGACCGTGAAGCCGAAAGCTGTCACGGCCGGTTGCCCACAGTTAGAATAGAGGTGCCGGCGGAGGGGGGGGAGAGGAGCGGAGCTCGGTTCGGCCGCGTCGCTGGACAGTGGAACAGGTAAGTGTCTGTTTATTAAAAGCCAGAAGATACACTTTTTGTAGCTGCTGACTTTTAATAAACATAAAAAAAGTCTGGAACTCCCCTTTAACCACTTCCAGACCGCCGCACGACTATATACGTCGGCACTTTGAAGAGGGATAACTCTGTTATGTCAGCAGCTGCTACCATAACCCAGGTATCCATCTCTTCAGCCAGCGGTCCGGTTTTCGATAATGATGGTCTCTGCGGCGGATTCGCTGTTATCTGCGGCGAGAGAGGGGCGCACCGGAGGCGATCCGGTCATTCAGGTTGCTGGGTATGGAGATGAGTGAGGGGAAGATGGCCCCCACCCGTCTCTATACCATAGCAGGGTGGAAGCGACGTCAAAACATCACTTCCACCCATACCTCTTAAAGGGACATTTTTTTCTTTTTTTTTTTCAAATGAAATTTTTTTTATTTTATTTAATTTTAGTGTAAATATGAGATGTAAAGTCTTTTTGACCCCCAGATCTCATATTTAAGAGGACCTGTCATGTTTTTTTCTATTACAAGGGATGTTTACATTCCTTAAAATAGGAATAAAAGTGACACATTTTTTTTAAAGAACAAAATTTTTTTTAAATGCGCCCCGTCCCGCCGAGCTCGTGTGCAGAAGCGAACGCATACGTGAGGAAATCACACACGTGAGGTATCGCTGTGATCGTTAGAGCGAGAGAAATAATTCTAGCCCTAGACCTCCTCTGTAACTCAAAACACGCAACCTGTAGAATTTTTTAAACGTCGCCTATGGAGATTTTTGAGGGTAAAAGTTTGTCGCCATTCCACGAGCGGGCGCAATTTTTGAAGCGTGACATGTTGGGTATCAATTTATTCGGCGTAACATTATCTTTCGCAATATGAAAAAAAAAATCGGGCTAACTTTACTGTTGTCTTATTTTTTTAATTAAAAAAAAGTGAATTTTTTCCAAAAAACAGTGCGCTTGTAAGAGCGCTGCACAAATACGGTGTGACAAAAAGTATTGCAATGACGCCATTTTATTCTCTAGGGTGTTAGAATTTTTTTTCTATAATGTTTGGGGGTTCTAAGTAATTTTCTAGCAAAAAAAAATAGTTTTTAACTTTAATAAATCTCAGAAAGAGTCTCGTTCCCTAAGTGGTTAAATGATTGTTTAATTTATAAGAAAATTAATTATAATAGGATTTTTATAACAGCTTACCTGTAAAATCCTTTTCTTGGAGTACATCACGGGACACAGAGCGACATAGTCATTACTAATGGGTTATATAGATACCGTCAGGTGCTGGCACTGGCAACTTCCAAAACCGGAAGTACCCTCCCCTATATAAGCCCCTCCCATCCGGGAGCACCTCAGTTTTGTAGCAAAGCAATAAGTGTCCCCAAAGAGGGGCGGGAGCTCTGTGTCCCGTGATGTACTCCAAGAAAAGGATTTTACAGGTAAGCTGTTATAAAAATCCTATTTTCTTTCTCGTACATCACGGGACACAGAGCGACATAGTCATTACTAATGGGATGTCCTAAAGCAATGCCCAATGAGGGGGGGGATACACCATATATAAGCTGAGCGCTATCAGACATGAGGATCTTTTGCGGCCTGCAACACACTGCGCCCAAAGGCGACATCCTCCTGACTTCTAACGTCCACCTGGTAGAACCTAGTAAACGTGTGTACTGAAGACCATGTTGCGGCCTTACAGATTTGAGCCAGGGAGGCCTGGTGATGCACTGCCCATGAAGTTCCAACTGCTCTCGTGGAGTGCGCTCTAACTTTGAACGGAGGCGGTCTCCTTCTCAAGCCATAGGCTTGTATTATGACCTGTCGAATCCACTTGGCTAAAGTAGATTTTGACGCTGCCTGACCCCTTCTGGGGCCTTCCGGCAGAATAAACAAAGTATCCGTTCTGCGAATCTGAGCAGTGGCTTTTAGATAAGCTTTAACTGCTCTTACTACATCCAAAGAATGCAATAACTTTTCCTCTACCGAAGTAGGTTTGGGGAAAAAAGAAGGAAGAACCACATCTTGGTTCAAATGAAACCTCGGTACCACCCTAGGAAGAAAGGCTGGATGAGGACGTAATACTACTCTATCCTTATGGATAACCAGATATGGCTCCTTACAGGACATAGCTGCTAATTCCGACACTCTTTTAGCCAAACAAATGGCTACTAGAAAAATCAATTTCCTAGTGAGAAGCACCAAAGAAATATGCTGTAATGGTTCAAATGGTTGTTTCTGTAGAACCGACAGAACCAAGTTTAGATCCCATGGACATATGGGAATATTAACCGGAGGACTAATACGCATCACTCCTTGTATAAAGGCTTTGACTAGTGAATGCGAAGCCAAGGGCCTTTGAAAAAATATTGACAAGGCCGAAATCTGACCCTTGATAGTACTCAAGGCAAGCTTCCTATCTACAGCCCATTGTAGGAAGTCCAGAATCCTACCTATTACGTACTTATGTGGATGCCATTTCTTGGCCTCACACCACGCGATGTACGCCTTCCAGATTCTATATTAGATCTGCCTGGATACCGGCTTCCTGGCATTGATCATGGTAGATACCACAGGATTAGAGAGCCCTCTCTTTTTTAGAATGTGGGCTTCCATAACCAGGCCGTCAAACCTAGGGCTGGTAAGGAAGGGTGGTATATCGGTCCTTGCGAAAGCAGGTCCGGACGACGTGGGAGAGTCCAAGGACTCCCCACTGAAATTTTACAATCTCCGCGTACCACGCTCTTCGGGGCCACGCTGGAGCCACCGGAATCACTGGTTTCTTTTCTACCCTGATTCTGCGGAGTAATCGAGGTAACAATTGTGGCGGTGTGAATGCATATATCAGCTTGAACTGATCCCAAGGGAACACTAGGGCATCCGAGCCGCAAGCTAGGGGATCCCTTGTCCGAGAGACAAACCTGTCCCCCTTTGCGTTGAATCTGGATGCTAGAAGATCTACATCCGATGTTCCCCACCGCTGACATATTGTCCAGAAAACCTCGGGGTGAAGGGACCCTTCCTCTGGGCCTAATTGCTGGCGACTTAGAAAGTCCGCCTTCCAATTCTCCACTCCTGGAATGAATACCGCAGATATGGCTGGGACATATTTTTCTGCCCATTTCAGGATGTAATTTACTTCCCTCTGGGCTGCACGACTCCTGGTGCCCCCCTGATGATTGAATTCTGACAGGGGACCCTTGGAGTTTGGATGGCCATGCTACTAGGGCATACCGGGCTGCTCGTATCTCTAAGAGATTGATGGGCAGGGCCTTTTCTGCATCCGACCATCTGCCCTGGAGAGACTATTGCTCCAGTACTGCTCCCCAGCCTATAAGGCTGGCATCTGTAGTGACCACCTTCCAAGAAATCAGACTGAAGGATTTCCCTTTTTCCAGATTCTGGGGAACCAACCACTAACGGAGGCTCTTGCGAACGGAAGGGGACAAGGACATTGTAAGTCTAGGGCCTGAACTTTTTTGTTCCAGGCTGACAGTATGGCCCCCTGCAAATTCCTTGAATGGAATTGACCGTAGGGTACTGCTTCGAATGATGCCACTATTTTTCCCAGCAGCCTTATGCACAGGCGTATGGACGGCTGTCTCTTTTGTACCCACTAAGTGGATCAAATCTTTCAAAGACAAGACCTTTCCTCGAGGCAAGAATATTTTTCTCTGGCCTGAATCCAACCTTAGCCCCAAGTATTCCAGACTTTTGACTGGTTTTTAGGGGTGACTTGTCTCGGTTGATAATCCAACCGTGAGATTCCAGATACTTGATTGTCTTGTGAACGACCACTTCTAGTTTTTTCACTAAGTGGTCTATCAGCAACAAGTCATCTAGATATGCCATTATCATTACACCTTGTGTTCTTAGATTGGCCAATAAAGGGCCAGAATTTTTGTAAACACTCGTGGTGCTGTGGCCGAACCGAAGGGTAAGGCTCTGAACTGAATATGGCGCCCTTCTACTGCAAAGCGTAGAAATTTTTGGTGGACTGGAAAGATGGGAATGCGCAAATAAGCATCTTTGATGTCGATCGCGGCTAACCAATCCTCCCCTTGTAGGGCAGTGGCCACCGATCGGATTGACTCCATTGGAAAGTCCTGATATACAGGAATTTGTATAGCCCTTTTAGAATTAATATGGGCCTCCCGTCCGCGTTTGCTTCGGGACTGTAAAGAGGTTTGAGTAAAACCCGAACCCTCATTCTTCCAGGGGAACCTCCATAATTACTCCTTGGAGCAATAGTTGTTCTAGTGCCAACAGGAGGGACTCTCTCTTCCGGGGATCCCTTGGCACGTTTGACCTCAAAAATGGGAAGGAGGAGAGTCTTTTAACTCCAAACTGTATCCCAAACATACTGCGGAGAGCACCTATCTGTCTTGATCGTGTCCCGCCAGGTCTCTTGCGAACAACTGGAGTCCTCCCCCCACCCGACTGAGTGGGGGCTTCAATGAATTTAACTTTGGGGGAGGTTTTGTACCTCCCCTGACCCAGGGTTTCTCATTACCCTGCTATTGTCCCTGTTTTTCACCCCCGGGAATTGACCGAGGAGGCCGTCGGAACTGTTACACAGCCGATGCCCCAGGGACTGGAGAAGCAGGCCTCTTAAAGAGGGACCTCTAACTCTGTTTTTAACCGGCAAGAGCGTATTTTTACCACTGGAAATTTTCTGGATATATTTGTCCAGGTTTTCCCTGAATAAGCGTTCACCATGAAATGGGACGCTAACCAGCCATTCTTTACAGGGAGCTTCAGCAGACCAGTTTTTGAACCATAGAAGCCTACGCATATGTACTATAGACAGCGTAAGGCGGGAGGCCTGATGGACTGAATCCTTTATGGCGTCAACCGCAAAGCCTAAGGCTCTAGGTAGATCAGCTAGGGCAAAGCCTGCTGATCTGTCAAGTCCCTCAAGACCTGTTTCAACTGATCCTTCACTGCTTAGCAGACCCCAATAGCTGCTACTGCTGGTTGTGTCACCAAGCTTGCTGTAGAAAGAAGCAGATTTTCATAAGGACTCCAATCTTTTATCTATTGGGTTCTTGAACATTTGGACATTATCCACTGGACATGTCAGTGATTTATACATACAAGAGATGGCTGCGTCCACTGTAGGGACCTTCCATTTTTTTTTTTTTTTTTTGATGAACTTATCCTCCATGGGATAGACCACCGGAAATCTCTTGGGGGAATAATATTTTCTCAGGATGTTCCCAATCCTGGTAAATAAGCCCTTTCAGTAAAGGGTGAAGTGGAAAAGAACAGACAGTCTGGGGCTTCTAGCGACCCCAACGAGGATACAGTAGTGGTTGATGGTTCCGCAAGGTGCATTTTTAAATGCTGATCGGACCATGTTAGTCAGAGACTGAACCCATCATCTTTCAGCTTGAGATGCTGAGAAAAGGTTCCCCCACTGTTGATTCCTCTATAACAGAATCAACCTCATCCTGATCCCCTTCAGGCAGGTCGATCCCTGTATGGGACTGTTGCTCTGCTAACAGGCACTCTGAAGGAGGAGACGGAGATCGGGCGTGCTTTCCCTGACAGGGAGGCAGCGATAAATGTTGACAATCTCTCTCTAATCCTCCCAGAGCTGAGGAAAAAACCTCCTCTGTTACATACACAGGAGCAGGTGAACTGAGGACAGCCACAGTACCAAGTACCCCTGCGGGGTCTCTACGGTCACTTACCTCTAAACTTCAGGGGAGACTGGTGCAGCAGAAGTATGCCCAAGATCCTCCGAGCCCGATGAGACCCCCTTCGCTTCCTGGAAGATTCAGTTCCGGAGCTTCTGGACGGCATATTCCTAAGCCTAAAGCTGAGGTATTCCAGCCGTAATACACCACTTTTACTGAGAATAGTCTAGCACAATTGCTGCTATATCACAGTTGGTGTCTACTAATGTGCCTTTCTAGGGGATGCCTGTATCAACCGCTTGCTGTATGCCCTTTTTTAAATGTTGCCAGCTCTGTCTCTGTACTTCATAGCCAGCTCACCACACAAAACTGTGGTTTTTACATGCTGGGACGCCCGCACATGCGCAGAAGCGCTGCGGCGCACACAGAGCGTCATCCCCAGGCTCCGCCCCCTTTCCTGGCTCACCTCTATATATAGAGGCGCGTGCACGCGCACGCGCGCGGCCACGTGCGCCTTCGGTGCTAATTTTGAAATATGGAGACTAGGGACAAGAGCCAGGGCCCCTCTTTGCCGCAGGCCGGGGGATGGACGAGCATTGCAACATGGCAGAGGAAGCAGTTTCCCATAAGAGAACTCACCATCTGCCTGGACTTGCTCTGCTGAGAAGAAACTAGTCCACATGACAAGAAAACATTCCACAGCGGCCTCTAGTGGACAAACACAGGTACCGCAGTCTAATATCTTAAATATATATAAAAAAATATATATATTTTTTTTTTCTTGACCACCATTAAAAATTATTACATTTTTTTAGTAGTTACAGGCATGCACAGAATTTTGCGGGAATACCATTAGGTAACAGACAGAAAGACAAATTAGGCTTGGGGGTCCCCCAATAGAACCAAGTTCCTGGGGGCCCCCACTTACCTGTTCCCCGCCGCAGGACTTTGTTTGGTCCACAAAAGCCCAAACTTCACCTATCACGGCAGGCATTGTAATCAAACCTTCAGGGACCGGGTTCCCAAGGATTCCACTCCCCTGGACCTGTATAGCACCCTGCACAGAAAACATCTTGGTCGTGGGTATGACCAGAGCTCTGGATCCCAGGGTCCAGCTCTCCTAAGAGAAGCATTACAGGCAAAACCTTGCTCTTCTCTGCAAGGCCCGGGTACCGACCGTTTAGCTATGAAGCTTTTTTGGTCGGATCCGGAATAGCTTACTGAGGCCCAAAAGAACCTGTACGCAAGCTCAGTGAAAAACACATGTTTCTTCTTGGCCAACACCTTAGACACTGGCAAAAAACTGAGGTGCTCCCGGATGGGAGGGGCTTATATAGGGGAGGGTACTTCCGGTTTTGGAAGTTGCCAGTGCCAGCACCTGACGGTATCTATATAACCCATTAGTAATGACTATGTCGCTCTGTGTCCCGTGATGTACGAGAAAGAAAAAATGTTTGTGGTGCATTTGAAATTGTATATCAGCTCCATCGGTATTCACAGAGCTGAAGAAGATATCTAATAGGTTTGCTCTTTCTTTATCTTCAGTGCAAATGTTTCAGTTCTGCATCCACTCTGTATAATAACATTAAAGGGACACGAAAGCCGGTTCACACAGGGGCAACACGACTTCCAGCGCGACTTTGGGAGGCAACTTGGACACGACTTGAGCCTGAATCACAGCGCGACTCCAGGCAACTTACAAGGCAACTTCAAGTTGCCTCCAGGACAGGCGACTTTCCAGTGGCCAATCAAACAAGAATCAGCTCTGTGGGAGGGAGGGGGGAGGGAGGGGTTTGCCTGGAAAACTATTTTTACTTCCTAGAAAGTTGCTTCAGTTAAGACGGGGGATCCGACTTTGGAGGCGACTTCCATTAAAATCAATGGGTACAAGTTGCCTAGAAGTCGGATTGAAGTAGTACAGGAACCTTTTCTGAAGTCGGAGCGACTGCAGTAGTGAACATAAAGACGGCTCCATTCACTTCCATTACTTTTCTAAACCGCGTGACTTGGGGCGACCTGAAGTCGGATCCCAGGACGCCCCTGTGTGAACCGGCTCTAAAGGTTCCTGTTTTTTTTTTGAAAAAAAAAATAACAAACATGTTATACTTACCTCCACTGTGCAGCTCGTTTTGCACACAGTGGCCCCGATCCTCCTCTTCTGGGGTCCCTCGGCGGCTGTCTTGGCTCCTCTCTGCAAGGACTCCACACCTTCATGCGAGCTCGCATGGTGTGGAGTTATTGCGGGCGCGCTCCCGTGATACAGCGGCGGCCATAGCCGCCGACTGCATCACTCGGCACCGCCCCCCCCCCCCGGCGCACCGCGTCATTGGATGTGATTGACAGCAGCGTCAGCCAATGGCTGCGCTGCTTTCAATCCATCCACTGTAGCCAATCAACGGGCAGGCTCAGGAACGAGGAGGATGACGGGGGCGAGCGCGGGACATTCGAGGGGTCAGGTAAGTAAAACGGGGGGTCTGGGGCGGTACTGTCGGATGTTTTTTCACCTTAATGCATAGGATGCATTAAGGTGAAAAAACATGTACCTTTACAACCCCTTTAAGAGCCATTACTACATACCTACAAGAGTTTCTAGGTAGGTAACCTTTTGTTGTGTGTTTATTTTCAGGAGCACAGTAATAAATGGCCCCACAGCCAATGCGACCTATACAGCCTTAATGATGGCCTTCAAAAATTCCGAATTTACGACCCCTCTCTCCGACTCCGACTCCCTGACAGTAGAAGATACTATCTACATCTCAGTGGTCATCCCAGATCTGGCTGCCAACACCTTCAATCTCAAAGTGGTGAATATTTATGCCTCTCCTACCGAATTGAGCCCCATCAAGTACAATCTTCTTCAGGACGGGTAAGTACACATTACGCTGGGTTAGTAGTTCTGTGTGTTCTTTGTACTCTTTTGATTACAGAAATAATTCACTAAATGTGCAGAACAATAAATCACCCTAAAGGTAGGTTGCTGTAGTGTTGGCATGAGGTTCAAGCCAAATTTTTAAAGCGACATCATTCCTGGAGTTCATATTTAGAGCCCAACTCAAACTTTATTTCTCAGTTTTAGATGGGGGAAGGGTGAGAGCCCCTTTAAGATGTCTGTGGCTCTTACTGGTCCATGCTTGTGACCCCGGGATCAGAATTGAGGAGGGAAAAAAGAAAAGAGGGGCGCACCAGCCTTGTGCATCATCCTAATGCCTCGTACACACGAACGCAATTCGCGAAGAGAAAAGTGCGATGTGAGCTTTTTTGTCGCGAATTCCGACCGTGTGTAGGCTCCATCACGCTTTTTCTGTCAGTTTTCCTGCTAAGAAAAGATTGAGAGCAGGATCTCAATTTTCGTGACAGGAAAAATTCCTATCGCGAATCGCGTTCGTCTGTATGCAATTACGACGCGCAAAAAAAAAAAAACGTGCATGCTCAGAATCAAGCAGAAGAGCCGAACTGCCTATTGAACTTCATTGATCTTGGCTCGTCGTACGTCTTGTACGTCACCGCGTTCTTGACCGTCGGAATTTCAGCCAAGAATTGTGTGACCCGTGTGTGTGCGCAAGACAAATTTCAGCCGTTTTCCTGCTGACTAAAAAAAAAAACGCGTTTTTCTTGTCGGAAATCGCGACCGTGGGTACGAGGCATTAGATGTATTTTATTTAAAAGAAAATGATCAAAACTACTCGCAAACAATTGTGAGAAAAGTCGTGATGCAAATAGTCTCCAGAGGACAGCAATTGGTCTAAGATAAACTGCAGATGGTAACAGAGGTGGTTTCAGGGGCCACTGCCGGCTGACGCGTTTCGAAGGATTACATAGTTACATAGTTACATAGTTACATAGTTAGTCAGGTTGAAAAAAGACACAAGTCCATCCAGTTCAACCGTAAAAAAAAAAAAAAAATAAATAAATAAATAAACATATATCGTACAATCCCATATACCCAATTCTATACCCACAGTTGATCCAGAGGAAGGCAAAAAAAAAAACCAGAAGAGCATGATCCAATTTGCTACAGCAGGGGAAAAAATTCCTTCCTGATCCCCCGAGAGGCAATCGGATATTCCCTGGATCAACTTTACCTATAAATGTCAGTACCCAGTTATATTCTGTACATTTAAGAAAGAATCCAGGCCCTTCTTAAAGCAATCTACTGAGCTGGCCAGAACCACCTCTGCAGGGAGTCTATTCCACATTTTCACAGCTCTTACTGTGAAGAAACCTTTCCGTATTTGGAGGTGAAATCTCTTTTCCTCTAGACGCAAAGAGTGCCCCCTTGTCCTTTGTGTTGACCGTAAAGTGAATAACTGATTACCTTCTGGGCCGGGCTCTGAGGAAGAAGGTAATCCTTCGAAACGCGTCAGGCGGCAGGGGCCCCTGAAACCACCTCTGTTACCATCTGGAGTTTATCGGTCCAATTGCTGTCCTCTGGAGACTATTTTCATCGCAAGTTTTCTCACAACTGTTTGCGAGTAGTTTTATCATTTTCTTTTAAATAAAATACATCTAAGGCCCCTTTCACACGGGACTGATCAGTCATGATCCGCCCCGTGAAGCTTCGCTTGCTCAGCGGGGATCGCTCCGTTGAGCCAGCGGATGACTGGGCGGTCCCCGCACACTGTGCAGGGACCGCCCTGTCAGAGCGCCGCTCTCCCCTACGGGGGATCGGATGACAACGGACCGTAGAGTCCGTTGTCATCCGATCCGATCTGCAGACGGATGGAAAAATAAGGTTTTCCTCCGTCACACTTTGGCGGAGCGGAGCGGGTCGGATGTCAGCGGACATGTCACCGCTGACATCCGTGGCTCCATAGGGGTACATGGAGGGTCCGTTCAGGTCCACCTAAAAAACGTGTGAAAGAGCCCTTAGGATAATGCACAAGGCTGGTGCGCCCCTCTTTTCTTTTTCCCCTCTGATGTCTAGGATACCCCTATCCCTGAGGGCAGCAAGGCCTAAAGGGGATTATTCACTCCACCTGGTAATCCACTCGTGCCCAGGAGTGTTTGTTTTCTGCCATCAGAATTGAGGAGATGGGGTCTTCAAGACAGTAAATACCCTGTCAAGAGGTTCTCACTGTTCATCACACTGCTTGCTGGCTATATCCTCACTGGGGAGAACCTCCATCATTTCATGTCCCCGTGTAGTGTTGCCAACCTACCAGATTGAAATTTACTGACAAACCACCCAAAATTTACTGACACAGCCACGATTTTACTGACATTTCAAAAAGTTAAAAAATGTACTCTTTTAAGTGCATATTTCAGTATTTAGTCTACAAACAGGTACAATATGCAATTAGAAATATGATTTAAGATACATAATAATGCAAAAAACATATTTCTTATTTTATTTTCGATATAGTAAGTAGCTCAGGGACAGGACGCAGGAGGGGAAGAAATTAGATTGGGTCAGGCACACACATATGAAACTGACTCTCACAGTGACAATGACAGCAGTGTGCAGCAGCACAGATCACCGACACGACATGTCCCCTCCTGAGTCACAGCGACAGTCACTCTCCACGCCAGGCGATTCCCTCAAGTCCACTGCAGTCTAAACAGCACTGACAGTCCCGCTCCCGACCCGCGCACGAGGCTCTGGCTGCTCTGCTTGGCTCCCTTGCACTATGACGTCACAGGACATGCTCAGGCACCGCCTCCACCAGAGCCGCCCAAACACACTGTAGCGGGCATTCGCATTGGTCTTGGCCGGCTCTGGACCTAGCCAAGCGTCACAGCCATATTTTTTTACTGGCAACCTTTTCCTTTTACTGGCAGTAAAAATACTGACGGTTGGCAACACTGTTCCCGTGTCACCAGGATGTGAGGGGAAATGTTGCCTCAGACAACAATACAAGCCCTGAGAAGGGATTAGGTGTGGAAAATGGAAAGCGACAAAAGAAAAGCCAACACATTTAGGAGATGTTGAAGAGTCCACCTTCATCAGGCCTTCAGGAACTTGGGTATATGCGGAGGTGCGGGACTCAGTAGGGCGATGATTGGTGAACAATCCAACAATCTTTGTGTATGGCTTTCACACCGACAATAAGCAATAAATACCCAACAGAAGATCTAACACTGACCATAAATTGTACACTTTCCTTGAATCATCTTCCTTTAGATTTACAAAACCATATAAAATGAGGTCAAACCTAAACTCTTTCCATTTGTATGCAATCAGGCAGGCCCTTGCACTACATAGTTAAAGGATATGTAAACATTTTTCATTATTTTTTTAGGGCCAGTTCCCACCAGATGCAGTTCTGCGCAGTTCCATTCTTTCTGCACCAATACAGTCAGTTCCGGTCAGTTTCTGCACCGGAAACTGACCAGAAACTGAATGGAACTGACTGTCCTGGTGTAAACTAGAGCCATTGGAATACATGGGAAAACACTGAGCATGCATGTTTAGTGCAGAAAAAAAGCGCACGGAACTGCGTCTGGTGTGAACTGGCCCTTAAACAAACATGTTATACTTACCTCCTCTGGTTTTGCACAGAGTCGCCCCTACCCTTTTCTTTTAGGGTCCCTCAGCGGTGCTCCTGGCTCCTTCTCTTCTTGAGTACCCCGCCGGAGAAGCGCTCTCCCTTGGGGCACCCGTGCGGGCGCGCTCCCGTGTCCTGCTCCTGCATCCATTGACACAGACAGCAGGACACGGCTCTGCCCCAGGCTCCCATGTTATTGCATTTGATTGACAGCAGCAGGAGCCAATGGCTGCGCTGCTATCAATCTATCCAATCAGGACCAGAGACACCAGCTGGAGCGGGTGTGCTCATCCCCGGCGCTGGAACGATCGGGCTCAGGTAAGTAAAAGGGGGGGGGGTGGTGCACTACAAGAGGTTTCTATGCATTGAGGTGAAAAACCGCAAGGGTTTACAACCTCTTTAAAAGTAAATCTAAAGAAAATCGAACAAGAAAATTGTATAATGTATGGCCAGCTTTACCCTTCGCCGTGCTGCACAGAATTATAAAAACAGTTTAGAACTACATAGATCTCAAAATTATCAAAAATTTTCAATGCATTTTTTTGCTTGATGGGTTTTTCATTGAAGGGACCATTAATTCCACCCGTGACGGACTGTTTTGATCAAGTAAGGCCCAACGCATAGAATGCATTGAGGTGAAAAACCTCTTGTAGTGCACCAGCCCCCCCCCCCCCAGAGCTCCCCTTTTACTTACCTGAGCCCGACCGTTCCTTCGCCGGGAACGAGCACACCCGCTTCAGCCGGTGTCTCTGGTTGTGATTGGATAGATTAATAGCAGCACAGCCATTGGCTCCTGCTGCTGTCAATCAAATCCAATGACGTGGGAGCCGGGGGCGGAGCCGAGTCCTGCTGTCTGTGTCAATGGATGCAGGAGCAGGACACGGGAGCGCGCCCGCACGGGTGCCCCGAGGGAGAGCGCTTCTCCAACGGGGCACTCGAGAAGAGGAGGGGCCAGTCCATGGTTTCCAATAGGCCCAGTTCACAGCAATGTGTTGGAGCATTTTACATTTAACCAGAGTGCAATATATTTATTAAAGCAAGATTCAACCCGCAATTATTATTTTTTTTAAGTCGGCAGCTACAAACACTGTAGCTGCTGACTTTTAATAAGGACACTTACCTGTCCTACTCGCCCGCAATGTCAGCCCCCCCCCCCCCCCGAGGCCGATCCCTCGGCGCTGACAGCTCCTGGAGACGCCATCCTCAGTAAGGGAAACAGGCAGTGAAGATGTGCGGCTTCACTGCCCGTTTCCTACTGCACATGCGCGAGCCGCGCAGTGTTTTGTGTATGAGGCGGCTGCTCTCTGGAATACACACAGTTCCCAGAAGGCAGCGCGCCCCATTTACAGGAAGACACCGCAGGAGGACGGAGGAAGTAGACCCACCGTGGATGATGAAGAGGCAGATTAGGGACTTCCGCATAGCAACCGCTATTTAAGGTGAGTAAAGTTTTTTATTTTTTTTTCAATTGATTTTTTTTAACATTTTTGGGGAAAAAAAATAATTCAGGGTGGAACTCCACTTTAACATGCATTTTGATGCATTTCATTTGTCTCAATAGAAAGCTCAAGGAGAAAATAGTGTAGGAGTGAGTAGGGCTCGAAGAATTATGGGTGACATCTTGTGTATGGCACAACGATTCCACCAAATAAAATGTATATTGAAGACTTTGATTATGAGTAACAGAAACTAAAAATGAACTCATGCCATGAATTGTTCATCTACAACATTTCTATAATATAATGAGCACACGCCATATATTGTTCAGCTCTAATAGTATGTACCAGTATTGTGTTCTCATCTTTAGATTACAGTAACTGAAAACTAATGAAAGGTTTTCTGTATCCAGGTGCCCATCTAGTGACGTATCTGCTGACCAGCTAACAGTGGTGAACAATGGAAATGGAACTGAATCTCGGTTTGCTATGAAAGTCTTCAAGATTGCCAGTTCTAACACCGTCTATCTCTATGCCGATCTTGCACTCTGCACTACTGATTGTACTAAGGTAAGACTCAATATACACATAGAGGGTGTTCTGTGATTTCTGTGCCTGAGGAAGAAGTCAGGGATTCTTTAGCCATATGGGCAAACAGTCATCTGCCCAATTGTCCCACTAGTCCAATGGGCCCCAGGCACTCTCTTGCCCTGGATGAGCTGCCACTAGCCCGAGGGTGCCAGATTTGGGTGTCAGGAAAAGCATTTGGTTAAAACTTTAGTGGTCCAGTAATAAAGCATGTATAACAATCCCCCCCTCCTCCTGGTGACCAGACCTCAGTGACCTGGCTGTGCACACAATTATCGTATAGTCTTTTTAGTAATTAGGGGCCACCCGAGTTCTTACACATAGTGGTGGGTATTTCATGAAACTCTACATGTCTATTTACCTGAGGTCTGCTAAAGTGGGACATTTTTTAGGCTTCATTCGTTAAGACAAACACAAGCGGAACATGCAAACTCCATGCAGATAGTGTCCTAGCTGGCTGGTATTTGAATTGAAGTGATATAAGGCAAAAGTGCTAACCATCAAGCCACCATGCCTTCCAAATGTGAATGGTTGGCTTTCTAATCATTGTACAGCTTTACTAACATTCTTGGAGGTGTTTATGGACCAAAATTAAGAAAAAAAAAGAGATGCACACCACCAAACTTAAAGATGCCAAATGATTACCTGATCTGCTGCTGCTTTACAAACCAAGCAGGCAGAACATTTTTGCATGTAATGAGCATGATAGCTGAATTAATAGCCCACTTCCCACAAAATTGATGAATAAAATCATATGCTGGCTTCTGATATTGAGATACCACCACCACAATTCACAGTTCTGCCCATCTGCTGCAACCATAACATGGGATGAGCTAGGGTTTGGCCCAAACCCAAGCCCATCCCTAACAAGGACAATTGATGATGTCATGCCCACCGCTAACAAAGACAATCGATGGTCACACTCATCCCTAACAAAGACATATGATGATGTCACACTCATCCCTAACAAAAACAATTGATGGTTTCATGCCCATCCCTAACATAGACAAGTGATGGTGTCATGCTGCCCTGATACAATGTAGAATAAATATTAGACATGTGCATTCGTTTTCGTCCAAATGCATTTTCGTCCGAATTTCAGGTATTTTCGTTATGGTTTTAACAAACGAAAACGAAAGCGCAGAATCCGAAAACCGAAAGATCCGACATAAACAAATGCTTTATTTTCGTTTTCGTTGCGACAGCAGTTCGATATAGATAGGAGATTCGACATGACGCTGACAATAACAATCTGTGTCTATCGAACCTGTGGTCGAATGTGCCTAACCTTAACTCTATTAGTCCAAGATTATTCTACATAGAGATAAAAGATCGCTGCTGGAATTGGGTGGGGGAATAAAAATAAAAATAATGATGATGATGAATGTTATTGGCTGATTGTAACTTAGGAGGAGGTGCAGTAAAATAGTTAGAACTAACTTGACAATTCGACATGAACGACGAAGATTCGACAAAGCATCGAAAAACATACAAACATACAAACGTCGAATCTGTCATTGAAGGCTTATGGTGTCTGTCGAAAGTTCTAAGAAGATTCGACGGAGCAGCTAAACTGTACGACGCTGCAATTTACGGTCAAATGCTCCGCCCATAGGCTATAGTAAAATTCTAATGTTGGTTGACTAGTAATAGTAATTAATAAATATAATTATTACTAGTGTCATACAACATTAGAATTATACTATAGCTTGTAGGCGGAACATTCGACCGGAAATGTACGATTGCCGCGTCGTACAGTTTCGCTGCTCCGTCAAATCTTTTTTAGAACATTCGACAGACACCATAAGCCTTCAATGACAGATTGGACCTTAATTAATTCAGATTTTCGGAAGAATGCAATTTCTAACGAAAATCTAAATAAATAAAAACGAATTTCAGGAGTAACTACATAAATGTATTTTTCAGACGAAAACGAAATTCCGAAAAAAAAATATTTCAGTGTGCACATGTCTAATAAATATGGGGAATATGGTTTAGAGCAGGGGGTTTCAAACTGGCGGACCTCCAACTGTTGCAAAACTATAAGTCTCATGAGGCATTGTAAGGCTGACAGTTACAAGCATGACTCCCTCAGACAGAGGCATGATGGGACTTGTAGTTTCGCAACAGCTGGAGGACCGCCAGTGCTGAGACCCCCGGTTTAGAGAGACTGAAGCTAATGTGGAGGGGGAAATGCAAACCATTCCAGGGAAGTCCCACCATTGGAGTGATGGAAGCGCCTGGTGTGCCCGCATTCTCCACTGTTTCCTTTGTGGGGCTAATACAGATAAAGGAACGTTGTGACTTTAGCATAGCTGTGGTGTTTCTTGGATACAATTTGAAGTTTATGCATTGATTTCACTGGTCCGGAATTCCTGTTAAATTACTTTGATTTCCTTACAGACCTGCAGCCCCCAATCCAAATCAGGTCGTTCCCTGGAAATTGCAGGAAGAGTCAATATTTATTTGAATGCGGGTAAGTCATCTCACGGTCCCAGTTTTGTTACAGTGATTTTCTGTGTTCCTTCAGTCACATTTATTAAATCCCAAACCTTAGACAAAACATTTATTTTCTTTTTTGTTTTAGATAAAGTGGGGAAAAGCTTAAAGCTTCTGTCAATTTTTAAGCGCTGTCTTTGTTCCTTATGGGGGGATTTTCCCTCACTTCCTGTTCAGTCTGACACCTGTCACCGGACCAGGAAGTAAGGAGAGACTTCCCAGGGGAGACAAAGCAAAAAAAAAAAAACTTGCAGAGGTTCTAATCCTTCACTCTTTTAATAAAAAAAAAAGGAGCAAATTGCCCATTGTTGGGATTATTTTCAGGGAAAGATTACAAACGCTTTAACTTCTACGGTGATCACCACACAATTATTTCAGCCTACAGTGAATGTGAATACCATACAATGTATCCAGAAGAATGAGTATCAGTCCGGTTGAGATCTCCAAGTAACAGAAATGTTTTTCTTTATTTCCAGCTGATCCCTATTCCTATTTAGATTCCAGTTCTGCCAGAGGTAAGAAAACACTTACATTGAGAATTTTAATCGTGTAATGTGATGTAGCTAAACATGTTCAACTCCTTTACAGCAACAATACCATTATATGTGGGGGCAGGGCAGGTGGACCTCAACATCCAAACCCTGCATACTGTATGTGGTTCACTGTCATGTTTAGGGAGCTCTCCGCTGGTATCCCCACAACTGTGACTGAGCCATCACCAACAGCTCACAGGCAACTGCTGACAATCAGCAGTCGGAATGATTGGCTCCGAATGATGTCAGTGCTTTGCAGCCAATTACAGTGCAGCATGATCACATGATCAGGAGACCCTCCTACCGGCCTTTGGGCATCCGAGTTCCTATCTTTGTGCTGTTTCTTCCGTTCACATTGTAGCCCGGCTGTACATGGACAGCCAGGGCCGCCATCAGGGGGGTACAGGCAGTACACATGTAAGGGGCCCGGAGGACCCCAGGGGCCCAGATTGCAACCTCCCCCTTTTTTTTTTTTTTTCTTGTAAGGGGCCCGTTTTTTTTTCTTGTTTTCAAATTTATACATTTTTTTGTTCGTCAGCACCCAAAGCCCCCCCGACCTTAATTCTCGGGGGGACGGCATACGACAGCACCCCCCGCCTCTCAATTAGCGGCATCTCCCCGCTTCTCAACTTGCAGAACCCCCCGCCCCCCCCCCACTTCTGAACCTTGGGCCATTCCCCCCGGTTATCAATTAGCGGCAGCACCCCCCACTTCTCAAATTGCGGCAAACTCCCCCCGGCCCTCAATTTGCGGCGGCAGCACCCCCCGGTTCTCTGCTCCAGGGGGCCCATGCCTGAAGCTGTGTAAGGGGCCCTAAAATTCCTGATGGTGGCCCTGGGGACAGCAAGAGGCTGATTCCAGGTCACATTCAGTAAACTGCTTTCATTAAAAGATGCTAAGAACAAATATTGTTTCCTTTTGAGCTTTTGCAGATTCCTGTTATTGGCCACAAAAATATTAAACTCCCTAAGAGAGATATGTCAGATTTCCCATTTCGTCCAATTTCATCTGCCTAATTTTAACAAGGACAATGACTTGGGCTTATTGTCCATCCATCTATTTCTATGCATACATCTAGTATTTATCTAAATATGTATCAATATTAGTTTTATAATAAAAGCCATTAAGTTGAAGGGTTATCAGCTCTGACTGAGACTTTCAATTAGAGAGAGACAGTCTGAAGGCAAACAGCTTCTGTTGTGCTGTCTTTAGAAAATGCATAATGCTCCATGACACCAACATCATAGATGTATATCCTGTATTAAATACTTTTTTGGTGGTATTTTTTTCTATCCCCTACTAGACAGATTCCTGTGTGGTCAACACAATTTTAAGGATAAGAACCCTTTTTTGTGCTTTTTATTATATCTTTGGATATGTTAGAGAAAGTTCCCTTTGCTTACTGTCCCAGTGACAATGGTTTCACCAAACAGGAAGTGAGAGCAAATCTCCAACAGCAACACAGACAGAATAACACGTTTTTTGTTTTCTTTTAAAGTAGAGAACGAAAAGGCAAAAGTAGCTTTTTTTTTTTATTGCTGACTGTGTCCTTGTAGCCGATTTTCTCTTACTTCCTATCTGGTAAAACCATTGTCACATTGACAGTAAATGAATAAATCTCGAATGCTCCCATGCTATGCAAAAATTTAAAAACAAACATTCTGGTTGGACATGCACCTTAAATTCTCACAATGTCCTAGTCTGGTATTAAATTTGCCTTTCATCAGATTGCAACTACAATGAAAACATAGAACTGAACAGAAGATCTTCCATAGGAAGATGAAGCCGCTCCATTCCTAATATCTCCTGTGTGTTGTTCCAGGTTTCTCCATGCCTTGGACTTTGTCTGCTCTGATCTTCTCCTGGATCTCAGTGAAACTGATGTAAACCCTCCGAGAACCGACCATCCCGGCCACCATGAGACTTTGTCATATCGTCACCCCCAATGCTCTCAGCAGAGAGAAGTTATGAAGGAATCTTGTATCTCGTTCTTTTTCTGTGGATGGTGTTGGCTGCATCATATATAACGCTTCCTAAGATAACCTTGCCGCTATGTATGCTGATTATCTCTTATTTTGTACAGTGCTGATATTCTGCTTTTTGGCTTAGAGGTGCCTGCTTTATACCGGATCTATTTATTGTGTTGTATTTATTGTAGGGTAAGAATGGTTAATGGAGTAGACAATATATAGACATTTTATATCCCTGGAGAGCACACCCTGTACTTTTTACTGTTCTTTTTCATATAATAAACTGCAAAGTAATGTAATTCAAAGTGTTTCTTTGTATTTTTATTTAGTCATTGCAGGGGCTTTGGTCAGGGATAATTGCCTCCTAAGGCGAACTAAACCCAAAAACCAAAATGTAATATGTTGTAGCTGACCGCCCCCTAGATGTAGTGGTTGCATTTTCATTTGTTTTAGGCCTTTTCCCTTTATTTTGACCTGGTGATCCTTAGAATAAGACAATTCCTGTCCCTTTGTGACAACACTGTATCTATGCTTTAAGTGGAACTTCAGTCCAAAACCTTTTGTTCCTGTTTTGGATAGGGTAAGGAGGTATTAATACCTCTAATAGGTTTTTGTTGCTACGTGTGTCCACTGGGGAGACTTCCCACCTGTTTCTATCCAAGAGATAAACATGTAACAAGGGTGCTCCGAAATGCCAGGACCTAGCAAATAATGTCGGCATTGGATAAGGGTATTCAGAGGATGTGATCTTCAAACACTTCAGGCCGCACTCAAAGAGGAAAGCAATCTCTAATAGAAAACAGTTAAAAGAAAAAGGCGCCTCTAAGTGCAGAATTAAAACTTTTAATATCCCCGTCAGCGGAAGGGGACAACAACCGGTCCACGCTGGTTGTTGTCCCCTTCCACTGACGTCATTTCCGGGATCCTTGTTCCATGCTGACCTAGACGGCGCGACTGCTTCACCAGAGTTCTGAGAGCCTGGAGCGTACATCTGCCGGTCTCCCTGGATCTCTTGCTGGAAGTTGTATATACTGGGACCCTCCTGATGCTGGATCACCCATTGTAAAAAAGCATGACATGCCCTTCGATTCTGTAAGTGTTTTTAATCCTTTTTGTAGATATTAAAAGTTCTAATTCTGCACTTAGAGGCGCCTTTCTCTTTTACCTGTTTTCTATCCAAGAGACACAACATCAATTGAGAAAAAAAAAATCTTTCCAAAATAGTAGAAAATCCCATCTTTGACAGTTCTGATGGAACCTCTGCCAAGGGTGTTCCTAGTGCTGGGCACCTGGGGCATGTGCCCTGCATTAGGAGTGGGATGCCTTTGTTCCTGATGCAGTGGTTGCCCGCCATTTTTTCTTTTCTTTTTAATTATCAAGTATCGCCCTTGCAATGCTACTCACAGTTCAAAACCTAGGGAGGCTCACGTAAGCTCCTCCTCTTTTCTGGTCACATGACAAATCCAATGGGAGAACTTCCCTTCACTCTGAACTGCTGCTGTATCTGAAGCTTGGTGAGTGAGTTTCAGGGAGGAAGTTTGGGTGGGGGTAGACATCTGTATTGGTTGTGGGGTACAGAGGGTGAGGGATCTTTGGGTAAGGAGATTTCTGTACTTTTTTTGGGGGAGGGGGGGGGGGGAGTAGTGATCATTATTGGTTGTGGGGTAGAGAGGGTAAGGAGATATCTGTGTACTTGGTGCGGGGTGTAGACACCTCTATTGGGTGTGGGATAGAGAGGGTGAGGGGATAAGCAAAGGCCTGTAATTGGTTGGGAGTAGGAGGGGTAGAGATCTCTTTTGGTTGTGGGATACAAAGGGTGAGTGGTTCTTTGGGTAAGGAAAGATTTGTACTTGGTTGGCGGGGGGGGGGGGGTACCGTAATTTTTTGTTGTCTTTTTTTGACTGTGTGGTACAGTTACATAGCCCTGACCCCTACATTCTGTGTGCTATTTACTCCTGATCCAGGAGGCCGGACAGGCCAGCGGATTGATATAGAAGAAGCTGGGACTTTAATACAATTGTCAGAACCGCAGAGCAGTAGATTACCCCGCCTCCACCCAAAAGTGGTTAAATAGTCCTCTTTCTGACACGGACCCCATTGCACAACTCGGTTCCCAGGTGGAAGGAACACAACCGGTACCTGTTTCTCATCTCGGGAGGATCCTTCAGAAAAAGTTCTGCACCCAGTCCCTGGGCCCCAGGTAAATGATGCCGACTGGACCAGGTGTTGGGGGAGACAGCGGGTGTCGCCTCTCCAGCATTCACCCATGATGGCTCCTCGCAGCGCTGCCAGCTGTTCTCCTCTCCCACCAGCTGCTGCAAGGGGGGGGGGACTGAATCATTTCAGGATGGAGAGTGGGGAAGGGGCCGGTAAATATGTAATTTACCAGCCCATTCCTTTTCTGAAAGAACAGAGTGAGTGATCGGTACCGATCACTCACTCTGTTCATTCATAACATGGGACCCCAGAATAGGAGTTTCGGGGCTACCCATAACCTTAAATTCTAAATGTCCCCCAGTCTCCTTGAACCTGAACTCTTTTGCCTCATACACACGACCGTTTTTCATGACGAGAAAACTGCCATTTTTTAGATTGGTCGGTAAAACCGGTCGTGTGTAGGCTCCATAGCAGTTTTCTCGACGAGAAAACTGCCCGCAAAAAAAAAATTGAACCTGCTCTATTTTTTCTCGTCGTTTTTCCCGTCGTCCTTTTTCTCGTCGCAAAAACCGCTCGTGTGTAGGTTTTTCCGAGGGGAAAAAAAACACGCATGCTCAGAATCAAGTATGAGACGGGAGCGCTCATTCTGGTAAAAGGGAGAATATGGGTGGGACTTTAAATGAAGCATACATCCCAGGAGATACCCGACAAGAAATAACTATGGCAGTAAACTATTGCATTGGAACTTGAACCGTTAAATGAAAGCATTGCATAACAATTGGCAGTCATTACTTTAATTGGATAATAAGTATGACAACAACAAAAAATAACACAGCATACCTAGTATATTGGTTAAAAGTTGAGATGTACATAAAATACAGCAATAATGGTAGCATAATATAATAACATCAGTTCATAATAGAAACATCGCAACAGAGCCAGTTCGTGGGGTGTCTCCGTGGTAAGTAGGTAGGGCCTAGACATGTTGGTACAGTCCAATTGATATATAGAAATTATTAAAAATACTGATACAGTGGGGGCAGATGAGCATCTATGGGCTCAGGGTGACATGATATAGCAGCATAAATGGTACATAGTAGAACGTTAAAAAGCTAAGTTCATTGGAGTGGAGTCTCCATAGTAGCTGTGACACGGATTAGTGGGTAGAATCCAATTGGTGTTAGATGTAGTTGGTAAACTGGTAGCAATATATGTGCGAGGGGGCATCTATTGGCTTGACGCGTTTCGTGGCCGCTGCCACTCTTCAGGAGCAAGTATGAGAAGAATGTCTAAAATGTTAAAACAGAAAAATGGTAAAACTAAATATAAGGTTTTGGGTCAAGATCAGGGCCGCTGATAGGGGGGGGACCACCAGTCCTCCTGTAGGGGACCCAGGTACACAGGGGGGCCCAGACAGCAGAGGGAATTGGTGTGGTCAGGCGGAGGGGCAATTACAGAAGGATGCCCTGTGCGTCTCTCTGCAGCAGCTGAAAGACGGTTTCTCTCCCTCCTGCTGGCTTTCAGCTGCTGCAGGGAGAGACACAGACACAGGGAAGTGTTCTTGTAATTGTTTCCCCCTCCCTCTTCATCCTGCTTCTGATCCCCCCTGTGTGTCACTGTGCTGCCCCCCCCCCCCCCATGGCACTGCCGGCTTACCTGTTTCGTACTAAAAATTTTAATGATAAAAAAAAGTTTAAAGATTGTACAAAACTATTTAAAAAAGTGCTAATTCACACAGGTTCTCTGTTATGTTTGTGTCTGCTAATAATGATTTTTTTGGGGGGGGGGGGCTGGGGGGCCCTGCCAGGTAGGCTGTAGGGGGCCCCGTGATTTCTAACAGCAGCCCTGGTCAAGATATGGAGAGGGGAGAGCAAAAGGGCGACAGTGATTCCCCAAAAATACTTACGAGTAAGCCCATAACTAAGGGTGTAGGCGTGGAGGGCAGGAGGCTGGTCGGGAAAGGTATCAGCTAGACTTGTGCACGACGGAAAAATTTGTTTAGTTTCGGTTTGTTTCTTTTCGTTCCTGTTGATTCGTAATCGTTCGTAATTTTGCTAGACGGGATTTTTCGTGTTCGGACTCATTCGTATTTTCGCAAGCGACATTTTTCGTTGAATCGGAATGATTCGTATTAATGTAAGCCTTATTTTTAGTTGATTTAGAATTCGTACTTTCGGTAGAGTACATTGTTTTTAGTTGATTCTGGACACATATATAGTGCCGTCGTACGTGTTGTACGTCACCGCGCTTTGCTCAAGCATTTTTTTTCACGATAGTGTGTAGGCAAGGCAGGCTTGAGAAGAATCACGTCGAGAAAAACGCCGTTTTTTTCAATGACATTAAAAGCGGTCGTGTGTACGCGGCATTATTGTGCTTCGAATGGATTCGTACATTCGTAACTTTTTTCATAACGAATTATGCCAAAGACATTCGGGCATTCGCTATTTGCGATATAATTTATTTCCGATTCGGTTTTATTCGTAATTGCTTTGTTCGGAAATTCGAATGCTTCCGAATGTCCGAAAGTTGCTAAATTCGGACGAATTTCAATTAGTTTTGAAACGAATTGCACAAGCCTAGTATCAGCCACCGGGAGCTGAGGTGGATGTGGCCTCAAGTATTGGGGATGGAGGTGCATGGCTCTACAAAGTCCCAACCTTTCTTTTTTTTGTTATGATCATTTATCCTAGTGAGTTGAATGCTCATTCTGGAAAAACTAGCGTTTGTAATGGAGATAGTACATTTGTCACGCTGTAACGCACTGAAAAGCACGAGGCTGAAAAGCGCGAATCGTCTCTCACCAAACTTTTCTAACACGAGGATCAGCAAAAGCAGCCCAAAGGGTGGCGCCATCTGAATGGAACTTCCCCTTTATAGTGCCGTCGTACGTGTTGTACATCACGGTGCTTTGCTCGAGCATTTTTTTTTTCCTGAACGTGTGTATGCAAGGCAGGCTTGAGAGGAATCACAACGAATCACGTCCAGAAAAACATTGTTTTTTTGCATGACAGGAAAAACGGTCGTGTGTACGGGGATTTGCCCAAGTTTTGATTCACCAAGGGTTTGGAATTTTGGTAAGTCCAAACATTAAATCCTATTGGAGTCTGTGGGGTGAATCTTTTTAAATTCTGCCCATTTTTTAGGGTTAAAAGGCAAACTGCTGTCAAGAAAAGTAGAGGAATCCGGTCATTTCCATAGAACGCATGTACCAATGCAAAAATTTGCTTAAATCATACAGAGGGGAGGGGGTCTTTTCATGCGGCTTCGAGGGCAATATTGAAAATACACAAATCATTTAAATAACATACTGGGGGATGCCGTAAGAATATTCCTTGTGGTTTGTCACTGCTAATTTTGTTCTATTGTGTTCCATCGACACTTGTCATCTCCATTCCATCTTTTGACCCGTTCTTTATCCATCTACGCAACCCAATGAACACCCAATGCATTCTAAGACAGATATAGTTGGGTTCCATCAGCATTCTGGACAGAAATAGTGATGTGTGCTTCATACTGGTTACCCCAATGTGGACTCTGCTACTAAAGTCCATAGCCAAGAGATGTCCACTTGGCTATCCCACTGTGTGTGTGTGTGTGGGGGGGGGGGGGGGGTTGGAAAATGTGACTGATTTAGAGCTGCATTGGTGCATGTAAAAAAAAATCCCGTTGTCCTCTCAATGACATCAACAGTTGGAACCTTCATAGATCACCCATATTTAGCACAGATATTGTTTGGCAATATCTTCCACTGTCTGAGCACCCTCCACCTCCCCAAACACTTACCTGTCAACACTCTCAATCCAGCTCTGCCCCCTCCCCGCTGGCAGTCCTTCTCAGTTCTCTTTTCCTGCATTCACATGCTTGGCTGAGAGCAAAGGAAGCCATTGGCTCTTGCTGCTTTTAGTCAAATCCTGTGAGGATAGAGAAGGGAGCGGAGAAAAGCCCTGCTGTGTGTGTGTCTATAGATGCATGCAGCCTGGCTCAGGATCAAACCCACACCAGTGCCCCCATAGCAAGGGGCACTAGGAAAAGAGGGGGAGTCTAGAGCAGGGCCATCTTAATAGCATCATAGGCCCCTGGGCCCCACCAGCTTGCCCCAATTTACACACCTACTTTCAAGAAATAAAATATAAATAGTTGATAGAATTAAACATATATTTATTAGTACTTACAATAAAATCGATTTTACAAAGGGAAAAAAATTCCATAAATCAAAGACAAGTCAACACAAAGTACAGGGGGGAATGCAGAAGGGCACAGTACAGGAGAGGTCAGGGGGTCACAACACTGGGATCAGGAGGGCACAGTATAGGTTCTGGGACTCTTCCTGGGACACAACCATATCGGGACAGCTTAGTAAAAAGCATGACTGTATCAGCAAATTCAGGACAGTTGGCAAGTATGATGTATTGCAAGATTATTGTGGGGCCCCCCATGCACCTGGGGCCCCTGGGCAGTGCCCAGGAGTGCACTTGCATTAAGATGGCCCTGGTCTAGAGTAGTGATGAGCCGAACACCCCCGGGTTCGGTTCGCACCAGAACCCGCGAACGGACCGAAAGTTCGAACGAACATTAGAACCCTATTAAATACAATGGATGCGAACGTTCGAATTCTAAAGTGCTAATTATAACAACTATTATGCATGTTATTGTCCTAAAAAGGGTTTGGGAACCCGGGTTCTGCACCAGGGGACATGTATCAATGCAAAAAGAAGTTTTAAAAACGGTCGTTTTTCGGGAGCAGTCATTTTAATGATGCATAAAGTGAAAAAAAAAAAGTCAAATATTCCTTTAAATATCGTACCTGGGGGGTGTCTAAAGTATGCCTGTGAAGTGCCACGTGTTTCCCGTGTTTAGAACTGTCCCTGCACAAAATGACACTTCTAAAGGAAAAAAAAGCCATTTAAAACTGCTTGCGGCTTTAATGTAATGTCTGGTCCCGGTAATATGGATGAAATTCTTTAAGAAAAATGGCATAGCTACCCCATGACCCCCCCCCCCCCCCTACCCCAGCCCATTACCAGCCCCTTTGGGTCTTGTATGGATATTAAGGGGAACCCCGCACATAAAATAAAAAAGGCCCTATATACTCTGAACAGCCCTATACAGGCGGTGCATACAAGACAGGGACTGTAGGTTTGTTCTTATGTAGAGTCTGTTTGTAATTTTGAACAGGTACATTGTTGAAGTGTAGCTCCAGACCAAAAATCTATTTTTAAACTTTTTGGAAAACATAGGTAAGGGTTATCACCCCTGTAACATTTGTTTTGCTGTCTGTGCCCCTGTTCAGAACATTTCACCTCACTTTCCGTCCCAATGACAACTCTTTTTGAAATGTGGTCTTTTTCTTGAAACAAGGATTGCTGATAAAGCATCAGTACAGAGGAGACACCTTTCTCCCATATTTATTCTTACAGGAGAGAATTTTCCTTCCTAGTGGTAGATTTCCTCTCACTTCCTGTTGTCTTCTTGCGTTTGCAAGTAGGAGTCGTTTGTAAGTTGGATGTTTGAAAGTAGGGACCTGCCGTATATACTCTGCAGAAATAGGCCCCTTAGTTGTTGGTGTTGGCACAACACTGTAAGCACTCACAGTTACTCTTGGTTGGTGCTGGAACGCCCTGCTGTCAACTATTATATCAGGAATTTTAATTACATATAATTGTTGAACAGTGGTAGTAAAAATTGGGCCTTTGATGGTGGTGCTGGTGCCACAACACTGTAAGCCCTGACAGTTACTCTTGGTGGGTGCAGCAATGGGCCCTGCTGTGAATTATTAGATCAAGAATTGTAATTACATGCCCCTGTTGAACAGGGGCTGAAAAATTGGGCCTTAGGCACTGGTGGCACAACACTGCAACCCCTCACAGATACTGTACTTGGAGCACAGCAATGAGCCCTGTTGCAAAGTATTGCTTCAAAAATTGTAATGACACGCCCCTGTTAAACAGGGGCTGAAAAATTGGGCCTTAGGCACTGGTGGCACAACACTGCAACTCCTCACAGATACTGTACTTGGAGCACACCAATGAGCCCTGTTGCAAAGTATTGCTTCAAAAATTGTAATGACACGCCCCTGTTAAACAGGGGCTGAAAAATTGGGCCTTAGGCACTGGTGGCACAACACTGCAACTCCTCACAGATACTGTACTTGGAGCACAGCAATGAGCCCTGTTGCAAAGTATTGCTTCAAAAATTGTAATTACACGCCCCTGTTAAACAGGGGCTGAAAAATTGGGCGTTAGGCACTGGTGGCGGCACCCATAAACAAAAATGATCTTACAAGCTATCATCATCAATCGTATCATTGAGGACTCGGAGGAGGAGGATAGCCAGTCAACATAACAGCACAGGCACTCAGCATCAGCATCAGTCTTGAAGGGATGTGACATGTTAAAATCAATTAGTCTGTTATATCAGCATCAGGTGTGTGGTAGCTGGTGGTGATCCAAGACTGGTTCATCTTGATGAAAGTCAGTCGATCAACCGAGTCGGTGGACAGGCGCACCCTGTGATCCGTGACAAATCCTCCAGCAGCACTGAATGTGCGTTCCGAAAGAACGCTGGATGCAGGACAGGCCAGTAGCTCAATTGCATACTGTGCAAGCTCTGGCCAGTGATCCATCCTCAAGACCCAGTAAGCCAGAGGATTTTCGGTGGGGAAGGTGTCCAAGTCTGACCTTGCCCCTAGATATTCCTGCACCATGTTTATCAGACGCTGGCGATGGTTGCTGGAACCGATCATACTTTGGGGCTGCGGACTAAAGAATTGTCTGAACGCATCGGTCAGACGGCCACCTTCCCCACCGCTCCTTCTTTGACTGGCCGAAGCCTCAGCAACTCGTTGTCCAGGACCAGGAGTTTGCAACCTCCCAGTCTCTGGGAACGCGTTGCACAGACCTTTCTGCAAGGCCTCCCGGAGTTGTCTCATCCTCTGCTCCCTCTGCGACGGTAACATAAGGTCCGCAACCTTACCCTTGTACCGTGGATCAAGGAGAGTGGCCAGCCAGTAATGGTCCCTCTCCTTGATCCGAAGAATACGAGGATCCTTCCGCAGACTTTGCAGGATCAGGGAGGCCATGCAGCGTAGGTTTGCTGAGGCATTCGCTCCGGAGTCCTCTGGGTCACTAAGGACGACATGATCCGCAGCCACCTCCTCCCAGCCACGTACAAGTCCACTGGTTTCTTGGGACTGTAAATCATCCCTAAAAGACTGCTGCTGATGATGCTGAGTGCCAGCCTCCACCTCCATGCTGACACAATCCTCCTCCTCCTCCTCCTCCTCCTCCTCCTCTTCCTGTGCGATGGGTGGGACAGAAGGAACACTGTCTGGGTAAAGGGGGCCTTGAGAGGCAAGGAAGTCCTCCTCTTCCTGCCTCTGTTCTGCCTCAAGTGCCCTGTCCATTATTCCACGCAGCGTGTGCTCCAACAGGTGGACAAGAGGTACAGTGTCACTGATGCATGCACTGTCACTGCTCACCATCCTCGTGGCCTCCTCAAATGGTGCCAGGACAGTGCATGCATCCCTGATCATGCCCCACTGGCGTGGAGAAAAAAAACCAAGCTCCCCTGACCCTGTCCTGGTGCCGTAGTCGCACAGGTACTCATTGATGGCCCTCTGCTGCGTGTGCAGCCGCTGCAGCATGGCCAACGTTGAGTTCCACCTGGTGGGCATGTCACATATAAGGCGGTTCTTGGGCAGGTTCAACTCCTTTTGCAGCTCAGCCAGGCGAGCACTGGCATTATAAGATCTGCGGAAATGCACACAGACTTTCCTGGCCTGCCTCAGGACATCCTGTAAGCCCGGGTACCTGCCCAAGAAGCGCTGCACCACCAGGTTAAGGACGTGAGCCACACAGGGCACATGGGTCAGTTGTCCCTGTCGGAGGGCGGAGAGGAGGTTGGTGCCATTGTCGCAAACCACCATTCCTGGCTTAAGCTGGCGTGGCGTCAACCACCTCTCGGCCTGGCCCTGCAGAGCAGACAGGACCTCTGCCCCAGTGTGGCTTCTGTCCCCCAAACACACCAGCGCAAGCACGGCATGGCATCTTTTTGCCTGCGTACTTGCGTAGCCCCGTGAACGGCTACGGAGCACCGCTGGTTCATAGGACAAACCACAGGAAGAGGCCATGGAGGAAGAAGAAGAGGAGGGGGTGGAGGAGAGAGGTGTGTCACAACCAGTAGTAGCATTTTGGAGGCGTGGCGGTGGGACAACCTCCAACACTACTGCACCTTGTCCTGAATCCTTCCCAGCTGCCAAAAGAGTGACCCAATGGGCCGTGAAAGAAAGGTAACGTCCCTGTCCATGCCTGCTGGACCATGAGTCAGCGGTAATATGCACCTTACCGCTGACCGCCCTGTCCAGCGAGGCCAAGACATTGCCTTCCACATGCCGGTAGAGAGCCGGAATAGCCTTCCGTGAGAAAAAGTGGCGTTTGGGAACCTGCCACTGAGGAACTGCACATTGCACAAACTCACGGAAGGGGGCCGAGTCTACCAACTGAAAAGGCAGCAGTTGAAGCGCTAGCAATTTAGCCAAGCTAGCATTCAACCGCTGGGCATGTGGATGGCTGGGAGTGAACTTCTTTCGACGGTCCAGCAGCTGGGGCAGGGAAATTTGCCTGCTAGAATCGGACGTCGGTGTACTGCTAGCAGAGTGGGCGCAAGTACTTGGCTGTGACACACCTAATTCTACACCTTCATTCCTCTCAGTGCATGTTTCAGAGAGGACTGAAGTTATAGTGGGGTTGGAGATCCCAGCTGATGCGGTGCAAGGAGAGGTCCGCTTTGTTCTTTGGTGTGGGTCTTTGAGGTAGGCTTGCCAACGAGCTGCATGGCAGGTCAACATATGTCTGGTCAGGCATGTGGTACCCAAGCGGCTGATGTTTTGGCCACGCGATATACGCTTGAGACATATGTTGCAAACAGCAGCTGTGCGATCTGATGCACTAGCCTCAAAAAAGGCCCACACCAAAGAACTTTTTGAATGACGGGCAGAGGCAGCGCCCTGCACAGGCGGAGCTCTGTGGTGTGATTCCGTCGGTGTACTGCCCTTACGCTGGCCACCAAAGGGCATCCTGCCTCGTTGGAGATGTGCCTCCTCCTCATCCTCCTCCTCCTCCTCTCTCCTATTAGGCACCCACGTGGAGTCAGTGACCTCATCATCCCCTCCCTCCTCATCACTGGAGCCAATCTGGCAGTATGCTGCAGCTGCTGGAACATGACTGCCAGATTGGTGTCCTTCTTGAGCATCCCCTCTGTCTGCTCTCACGCTACTGCCTTCCTGTAGCTGGGTTTCATCATCAGACCCTTCGAAACGCTGGGCATCCTCCTGGAGCATGTACCCAACACTGTGCTCAAACAGTTCGGGGGACTCCTCAGGAGGAGGACATGGTGGGTCTAGGGAAGGAGTGACTGATGATTTGTCTGACATTGATACCAGGGAAGACGACGCTTTGGCAGCTGCTTTTCCAGTACCCTGAGCCTGGGTGAGAGAGGATGAGGAGGAGGAGGAGGGCTTGGTCATCCACTCTACCAAGTCTTCGGCATGATGTGGCTCAACATGTCCAGCTGCCGAAAAGAAGGACAAGCGTGTCCCATGGCCATGTGCTGATGACAATGCACCGCGTCCACGACCAGCACTGTTGCCCCCAGACACAGAGCCTGCTTGCCCTCTTTTATTGCCTCCTGACTGTCTGCCTCTCCTTGTTTGCCTTCCAGACATTCTAATAGATGGCCTGCAGGGAGATGGGAAAAAAGCAATAAGGGCTACCTTCAGGTGTCCTTCTCTGTCCCTTGAAACAAGGACTTTCACAGTGAAAGAAACTGACACTCTCCCTACCTACAGTTTTCTGTCCCTAGAAAAAATATTTTTTTTAAGCACAATATAGCACAAGAACAATTCACTCACTGTCCTTACAGGTCCCTGGAAACAAGGACTTGCAGAGTGAAAGAAAAAAAACACTCTCCCTACCTACAGTTTTCTGTCCCTAGAAAAAATGTTTTTTTTAATCACAATATAGCACAAGGACAATTCACTCACTGTCCTTACAGGTCCCTGGAAACAAGGACTTGCAGAGTGAAATAAACTGACACTCTCCCTACCTACAGTTTTCTGTCCCTAGAATAAATGTTTTTTTAAGCACAATATAGCACAAGGAGAATTCACTCACTGTCCTTCCAGGTCCCTGGAAACAAGGACTTGCAGAGTGAAATAAACTGACACTCTCCCTACCTACAGTTTTCTGTCCCTAGAATAAATGTTTTTTTTAAGCACAATATAGCACAAGGACAATTCACTCACTGTCCTTACAGGTCCCTGGAAACAAGGACTTGCAGAGTGAAAGAAAAAAAACACTCTCCCTACCTACAGTTTTCTGTCCCTAGAAAAAATGTTTTTTTTAATCACAATATAGCACAAGGACAATTCACTCACTGTCCTTCCAGGTCCCTGGAAACAAGGACTTGCAGAGTGAAATAAACTGACACTCTCCCTACCTACAGTTTTCTGTCCCTAGAATAAATGTTTTTTTTAAGCACAATATAGCACAAGGACAATTCACTCACTGTCCTTACAGGTCCCTGGAAACAAGGACTTGCAGAGTGAAATAAACTGACACTCTCCCTACCTACAGTTTTCTGTCCCTAGAATAAATGTTTTTTTTAAGCACAATATAGCACAAGGACAATTCACTCACTGTCCTTACAGGTCCCTGGAAACAAGGACTTGCAGAGTGAAAGAAAAAAAACACTCTCCCTACCTACAGTTTTCTGTCCCTAGAAAAAATGTTTTTTTTAATCACAATATAGCACAAGGACAATTCACTCACTGTCCTTCCAGGTCCCTGGAAACAAGGACTTGCAGAGTGAAATAAACTGACACTCTCCCTACCTACAGTTTTCTGTCCCTAGAATAAATTTTTTTTTTTTAAGCACAATATAGCACAAGGACAATTCACTCACTGTCCTTACAGGTCCCTGGAAACAAGGACTTGCAGAGTGAAAGAAAAAAAACACTCTCCCTACCTACAGTTTTCTGTCCCTAGAAAAAATGTTTTTTTTAATCACAATATAGCACAAGGACAATTCACTCACTGTCCTTACAGGTCCCTGGAAACAAGGACTTGCAGAGTGAAATAAACTGACACTCTCCCTACCTACAGTTTTCTGTCCCTAGAATAAATGTTTTTTTTAAGCACAATATAGCACAAGGAGAATTCACTCACTGTCCTTCCAGGTCCCTGGAAACAAGGACTTGCAGAGTGAAATAAACTGACACTCTCCCTACCTACAGTTTTCTGTCCCTAGAATAAATGTTTTTTTTTAAGCACAATATAGCACAAGGACAATTCACTCACTGTCCTTACAGGTCCCTGGAAACAAGGACTTGCAGAGTGAAAGAAAAAAAACACTCTCCCTACCTACAGTTTTCTGTCCCTAGAAAAAATGTTTTTTTTAATCACAATATAGCACAAGGACAATTCACTCACTGTCCTTCCAGGTCCCTGGAAACAAGGACTTGCAGAGTGAAATAAACTGACACTCTCCCTACCTACAGTTTTCTGTCCCTAGAATAAATGTTTTTTTTAAGCACAATATAGCACAAGGACAATTCACTCACTGTCCTTACAGGTCCCTGGAAACAAGGACTTGCAGAGTGAAAGAAAAAAAACACTCTCCCTACCTACAGTTTTCTGTCCCTAGAAAAAATGTTTTTTTTAATCACAATATAGCACAAGGACAATTCACTCACTGTCCTTCCAGGTCCCTGGAAACAAGGACTTGCAGAGTGAAAGAAACTGACACTGTCCCTACCTACAGTTTTCTGTCCCTAGAATAAATGTTTTTTTTAAGCACACTATAGCACAAGGACAATTCACTCACTGTCCTTACAGGTCCCTGGAAACAAGGACTTGCAGAGTGAAAGAAAAAAAACACTCTCCCTACCTACAGTTTTCTGTCCCTAGAAAAAATGTTTTTTTTAATCACAATATAGCACAAGGACAATTCACTCACTGTCCTTACAGGTCCCTGGAAACAAGGACTTGCAGAGTGAAAGAAAAAAAACACTCTCCCTACCTACAGTTTTCTGTCCCTAGAAAAAATGTTTTTTTTAATCACAATATAGCACAAGGACAATTCACTCACTGTCCTTACAGGTCCCTGGAAACAAGGACTTGCAGAGTGAAATAAACTGACACTCTCCCTACCTACAGTTTTCTGTCCCTAGAATAAATGTTGTTTTTAAGCACAATATAGCACAAGGACAATTCACTCACTGTCCTTACAGGTCCCTGGAAACAAGGACTTGCAGAGTGAAAGAAAAAAAACACTCTCCCTACCTACAGTTTTCTGTCCCTAGAAAAAATGTTTTGTTTTAATCACAATATAGCACAAGGACAATTCACTCACTGTCCTTCCAGGTCCCTGGAAACAAGGACTTGCAGAGTGAAATAAACTGACACTCTCCCTACCTACAGTTTTCTGTCCCTAGAATAAATGTTTTTTTAATCACAATATAGCACAAGGACAATTCACTCACTGTCCTTCCAGGTCCCTGGAAACAAGGACTTGCAGAGTGAAAGAAACTGACACTGTCCCTACCTACAGTTTTCTGTCCCTAGAATAAATGTTTTTTTTAAGCACACTATAGCACAAGGACAATTCACTCACTGTCCTTACAGGTCCCTGGAAACAAGGACTTGCAGAGTGAAAGAAAAAAAACACTCTCCCTACCTACAGTTTTCTGTCCCTAGAAAAAATGTTTTTTTTAATCACAATATAGCACAAGGACAATTCACTCACTGTCCTTACAGGTCCCTGGAAACAAGGACTTGCAGAGTGAAAGAAAAAAAACACTCTCCCTACCTACAGTTTTCTGTCCCTAGAAAAAAATGTTTTTTTTAATCACAATATAGCACAAGGACAATTCACTCACTGTCCTTACAGGTCCCTGGAAACAAGGACTTGCAGAGTGAAATAAACTGACACTCTCCCTACCTACAGTTTTCTGTCCCTAGAATAAATGTTTTTTTTAAGCACAATATAGCACAAGGACAATTCACTCACTGTCCTTACAGGTCCCTGGAAACAAGGACTTGCAGAGTGAAAGAAAAAAAACACTCTCCCTACCTACAGTTTTCTGTCCCTAGAAAAAATGTTTTTTTTAATCACAATATAGCACAAGGACAATTCACTCACTGTCCTTACAGGTCCCTGGAAACAAGGACTTGCAGAGTGAAATAAACTGACACTCTCCCTACCTACAGTTTTCTGTCCCTAGAATAAATGTTTTTTTTAAGCACAATATAGCACAAGGACAATTCACTCACTGTCCTTACAGGTCCCTGGAAACAAGGACTTGCAGAGTGAAAGAAACTGACACTCTCCCTACCTACAGTTTTCTGTCCCTAGAATAAATGTTTTTTTAAGCACAATATAGCACAAGGACAATTCACTCACTGTCCTTCCAGGTCCCTGGAAACAAGGACTTGCAGAGTGAAAGAAACTGACACTGTCCCTACCTACAGTTTTCTGTCCCTAGAATAAATGTTTTTTTTAAGCACACTATAGCACAAGCACAAAACACACTGACACTCTCCCTACCTATCCTTCTCTTTCCCTAAACTAAAGGAATCCAGGTTAAGCAAGAAAGAAATAACAGTCACTGTCCCTGCCTATGCTGCTCTATCCCTGCTCCGGAACACACTACACTAGGCCGCCGTGCTGGCGGCCTTTTATAGTGTGGGGCGTGTACTAAACACCCTCAGCAATAATTGGCCACAGGCATCCTGCCTGTGGCCAATCATTGCTCTCCTCGCTGCCGGCGCTGTGATTGGCCAAGCATGCGGGGTCACAGTGCATGCTTGGCCAATCACAGCGCCTGGATGACACTGCGATGGCGTAGTGCATTGTGGGCCGTTCGCGTCACTCGAATTTGGCGCGAACGGCCCAAATCGTTCGATCTTCGTCGAACGATCGAACAGCCGATGTTCGAGTCGAACGTATGTTCGACTCGAACACGAAGCTCATCCCTAGTCTAGAGCATCAGTCTAAAGCAGTGAGGGCGAACCTTGGCACCCCAGATGTTTTGGAACTATATTTCTCATGATGCTCAACTACACTGCAGAGTGCATGAGCATCATGGGAAATGTAGTTCTAAAATATCTGGGGTGCCAAGGTTCTCCATCACTGGTCTTGAGCAAGGAACCCCAAAATAGGATGTTCAGGGATGCTCAGTGCAATACTATTGCACAGAGCAGGTAAGTAATAAATTAAAAAAAATAACTCTACAATCACTTTAATCGTTCATCCTCGGTGTAAAAGGTGTAAATTTGGAATTCACCTCTAACCCTTTAAAGCGGTTGTAAACCGCTGGACATTTTTTTTTTTTACCCTGCAAGGTAAAGTCATTATGTGCTAGTATGCATCTCGTACAAGCACATCATGTTAAAAGTACCCTAAAACGAAGTCCTCCTGTGCCGAGATGTCAGAGCTAGAGGTTGCTTCCATCTTCACCCGTCTTGCTTCTGGGGTCGTGGACTCCGGCTCTGTGACTGGCCAGAGCCGTGATGATGTCACTCCGCCACTCACAGTACAGGACTCTGAAGGAACGGCACGGTTGGCCGATCCTTTAGAGCACATGCAACGGTGATGTCCCTGGCCCCATGTACAGTAAAAATCTCCTAAATGGTGCATGTTTAGGAGATTTTTACACTACTTATAGGTAAGCCTTATCATAGTCTTTCAGGGTAAAGGGCCAATAAGAGCGGCCCTTTACCTCGTGATCAGCTGTCAGCCAATGACATCGGTCCGCTCAGTGCCCACCAGTTCTGCTAATCAGTGCCCACCAGTGGCGCTAATTAGTGCCCATCAGTGCCACCTATCAGTCCCCATCAGTACTGCTAATCAGTGCCCATCAGTGCTGCAAATCAATGCCCATCAGTGCCTCATCATCAGTGTCATTTATCAGTGCCGCCTACCAGTGCTTATCAGTGCCCATCAGTGCTGCCTACTAGTGCCTATCAGTGCTAATCAGTGCCACCTATCAGTGCCCATCAGTGCTGCCTATCAGTGCCACCTCTCAGTGCCCTGCAGTGCCGCCTATCAGTGCCCATCAGTGCCACCTATTAGTGCCCATCAGTGCCACCTACCAGTGTCCTTTAGTGCCACCTATTAGTGCCCATCAGTGCCACCCATCAGTACCACCCATCAGTGCAGCTAGATCAGTGCCTCCTCATCATTGCCCATCAGTGCAGCCAATCAGTACAGCCTATCAGTGCCATCAGTGAAGGAGAAAAATTACCTGTTTGCAAAATTTTAGAACAAACTATAAAAAACAGGGCAGGAAAGGGGGTGAAAGTGTCCGGTAAGCAAGTGGTTAAATAACATGCCCTAAAGCTGTAGATGGTGTTTTGGAACAGTGCAGCAACAGGATTCACTGAGCATGATTTGCATTTTGGAATTCTGTATTTTTTTTTTTTTTAATTAACAATTAGCTTGGCTTTCTCACAGTAGCACCCTAATCTGATTAATTTCAGGTTAATTTCAAGAATTAAGAGACCACAGATAATGCAGCAGTGTAGAATTGGTCAGCAGCAGGGCATTTCTAATAAGGGGAAATTGGCTGAAATGTATTAGAGCCACAAATGACAGGCCAGTGTTTTACTACAGGAATTAAAAGGCTGCAGAAGACACGGCAGTGTAAAATCGGCTGCAATTGTAAATAGCAAGACTAGGTCCAAATTTACTAAGAGCACATGCAGTGGTTTTACTAGAAGACATTAAATGCTGCCGAGGATACAGCAAAATTGGCCAGCAAGAGGGCAGTTTTCATCAGGGATAATAGACCTAACTGGTGTGCCTAACTTTTATTTCATATATGGGGATGTGAGGTGGTTTAAGTGCACTTATTTCTTTCCTTATTTTCCTTATTTTCTTGAAGTAAGCTTCAAGAACAGTCAGTATCAAATGAATTCCCGGCTTTCAGCAAACCAAACTTGAAAAAAAGCTCTATCTACATAAACTTAAAAAAAACAAAATACCCTCAAAATAAATCAAAACTTAACCACTCTGCCCAAAGCAAAAATCACTGCTTCAGAAGAAAAAGTTTGCGATGGAAGGGACAGCAGCTAAAAGTGACCACTGAAGATTTCCAGAGTTTTGCTATTGTAAGTCTTGAGGCTATCAAAATATGGGTCACAATGGTTCTATATATGGTGGGGGTATTTCTCGAGATCAATGCCTAATAAGGCTGAGGCAGGTGTAAGCGTGAGAAGGTTACCTGTAATGTCTGCTATGAAGGATGAGATTGAGTTCCAAAAGCTTCTCAAGGTCTTGCAACTCCAGAGAGTGTGTAAAAAGTGACCACTGAACTCAGATCAACTACAAAATAAAGTGAAATCCCCAAAAAAGTCACTCATAATGAGAAAGTAAAGACAGCAAAGGGGCTGATTGCTCAAAGAGCTAGCAATCAGAATTAAAATACAATTTCCTGACCCTAATCTCTCACTATGAAGTATATCTCTAGGCTTTCCATACAACAGCTCCCAATTCACTGATGCAATGGAGTTGATTAGGCTTGTGCAATTCGTTTCGTAATGAATCGAAATTCGTCCGAATTTAGCAACTTTCGGACATTCGTAAGCATTCAAATTTTCAAACAAAGCAATTACAAATAAAACCGAATCCGAAATAAATTATATCGCAAATAGCGAATGCCCGAATGTCTTCGGCATAATCCGTTATGAAAAAAGTTAGGAATGTACGAATCCATACGAAGCACAATAACACTCTGCTCTGCTCTCTGCTTCTCCCACACCATGCTGAACTCCCTCTCAAAATGGTGTACAGGGGCGGAGCCTATAGCCACATGTAAAAAACGAAAGTACAATACGAGATTTCGAATCGTTACAAATAACCGTAATGTATTTAGAAAAGTACAAATCCATTCGAAGCACATTAGGCATAATAGGGCAGCGTCGTTGTGAGAGAGAAACGGAAAATTACGAATCAACGAGCCCAAAAAAAGTTACAAAAGTAGAAGTTGTGTCCAGAATCACCGAAAAACAATGTACTCTACCGAAAGTTCGAATTATAAATCAACGAAAAATAAGGCTTTACATTAATACAAATCATTCCGATTCAACGAAAAATGTCGCTTGCGAAATTACGAATTATTCCGAACACGAAAAATCCCGTCTAGCAAAATTACGAACGATTACGAATCGACAGGACTGAAAAGAAACGAACCGAAACTAAACAAATTTTTCCGTTGTGCACAAGTCTAGAGTTCATATACAAAAGACAAACAGACTGTGCTCTTTGCAAGAGCAGTTGCTCCAGAGCTTAGTAAATGAGGGGGAGCTCTGCCAATTTCCATCATCCAATCACGTGCAAGCAAAAATGCTTTTTTTAAAAAATTTAACCACTTAAGGACCAAGTCCATTTTTCACACTTGTTGTTTACGAGTTAAAATCATTTTTTTTTGTTAGAAAATTACGTAGAACCCCCAAATATTATATATATATATATATTTTTTTTATTTGCGCAGCAGTCTTACAAACGCAAGTTTTTTGGAAAAAATACGCTTTTTTGAATAAAAAAATAAGAAAACAGTAACATTAGCCCAATTTTTTTTTTTTATATTGTGAAAGATAATGTTATACGCCTAGAAAATTTATACCCAACATGTCACGCTTCAAAATTGCACCCGCTCCTGGAATGGCGACAAACTTTGGCCCATTAAAAATCTCCATAGGCGACATTTAAACATTTCTTCAGTTTTGAGGAGGTCTTTTGCTAGAATTATTGCTCTCGCTCTAACGATCGCGGCGATACCTCTCATGTGTGGTTTGAACACAGTTTACATATGCGGGCACGACTTACGTATGCGTTTACTTCTGCGTGCGAGCTCGGAGGGACGGGGAGCGTCAAAAAAAAAAAAATCTTATTTATTTTACTTTTTATTTTTTATTTTTACACTGTCCTTTTAAAAAAAAAATGGGTCACTTTTATTCCTATTACAAAGAATGTAAAAATCCCTTGTAATAGAAAAAAAGCATGACAGGTCCTCTTATATGTGAGATCTGGGGGGTCAAAAAGACCTCACATCTCATATTTACACTTAAATGCAATTTTTCAATCATTATTTTTTTCCCCCTTTAAGGCCGTTGGGCGGAAGTGACGTATTACATCACTTCCGTTATCCAACGTCGTTAAATTGAGTGGGGGCCATCATTCCCTCACTCGACTTAGACCCCTTTTAAATGAGGGCATATTTCAGGCGCTATAGCGTTAAAAATAGCGCCTGCAATCCGCCCTCAAACAGCTGCTCCATTGTCTCCAGTTGCGCTGGCAGGACGGTAAAAAAAGTCCTGCTAGCCGCATCTTTGGAGCGGTGAAGGAGCGGTGTGTATACCCCTCCTCCACCGCTCCTGCCCAATGGGACAGCGTGGCTATACCGCCCGCAATGCGCTGCTTCAGCAGCACATTGCGGATGGTTTTAACCTTTTCTCGGCCTCTAGCGTGGGTTAAATGCGCCCCGCTAGCGGCCGAAATGCGCTGCAAATCCGCCCATAGCGTCGGCGGTAAAAAATAACGATGTTTTACTGCCAACGCTATGGGCAGCTCAGTATGAAAGGGGTCTTAGTGCCTCAGAAGGGAAAGGATCGGATCATCTCCGCCGCCACCGGTGGGTCCGGTAGGCGGCGGAGACGACCGGAACGCGGCGGGAGGGGGGTGTTCCCCTTCCTCCCGCCGCCGATAAAAGTGATCTCGCAGTGAATACGCCGCAGTAACGACTTTAATCCTAAAGTGGACCGCCCGCCGTTTCAGAAAATACCAGGGTTATGGCAGCTATCTGCAGCCATAACCCCGGTATTCTTCGCCAAAGTACCGACGTACAATGGCAGCGGTTTGTGGAAAGTGGTTAACTTGCATGTGATTGGGTATTCATTGCAAAGTGAAGCTTTACCTCATTTACTAAACTCTGGAGCAACTGCACTTACAGAGGTGCAACAGTACTTGCAAAGTGCACAGTCTCTTTGCCTTTAGTAAATTCAACCATATGTCCGCTCTGTGCCCCCTCCTCACCCCCTTTTATAGTGAGGGGGCTGGCTTATCCAAAGCAGTGTACATTTTTGCCAGCACACCACAAATCTTAAAGTAACATCCAAAAGTTCTTTTGAAGAATGATGACATCACTGTGGAAAAAGTGCAATGTTTCGGAGCCGCACAGGACCCCTTCATCAGTCATGTCATCACATACCTGACAAAGGGGTCCTGCACAGCCCTGGAACGTTGCACTTCTTCGACCGTGATGTGATTATTCTTCAAAATAACTTTTGGACGTAATTTGAAGATCTGTGGTGTGCTGGTAAATACATTACATCCACTGATCTATGATGTTTCCAGTCCCCATCTCCCCGGTGCTGCACCCCCCCATTACCCCAAGACCATTCCAGGAACGTGTGCAATGGGAAAATTGACATCGGCTTATCCAGCAGCCCAGGTATTGGCCATTCTAATCCTGCTGGTCATACTTCAATGGGCATGCAATGCATTTCTTCTGGGCGAATCCATAATTGGTCAGGATGACAATGATGGGAAAATAACTACATTGTAACACATTTGTGTATCATAGAAAATCTAATCATCTTCCATACAGTAGATGGAGCTGGTCAGTGTTATCTGGCACCACCACCATTTGAAATTTATTTATAATTCAATAAAACTTGTTTTGTTTGTTTTTTGTGCGTTTTGTTGTTAATATATTTTTGGGCACTGTAAGAAGATCCCCAAAATGAAAAAAATAAATAGAATGGCTATAATTGGGTTTACAAACACGTATGTAAAATAGTTGAAAGATTATTTTCGTAACAGAACAAGGTGACATTTTCATCAGCTATAAATATGAAATGCCTCCAGAAAAATACTTCAGTCTGTAATGATGGCTTTAAAGGTAAACAGTGACAGCTCGGGGCCAAGTCCTGCCTGGGTGAGGCCCATTTACTCTAACGTCACGACTTTCTAGTTTCTTCGGAAGACAGACGCATGGCATTCCATCTGGACTGATGTGTATATAAGTAGCTGAGTGATCGGTAATTGTACACAGACCCTCCACCACCTCTACCCAACTGTCTTTCCTAAAGGTGGCAAAACTCAACTGACAACCAACTTTGCGCACTTGTTGGAAGAACATCGAGTTGTTGGAAGCCTCTTGCAGACCCGGAACATTTCCACACCTCATTTGTTGGTTAGTATAAAACTTTGATTTCTAAGTCATTTACAATAGCAGACAATCAGGATACAATTATAATTTTCCAAAGCAGGTCATACACCTTACATTCTGATTGTACAATCTCTGTATAATCTCCTTTAAAGGGAGGGATCATCATGAGATAATGAGATAATGATGGAATCTGCCATTGGTGGTTCTTTATTTTGTGATTGTCCGGTTACCATGATCATTCTTTGGCTTCATTTCTCTCGGAGTCGCTGCCTTTGTAATATATTTAATTGCAATATAAGGACTTATTTTACTATCCAATCAACGTGTATCTAATTGGCAATTGTTGGAAGATCGAATGGTGATTAAACAGTCAACATGTGTGTGTGTTGAGTTTTAGATTTACCAAAACCATGTAACCTAATGCCGCGTACACACGATCATTTTTCCCGTCGGGAAAAATGAAATTTTTTCCTTTGGACGAGAAAAACGATCGTCTGTGGGCTTTTTGCCATTTTTCCCGACAGGAAAAACGGCATTAATCACGACGAGAAAAATTAGAACATGCTCTAATTTTTCTCGTCGTGATTCCTGTCATTTTTTTCCGCGGCAGTTTTCCCATAGGGAAACACTGCCGCGGAGCCCACACACGGTCGTTTTTCTCGTCAAGAGAAAAAATGATGGGAAAAACGGCCGTGTGTGGGGGAACAAGCCGTTCCCTCGTTTTTCCTGTCGTGATTCACGCCGGTGTTTTCACCGGCGTGAATCACGATCGTGTGTACGCGGCATAAGGCTGGGTTCACACTGAAGACGGCTGCGGCTCACAGCAGGGGGTCCGGTGTGTCCCTGTTCTCCGGTCCAGCCCAGGTTCACACTGAGCTGCGGGAATGAAGCAATACCAGTTCAGCTGAACTCGCATGGTTTCACTCCCACATGTCAGTTCCGAATTAACAGACGTCTGTGCGGGTTTCTGCACAGATGTCAATGGAAATTGCACCCGAAATCGCTAAAAGTAGTACAGAAACGACTTTTTGAGATCGGAGCGGCGCCGTAAATGCGGCGTTGCACCGATTAGGACGGTGCCATTGCCAGCAATTGCCGCCGATTTTACATGCGATTTGACGTGTCAAATCACATTTTTTATTTTATTTACATTATTATGTTGGTAGCACAGACCTTTACGATTTAATAAATACATAGGAGTTTAATAAGGAAACAGTCACTTAGGGGTAGCACAAATATGGGTGGAGTTTTTTCTCACCCTCCTTCCCCCCCCCTTTTTATTTTTTTGTGTTTATTCAGTTTTTCTTCCCCCCCAACCCCCCTTCTCTCATCTTGCCCCCCCCCCTTTCCCTTATCTCTCTCCCTCCTCTCCTTCCTCTCCTCTTTCTTAAATCTATCTATACATCCTCTTTGCTTGCTTTTCTTATTTTGGTGAGTCTATAAACCAGTAGATAGAGAATATAGGGGTTATAGGAGTGGACATATTTTATAGAGATAGGTAGTTCTCCCAGGATATTGGTCTATGAAGGGATTTTTAGGTAGAGGCTTAAACTGAGACTGTATAAGTGTTTTATTGTTGTATGTATTTTTTAATGTTTTTGTACTGAAATATATGTAAATGTAATGTTGAAAAGACTAAAAAAAAAATAAAAAATAAAAAAAAATCACATTTCAAAATGCACCCAATGTGAACCAGGGCTAAGGGACCAGTCAGGGCTGAATTTTTTCCTGAATTACGCCCTGAAATGGAGCCAAAGGCACACAGGACTCCTGTGCAAGCCGCTTCGCAGCCGCCTCGGAGATGTGTGAACCCGGCCCCATAGAGAGTCGGTCACAGTCTCCTGTCATGCGAATTGGAATGCGGGGAAACCCACATCCAATTTACATAAGTGTGAACCCAGCCTTATGCCCCGTACACACGATCCGAATATCGGACGACAACTTTTTTCGCTTAATAGTCACAAGTAGAAATTAAATTGGTTACTAAACGCACAAAAATTCTCGTACGACAGAAAATAAAAAATCGGAAGTGATGTCACGTGTTGTAATGTATTTGTATTGTATTCAAATGTACTGACTAAACGAAAATCGTATGATCCAGCATCGTACGAGGATACATTTTCGTGCATGTCCGATAAAATAATATCGGATGGACTGTCATGATCGACTCTCGAAAGCTCTGTACTAACGATCCGATTATCGTACGATTCTTCATTTTTCGTACAATATTCGGATCGTGTGTACGGGCCATTAGGCAGAACCCTGTACTTTATAAGATCCAGGGCTTTTTTTCCAGCGGGAACGCGGGGGAACGCAGTTCCGGCACCTCCTGGACTGACTGTATGTAATGTCAAGTGGTGCTGGGGTGTGCTGCAGGGTATTGATGCTCACTGCTGGTGGATCTATTCTAGCTGTAGGGGATCTATTTTTGCAGGGGGGTCTATTGTTGCTGAAGGAGATCTACTGTTGGGGGAGGGGTCTATTGTTGATGGCTGCCAGGGAGTCAATTAATGCTGGCTGTGCGGAGATCTGTTGATGCTGCCGGGAGTCTATTGTTGCTAGGGGGGGAAATTTTGTTGTGGGTGGTACATTGTTAAGGGGATCTATTGTTGCTGGCTGAAGGGGAAACCAAATTCCATACAAATTACTTAGCACAACAAAATGATACTTGGTTCTGTATTGTCTAAAAGGGGCGGTACTGGGAGGTGGGTAGGGGATGGAACCAAGGGACGTTGCTCGGAGGTGGGTAGGGGATGGAACCAAGGGACGTTGCTCGGAGGTGGGTAGGGGGAGGAGAAAACAAATGACTCGGAAAAGGGGAGTTCCTGCACCTATTGTCTGAGAAAAAAAGCCCTGATAAGATCTATAGGGGAAAGTACAATCAACTTCTACTGTGTATGGTCAGCTCAACAATTTTGCATTACAGGTTTGAATCTTATTGTTTATTTGTAGTTATAAAAATAAATAATAATAATAATAAATAAATATACACATAATATTTTCTTAGTATGTTACAAATTCAACACAAATAATGAATATTGTAACATATATGGATATTCATTGTTTTTTTTGGTTTTTTTAAATTTATATTTCTTAATAACATTTTATTTGTTTTATTTTGTGTTTTAACTGTATTGCATTTCAGTTTTTAATCTTATTGTTTATTTGTAGTTAGAACGTAATATATGTAATATATATATATATATATATATATAGGAAAGTTCAAAGTGTGAGGTGCACTGAACGGTCTTAGCAAAAATGTGCAAGCAATCTGATCTTTCCCAGGGACCATATTATAGAAAAAAGAGAGGTGGGATTGCTGCACAAAAAGATTTATTTAAGATATAAAAAGTTACATCAAACAAATGGTATACATGGTGACGTTTCAGGCTGGTACAGATAACGCCCTTCTTCAAAACCACATTCCTACAAAATGACCACATACATAGGCCAATATATAGCTCATTATCATCAATAATTAATTTAATCATTGGGATAAGCTGGAATCAATTGGTAATAGAGTATACAGCGGAACCTCGGATTGCGAGTAACGCGGTTAACGAGCGTTTCGCAATACGAGCACTGTGTATTTTTCAAAATCCTGACTCGGTTTGCGAGTGTTGTCTCGCAAAATGAGCAGGATTCAAGCCAAAGCCGTGTGCAGTACCGCGTTTGGCCTGAGGTGGGGGGGGGCGCCGGAGCCGAATGGCGCCGATCGGAGCTGTTCATAGCCGTTCGGAAATGCTCGGAAATATGCTGTTCCCGAGCCTTTCCGAGGTCAGCCGAGCTGTCCTCTGGCCTCTCCGTGTGTTTCCGAGGCTCTCCGCCCCCCCCTACCTCTGGCCACATGCGGTATTGCATGCCATTGAAGTCAATGCGGAACAAATAATTTTCGTTTCCATTGACTTTAATGGGGAAACTCGCTTTGATATCCGGGTACTTTGGATTACGAGCATTCTCCTGGAACGGATTATGCTCGTAATCCGAGGTTCCACTGTATTATATCCTTTGTGTGGGTGACAAAAACTTTTGCCGTTAATCATGCTAGGGCCCTGTATACAGCAGAGACAGGGAAATGAGCCGTTATTAGGTGGACCCAAAAATGTAACGCGAGGGGTAGGTGTATTATACTGGTCTGATTTGACCAGTCTGTCATGTAAAGGTCTCCCTCAGCGATATGAAGGTAATGGGGGATGGTAAAATTCAGGGACAGTAGGATAATTCCTGTTGAGAATAGACCAGTGTTTTTTGATAACACTATTTATCTGATTAGAGAACGGGTGGAATTGTGAAATGAATGGCATTCTGCGACTGGTGTTTTCTATTTTGTCACAATGTAAATTTATACGTTCTTGATGAACTATATCCTTAGGATATCCACCTTGTCGCAGTCTGGCTTCCATTTCACCGAATCTATTTCCACCGGTGTCAGACTTACTGGTGATCCTGGCCACACGTTTGAATTGACTTCGGGGAATGGATTTACCGTATTTTCTGGCGTAAAAGAAGAATTTTTAACCCATGAAAATCCTCTCAAAAGTTGGGGGTCATCTTAAACGCCGGTACCTGACATGTAGAATCTCAGTCAACCGCGGCCGTACATTTTTCAAAAGCCGCGCCTCCTCCTCGTGCTGTTCTGTGATAGGCGGAACACTCAGTTTCCCAGCAGAGCCTCTGTTCAGTGTTCCGCCTATCACGGATGCCCTCTCGTCCTCGGCCTCGGATGAGAGGGCATCCCTGATAGGCGGAACACTGAAAAGAGTGTCTCCTGGGAAGCTGAGTGTTCCGGCTATCACGCAACAGCACGAGGAGGAGGCGCGGCTTTTGAAAAATGGACGCCTGCGGTCTGACTGAGACTCTGCATGTCAGGGATAAAGTATGGGATCGTCGAGGCATGCAATGGCACAGTGAGGTATGCAATGGCACAGTGAGGTATGCAATGGCACAGTGAGGCATGTAATGGCACAGTGAGGCATGCAATGGCACAGTGAGGTATGCAATGGCACAGTGAGGCTTGCAATGGCACAGTGAGGAATGAAATGGCACAGTGAGGTATGCAATGGCACAGTGAGGAATGAAATGGCACAGTGAGGCTTGCAATGGCACAGTGAGGTATGCAATGGCACAGTGAGGCTTGCAATGGCACAGTGAGGCATGCAATGGCACAGTGAGGCATGCAATGGCACAGTGAGGCATGCAATGGCAAAGTGAGGCATGCAATGGCACAGTGAGGTATGCAATGGCACAGTGAGGCATGCAATGGCACAGTGAGGTATGCAATGGCACAGTGAGGCATGCAATGGCACAGTGAGGTATGCAATGGCACAGTGAGGCATGCAATGGCACAGTGAGGCATGCAATGGCACAGTGAGGTATGCAATGGCACAGTGAGGTATGTAATGGCACAGTGAGGTATGTAATGGCACAGTGAGGCATGCAATGGCACAGTGAGGCATGCAATGGCACAGTGAGGCATGCAATGGCACAGTGAGGTATGCAATGGCACAGTGAGGCATGTAATGGCACAGTGAGGTGAGGCGAGGCATGACTAGTCTGAAGTGGTTTGTCTTGTACGGCGAGTATATCCCAAAACCAACATTTTAGCTGGAAAATTAGGGGGTCGTCTTATACGCCCAGTTGCCTTATACGCCAGAAAATACGGTAAACACCCCCCGGAGGATGAAAACTAGATTAATGTAACAATTGATTACGATCTGTAGGTTTTCTATAAAGATCACTGACAATGTGACTGTCTTGTATATACAGTAAAGTATTAAAAAACGGGGTAGCCTCATTAGTAATGGATATGTTTCAAATCTGGAATTTAATAATTCAAATAAGAATTAAATAACAATAATGTATCCAAGTCGCCCACCCATATGCCAAATATATATATAAATAATAAAATAAAAAAATCCTAATCAAATATTGTTAAGTCTAGTATGTTAAATATATGTACTGTATATTGGAATATATATATAGATGTTTGTTTGGTTTTTCTTTGTATTCATTTTGATTTATTTTGACTGTATAAAACTATATACAGTGGAACCTCAGATTACGAGCATAATCCGTTCCAGGAGAATGCTTGTAATCCAAAGCACTGGCATATCAAAGCGAGTTTCCCCCTAGAAGTCCATGGAAACGAAAATAATTTGTTCCACATTGACTTCTATGGCATGCAATACCTCATGTGGCCAGATGTGTGGGGGCGCCAGAGAGACTCTGAAAAACTTGGAGATCGTTCGGCTGCCCTCGGACACCCCCGGAAAGGTTTTAAAATACTCTGAAATTCCTGAGTGTTTCCTAGCCTTTCCGGGGGTGTCCGAGGGCAGCCAAACAATCTCCAAGTATTTCCGAGTCTCTCTCCGGCGCCCCCACACCTCTGACCACATGCGGTATTGCATGCCATAGAAGTCAATGTGGAATGAATTATTTTTGTTTCCATTGACTTCCGAGTGTTTCCGAGTATTTCCAAACAGCTCCGAACGGCTCCAATCGGCTCCGGCGCCCCCACACCTCTGGCCAAATGCGGTACTGCACACTGCAGAGGCTTGAATCCTGCTATTTTTGCTAGACAACACTCGCACTCGAGTCAGGTTTTAAAAAAAAAATATTGCTCGTATTGCAAAACACTCGTTAACCGCGTTACTCGTAATCCGAGGTTCCACTGTATATGAAATAATGCAAAACTCTGTAGGACTTTTTATTTTATATTATTATTATTTTTGCTAAATCACACACAGAAATTGGTTACTCATATAGGATGTATTTTCTAGGGTCCCTGATCACCATGAAGACAACACTCCTGCTCTCTGTACTGTGCGCTGTCATGGCGGGTGAGTGAATCTTGTCTCCTTTTATATTATAATAACACATCTGTAATACAGAGACAACGATCGTTCCCCAGAAATTGGAGGGCAAGACCAGGGAAGAGCGAATGGACTAAAAAAAAAAAGTCAGGAAGATCCGTTCTCTAATCTAAGTGTGGACTAAACCCCAGACAAAGCAAAATACAATATGTTGCAGCTTACTGGTAGCTGCTTTCGTTTTCTTTTTTTAGACTTTTTCACACATTTTCACCTGGTGCTCGTACCTTCCTTTCACTCACCATATTCTATCTATGTGCCTTAGGACCACAAACACCTCCACCTTTCCTCATCTGCAAAAAAAAAAGGAGGAAGGGGATCTGTGGCTCACAGAAGAAGCCCGAGCAGGCCTGATAACACTGTTTAAGATAAGACTGCAAAGTACACAGGAGACCTCTGAATTTCTGGCAGGATCAACAGATATAATAAAACGAACTATGAATTAATGGCAGCCCTGTATGTATGTCTGCTACATAGCAGCACAGTTTGCCTGCAGGTGCGGGAATGTGTGCGATTTACGCGCATTTCCACACCCGCGTGTATGTGACCCGAGCCTTATTCACGAACACGGGTGAATACAACACAGGGGAGGAGTGTTGAGGAGAACTTTGTTTATAAATTGTAACACTTTTTAAAACAAGTTTATATATTGGAACATTTGGATACAAGTTGTAGCAGTTTGACACAAATTGGATTGTTTTTAAACACTTTGAAACAAACCGGAAATTATCGCTGATTTATTTATTTTGATACTTGTGTTACATTGTAGTTGGATCTGAGATCTGTTTAGACTTCCACACAGGAACACAGGATGGACTTTAATGTGTTATTTTCTGTCTCCCCAGTGGCTGCGTCTCAGGCCTGTACAAATGATCCCTGTGCTACTGATGAGTTTTGTAACACTACTACTAGTACTGCCTGCCAGTGCAATACAACTCTCTATCCATTCATACGAGGTAAGGTATGCTATAATACAATGGTTACAGTGGGCCTTGTGCCATTTAAAAGCAAATATTAGAGTTATGAAATAAAATGAATTTATATGAATAAACCATCTGAGGAGCATGTAACGCACATATGAAATAGTGGGAATGTGTAATGGCCCGTTTACACCTGGCTGGTAAATGCTCCACTATGGAGTGCCCCGGTGTGAATGAGCCCCCCCAGGCTTGCCCCACATTTGAGTGGTGGATAGTACAGGTATAATCTGACCGTCTGCCGGCTAACTGTCACATAAACATGTACACTTGGATCGCTGTGGGTACTATGGAGGCAGGAGTAGAAATCGTAGCAAGACCTCACTGTTATTAACTTATCTTGTTCCCAATGGAACAATCACTGTTTGCATCGAGATTTGTGGCTTAGTGAAGCCTGTAGAGGTGAAATCCTGAAAAAAAGTAATTGGTTTTTATAGGACTCCTGTTTACTCCCCATACCAGACTTTCAGAATCAGAGTTTCATGGAACGATAGGGTTCCTCCAGAGGTTCCTAGGGGTTCCATGGAACGATAGGGTTCCTCCAGAGGTTCATAGGGGTTCCATGGAACCATAGGGTTCCCCCAGAGGTTCATAGGGGTTCCATGGAACCATAGGGTTCCTCCAGAGGTTCCTAAGGGTTCCATGGAACTCCAGGGTTCCTCCAGAGGTTCCAAGGGGTTCCATGGAAACATAGGGTTCCTCCAGAGGTTTCCTATGGGTTCCATGGAACCATATGGTTCCTCCAGAGGTTTCTAGGGGTTCCATGGAACTCTATGGTTCCTCCAGAGGTTCCTAGGGGTTCCATGGAACCATAGGGTTCCTCCAGAGGTTTCTAGGGGTTCCATCTAACTTTAGGGTTCCTTCAGAGGTTCCTATGGGTTCCATGGAACTCTAGGGTTCCTCCAGAGGTTCCTAGGGGTTCCATGGAACCATAGGGTTCCTCCAGAGGTTCCTATGGGTTCCATGGAACTCTAGGGTTCCTCCAGAGGTTCCTAGGGGTTCCATGGAACTCTAGGGTTCCTCCAGAGGTTCCTAAGGGTTCCATGGAACTCTAGGGTTCCTCCAGAGGTTCCTATGAGTTCCATGGAACCATAGGGTTCCTCCAGAGGTTCCTATGGGTTCCATGGAACTCTAGGGTTCCTCCAGAGGTTCATAGGGGTTCCATGGAACCATAGGGTTCCTCCAGAGGTTGCTTGAGGTTCCCTGAGCAAATTCTGCTTCTTAGATAAGTCTGGTCTCATTGCTTCAGTCCCGCTGATTGACAGGTCTGGCAGGGGGACAGCTGATTTATAAAAAGGGAGGGGTTTCTCAGGAGACATCAATGACCATCTATGGACATGACCAAATATAGTCAATGTTGTCACTGGAATATAAATGCCTGAAAAGCCAATGGCTTGTTCAGATGGAACTTTTAGTTCATCCATTCTGACTACCAATCATAGGCGTGTGGTGCTGATTCCCCCTACTGCCCGGGCTTCCTATGCTGCCAGCGGAAGGGGAAATTACAATGTCCACTAATGCGAGAGGGGCACTACACTGATCACAATTGTAAGGGGGCACTACATTGACCACCAATGTAAGGGGGCACTACACAGACCACCAATATAGGGGACATTACATTGACCACCAAATGTAAACTGGAATTTAAATCTTTGACACTATGGCAGCTTTCTCCCCAGTCCCTGGTCACTCTTTCCACCCTAAAGTGGGTATATATAGAAAACCTCTATAGTGTATAATGTACATCAATCACATCACCATCACCTTCTCATCTCAGAAATGCTTAATAAATGTACTCTTTTTTCAGGAAGCCGTCCATCTCCAAATTTTACTTGTACCGGAGCAAAGTTCAATATACAAATGTCAAAATGTTGGTTGGAAGCACATGGTTATAATACGTCCAATATCAGGCTGAATGGCACCGACTCTGGTTGTTTCGCAGGAAGGGAGGTTGTGGATGGAAAATCGGAGATGACCATTCGTAATCCAGTGACAAGTTCTCTCTGTAACACAGTTCCTGTGGTAAGTTCTCCTGACATGGTCTGACTGTTTGTTATACAAGTGAAGTAATAACAGATACATTAAAGTCTGTATAGAGAAAAATGTTATACTTTACGGTTTGTATGGAATAGAGAAGAACCCTTATCATTGAGTGTTTTGCCCTCTACATACTTGGTGTTCCTTGTCACTTTTACTGGGTTCTCCAAGTCTGCCCCATTCCCTGAACTTCCTGGTTGCAGAGAAGATAGTGAGGGAAGAAGAGTGATTGGCTCCTGCAGCAGCCTGGGAGGAGGGAGCAGGGTGTGGCTTGTGGGGCGCTTTGTGTTTGAAAAGACACACATAGCCTAAGCTGAGGGCGCACATACATGGATGTCTCTTTAGCAGTTGGCTCGGTAAAGGAGACACCTACAAACAGGAGCTGAACTCCAGGTAGATATAAAAGACACAAATAACACAGCTTGTATTAATTTTCATAATTTTTAGTAGTTTAAGTACCTCAATGTGATCTGGGTTCAGCCTCGAGAAAGAGAATTATGCCGCGTACGCACGATCGGAAATTCCGACAAGAAAAGTCCGATGTGAGCTTTTGGTCGGAAATTCCGACCGTGTGTAGGCTCCATCGGCCTTTTTCTGTCGGAGTTTCCGCCAACAAAAATTTGAGAGCAGGTTCTCTATTTTTCCCGACAGACAAAGTTCTTGTCGGAAATTCCGATCGTCTGCTCAGAATCAAGCAGAAGAGCCGAACTGCCTATTGAACTTCATTTATCTCGGCTCGTCGTTCGTCTTGTACGTCACCGCGTTCTTGGCGTTCTTGGCGTTCGGAATTTCCGACAAGATTTGTGTCCCCGTGTGTGTGCAACACATGTTTGAGCCAAAATTCCGTCGGAAAAAAAATCCACGGTTTTGTTGCCGGAATTTCCGATCGTGTGTACGTGGCATTGTGTGCTGACAAAGGTTATGTTGATAGGAGAACAGAGTGACAGAGGGATGAGTTCATCAGTCCTCTGCTTCTTCTTTTGCTGTCCAGTCACAGGCTGGGGGTGGGGGGTTCAAGAGGACCTGGGCTCAGAGAAAATAGGTTGAATGATACTGGCCTTCAGAGTGAGCACATCAAATGACAAAAAAAAAGTACTGTAGAGGAAATCTCTGCATTGAAGTTGAATATTGCAGTAAAAGCTTTCCTTTTGACCTGTCAGAGAATACACTGACATTAATAGTAACTATTTGCTATTGTGCAGATTACTGGATGGCGGTAAGTTTTCTGACCCTGATAAATGACTTCTGTGCTTCCTCTCTCTACAGGCAAATTTCACCCATGTCACCTACAGTAACCAGCTGTATATTTTTGCCAAGACGGATCCAATCCGAACAACAAATGACGTTGTCATGAATATTTCCTGCTCTTACCCTCTGCTTATGAATATCACTCTTAATGTGACTCTGCACCCAGTACTCGGGTAATTATTATTACATAGTGTTGGTCTTTAAGGAATCCATGCTGACTATCTCTTATGATATTGTATTTTAGCACCTACTCTTGTGTAAGTGATCCTGAACCACTTCCCGCCCGGTCAATGGCATATTGACATCCGGGAAATAGTTGTGTTATCCTGACTGGGCGTCTATTGATGTCCTGCAGGATAACAGCCGCCGCGCGCCCGGTGGAGCGGTGTGTCAGTCTGACAACGCTACACCGATCTCGGTAAAGAGCCTTCGTCGGAGGCTCTTTACCACATGATCAGCCGTGTCCAATCACGGCTGATCACGATGTAAACAGGAAGAGCCGTTGATCGGCTCTTCTTCACTCGCGTCTGACAGATGCGAGTAGAGGAGAGCTGATCGGCGGCTCTCCTGACAGGGGGGGTTTGCGCTGATTGTTTATCAGCGCAGCCCCCCCGCGGATGCCCACACTGGACCACCAGGGAAGCCGCCAGGACCACCAGGGAAGGGGGCAACATGTGGATGGCAAGGTATGTACCCCTTGGCTATCCACATATAAAAAAATAAGCACAATAGATGCCAATCAGTGCCCACAAATTGGCACTGACTGGCAACATTATGGTCAATAAAAAACATGTGATGCCTAGCAATGCCACCCATCAGTATCATCAGTGCCACCCATCAGTGTTCATCATTGTCCATCAGTGCCACCTCTCAGTGCCCATCCATGGCCATCAGTGCCCACCTATCAGTGCCCACCAGTGCCCATCAGTGCCACCCATAAGTAACCATCAGTGCCACCCATAAGTACCCATCAGTGATGCCTATGAGTGCCCATCAGTGCCGCCTATGAATGCCCATCAGTGTCGCCTATGAGTGCCCATCAGTGCCGCCTATCACTGACCATCATCAGTACCCATCAGTGTCACCTCATCAATGCCACCTCATTGGTGCCACCTCAACAGTGCCCATCGGTGCCACCTTATCAGTGCCCATCAGTGCAGCCATATCAGTGCCCATCATTGAAGAAGAAAACTTACTTATTTACAAAAAAATTAACAGAAACAAAGAAAAACATAATTTTTTTCAAAATTTTCGGTCTTTTTTTATTTGTTGCACAAAAAAATAAAAATCGCAGAGGTGATCAAATACCACCAAAAGAAAGCTCTATTTGTGGGGAAAAAATGATAAAAAAAATTGTTTGCGTTCAATGTAGCATGACCGCGCAATTGTCATTCAAATTGCGACAGCGCTGAAAGCTGAAAATTGGCTTGGGCAGGAAGGTGCGTATGTGCCTGGTATTGAAGTGGTTAAAGTGGAGCTTTAGTCAGCAAACTATGTCCTGGTAGATCACTTCAGCCTGGCCCCTTTTGCAGGTATAGCTATGTAAAACATTACAAATAAGTGCCTATACTGTTTAAAAGTAATACACTGTCTCCCCCTACTCTGCACATGCTCAGTTGCTCTCTAGTTTTCAGCACTGTGCCTAAAATCAGAGTCACTAAAAGGCCGATCTGCCTAAAGATGTACTGCTGCTTAGGGGCTCTGGGCTTCAGCAAAATGGCGGCCTTCAGAAAGAAGAAAAAGGAACAACGCTGGAGGCAATTTACAGCACAGACTAATTTTGGCACCATAATTATTAATGTGGAATGTATTTTGCTAAAGAACATTATTTTTTCATCAAGTTGTTATAAGTAAAGTTCCACTTTAAGCAAACCTTCAAATATCTTCCCTACGGTAGATGTTAAACTAAGGGACATAACAGTCTGACGTTACTGGTTGAAGACCTCAATCCCTTTTTTAAACAAAGGCACTAAACTGGCCTTGTGCCAAGCCTCAATAAATTAGAAACAAAATCTTAGATATAACTGAGCTCAGCTCTCTGAGGACACATGGGTGTAAGTCATCTGTGGCAAGTGTTCCCAAGTGATCCTGTGAAATCCAGAGGAAATGTCCCTGCAATAGAAACATTTTTATATCCGGTGTCTCCACCCTTCTGCTGCAGCCTCCATGAGACTCTTTGGCAGTCAACGCTTGTGTGTCCCCTGCCACATTGCTTGGTTCCTTCCACCTCACCCTACGACACTGCTGAGCCCTAAAGTGATATCGGGGTCAGAGGAGGAACCATAGCATGGTCTGGGAGACACAGGCACGCTTCCAGAAATCTTGAACACTGAAGAGTTTGGTGGAGTATGAAAGCTCTTCTATTGCAGCTACATTTCTTCTCAATTTTTTTTTTCCAACCTGACAAGGTCATTTAAAGGAGACATATGGATTAAAAAAACAGAAATAAATATGCATACTCACCTCTATGCTGCAGTATCGGTGTGTTTCTGCAGTTGCCCCCATGTCAGCACTCAGGCCGAGAAATGAGCAATCACATGACTGCTGACAGTTCCCAGTCTGTTTGCAGCAAAGAGCCGTGACTGTCTGCTCTGCCCCTCCAGGACTAACTAGAGCACTGGGCAGGGAAGGGGGCGGGTGCTGCTGGCTCTGGCTCTCAACCGTGCACTAAGAGGCGGAGCCAGCTGTCAATCAGGCAGCCAGGTGGATCCCGAAAATATTGTTGTGATCCTTCCAGAGCCTGGAGTCGCTCTGCCATGTCATCGCTATCAGCTGACGCTGGGTCACAGGGGAGAAAATGTAAGTGGACCCCCGTCACCCACAAAGGAAGTACAGTGGAACCTCGGATTGCGAGTAACACGGTTAACGAGCGTTTCGCAATACGAGCAATTAAAAAAAAAAATCTTGACTCGGTTTGCGAGTGTTGTCTCGCAAAAGGAGCAGGATTCAAGCCTCTGCGGTGTGTGTGCAGTACCACATTTGGCCAGAGGTGTGGGGGCGCTGGAGCCGATCAGAGCCGTTCGGAGTCATTCGGAAATACTCGGAAACACTCTGTAATACTCGGAAATACTCTGTTCCCGATAGTTTCTGAGCCTTTCCGAATGCAGTCGAACGTTCTCAGAGTATTTCCGAGTCTCTCTGGCGCCCCCCCCCCCCCACTTCTGGCCACATGCGGTATTGCATGCCATAGAAGTCAATGAGGAACAAACTATTTTCCTTTCCATCGACTTCTATGGGGAAACGCGCTTTGATATGCGAGTGCTTTGGATTACAAGCATTCTCCTGGAACGTATTTTGCTCTTAATCCAAGGTTCCAATGTATGGACAAAAAAAATCTTTGGCTATGCATCGCTTTTAAATTGCCTTTATTGGTCTAATTCTCAAGCAAATGAATTTTGACCTCAGTGGTGCCTTTGAAATTGTATATCAGTTTCATCTCCCCCACCGGTATACACAGAGCTGGAGAAGAGATCTCATAGGTTTGCTCTTTCTTTATCCTCAATGCAAATATCTCAGTTCTGCATCCACTCTGTATAATAACATAGATGTATGGCCACATACCTACAAGGGTTTCTAGGTAGGTAACCTTCTGTTGTGTGTTTATTTTCCAGGAGCACAGTAATTTCCGGCCCTACAGCCAATTCAACTTATGTAGCCATAATGATGGCCTATAAAGATGAGTTTTTGACCCCTCTCTCCGACTCCGACACCCTGCAAGTAGAAGATACCGTCTACATCTCAGTGTTCATCCCAGATCTGGCTGCCAACACCTTCAAACTCAAAGTGCTGAATATTTATGCCTCTCCTACCGAATCAAGCATCGAAAAGTACTATCTGCTTAAGAACGGGTAAGTGCACAGTGTACTGGTTAGCAATGCTGTGTGTTCTTTATACACATAGAGGTTGGTTTACTAAAGGCAAATAGTCTGTGCACTGCAAATGCAGATCTGAGGGGAAGCTCTGCTGACCTCTATCATCCAAGCAAAAATGCTGTTTTCTTTTTTTTTATTTCCTTGCAAGTTCCCCCTCAGATCTAGAGCAACTTTACTTGTAGTGACTATTTTCCTTTAGTAAATCAACCCCTTTTGACTACAGAAATAATTCACTAATAATTCACAGAACAATATGTCACCTTCAAGTGATATTAACCGCTTAAGGACCGCCTCCAGTAGATATACATCGGCAGAATGGCACGTACAGGCACATCAACGTACCTGTACGTCCCCTTTATCTGCCCAACGTGGGGGTCACGCTCGCGACCCCGCTACTTTCCCCGTGAGATGGACCGCGGGTGCCGCAGACTCGATCGCGGCAGGGATCCCCGCGATCGTCTCACGGAGGTATAGAGCGGGGAGATGCTTGTGTAAACAAGCATCTCGCCGCTCTGCCTAGTGACAATGACACGGATCTCGGCTCCGTGTAGTCGGAGAGGAGATCGGTGTCATGTGACACAGAGCCCACCCCCCCCTCAGTTAGAAACACTCATCAGAGCACACTTAACCCCTTTAGCGCCACCTAGTGGTTAACCCCTTCACTGCCAGTGTCATTTTCACAGTAACCAGTGCATTTTTATAGCACTGATCGCTGTGAACATGACAATGGTCCCAAAAATGTGTCAAAAGTGTCCGATGTGTCCGCCATAATGTCGCAGTCACGAAAAAAATCGCTGATCGCCGCCATTACTAGTAAAAAAAAAAAATATATAAAAATGCCATAAAACTATCCCCTATTTTGTAAACGCTATAACTTTTGCGCAAACCAATCAATGAACGCCGATTGCGATTTTTTTTACCAAAAATATGTAGAAGAATACGTATCGGACTTAACTGAGGAAAAAAAAATGTTTTTTTATATATTTTTGGGGGATATTTATTATAGCAAAAAGTAAAAAAATATTGAATTTTTTTTTTAAAATTCCCACTATATTTTTGTTTATAGCGCAAAAATAAAAACCGCCGAGGTGATCAAATACCACCAAAAGAAAGCTCTATTTGTGGGAAAAAAAATTGTTTGGGAGCCACGTTGCACGACCGCGCAATTGTCAGTTAAAGCGACGCATTGCCGAATCACAAAAAGGGGCCTGGTCATTAACCAGCCAAAGTGGTCCGGGGCTTAAGTGGTTAAAGTCTAGTTTTTTGGCGGGTTTTTTGGTTTAAAAAGAACAAACATGTTATACTTACTTGCTCTCTGTAATGGTTTTGCACAGAGCAGCCCCGATCCTCCTCTTCTCAGGTCCCTCGCCTGGGCTCCTGCCCCCCCCCCTCCTGCCGAGTGTCCCCACATGTTGTGGATTATTTAAAGCTTCTCTTTATAAGCAAATAATTCCATGCGCTAATAAGCACACATATAGCTTTCTTGTACAGGTGAAACTCGAAAAATGAGATTATCGTGCAAAAGTTAATTTATTTCACTAATGCAACTTAAAAGGTGAAACTAATATATGAGAGAGACTCATTACATGCAAAGCAAGATAGTTCAAGCCATGATTTGTCATTATTGTGATGATTATGGCTTCCAGCTCATGAAAACCCCAAATCCACAATCTCAGAACATTAGAATATTGTGAAAAGGTGGAATATTCTCGGCTCAAAGTGTCCCACTCTAATCAGCTAATGAAGTCATAACACCTGCAAAGGGTTCCTGAGCCTTTAAATGGTCCCTCAATCTGGTTCAGTAGGAATCACAATTATGGGAAAGACTGTTGACCTGACAGTTGTGCAGAAAACCATCATTGACACCCTCCATAAGGAGGGAAAGCCTCAAAAGGTAATTGCAAAAGAAGTTGGATGTTCCCAAAGTGCTGTATCAAAGCACATTAAAGGAGCACTAAAGCTTCCCTTTTTTTTGCTTAAAAATAACAAACATGTTATACTTACCTCCACTGTGCAGCTCGTTTTGCACACAGTGGCCCCGATCCTGGTCTTCTGGGGTCCCTCGGCGGCTGTCTTGGCTCCTCCCCGCAAGGACTCCACACCTTAATGCGAGTGAGCTTGCATGGTGTGGAGTGATTGCGGGCGCGCTCCCGTGATACAGCAGCGGCCATAGCCGCCGACTGTATCACTCGGCCCCGCCCCCCGGCGTGCCGCGTCATTGGATGTGATTGACAGCAGCGCCAGCCAATGGCTGCGCTGCTTTCAATCCATCCAGTGTAGCCAATCGGCGGCCAGGCTGAAAAACGAAGAGGATGACGGGGACGAGCATGGGACTTTCGAGGGGCCAGGTAAGAAAAACGGGGGCTCGGGGGGGGGGTGGTATTGTCGAATGTTTTTTCACCTTAATGCATAGGATGCATTAAGGTGAAAAAACATGTAACTTTACTACTCCTTTAATAGAAAGTTATGTGGTAGGGAAAAGTGTGGAAGAAAAAGGTGCACAAGCAGCAGGGATGAGCGCAGCCTGGAGAGGATTGTCAGGAAAAGGCCATTCAAAGGCCATTCAAAAGTTTTGCAATACAAAAGTTTCCCCTCACAGGGCGGGACTTTATAGGCATGAATTTACATAACCACTAGGGTAGAGTATAAAAATAATTTATTACAAAAATAGAAAGTATTCATACTTTCTATTTTTGTAATAAATTATTTTTATACTCTACCCTAGTGGTTATGTAAATTCATGCCTATAAAGTCCCGCCCTGTGAGGGGAAACTTTTGTATTGTATCAGTTAGGGATGTTGGCTACATCACACCAGACCTGTTTTCTACAACCTCCTATTTCTTTGATATTCAAAAGTTTTGGGGACTTTCAGAAGGAGTGGACTGAGGCTTGAGTCAGAGCATCAAAAGCACCACACACAGACGGATCCTGGACATGAGCTTCAAATGTCGTATTCCTCTTGTCAAGCCTCCTGAACAACAAACAACGTCAGAAGCGTCTTACCCGGGCTAAAGAAACACACACCTGATCTGGTGCTCAGTGCTCCAAAGTCCTCTTTTCTGATGATCTCATTTGGAAAACAAGGAGCCGGAGTATGGAGGAAGAATGGAGAGGCACACACTGCAAGATGCTTGAAGTCCAGTGTGAAGTTTCCACAGTCTGTGTTGATTTGGGGAGCCGTGTCATCTGCTGAAGTTGGTCCCCTGAGCTTCATTAAGTCCGGGGTCACCGCAGCCGTCTACCAGGAGATTTTGGAGCACTTCATGCTTCCTTTCCGCAGACGAGCTCTATGGGGATGCCGACTTCATTTTCCAGCAGGACTTGGCACCTCCCCCACACTGCCAAATGCACCAAAACCTGGTCACATGACCGTGGGATTACTGTGCTTGATTGGCCAGCAAACTCTCCTGACCTGAACCCCATAGAGAATCTATGATAGAGAATCTATGGGGCATTGCCAAGAGAAAGATGAGAGACATGAGACTGAACAATGCAGAAGAGCTGAAGACCGCTATTGAAGCATCCTGGTCTTCCATAACACCTCAGCAGTGCCTCCATGCCACGCCGCATTGAGGGGCCCAAACCAAGTACTGAGTACATAATCAGGTTTATACTTTTCAGAGGTCCGATATTCTGTACAATCCTTGTTTTATTGATTGCATGTAATATTCTAATTTTCTGAGATTGTGGGTTTGGGGTTTTCATGAGCTGGAAGCCAAAATCATCACAATTATTACAAATCACGGCTTGAACTATCTTGCTTTGCATGTAATGAGTCTCTCTCATATATTACTTTCACCTTTTAAGTTGCATTAGTGAAATCAATGAACTTTTGCACGATATTCAAATTTTTCGAGTTCCACCTGCATAATGCCAGGAAAGCGCACTGGTATCTCCAAGCAACACAGACAGACGCTGGTATCACATTGAGCTTAGCAGACCATCCTCCCTAGAATGAGCAGCTCCTTTTATTTATACTGTAAACATGAATATCAAAAGAAGGTGGTGGCTTCAGATTCAGCCAATCAGACACTTTTGTATTCTTTCAAAAGAACCAATCACACACATGCATATATTCAAATAGAATTCCAGTAGTGACGTGTGCAGATGGTCGTGTGCAGAGCCATGCGGCAAGCGTCTTGTGAGACACAAAGAGTCTCACAATTTGAACACTACTTACATGGCTCTGAACACGATTGTGTGCACCAGTGGCGGGGCGTCCATAAGGGGCGCATGGGCGCCGCCCCCTCTCTCCTGGCATTGCTCTCTCACCATAGATAGATTCATGCATCGCATCAGGAAACACCTGATTAGAGCCGTAGGCTCTAATAGGTGCCCAAAAAGGTGGACAGCGGGAGCCATGCTAGGCGTTCGCTGTTCACTCAGCGTTGTGTTAGCAAAGTAATTCGCTTTGCTAACACTGAACCGCCTCTCAGCCAATCAGGTGCTCGGGTCTGTTACCTGTCACCTGATTGGCTGAAACATCAGGCGCTGTGATTGGACGCCTGATAGAGAGGACGGAAGAAGACATCGAGGAGCGTGCAGGACACCGTCGCTGACCCGCTGCGAGACAGGCAAGTGCCGGGCAATGCACACTGGCAGCAATTGATGGGCACACTGGCAGCATTTGATGGGGCACAGTAGCGGCAATTGATGAGCACACTGGCAGCAATTGATGGGCCCACTGGCTGCGTTTGATGGCACAGTGGCTGCGTTTGATGGGCATAGAGGCTGCGTTCGATAGGCACAGTGGCTGAGCTTGATGAGCACAGTGGCAGCATTTGATGGCACAGTGGCAGCATTTGATGGGCACAGTGGCTGCGTTTGATGGCACAGTGGCTGCGTTTTATGGCACAGTGGCTGCACTTGATGGGCACAGTGGTTGCATTTGATGGCACAGTGGCTGTGTTTAATGGGCACAGTGGCTGCGTTTTATGGGCACAGTGGCTGCGTTTTATGGCATAATGGCTACACTTGATGGGCACAGTGGCTGCGTTTGATGGCACAGTGGCTGCATTTGATGGGCACAGTGGCTGCATTTGATGGCACAGTGGCTGCGTTTTATGGCATAGTGGCTGCACTTGATGGGCACAGTGGATGCGTTTGATGGCACAGTGGATGCGTTTGATGGCAAAGTGGCTGCGTTTGATGGGTACAGTGGATGCGCATGATGGGCCCAATGGCTGCACTTGATGGGCACAATGGCTGTGTTTGATGGGCACAGTGGCGGCAATTAAAGGGGACAGTAGCTGCGTTTGATGGCACAGTGTCTGCAATTGATGTTTTTTTTTCAGTTTGTTTGCGCCCCCCAAAAATTTTGAGCACCAACCGCCACTTGTGTGCACACTCCCACTGCTACCAATGACGCGAGCCGTACTCTATCATGGCTCAGTGGGCCATAATTATTGTATGGTTATGCTATGGTCCAATGTTAGATGGGGGAAGGGTTAGAACCCCTGTAACATGTCTGTGGCTTAATTTAAGCACTTTCTTCTTACTGATCCATGCTTGTGACACCAGGACAAGAATTGAGGAGATGGGGTTACCAAGACAGTCACTACCTGAAAAGAGGTTCTCATTCTTCACCAAACTGCTGGTTCTCTATGTCCTCACTGAAGAGTTTTTCCATACAAGCCCTGGGAAGGGATTTGGTGCAGAAAATGGAAAGCGACAAAAGAAAAGCCAACACTTTTCAGAGATGTTAAGGTGTCTGCCTTCATCAGGACCTGAGGAACTTTGTTATATGCAGAGGTGCTGGACTCAATAGGGTGATGATTTGTGAACAATCCAACAATCTTTGTGCATGGATTTCCCAGAAACAATAAGCAATAAATACCCAACAGAGGATCATTACATTAATTATAAAAAAAAAAACTTAGAACTCTCAAAATGATACAACATGTCAATGCATTTTTTATTTTTTTGCGCAATGTGTTTTTCATTGAAGGGCCCATTAATACCAAATTTATACACTATATTACCAAAAGTATTGGGACACCTGCCTTTACACGCACATGAACTTTAAAGTGATACTAAAGGTTTGCGTTTAAAAAAATAAAAAAATAACAAACGTGTCATACGTACCTCCACTGTGCAGTTCGTTTTGCACAGAGTGGCCCCGATCCTCCCCGCATTAGATAACCCCATCTGGGAAGCTCTCTCACGAGGGGGTTACCATGCGAGCATGCTCCTGAGTCATACACTCGGCATCCATAGACGCCGAATGTATGACTCGGCCCCGCCCCCTGGCACTCGCGTCATTGGATTTGATTAACAGCAGCGGGAGCCAATGGCTGCGCTGCTATCAATCTATCCAATCAAAGCCGGGACTCCAGGAGAAGGACAGTGTGCCGCCCATGGAAAGTCAGGGCTCAGGTAAGTAAAACGGGGGGCTGGGGGGGGGGTGCCGAACTCTGCAAGGTGTTTTTTCACCTTAATGCATAGGAAAAAACAACCCCTTTAATGGCATCCCAGTCTTCGTCCGTAGGGTTCAATATTGAGTTGGCCCCGCCCTTTCCAGCTATAACAGCTTCACCTCTTCTGGGAAGGCCGTCCACAAGGTTTAGGAGGGTGTCTATGGGAATGTTTGACCATTCTTCCAGAAGAGCATCTGTGAGGTCAGAAACTGATGTTGGACGAGAAGGCTGGCTTGCAGTCTCCGCTTTAATTCATCCCAAAGGTGTTCTATCGGGTTGAGGTTAGGACTCTGTGCAGGCCAGTCAAGTTCCTCCACCCCAAACTCGCTCATCCATGTCTTTATGGACCTTGCTTTGTGCACTGGTGCGCAAGTCATGTTGAAACAGGAAGGGGCCGTCCCCCAAACTGTTCCCACAAATTTGGGAGCATGAAATTGTTCAAAATGTCTTGGCATGCTGACGCCTTAAGAGTTCCCTTCACTAGAACTAAGGGGCCAAGCCCAACCCCCGAAAAACACCCCCACACCATAATCCCCCCTCCACCAAATGATTTGGACCAGTGCACAAAGCAAGGTCCATAAAGGCATGGATGAGCGAGTTTGGGGTGGAGGAACTTGACTGGCCTGCACAGAGTCCTGACCTCAACCCGATAGAACAACTTTGAGATGAATTCGAGCGGAGACTGCGAGCCAGGCCTTCTCATCCAACATCAGTGCCTGACCTCACAAATGCACTTCTGGAAGAATGGTCAAATATTCCCATAGACACACTCCTAAACCTTGTGGACAGCCTTCCCAGAAGAGTTGAAGCTGTTATAGCTGCAAAGGGCGGGGCCAACTCAATATTGAACCCTACGGACTAAGACTGGGATGCCATTAAAGTTCATGTGTGTGTGTAAAGGCAGGCGTCCCAATACTTTTGGTAATATAGTGTGTATATATAATATATATATTGTAGCCTGGGGGACAGGTAGTCGGTACAAAAGCTCCCTGGGATGAGCAGGCACAGATACCAAGTCCATTGGATCAGTGAAAACACAGTGTTATTTATTGGTGCTATATACAAAGTCAATGACAGGTGCTGTACAGTGCTGAAAACAAACAGAAGAAAAACTAACTAAACAAAAGCCTAGCCGTGTCTCGGCTCTAACTACACAGTATGTACAGGCCCTCACTACCAGGCTGAACAGGCCTAACGCTTGTCAGCTTCCACATTCACAGGGTAACAAGTTTTACCAACCTTCTTGCTCTCACAGACCAATGCTGTCTGTGTTTCCCAGGCTGAGCAAAGGCTGTCTGCTCAGGTGAGCTTTTAATTAACCTGTGGGAGAGAACCAACACCTGAAGTGGATCCTGGCTCAGAGATCCCTGAATGTATATGAGAGGAGCCTGGGAGATGTATAAACCCCGAATAGGACTTTCCCAGGCTCTCTCTGGGATGCTCTGTCACACATCCTCCCCCCTTGTTTCAACCCCAGGGTTGGAACACCTGTAGCCCAACAGGAGTGAACACAGGAGAGGGCATCTACATTTCCCATCTCAACACCTGGCCTGTGTTTTACCGTAAAGGCGTAATCTTGTAGGGCCAAAAACCACCGGTTCACCCGCCTATTAGTCTCCTTCTTTTGGGCCATCCATTTCAGGGGAGCATGGTCAGTTATCAACTCAAACTGGCGCCCCAACAAGTAGTACCTGAGCGCGTCCACGGCCCACTTTATGGCCAGACACTCCTTTTCAATGACTGCGTACTTCTTTTCATGGTCATTGAGCTTTCTGCTTAAGTACACCACAGGGTGTTCTTCCCCATTGTGTACCTGTGAAAGTACTGCCCCGATACCCACATCAGACGCATCCGTCTGGACCAAAAAGTTTTTGGAGAAATCGGGGGAGTATAGGATTGGCTGTGCACAAAGAGCCTTCTTCAGGACTTGAAAAGACTCTTCTGCTACTGGAGACCATTTCACCATTACGGAGGCTTTCCCTTTCGTAAGGTCTGTCAGTGGGGCAGCTATAGTTGCGAAATTTGGGATAAATCTTCTATAGTACCCCGCAATGCCAAGAAAGGCCCTGACCTGCTTCTTGTTTGCAGGGCGTGGCCACTCCTGGATGGCTTCTATTTTATTCACCTGGGGCTTTATGACACCCCGGCCAATAGTGTAGCCCAAATACCTGGCTTCCTCTAGCCCAATGGCACATTTTTTGGGATTTGCCGTAAAGGCGTAAACCCTTCTTTGAAGAGGGAATCCAGGACAGCCTGAACACGGGGCAAGTGAGACTCCCAGTCAGTGCTATGCACCACTATGTCGTCCAGATAGGCTGCAGCATACTGTCGGTGAGGTCTTAGGGTCCTGTCCATAGCCCTCTGAAATGTTGCAGGGGCATTTTGCAACCCAAAAGGCATTTTCTTATACTGAAACGACCCCTCCGGGGTCACAAATGCAGTCTTTTCTTTGGCCCTACCAGTCAGGGGTATTTGCCAATATCATTTGGTCAAGTCCAAAGTGGTCAGATAACGGGCCTTGCCAAGTCGGTCTATAAGCTCGTCTACCCTGGGCATTGGGTATGTGTCAAACTTTGTTACCGCATTAAGCTTCCTGAAGTCGTTACAAAACCTCCAAGTGCCATCCGGTTTTGGGACTAATACAATGGGGCTAGACCAGTCACTATTGGATTCCTCAATAACATCTAGCTCCAACATTCTTTTAACTTCCTCACTGATGTCCTTTCTTCTAGCTTCGGGAATTCGGTACGGTTTGAGCTTGACACGGACCCCAGGTTCAGTAACAATATCATGCTGAACTGCTGAAGTCGTGCCCGGCAACTCTGAAAATTTCTCTTTATTCCTTATCAGGAACTCTCTAGCTTCCTGTTTCTGGGAACATGACAGGGTGTCTGGAATCGTGACCTCAGGGATCAGAGGGGATTCAGTACCCTTAAGGGTTACCGGGAGAGACCTGGCAGTTAATGCCAGTCTATCCTTCCAGGGCTTTAACAGGTTTATGTGGTAAATCTGTTCGGGCTTCCTTTTACCTGGTTGATACACCTTGTAATTGACCTCCCCAACTCTTTCAATTACTTCAAAGGGTCCCTGCCACTTAGCCAGGAATTTGCTCTCAACAGTGGGAACTAACACGAGGACCCGGTCACCAGGTGAGAAAACACGAAGTTGGGCCCCCCTGTTGTATATCCTCTGTTGGGCTGCTTGGGCCTGCAGTAAATGTTCTTTTACTACCGGCATGATTGCTGCAATCCTATCCTGCATTTGAGCGATATGCTCAATAACACTTTTGTGAGGTGTCTGCTCCCCCTCCCAAGTTTCCTTGGCTATGTCTAAGAGTCCCCGAGGGTGTCTCCCATAAAGCAGCTCAAATGGAGAGTACCCCGTAGAGGACTGGGGAACTTCCCTGATGGCGAACATCAAGTAAGGTATCAGGAAGTCCCAGTTTTTCCCATCCTTATCAACAACCTTTTTTAACATACTCTTTAATGTCTTATTGAAGCGTTCCACCAAGCCATCCGTTTGAGGATGGTACACTGAGGTACGCAACTGCGTCACCTTAAATAACTTGCAGAGCTCCCTAGTTATTCGTGACATGAATGGGGTACCTTGGTCTGTAAGGACTTCTTTCGGGACGCCAACCCGACTGAACACCATAAACAGCTCTTTGGCAATGTTTTTAGCAGATGCAGTGCGTAAGGGAACGGCCTCGGGGTAACGGGTAGCGTAATCCATGATCACGAGGATATGTTGATGACCGCGGGCAGATTTGGGGAGTGGACCCACCAGGTCCATGGCAATCCTTTCAAAGGGCACTTCAATAATGGGCAAGGGCACTAACGGACTTCGAAAGTGGGGTTGGGGGGCTGACATCTGACATATAGGACAGGATTGACAATAATTCTCGATATTTTTCCATATCCCAGGCCAGTAAAACCTGCGCAACACCCTTTCAGTGGTTTTCTCAACCCCTAAATGGCCTCCTAGCAAGTGCCCATGGGCAAGTTCCAACACCACCCGTCTGTATAGCTTAGGGACTACCAACTGTTCAACCACTTCATCATTAGTTTTACATACACGATACAGTAAATCCTCATTGCTGCAGAAATATGGAAAACAGGGCCCGTCCCCCGGTTCGACAGGTACCCCATCAACCACCACCACATTTTCCCAGGCCCTGGCAAGGGTAGGGTCTTTTCTCTGTTCTGTACCAAAATTTTCCTTGTGCACATTTAGATCAGTAAACTCTAACGTAGGCTCAGATTTAGCAGACGGCTGTCCAGCTCTACTGGTTGTGGGGACTTCTTCCGGCTCCCCCAGCTCTCCTGCCATAACTGAGAAAGGATCACCCAGAGAGCCCTGAGAGGAGTCCCCTGAACTCACAAGGTCAGTAATGGCCACGAGTTCTGGCTCTGCGACTGAGTTAGGTACTGCGACTGGGTCGGGACAATCCCACAGTTCCCAAAACTTAGGGAAGTCCCTACCAATGATAGCCTCATGCACCAAGTGGGGCACCAGTCCAACCGAATGGGTCACCGTACCTAAGCCAGTTTTAAACTGAACAGTGGCTATTGGATACTCGCGGGTATCCCCATGTACACAGATCACAGCAACCTTTTTTTGCATGAAAATTCACAGTTTCAACCATCTCAGCTGTAACCAAAGTAACTAGACTTCCTGAGTCCAGCAAGGCCGTAATAGGCTTATTATTAATAGTCACATGACACATGTGTTTTCCCACATTTGGCACTGCAGCGCATGAAACGGCAGCAAACATAGACTGCCTTCTAAAAGATAGATCACACTGCATTGGTTCATTTGTTAATGGACAGTTTGCTGCAACATGTCCCAGTTCTTGGCAACGAAAACACCTGATGTTTCCCCAATCTGGTTTGCTGACAGGCAGTGGCTTCCATTGCTTGGGCCGCCAAACTTCAGTCCTGGCATCAAAATTCCTCCCCCCTATTTCCTTGCCATGCTTACCACCCACTTCCCCTGGAACAGTCTTACCGGTTGCCTGGGGAGACCGTGGTTTTGGATGGAAAGTCCGTGCGGCTGTAGGGGTGGTGACCAGGTTCTCTGCAGCAAAGTACCTCTCAACGAGCTCCACCAGGTTGTCTGCTGACTTGGGGTCTCCTTGACTCACCCACTTCTGCAGGGGAATTGGCAGTGACCTCAAGAATTGGTCCATGACCACACGCTCCCCTTTTGTGGCGCAGACAGGGACTCCGGCTGTAGCCATTTCCGCACCAGGTGGATCAGATCAAACATCTGCGATCTTGGGGGCCTCTTTTCTTGGAAGAACCAGCTGTGGACCCGCTGAGCTCGAACAGCCAAGGTAACGCCAAGTCGTGCCAGGATTTCCCGCTTGACCTTCTCATAATCTCCCGCTTCTGCTGACTCCAGATCATAGTAGGCCTTCTGCGCTTCTCCAGAAAGTAAGGGGGCGATCAGTCCTGCCCACTGGGTTTGGGGCCAACCTTCCCTCTCAGCGGTCCGTTCAAATGTTAGTAGGAAGGCCTCTGGATCATCATCTGCCGTCATCTTTGAAAGAAAGCGACCCACATGGATGGCTGAGGGCTTGTCTCCAATATCCTTCATTATCGCAGGTGACCCCTGTGCTAGCGTCTCCATAACCTCAGTAAGGGTTTTCCTATCCGCTTTTGCAGCAGTGGCAAGCTGTTCAAACAGCCTCTGCGATTGCTCCTGTACAGCACCAATCTGTTGGAACAGCACCTTGGTTTGCTCCTGTGCGATAGCGTTGGCTTGCTGTTGTGCAGCGTTTGCTTGCCGCAATTCAGCGTTAGTTTGCTGTTGTGTAGCGTTTGCTTGCTGCCATGCAGCGTTAGTTTGCTGTTGTGCAGCATTTGCTTGCTGCAACGCGGCATTTGCCAACACCATTTGTTTAAGAAGGTCCTCCATGTTGTCACTTTAGGTACTGGCCTTTTAAGTAGTAACTTACTACAGCTGGTCGCAGCCTCCACCATATGTAGCCTGGGGGACAGGTAGTCGGTACAAAAGCTCCCTGGGATGAGCAGGCACAGATACCAAGTCCATTGGATCAGTGAAAACACAGTGTTATTTATTGGTGCTATATACAATGTCAATGACAGGTGCTGTACAGTGTGCTGAAAACAAACAGAAGAAAAACTAACTAAACAAAAGCCTAGCCGTGTCTCGGCTCTAACTACACAGTATTTACAGGCCCTCACTACCAGGCTGGACAAGCCTAGCGCTTGTCAGCTTCCACATTCACAGAGAAACAAGTTTTACGCACCTTATTGCTCTCACAGACCAATGTTGTCTGTGTTTCCCAGGCAGAGCAAAGGCTGTCTGCTCAGGTGAGCTTTTAATTAACCTGTGGGAGAGAACCAACACCTGAAGTGGATCCTGGCTCAGAGATCCCTGAATGTATATGAGAGGAGCCTGGGAGATGTATAAACCCCGAATAGGACTTTCCCAGGCTCTCTCTGGGATGCTCTGTCACAATATATATATATATATATATATATATATATATATATATATATATATATATATATACAATAATGAACATATGCCGTATATTGTTCAGCTCTAATAGTATGTACCAGTTTTGTGTTCTAATCTTTAGATTATGGTAAGAAAACTAATGAATGGTTTCTCTTTCCAGGTGTCCAGCTAGTGACGTATCTGCTGACCAGCTAAGGGTGGTGAGCAATGGAAACAGCACTGAATCTCGGTTTGCCATGAAGGTCTTCAAGGTTGCCAGTTCTAACAACGTCTATCTCTATGCCGATCTTGCACTCTGCACTGCTAATTGTACTACGGTAAGGCTCAATATACACATAAAGGATGTTCTGTGGTTTCTATGCCTGAAGAAGCAGTCAGGGATTCTTTAGCCATATGGGCAAAACCGTCAGCTTTCCTATTGTCCCACTGGTCCAAGGGGCCCCAGGCACTCTCTTGCCTGGATGAGCTGCCACTAGCCCGAGGGTGGCAGATTTGGGTGTCAGGAAAAGCATTTGGTTAAAACTTTAGTGGTCCAGTAATGAAGTATGTATAACAATCCCCCCTTCCTCCTGGTGACCAGACCTCAGTGACCTGGCCGTACACACAATTATCCAAGGCCAGGACAAGGGGTGGGCTGGAGGGTTGGTTGCCCCTGGGCGCAATGATTTATTGCAGAGATGTGGGCGCCCTGACCCTAAGGGAAGGGAGGGGCGAAGTTTAGCATCTTTGCCCTGGGCGCTGGATGGTCTTGTCCCGGCACTACAAATATCTTAATGTCTTCTGAGTAATGAGGGGCCACCAGAGTTCTTACACATAAGAGTGGTGGGTGTTACATGAAAGTCTACATGCTCAGTCACCGAGACCCGAAGTCTGCTAAAGTGGGACATTTTTAGGCTTCATTCACTCTTATGAGCTTTTGGGTACAGTGCATTGTAGGTACACTGTGTGTTTTAAGTGATCTTTGAAAGCACTTTGATCCCTATGATCCCTATGTAGCGTGTTTTCCTGGAAATTGCAGCCAGGTCGTAATGATTTATTTATAATAATGGGTATTTAAATAGTGCCAACAATGTATGCAGTGCTTTACATACTGTACATTCTGTATATTCACAGCAGTCCTTGCCCTCAAGGGTCTTACAATCCAAGGTCCCTCATCTCAAATGCATGCGCACATACTAGGGCCAATTTAGACAGGAGACAATTATTCTACCAGCATGTCACTGGAGGAAACAAACACAAGCAGAACATGCAAACTCCATGCAGATAGTGTCCTAGCTGGGAGGTTGAGGTCCCCTGTGCTGCAAGGCAAGTGTGCCAACCATCAAACATCCGTCCCGTCCAATGTGAACAATTGGCTATCTAGTTATTGCACGGCCTTATTAAGATTCTTGGATGAGTTTATGGACCAAAAATGTAAGAAAAAAAGAAAACAAATGCACACCACCAAACTTAAAGACGCCAAATGATTGCCTGATCTGCTGCTGTTTTGCAAACCAAGCAGGAGGAACATTGCTGTGTGTAATGACCACAATAGCTGAATAAATGGAAATCTCCACACAGAAGTGGTGAATAAAATCACATGTTGGCTTTATTTTGATATTTTGAAAATTTTAAACCACCACCAGAATTCACAGTTCTGCCCATTTGCTGCAGCCATAACATAGGCTAGGGATGAGCTTGGGTTTGGCCCAAATACAAGCTCATCCCTACCAAAGACTATTGATGGTGTCATGTGCATCCCTAACAAAGACTATTGATGGTGTCATGCGTATCCCTAACAAAGACTATTGATGGTGTCATGTGCATCCCTAACAAAGACTATTGATGATGTCACGCCCGTTCCTAACAAAGACTATTGATGATGTCATGTGCATCCCTAACAAAGACTATTGATGGTCTCATGTGCATCCCTAACAAAGACTATTGATGGTGTCATGAGCATCCCTAACAAAGACTATTGATGATGTCATGCGTATCTCTAACAAAGACTATTGATGATGTCATGTGTATCCCTAACAAAAACTATTGATGATGTCATGTGCATCCCTAACAAAGACTATTGATGATGTCATGCGTATCCCTAACAAAGACTATTGATGATGTCATGCGTATCCCTAACAAAGACTATTGATGATGTCATGTGCATCCCTAACAAAGACTATTGATGATGTCATGTGTATCCCTAACAAAAACTATTGATGATGTCATGTGCATCCCTAACAAAGACTATTGATGATGTCATGCGTATCCCTAACAAAGACTATTGATGATGTCATGTGCATCCCTAACAAAGACTATTGATGATGTCAAGTGCATCCCTAACAAAGACTATTGATGATGTCATGCACATCCCTAATAAAGACTATTGATGATGTAATGCGTATCCCTAACAAAGACTATTGATGATGTCAAGCCCATCCCTAACATAGACAATTGATGGTGTCATGCTGCCCCCATACAATGTAGAATAAATCGGTCATTGGGGAACAGTGGCGGCTGGTGCTCAAAATTTTTGGGGGGGCGCAAACAAACTGAAAAAAATAAATAAAATCAATTGCCGCCACTGTGCCCATTAAACGCAGCCACTATGCCCAAACGCCACCAGTTTGCCCCCTCAAATACAGCCAGTTTGTTTCCATATACAGCCAGTGTGCCCCCATATATATACAGCCAGTGTGCCCCCATATATAGCCAGTGTGCCCCCATATATATATATATATATAGCCAGTGTGCCCCCATATACAGCCAGTTTGTCCCCATATATATAGCCAGTGTGCCCCCATATACAGCCAGTGTGTCCCCATATATATAGCCAGTGTGCCCGCATATACAGCCAGTTTGTCCCCATATACAGCCAGTTCCCCCCAAATGCAGCCAGTTCCCCCCCCATATACAGCCAGTTCCCCCCAAATGCAGCCAGTTTGTCCCCATATACAGCCAGTTCCCCCAAATGCAGCCAGTTTGTCCCCCATATTCAGCCAGTTCCCCCCAAATGCAGCCAGCGTGTCCCCCATATACAGCCAGTTCCCCCCAAATGCAGCCAGTTTGTCCCCCATATACAGCCAGTTCCCTCCAAATGCAGCCAGCGTGTCCCCCATATACAGCCAGTTCCCCCATATTCAGCCAGTTTGTCCCCCATATTCAGCCAGTTCCCCCCATATTCAGCCAGTTTGTCCCCCATATTCAGCCAGTTCCCCCCATATTCAGCCAGTTTGTCCCCCATATTCAGCCAGTTCCCCCCATATTCAGCCAGTTTGTCCCCCATATTCAGCCAGTTCCCCCCAAATGCAGCCAGTTTGTCCCCCATATTCGGCCAGTTTGTGCCCCATATTCAGCCAGTTTGTGCCCCATATTCAGCCAGTTTGTCCCCCAAATGCAGCCTGTCCCCCCCCCCCCAGCCCTGCACTTACCTTCCTCGGTCCGTGCCGTCCTCGATGTGTTCTCCCGCCCTTGATGTCGCTTCAGCCAATCAGGTTACCGGTAACCAGATCCGGTGAACCTGATTGGGTGAAACCCCCACAGTCTTCTCCAAGGACCGCACCCCCGTGCGTACCTGGAAGGAGTTTTTAGAAGCCGATTACAGCGTGAGAGCTGTATTCGGAAAGCCTATCTGAGCCGCTGGCTCTGATAGGCACTTCCAAGTTACACCCACCGCCGGCCACCGCTCTAATTCATATGGCCGGCGCTCACCAGGAGGCCAGCCATATGAATAGTGGGCAGCGCGGCAGCGGTGACAATACATAGATTCATGCAATGCATGAATCTGTGTATTGTCTTTCAGTGGCGGTGCGGGAGCGAGAGGGGGCGGCGCTCCGGCGCCCTCTATGGATGCACCACCACTGTTGGGGAATATGGCTTAGAGAGACTGAAACCAACGTGGAAGGGGAAATGTAAATTATTCCAGGGAAGTCTCACCATTGGAGTGATGAAAGAGCCTGCTGTGCCCGCATTCTCCACTGTTTCCTTTGTGGGGATAACACAGATGAAGGAACATGAAGTGGACGTTGTGACTTTAGCACAGCTGGGGTGTTACTTGGATACAATTTGCAGTTTCTTTATCAATATCACTTGTCTGGAATTTCTGTTGAATTACTTTTTTTTCCTTACAGACCTGCACCTCTCGATCCATATCACGTGATTCCCCGGACATTGCAGGAAGAGTCAGCATCTATTTGAATGCCGGTAAGTCATCTCATGGTCACAGTTTTGTTACAGCAATTTTCTGTGTTTCTTCAGTCACATTTATTAAATCCCAACTCCAGACAAAACATTTTTTTTTTTTGTGTTGGATATTGTGGAAAAAGGTTTAAAGCTTCTGACAATTTTGAAATGCTGTCTTTGTTCCCTATGGGTGGAATTTTCCCTCACTTCCTGTTCTGTCAGACACCTGACCAGGAAGTAAGGAGAAACACACCAGAGGGAATAAAGCAGTAAAAACCTGCAGAGGTTCTAACCCTGCACCAGTCTAATAAAGAAAATTTATTTTTTGCTCCATGTGACCCATATATTTAACAGACCAATAAGGCAACACAATTGCCCATTGTTGGGGTTTGTTGTCCAAGCTTACAAAAGGGTTAACTTCTATGGTGATCACTAGAATTATTTCAGCCTACAGTGAATGTGAATATCATACAATGTATCCAGAAGAATGAGTATCAGTCCGGTTGAGATCTCCAATTAACAGAAATGTTTTCTTTTTATTTCCAGCTGATACCAATGACTATTTAGATTCCAGTTCTGCCAGAGGTAAGTAATCTCTTACATTGAGAATTTCATTGGTTTAATGTGATGAAGCTAAACATGTTCAACCCCTTTACAGCAACAATACCCTTATATGTGGGGGCAGGGTGGATGCACCTCAAAATTCACCCCTTGCATATATGTGTCACTGTCTTGTTTGGGGAGCGCCCCACCGGCATCCCCAGAACTGTGACTGAGCCGTCACCAAAAGCTCCCAGTCAGCTGCTGACAATCAGCAGTTGGTCGGATTGGCTCCGGACTGAATGATGTCAGCGCTGTGCAGCCAATTACAGTGCAGCATGATCAGGAGACCCTCCTACCGGCCTTTGGGCATCAGAGATATTTATTATTGTATTTCTGTCCATCCAAACCTGAGGTTTGCACAGCATTGTCACACAGCACAGCCAGGAGGATGACACCACTTTCACTGGTACATTTTGGAATACAACCGTGCCCTCTCCCCGCCCCCCAGTCTGCTGATTGGGCAGTGAAGGAGCAGTAGCACATTGATTAGGTAATCTCCCTGTTCACTCTGCTCTCTCCTCCTATCAACATGTTCCTTGTTAACTTTTGCATACAGCATAATTGGTATCCAGTTCTTGTGCTGCTTATTCCTCTCACTCCAGCCCTGCTGTACAGGGACTGCAAGTGGCTGATACCAGGTCACATTCCGGTACTTACACTGCTTGCATTAAAAAAATGCTAAGCAAAAATATTGTCTCCTTTTGAGCCTTTGCAGATTCCTGTTATTGGCCACAAAAATATTAAACTCATCCAGAGAGATGTATCAGATTTCCCATTTCATCTGTCTAATTCTAACAATGACAATAACTAGGAGTTATTATCTATCCATATATTGCTATGCATGCATCTGGTATTTATCGAAATATTTACTGATATTATGGATAAGTGTGGTATTACCGCGCTACCAAAGAGGTGGGGAGGGGGAAAGGGAGATGGTACCGCTGCAGCACTGAAGGTATATCAGAAACCCAAAGTAAATGGCAAAAAAAAGAGATAATGGATAGGGAACAGGTGGAACTAAATGAGTGCACCTAATAGACTAAGAGGTGATAATCAGTAAATAAAGACAAAAAAGATAACTACATGTTGTTTAATTACTCCATGTTTTGATGTTTATTTACTGATTATCACCTCTTAGTCTATTAGGTGCACTCATTTAGTTCCACCTGTTCCCTATCCTTTATTCTGCGCAGCATTATCTCTTTTTTGCCATTTACTGATATTAGTTTTATTATAAAAGCATTGCGTTGGAGGGTTATCAGCACTGACTGAGATTTTCAATTAGAGAGAGACAGTCTGAAGGCAAACAGCTTCTGCTGTGTTTAAAAAATGTATAATGTTCCATGACACCAAAATCATAGATGTACATCTTGTATTAAATGTTATTTGATTGTATTGGTTGTACACTGGACAGATTTCCCATCATTTCCTGTGTGTCAGGAAGGATGAGAAACCCTTTTGGGCTTTAATTGACATCTTGGGATATGTTAGAGAAATTTCCCTTTGCTTACTGTCCCAGTGACAACAGTTTCACCAAACAGGAAGTGAGAGCAAATTTCCAACAGCTACACAGACAGAAATATACAGTATATACAGTATATATATATATATATATATATATATATACTGTATATATATATATATATTTTAAGTATAGTACGGAAAAGTCAATGTACCTATCAGCTTTGTTATTGCTGTCTGTGTCCTTGTAGCCAATTTTCCCTCATTTCCTATCTGGTAAAACTGTTGTAACCTTGATAGTAAATGAGGGTAAATTTCTCTAATGCCGCCACGCTATCCAAAAATTAAAAATTAAAATTTTGGTTGGACATTCACTTTCAATTCTCACAAGGTCACAATCTGGTATAAAATTTGCCTTTCATCAGATTGCAGCTACAATGAAAACATAGAACTGAACAGAAGATCTTCCATAGGAAGATGAAGCCGCTCCATTCCTAATATCTCCTGTGTGTTGTTCCAGGTTTCTCCATGCCTTGGACTTTGTCTGCTCTGATCTTCTCCTGGATCTCGGTGAAACTGATGTAAACCCTCCGAGAACCGACCATCCCGGCACCATGAGACTTTGTCATATCGTCACCCCCAATGCTCTCAGCAGAGAGAAGTTATGAAGGAATCTTGTATCTCGTTCTTTTTCTGTGGATGGTGTTGGCTGCATCATATATAACGCTTCCTAAGATAACCTTGCCGCTATTCAGTGCTGATACTCCACTTTTTTTTTGGCTTATGGGGCCTGCTTTATACCGGATCTATTTATTGTGTTGTATATATTGTACGATAACAATGGTTAATGGAGAAGACATTATATAGATATTTTGTATCCCTGGAGAGCTCACCCTGTACTTTTTACTGTTCTTTTATATATAATAAACTGCAAAGTAATGTAATTCAAAGTGTTTCTTTGCATTTTTATTCAGTCATTGCAGGTGCTATGGTCAGGGGAAGGTGCCTCCTAAGGCATAAATAATAAAAAAAAATAATAATAATATATTGCAACTCACCGGCCCTTAGATGTAGTGGTTCTTGTTTTGGCCCCTTTGGATGAACGGAACACCCCCCCCCCCTTTCCACCCAGGGAATATGATTTACCACCAGGGGGCCACGGGGGAACATCATTTGTTCACAGTATGTATGCCCATGTATACTACATTATGAAGTTTGAAGCTAACGTCTGGCTGGGCCCCCCTGTTAAATGGCAGAATCGGGCCCCCTACAAGAGGCCAGGTGGTCCCCCCCTATCAGCAGCCCTGGCTGCGGTCAACACCCCCCTGCCCCCTGGCCCCCTGGTTATTAGACCAGCTCCAGTTGGGCATTTCAGCTACTATGAAAAAAAGGGGTAAAGTGCTTATGCACTACTAGAAATGATAACGATTAAAGTAGTGTAAATCAAAGTGTAAATAGCTGCTGAACTTCACTCACCGGCACCAATAGATATGTAAATAGTAAAGTGAAGCAGCGCTATAAACTATAAACAATGCAAAACAATATAAAGTGCTAAATCCAAATACATGAATGAAATGCAAATGCAGTAAACAAATCGTGTGTCAATGTGCAAAAGTGCAATCATATATCATAAAAAATAATCCGATGACAAATAGAAAAAAAGTGCATCAAATACCACAATGATTGAAAGTCTCTTCAATTGTACAAAATAGGTGCAAAAAACAGGAGGGGGGAGGGAGGGAGAAAAAAGTGTTCAAGTGAAAATCAGCAGGACAGGCTGTGATGATAGCCTGGAGATAACGTTCAACAATCCACACCCAGTGTGTTCTAGCCTCTCACCTCAGGAATAGGCCCCAGTGGGTCTGGTCATGCATCAAGATGTTGGATCCTGGTAAACTGTACTGTCTTCCTCTTCAATGGAAATATCCCAATGGGATAAGGAACAACTGCAGCCTCAAGGGATGGATGGATATTTTCCCATATATTTTACATCAAACTCTTCCAATTTTTTCTCCAGAGTTACATAAAGGATATAAGAGCCTCCATACTGTAGTAGTAAAAAAAAAACATAGGTCTTTTATTTAAAATAGACAAAATAACATCTAAAAAATGGCAAAGCCAGCAGCATACATGAAAAAACGTGTCAAACACAAAGACTTCCAGTCTTGGCCGTTACCGGAAGTGATGTCACCCAGCTCCTCCCGACACGTTGCGTCACAACACACGTGACTTTTTCAATGGGTGGGCATATCAGTTACTATACCTATATATAATATAGCTGTGTCCAGCAGCACCCCCCCCCTTATCAGATGGTCTGATAACCAAGGGGGAGATGCTGCTGGAGACTGGAGACAGCTATATTATATATAGGTATAGTAACTGATATGCCCACCCTGAGCTGTCTGATAACCAGGGGGGGTGGGGGGATTGTAGTGCTGCTGGACACAGATATATATATATATATATATATAGCTGTGTCCAGCAGCAAAAACAACCACCCCCTTATCAGACCAGCGCAGGGCAAAGGGCACCAGGCAAAAGCACTCCTCCTCCTTATCACACCAGCTCTGGGCGGCTCAGGTGTGACTGGGTGGCGGACACTATGCCAACCCCCCCATAGCAACAGCTCACCTCGGGCTCCCCATTGCAAGCCACCCCCCCTTACCACACTAGCTTGGGACCAGGGTGGGCGGCTCTGGTACACTTTACACCTGGGCAACAGCTGGAGGGAACACACACAGTGTGCAGCAGCAGCCGCGCCACCTGGGTGGAGAAATTAAGTGGCTCAGCAGTGCAGTAGTGAGAGGGGAGGACCCGGAGGAAACAGAGCCAGGAGCAGCCGCAGCGCGTGGCGGAGGTGTTCAAGGCTGAAAATAAAATGCATAAGGGAACCAGGGCTTTCGTCACCCTCGGGATGGTGTCACCCCTCTGGTGGGTGTCACCTGGGTGCGGAGACACCACTGTTTATAGGCATATTTTGAGATCAACATTTAGGGCCGGTTCACACTTGTGCGATGCCCAGACATCGCATGTAATTCGCAGCGCACTGCTGTTCACATTACATACGATGTCTGTGCGGTGCGATATCAGACATACAGATAGTATGGCTGATATCGCACCGCATTCAGTCCAAACACACACAGGACCCTTTTTTCTGTTCGGACCAGAATAGGATCACATGTGTGTTCACACATATGCGATCCGATTCATGTTCGAACTGTCAGTCGCAGTGCGATACGTGAGCTGAAATGGGGGTGTCGTTAAGATATAATGACACTTCCCAGCAGTTCGCATATGGCAGTGTGAACGGCTGTGCGAGTCGGGTGCGATGCAGGAACCCGCAGTGGATTCGCAGGCTTCTCGCATCACACGAGTGTGAACCCGGCCCTTAGAGGCAGGAAAAAAAAACTTCTCATTCGCGTTTGTGATTGAAGCTCACTGGTAGAAAAAACGTAAAACTCTCCTAAACTCGTCTAAACTTTGTACAATAAATGCTCCATATGAGCGTTTTTTACTCCAAAGAGAACATGCGTTTTTTTAAGCCCAGTGTGCATGGAGCCTTATACATGCAAAACGCAATCTGCTGCGGGAAAAAAGTCCATGACCCTTTCCAAAAATGCACCGGCTGAAAAACGCACTGATGTGAAGGTGGTACACAGTCCATGTTAAATGGACTGTAGTGCGTTTCTGCAAACGGCAAAACAAAAAAAAATGCATAGGTGCGTAGGAGCGATGTTATTATACAATACCTGTATAATAGGTTGTTAAAGGGGATATTTTTAGGGGTGCTCTTAGGTTCTGCAGGTTGCCTAGAAGTTCCAGCGTTCCGCTCTTTCTTTTGGTGGCCCTGTACGACCCGGAGGAAGGTTTTATGGTCTTATCAGTGCTGCAATTGGCTGACAAACAATCACCATGCATTCACCTCCAATACACTCCTGAGAAAGTAGAAATTCTTGTGAAATATGTGAAGTCGCCCCATTCTACTGGATCACCAGTAGGGATGAGCCGAACACCCCAGGGTTCGGTTCGCACCAGAACCTTCGAACGGACCGAAAGTTCGCGCGAATTTTCGAACCCTATTCGTTATAATGGACGCGAACGTTCGAAATCAAAATTGCTAATTACAACGGCCAATATGCATGTTAATGTCATAAAACAGGTTTGGGGACCCGGGTCCTGCCCCAGGGGACATATATCAATGCAAAAAAGAAATTTTAAAAACTAAAGTTTTTTCGGGAGCAGTCATTTTAATGATGCATAAAGTGAAAAAAAAAAAAGTGAAATTTTCCTTTAAATATGGTACCTGGGGGGTGTCTAAAGTATGCCTGTGAAGTGGCATGTGTTTCCCGTGTTTAGAACTGTCCTTGCACAAAATGACATTTGTAAAGGAAAAAAAGAAGCCATTTAAAACCACTTGCGGCTTCAATGTCATGTCTTGTCCTGGCCGCCATATGGCTGAAAATCCTTGAGAAAAATGGCATGGCTACCCCATCACCCCCCCCCCCACCCCAGCCCCTTTGGGTCTTGTATGGATACTAAGGGGGACCCCGCACCCAAAATAAAACCCTATACCTACAACCCTATATACTCTGAACAGCAGTATATAGGTGGTGCAAACAAGACATGGACTGTAGGTTTGTTCTTAAGTAGAATCTGAACAGGTACATTATGAAGTGTAGCTACATCCCAAAAAAATCAATTTTTAAGCTTTTTGGAGAACATAGGGAGGGGTTATCACCCCTGTAACATTTGCTGTCTTTGCACATCTGTTCAGAACATGTCACCTCACTTTCCGTCCCAATGACAAATGTTTTTGGAAAAGTGGGGTTTTAATTGAAACAAGGATTGGTGATAAAGCATCAGTAGAGAGGAGATACCTTTTTCCCAAATTAAATCTAACAGGATAGAATTTTCCTTCCTAGGGGTAGATTTCCTCTCACTTCCTGTTTTCTCTTGCCGTTTGCAAGTAGGAGTCGTTTGTAAGTTGAATGTTTGAAAGTAGGGGCCTGCCGTATATACTCTGCAGAAATTTGCCCTATTAGATGTTGGTGTAGCCACAAGACTGGTGGGCACAGGAATGGGCCCTGCTGTGAGTTAATAGATCAAGATTTGTACTTGCATGCACCTGTTGAACTGGGCAGAAAAATTGGGCCTTTGGTGGTGGTGGTGGTGGTGGTGGACGGTGTTGCCACAAGACTGTAAGCCCTCACAGTTACTCTTGGTGGGTGCAGGAATGGGCCCTGCTGTGAGTTATTAGATCAAGATTTGTAATTGCATGCACCTGTTGAACAGGGCAGAAAAATTGGGCCTTTGGTGGTGGTGGTGGTGGTGGACGGTGTTGCCACAAGACTGTAGGCCCTCATAGTTACTCTTGGTGGGCGCAGGAATGGGCCCTGCTGTGAACTATTAGATCAAGATTTGTAATTACACGCCCCTGTTAAACAGGGGCTGAAAAATTGTGCCTTAGGCATTGGTGCTGGTGCCACAACACTGCAACCCCTCACAGATACTGTACTTGGAGCACAGCAGTCACACCTGTTGCGAAGCATCTTTTTAAAAAATTGTAATTACACGCCCCTGTTATACAGGGGCTGAAAAATTGTGCCTTAGGCACTGGTGTGGTGGCATGGATCATTGAGGAGGAGGAAGAGGATAGTCAGTGAACATAACAGGACAGTCACTCAGCATCAGCATAGGCAGTCTTGAAGGGATGTGACATTATAAATTATTCCGTTATATCCGCTTCAGGTGTCTGGTAGCTGGTGGTGATCCAAGACTGATTCATTTTTATGAAGGTCAGACGATCAACCGAGTCGGTGGACAGGCGCACCCTATGATCGGTGACAAATCCTCCAGCAGCACTGAATGTGCGTTCGGAAAGAACGCTGGATGCAGGACAGGCCAGTAGCTCAATTGCATACTGTGCAAGCTCTGGCCAGTGATCCATCCTCAGGACCCAGTAAGCCAGAGGATTTTCGGTGGGAAAGGTGTCCAAGTCTGACCTTGCCCCTAGGTATTCCTGCACCATGTATATCAGACGCTGGCGATGGTTGCTGGAACCGATCATACCTTGGGGCTGCGGACTAAAAAATTGTCTGAACGCATCGGTCAGACGTCCACCTTCCCCACCGCTCCTTCTGCTACTGACCGAAGCCTCAGCAACTCGTCGTCCAGGACCAGGAGTTTGTAACCTCCCAGTTTCTGGGAACGCGTTGCACAGACCTTTCTGCAAGGCCTCCCTGAGATGTCTCATCCTCTGCTCCCTCTGCGACGGCAAGATAAGGTCCGCAACCTTACCCTTGTACCGTGGATCAAGGAGAGTGGCCAGCCAGTAATGGTCACTCTCCTTGATCCGAAGAACACGAGGATCCTTCCGCAGGCTTTGCAGGATCAGGGAGGCCATGCAGCGTAGGTTAGCTGAGGCATTCGGTCCGGAGTCTTCTGGGTCACTGAGGATGACATGATCGCCAGCCACCTCCTCCCAGCCACGTACAAGTCCACTGGTTTGTTGGGACTGTACATCATCCCTAAAAGACTGCTGCTGCTGATGCTGAGTGCCAGGCTCCACCTCCATGCTCACACAATCCTCCTCCTCCTCCTCCTCCTCCTCCTCTTCCTGTGTGATGGGTGGGACAGAAGGAACATTGTCTGGATAAAGGGGGCCTTGAGAGACAAGGAAGTCCTCCTCTTCCTGCCTCTGTTCTGCCTCAAGTGCCCTGTCCATTAGACATGTGCATTCGTTTTCGTCCGAATGCATTTTCGTCCGAATTTCAGCTATTTTCGTTATCGTTTTAACAAACGAAAACGAAAGCACAAAATCCGAAAACCGAAAGATCCGACATAAACAAATGCTTTATTTTCGTTTTCGTTGCTACAACAGTTCGATATAGATAGGAGATTCGACGTGACGCTGACAATAACAATCTGTGTCTATCGAACCTGTGGTCGAATGTGCCTAACCTTGACTCTATTAGTCCAAGATTATTCTACATAGAGAGAAAAGATTTGACATAGGAGAGAAAAGATTCGACATAGGAGAGAAAAGATTCGACATAGGAGAGAAAAGATTTGACATTATAGAGAGAAAAGATTTGACATTATAGAGAGAAAAGATTCGACATAGGAGAGAAAAGATGCGACATTATAGAGAGAAAAGATTCGACATAGGAGAGAAAAGATTTGACATTATAGAGAGAAAAGATTCGACATAGGAGAGAAAAGATTCGACATTATAGAGAGAAAAGATTCGACATAGGAGAGAAAAGATTTGACATTATAGAGAGAAAAGATTCGACATAGGAGAGAAAAGATTCGACATAGGAGAGAAAAGATTTGACATTTATAGAGAGAAAAGATTTGACATTATAGAGAGAAAAGATTCGACATAGGAGAGAAAAGATTCGACATTATAGAGAGAAAAGATTCGACATAGGAGAGAAAAGATTCGACATTATAGAGAGAAAAGATTCGACATAGGAGAGAAAAGATTCGACATTATAGAGAGAAAAGATTCGACATTATAGAGAGAAAAGATTTGTTATTATAGAGAGAAAAGATTCGACATAGTGAGAAAAGATCACTGCTTGTGGGCAGAACAATCGACCGGAAATGTATGATTGCAGAGTCGTACAGTTTTGCTGCTCCGTCGAATCTTCTTTGAACATTCGACAGACACCATAAGCCTTCAATGACAGATTCGACCTTAATTAATTCAGATTTTCGGACGAATGCAATTTTTTACGAAAAACTACATAAATAAAAACGAATTTCGGGAGTAACTTAATAAATTTATTTTTCGGACGAAAACGAAATTCCGAAACAAAATATTTCAGTGTGCACATGTCTACTGTCCATTATCCCACGCAGCGTATGCTCCAACAGGTGGACAAGAGGTACAGTGTCACTGATGCATGCACTGTCACTGCTCACCATCCTCGTGGCCTCCTCAAATGGTGAGAGGACAGTGCATGCATCCCTGATCATGCTCCACTGGCGTGGGGAAAAAAAGCCAAGCTCCCCTGACCCTGTCCTGGTGCCGTAGTCGCAAAGGTACTCATTGATGGCCCTCTGCTGCGTGTGCAGTCGCTGCAGCATGGCCAACGTTGAGTTCCACCTGGTGGGCATGTCACATATTAGGCGGTTCTTGGGCAGGTTCAGCTCCTTTTGCAGCTCAGTCAGCCGAGCACTGGCATTATAAGATCGGCGGAAATGCACACAGACTTTCCTGGCCTGCCTCAGGACATCCTGTAAGCCTGGGAACCTGCCCAAGAACCGCTGCACCACCAGGTTGAGGACGTGAGCCATACAGGGCACATGGGTGAGCTGCCCCTGTCGCAGGGCGGAGAGGAGGTTGGTGCCATTATCAGAAACGACCATTCCTGGCTTAAGCTGGCGTGGCGTCAACCACCTCTCGGCCTGCCCCTGCAGAGCTGCCAGAACCTCTGGCCCAGTGTGGCTCCTGTCCCCCAAACACACCAGCGCAAGCACGGCACGGCATCTTTTTGCCTGCGTACTCGCGTAGCCCCTTGTACGCCTACGGAGCACCGCTGGTTCCGAGGACAGAGCACTCGAAGAGGACATGGAGGAAGAAGAAGAGGAGGGGGTGGAGGAGAGAGGTGTGTCACAACCAGTAGTAGCATTTTGGAGGCGTGGTGGCGGAACAACCTCCAACACTACTGCACCTTGTCCTGCATCCCTCCCAGCTGCCAATAGAGTGACCCAATGGGCCGTGAAAGAAAGATAACGTCCCTGTCCATGCCTGCTGGACCATGAGTCAGCGGTAATATGCACCTTACCGCTGACCGCCCTGTCCAGCGAGGCATGGACATTGCCTTCCACATGCCAGTAGAGAGACGGAATCGCCTTCCGTGAGAAAAAGTGGCGTTTGGGAACCTGCCACTGAGGAACCGCACATTGAACAAACTCACGGAAGGGGGCCGAGTCTATCAACTGAAAAGGCAGCAGTTGAAGTGCTAGCAATTTAGCCAAGCTAGCATTCAACCGCTGGGCATGTGGATGGCTGGGAGTATACTTCTTTCGACGGTCCAGCAGCTGGGGCAGGGAAATTTGCCTGCTACAATCGGACGTCGGTGTACTGCAAGTACTTGGTTGTGACACACCTAATTCTACACCTTCAGTCCTCTCAGAGCAGCTTTCAGAGAGGACTGAAGATATAGTGGGGATGGAGATCCCAGCTGATGAGGAGCAAGGAGAGGTCCGCTTTGTTCTTTGGTGTGGGTCTTTTATGTGTGCTTGCCAACGAGCTGCATGGCAGGTCGACATGTCTGCTCATGCTTGTGGTGCCCAAGCGGCTGATGTTTTGGCCACGCGAGATACGCTTGAGACAAATATTGCAAATAGCAGTGGTGCGATCTGATGCACTCGTCTCAAAAAAGGCCCACACCAAAGAACTTTTGTGATAACGTGCAGAGGCAGCGCCCTGCACAGGCGGAGCTCTGCGGTGTGGTACAGTTGCTGTGCTGGCCTCTAGCTGGCCTCCAGGGGGCATCCTGCCTCGTTGGACATGTGACGCTGCATCCTCCTCCTCCTCCTCCTCTCTCCCTTCAGGCACCCACGTGGAGTCAGTGACCTCATCATCCCCTCCCTCTTCACCACTAGAGCAAACCTGGCAGTAAGCTGCAGCTGGTGGAACACTACTGCCAGATTGCTGTCCTTCAGCATCCCCTCTCTCTGCGCGCACACTACTGACTTCCTCAAGCTGGGTATCATCATCCGAGCCTTCGAATCGTTGGGCATCCTCCTGGAGCATGTACCCAACACTGTGCTCAAACAGTTCGGGGGACTCCTCAGGAGGACATGGTGGGTCTAGGGAAGGGGTGGCTGATGATGCCATTGAGTACGCGTTGGCAGCTGCTCTGCCAGTACCCTGAGCCTGGGTGAGAGAGGATGAGGAGGATGAGGAGGGCTTGGTCATCCATTCTACCAAGCCTTCGGCATGATGCGGCTCCACATGTCCAGCTGCCGAAAACAAAGACAAGCGTGTCCCATGGCCACGTGCTGATGACGATGCACGACCACGTCCACGGCCAGCACTGTTGTCTCTAGAAACAGAGCCTGCCTGCCCTGTGTTCTTGCCTCGGCACGCTCTGCCTCTCCTTGGCGGTCTTCCAGCCATTGTAGTCGGTAGTGTATATAGTATAAAAAATAGAACTCCTATGTGTGCTCACAACACACTGTAGGTCCTATGGGTGCTGACACTAACACACTTTAGGTACTATGTGTGCTGCTGACAAGAAAATATAGGAGCTCTGTTTGCTGCCACTAACACACTAGAAGTCCTATTGGTGCTTCTGAGATGAAAATATAGGAGCTCTGTGTGATGCCACTAACACACTAGAAGTCCTATGGGTGCTGCTGAGAAGAAAATATAGGAGCTCTGTGTGATGCCACTAACACACTAGAAGTCCTATGGGTGCTTCTGAGATGAAAATATAGGAACTCTGTGTGATACCACTAACACACTAGAAGTCCTATGGGTGCTTCTGAGAAGAAAATATAGGAGCTCTGTTTGCTGCCACGAACACACTAGAAGTCCTATGGGTGCTGCTGAGAAGAAAATATAGGAGCTCTGTGTGATGCCACTAACACACTAGAAGTCCTATGGGTGCTTCTGAGATGAAAATATAGGAGCTCTGTGTGATGCCACTAACACACTAGAAGTCCTATGGGTGCTGCTGAGATGAAAATATAGGAGCTCTGTGTGATGAAACTAACACACTAGAAGTCCTATGGGTGCTGCTGAGAAGAAAATATAGGAGCTCTGTGTGATGCCACTAACACACTAGAAGTCCTATGGGTGCTTCTGAGATGAAAATATAGGAGCTCTGTTTGCTGCCACTAACACACTAGAAGTCCTATGGGTGCTGCTGAGAAGAAAATATAGGAGCTCTGTGTGATGCCACTAACACACTAGAAGTCCTATGGGTGCTTCTGAGATGAAAATATAGGAGCTCTGTGTGATGCCACTAACACACTAGAAGTCCTATGGGTGCTTCTGAGATGAAAATATAGGAGCTCTGTTTGCTGCCACTAACACACTAGAAGTCCTATGGGTGCTTCTGAGAAGAAAATATAGGAGCTCTGTGTGATGCCACTAACACACTAGAAGTCCTATGGGTGCTTCTGAGATGAAAATATAGGAGCTCTGTGTGATGCCACTAACACACTAGAAGTCCTATGGGTGCTTCTGAGATGAAAATATAGGAGCTCTGTTTGCTGCCACTAACACACTAGAAGTACTATGGGTGCTGCTGAGAAGAAAATATAGGAGCTCTGTGTGATGCCACTAACACACTAGAAGTCCTATGGGTGCTGCTGAGAAGAAAATATAGGAGCTCTGTGTGATGCCACTAACACACTAGAAGTCCTATGGGTGCTTCTGAGATGAAAATATAGGAGCTCTGTGTGATGCCACTAACACACTAGAAGTCCTATGGGTGCTTCTGAGATGAAAATATAGGAGCTCTGTGTGATGCCACTAACACACTAGAAGTCCTATGGGTGCTTCTGAGATGAAAATATAGGAGCTCTGTGTGATGCCACTAACACACTAGAAGTCCTATGGGTGCTTCTGAGATGAAAATATAGGAACTCTGTGTGATGCCACTAACACACTAGAAGTACTATGGGTGCTGCTGAGAAGAAAATATAGGAGCTCTGTGTGATGCCACTAACACACTAGAAGTCCTATGGGTGCTGCTGAGAAGAAAATATAGGAGCTCTGTGTGATGCCACTAACACACTAGAAGTCCTATGGGTGCTTCTGAGAAGAAAATATAGGAGCTCTGTTTGCTGCCACTAACACACTAGAAGTCCTATGGGTGCTGCTGAGAAGAAAATATAGGAGCTCTGTGTGATGCCACTAACACACTAGAAGTCCTATGGGTGCTTCTGAGATGAAAATATAGGAACTCTGTGTGATGCCACTAACACACTAGAAGTCCTATGGGTGCTTCTGAGAAGAAAATATAGGAGCTCTGTGTGATGCCACTAACACACTAGAAGTCCTATGGGTGCTGCTGAGAAGAAAATATAGGAGCTCTGTGTGATGCCACTAACACATTAGAAGTCCTATGGGTGCTGCTGAGAAGAAAATATAGGAGCTCTGTTTGCTGCCACTAACACACTAGAAGTCCTATGGGTGCTGCTGAGAAGAAAATATAGGAGCTCTGTGTGATGCCACTAACACACTAGAAGTCCTATGGGTGCTGCTGAGAAGAAAATATAGGAGCTCTGTTTGCTGCCACTAACACACTAGAAGTCCTATGGGTGCTGCTGAGAAGAAAATATAGGAGCTCTGTGTGATGCCACTAACACACTAGAAGTCCTATGGGTGCTGCTGAGAAGAAAGTATAGGAGCTCTGTGTGATGCCACTAACACACTAGAAGTCCTATGGGTGCTTCTGAGATGAAAATATAGGAACTCTGTGTGATGCCACTAACACATTAGAAGTCCTATGGGTGCTGCTGAGAAGAAAATATAGGAGCTCTGTGTGATGCCACTAACACACTAGAAGTCCTATGGGTGCTTCTGAGATGAAAATATAGGAGCTCTGTTTGCTGCCACTAACACACTAGAAGTCCTATGGGTGCTGCTGAGAAGAAAATATAGGAGCTCTGTGTGATGCCACTAACACACTAGAAGTCCTATGGGTGCTTCTGAGATGAAAATATAGGAGCTCTGTGTGATGCCACTAACACACTAGAAGTCCTATGGGTGCTGCTGAGAAGAAAATATAGGAGCTCTGTTTGCTGCCACTAACACACTAGAAGTCCTATGGGTGCTGCTGAGAAGAAAATATAGGAGCTCTGTGTGATGCCACTAACACACTAGAAGTCCTATGGGTGCTTCTGAGATGAAAATATAGGAGCTCTGTGTGATGCCACTAACACACTAGAAGTCCTATGGGTGCTGCTGAGAAGAAAATATAGGAGCTCTGTGTGATGCCACTAACACACTAGAAGTCCTATGGGTGCTGCTAAGAAGAAAATATAGGAGCTCTGTTTGCTGCCACTAACACACTAGAAGTCCTATGGGTGCTTCTGAGATGAAAATATAGGAACTCTGTGTGATGCCACTAACACATTAGAAGTCCTATGGGTGCTGCTGAGAAGAAAATATAGGAGCTCTGTTTGCTGCCACTAACACACTAGAAGTCCTATGGGTGCTGCTGAGAAGAAAATATAGGAGCTCTGTTTGCTGCCACTAACACACTATAGGTACTATGTGTGCTGCTGAGAAGAAAATATAGGAGCTCTGTTTGCTGCCACTAACACACTAGAAGTCCTATGGGTGCTGCTGAGAAGAAAATATAGGAGCTCTGTGTGATGCCACTAACACACTAGAAGTCCTATGGGTGCTGCTGAGAAGAAAATATAGGAGCTCTGTTTGCTGCCACTAACACACTACAAGTCCTATGGGTGCTGCTGAGAAGAAAATATAGGAGCTCTGTTTGCTGCCACTAACACACTAGAAGTCCTATGGGTGCTGCTGAGAAGAAAATATAGGAGCTCTGTTTGCTGCCACTAACACACTAGAAGTCCTATGGGTGCTGTTGGGGTGCAATGCTGTGCTAACAGCACTGCGGTTGGTACTACTGCAATACTGTACTAACAGTAAGCACGCACCAGACTAATCCCCAGCAGCAGCTAATAACACGCTAACTGTGCAATCAGCAGCAATGAACGATCAATGACTTAGGTAGCAATGGTTTAGCAAAGAAATAGCCAATGGTTTAGCAAAGAAGAGCAAATCTTTCAGTATCAAGCAAAGACAGAATCAGCAGACTGATCTCTCCTAAAGCCGGAACTCATGTGACCGGGGCCGATGGCGTGGCGGCCTTTTAAATGGTGGGGCATGTACTAAAGCCCCTGAGCTGTAATTGGCTACAGGCGTCCTGCCTGTAGCCAATTATTGCTCTCCGAGTTTCGGGCGCTGTGATTGGCCAAGCATGCGGAGTCACAGTGCATGCTTGGCCAATCATCAGCCAGCAATGCACTGCGCCGGCCGCGCCGGCCGCAATGCATTGCGGGGCCGCTCGCATCACACGAATGTGATGCGAACGGCCCAAATAGTTCTGGGCTCGACGAGCGAGCGAACGCCCGGTGCTCGATTCGAACATGGGTTCGAATCGAGCACCGGGCCCATCCCTAATCACCAGCACTATGATATGGAAATAGCTACATTGTAACACATTTGTGTATCGTAGTCAATCTAATTATCTTACATAGATAGAGCTGGTCAGCGGTATGTGGGATGCATGAAGGTCTATTACCATCAATTTAATCAGTCCTTCATATATGATCTTTTTTTTTTCATATATGATCTTATGTGACTTTAAATCTGTTTGTGATACAATAAAAAGTGTTTTTATTTTTTATTTTTTTTGCATTGTGTTGGGGGTTTGGTACTTCAATTGCCTGATCTCTTATTTTGTAAAGACCCAAAAGCAACAAATAAGAGAATTTCCTTCCTAAGATTTATTGCCTTTATAGTCTGTCGACAGGGCCGCCATCAGGGGGGTACAGGCAGTACACCTGTAAGGGGCCCAGGGCCCTGGATGGTAACCCCCCCTTTTTTTTATATATTTTTTTATTTTATTTTAATTTAAAAAAAATGTATTTCTTTTTTTTTTTGTAAGGAGCCCAGAGGTGGCAACCCCAATTTTTTTATCATTTTTATTTTATTTAATTTTTTTGTAAGGGGCCCAGAGGTCCCCAGAGGCCCGGAGGACCCCAGGGCCCCGGATGGCAACCCCCCTTCTTTTTTTTTTGTTCGTCAGCACCCCCCGCTTCTCAATTCATGGCACCCCCCGCTTCTCAATTTTCGGCAGCCCCCCCCCCGCTTTTCAATTTGCGGCGGCTCCAGGGGGCCCATGCCTGAAGCTGTGTAAGGGGCCCCAAAATACCTGATGATGGCCCTGTCTTTTTTTTTTTAGGCATTGATTATCTAAAATGGGGAAAAAGTATTTAAAAGGTTGGAAAATTTATTTTGTAATGGAACTAGGTCAGATGACTAGGTTCATACCAGCACTAAATATGAAATGCATCCAGAAAAATACATCAGTCTGTGACGATCGACTTAGTTGTAAACCCCTTGTGTTTTTTCACCTTAAACAACCACCTCAGCCGGAAGATTTTACCCCCTTCCTGACCAGAGCACTTTTTACAATTTGGGATGGGACTAACTAGGTGAGATGACAGATCGCTATTTCTACTTTATTGAAACACACGATCTGTCTCCTCTCCTCTGACAGCACAGGGGATTTGTGTGTTTACAAACACATATCTCCGTGCTGGCGCTCGTGCATATGCATTGGGCCTCGCGCATTGGGTTTATCGCTGCGCAGCAGGCTCGCGCGAGTGCCTCCGGAGGCGCTCGCGCCCCCTCTGGTGGCTCTCCTGGGCAAAGCCGTATATATATATATATGGGATTTCACTCAGGAGAGCCATTCTGCCGCAGTTTATCTGCGAGAGCCGGTCGGGAACCGGTTAATGCATCCTATGCATGAAGGTGAAAATACTTCTGACACTAACCAGCCCCCCGTTTTATTCACCAGAGCCCGTTCGTTCCCTCGGAGGAGACGCGCTGTACCTCTCTGACCGGGGTTCTTGGCTCTTGATTGGATAGATTGATAGCATTGGCTCCCACAGCTGTCAATCAAATCCAATGACGCGGGCGCCGGGGGGTGGAGCCTAGTCCGGCATTCTGTGTCTATGGACGCAAATTCTGGACTCGGGAGCACGCCCGCAAGGTAACCCCCAGGGAGAGCGCTTCTACTAGGGGGTTTACCGATGCAAGGAAGGAAACGCAAGCCCTGCCGGGGGACCCCAGAAGATAATAATCGGGGCCACACTGTGCAAAACAAACTGCACATTGGAGGTAAGTATATGATATGTTTGTTATTTAAAAGAAAAAAAAAACAAGGTTTACAATCACTTTAAACTGTGACAGCTCGGGGCTAAGTCCTGCCTGGGTGAGGCCCATTTACTCTAACGTCATCTCCACCTTCTAGATTCTTTGAAGGACAGACGCATGGCATTCCATCTGGACCAATGTGTATATAAGTAGCTGAGTGACCGGTAATTGTACACAGACCCTCCACCACCTCTACCCAACTGTCTTTCCTAAAGGTGGCAAAACTCAACTGACAACTAACTAGTTGGAAGAACATCAAGTTGTTGGAAGCCTCTTGCAGACCCGGGACATTTCCACACCACATTTGTCGGTGAGTAAAAAAATGTGATTTCTAAGTCATTTACAACTAATAGCAGACAATCAGGATACAGTTATAATTTTCTAAACCTGGTCATACACCTTACAATCTGATTGTACAATCTCCTTAAATGGAGGGAATATCATAAGAGAATGATGGAGGCTGCCATTGGTGGCTCTTCATTTTGTGATTGCTGGTTGGCTGGTTATCATGATCATTATTTGGCAGTGGCGGCTGGTGCTCAGAATTTTTGGGGGGGCGCAAAAAAACTGAGAAAAAAAAAAACATCAATTGCCACCACTGTGCCCATCAAACGCCATCAGTTTGCCCCCTCAAATGCAACCAGTTTCCCCTCAAATGCAGCCAGTTTGTCCCCAAATGCAGCCAGTTTGTCCCCAAATACAGCCAGTTTCCCCCCAAATACAACCAGTTTCCCCCCAAATGCAGCCAGTTTGTCTCCAAATACAGCCAGTTTCCCCTTAAATACAGCCAGTTTCCCCCCAAATGCAGCCAGTTTGTCCAAAAATGCCGCCAGTTTCCCCCTAAATACAGCCAGTTTGTCCCAAAATACAGCCAGTTTCCCCCCAAATGCAGCCAGTTTGTCTAAAAATGCCGCCAGTTTCCCCCTAAATACAGCCAGTTTCCCCCCAAATACAGCCAGTTTGTCCTCAAATGCAGCCAGTTTCCCCCCAAATGCCGCCAGTTTCCCCCTAAATGCCACCATTTTCCCCCTAATTACAGCCAGTTTGTCCCCAAATGCAGCCAGTTTCCCCCCAAATGCAGCCAGTTTGTCCCCAAATGCTGCTAGTTTCCCCCTAAATACAGCCAGTTTCTCCCCAAATGCAGCCAGTTTGTCCCCAAATGCAGCCAGTTTCCCCCCAAATGCAGCCAGTTTGTCCCCAAATGCAGCCAGTTTCCCCCAAAATACAGCCAGTTTGTCCCCAAATGCAGCCAGTTTCCCCCCAAAAAAAAACAGTTTCCCCCAAAATACAGCCAGTTTGTCCCCGAATGCAGCCAGTTTTCCCCAAAATACAGCCAGTTTCTCCCCAAATACAGCCAGCCGCTCCCTAAATGCCGCCAGTTTCCCCCCAAATACAGCCAGATTGTCCCCAGCCCGACACTTACCTTCCTCGGGTCAGCACCCTCCTCTCCACGCTCCCATCGATGCCTTCTCCCGCCCTCAATGTCGCTTCAGCCAATCAGGTTACCGGTAACCAGACCCGGTGAACCTGATTGGCTGAGACGCGTGTCAGTGTTAACCAAGGAACGCACACCATGTGCGTCCCCTGGTTAACTATTCGGAAGCCGATTAGAGCCCACAGGCTGTAATCGGGAGCACTTCCAAAAACCAACCAGCCGCTGTTATTCAGATGGCCGGCGCTCACCAGGGGGCTGGCCATCTGAATAGTGGGCGGCAGCGGCGCCGGCGACAATACATAGGTTCATGCAATGCATGAACCTATGCATTGTTGACGTGAGTGACGGGCGCAGGAGAGAGAGGGGGGCGGCGCTCCTGCGCCCACTATGGACGCACCGCCACTGTTTTTTGGCTTCATTGCTCTCTAAGTCTTTGTCTTTGTAACATGTTTATTTGCAATATAAGGACTTATTTAACTATCCAATCAATCTGTATCTAAATTGGCAATTGTTGGAAGATCAAATGAAAATTGAACAGTCAACATGTGTGTGTGGTGTATGGAAGAGCCCTGGGGCCATCATAAAAAAAAAAAAAAAATGACAGAATTTTTTTTTTTTTTTTTCATGATGGCCCCAGGGCTCTTCCATACAATGTAAACTGAAAGTTTAATTGGGATTTCTCTCTTTGACTTCATGGCAGCTTTTTCCCAGTTCCTGGTAACTCCTGATACCCTAAAGTGGGTATATATAGAAAACCTCTATAGTGTATAATGTACATCAATCACGTCACCGTCACCTTCTCATCTCAGAAATACTGAATAAATTTACTCTTTTTTCAGGAAGCCGTCCATCTCCAAATCTTACTTGTACCGGAGCAAAGTTCAACATACAAGTGTCAAAATGTTGGTTGGAAGAACAAGGTTATAACACGTCCGATATCAGGCTGAACGGCACCGACCCCCAGTGCTTCGCAGGAAGGGAGGTTGTGGATGGAAAATCAGAGATGACCCTTCATCATCCAATGACAAGTTCTCTCTGTAACACAGTTCCTGTGGTAAGTTCTCCTGACGCCGTCTGACTGTTTGTTATACAAGAGAAGTAAAACCAGATACAATAAAGTCTGTATAGACAAAAAATTTGATAATTTAGGGTTTGAATAGACTAGAGAAGGATTAGAACCCTCGTCATGTCTTTATTGTTATTTTTATCCCCAGAAGATTGTTTTGCCCTCTACATACCTGATGCTCCTTGTGACCTTCACCAGGTCCTCCAGGTGCCCCATTCCCTGAACTGCCATTTGTAGATGAGATAGTGAGGGAAGGGGTGTGATTGGCTCCTGCAGCTGCCTGGGAGGAGGAAGCAGGGGTGTGGCTTGCTGGGCTCTGTGTGTTTGAAAAGACACACACAGCCCAGCTGAGGGCGCACACGCATGGATGTCTCTTTAGCAGTTGGCTAGTGAAAGGAGAAACCCACAAGAGGGAGCCGAACCCTGACACAAATAACAACGCTCTCTATTCATTTTCATCATTAAATTTTTTTTTTTTTAATACAAGCAGTCTAAGTACCTCAATGTGATTTGGGTTCAGCCTCGTGCAGCCCCGGTACAACTCAGGCTGGGAGGAAGAGAAGCAACACAAGTAACCAGTTAGTTCACAAGCTGACAAAGATTATGTTGATAGGTGGAGAGAACAGAGTGACAGAGAGATGAGCTCATCAGTCCTCTGCTTCTCCTTTCGCTGTCCAGTCACAGGCTGAGGATGGGAGGTCCAGGAGGACCTGGGCTCAGAGAAAGTGGGTTTGTGTTTCAATCTTTTTATTCAAGTTTTGTCATACAAAATGTATAAAAGTCGCCACATAACATTGTACAGTCACAATCAACATTTGGGGTAACACAATGAAGATCACCAAGTGTAGGGGTCCTTGGAGTAGTCCGAAGCTCCGTAGAGCCGTTAACCCCTATTAGCATCGCAGATCATATCTGAACCGCCCACCCAGATGAGCCGCCCCCCCATCCATCTATCGGGGGGGGCGCAACTCAGCCGGCCATGTGGGCAGCCCAGAGGTCCGATCAGACTGACAATGGTCCCGTAGGAGCTGAGAAAACAGGGAGCAGCACAAACCTCTAAGGTCTGGATCTGACTCCAAAAATAAACAATAAACAAATTTCAAAAGAGAGGAAAGAGGACAGTGACAAAGAATAGAAGGAAGGAGACAGAGTAAGGAAAGGACAGTTGAGGAGGGGGGAATGGGGGGAGGGAGGGGGGGGAGGAGCCCCGATTCAGCATCCAGACATCTCAACCTAATCCCCTAGGCTATGCTGTAAACATCCCCGGGTCATTAGTTAGGTAACGAAGCCATGGGTCCCAAACTCCATGAAACAGTTTCATTTTATCTTGGGCCAGAGCGGTCAAGCGTTCGTTTAGCATCAACCAAGACAATTTGCCTTTAAGCTGATCGAATGGTAGAGCTGCCGATTTCCAGTTCCTAGCAATAGTGATTTTGGCTGAAATAAAAATAAATGTCAAGAGCCTCTTGCAGGACTTGGAGGCTTCCACATCTCCTCCCCCCAGTAGTGCTTGCTTAGCTGATTTAGTTAGGTTTAGTTGGGTAAGGGAGTAAACTAAATTATACACCCTGATCCAAAACCTCCGGACCTTTGGGCATGTCCACCAAATATGATAGGTGGTGCCCATCTGGCCACATCCTCTAAAGCACAACGGGGTAGCTCCTGAGACAAAAGTTGCTAGTCTGACCGGCACCATATACCACCTCAGTAGAACCTTATAATTGGCCTCAATTATTGAAGTATTGACGAGCGAACGAGATGCTGTCTCGGCTATCCTATGCCATTCGTCCAGATCCAGGGTTTCCTGCAAGTCGGTCTCCCATTGGACCATATAAGTCAGCTTTGTCGATACACTCAGCAATATCGAATATATAGCAGATAAATGTCCTTTAATTTTATCATAATTTTTGCATAGATGTTCCATGGGAGTTTGGGTTGCTAGGTTGCTCTTGCGAGCCAGGGTTTGTACATAATGTGAGATTTGGGCGAACCTATAACCCTCCGCTGGAGGCATTTGATGTCTGTCAGCCATAGTCCGTTCGGTCAGCATACCTCTATGATCGCACAAGTCAGCAATACACTTAAAACCCTTATTAGTCCACCATTCGAACGCTAGTGGAGTGAGACCCGGGGTGAATGCTTTATTTTGAAGCAGAGGTGTCAGTGGAGAATGAGGAGATTTGAATTTGTGAGATCTGGAGAGTCTGTCCCATAGTTCCAGTGACATGGATAAAGTAGGGCAAAGTATAGGAGGTCGCTCCTTGATAGGGAGCCATAAAATATAAGAAATAGGTTTGGGACGGCAGGAATAAGATTCCATAGCCATCCAAATGGCCTGTGCCTGTTGGGAGTGAAACCTTGTAAGTTGTGCTATCTGGGCAGCATAAAAATATTTTAATAAGTCTGGAAGACCAAGTCCTCCTCTCCGCTTCAACGTGTATAGAGTGCTCCTATTCACCCTGGGTCTCTTATCACCCCAAATAAACTGTAGTACTTTATTCTGGAATCGTTTAAGGTCATCACGGGCCAATGAAACTGGCAAGGTACGGAAGAAATACAATAATCGAGGTAGAACATTCATTTTAATTGAGTGAAGTCTGCCAAACCACGATGGCGGGTGAACCTGCCACTTAGCCATGTCAGCTGTTAGCCGTTTGAAAAGGGCTGGATAATTCTCTTTGTACAACTCACCAATAGATGAGGTCAGCTGTATGCCTAAATAAGGGAGAGCTGTGGATTCCCATCGGAATTGAAATGATTTTTCAAGCGTAGCCTGAGTGGAGCTTAGCAAAGATAAGTTCAGTGCTCTTGACTTACTATGATTAATTGCCAATCCGGAAATGTTGGAGAAAGGCTGCAAAATAGCATACAAGTTAGGTAGGGATGTGATCGGTGAGGTCAAGGTCAGCAACAAGTCGTCCGCAAAGAGTAAACATTTGTGTTCATAGTCTCCGCAATAAATGCCCTGTATATCTCTGCAGGCGCGAATTTTGAGCGCTAGTGGTTCAATCGCCAGGGCGAATAATAGTGGCGACAACGGGCAGCCCTGTCTAGTTCCTCTCCTGATAGGAAATGTTTGGGATGTATATCCTCTGAGCATTAGCGAGGCACTGGGGGAATCATATAATATGTGAAGGAGATCCAGAAAGCGTCTCCCAAATCCAAAGCGTGTGAGAACATCAAAAAGATAGTCCCAGGAGATAGAATCGAACGCCTTCTGGATATCCAATGAAAGTAACATTCCCCTCCTAGTCCCCTTTCCATCCCAATCAGACCGAACTGCCGAGATAAGGTTAATTATCCGGCGGGTTTGGTCCGATGCCTGTCTTGTCGGGACAAAACCTGCTTGGTCAGGATGGATATAACACTGAAGAAAAGTATTAAGTCTCTGGGCCAGTATTTTGGTTAGAATCTTAAGATCCGTATTGATCAGAGAAATTGGGCGATAATTGGAACAGTCTGTATGGTCCTTTCCTGGTTTCGGGATAACACTTATATAGGCTACATTTTCATGGCTGGGGAGCTTGCTGCCGCTTCTCAGGTCATTAAAGTAAGTACAGAGATGTGGGGCCAGAAGATCGTGATATTTCCTATAGTAGTGACCCGGGAATCCATCTGGCCCAGGGGCCTTGGTAGGGTGTAGGGTTTTGATTGCAGCCCTGACTTCAGGCTCTGTAAGAGCACCGTCCATCAGTTCCGCATGGGCTTGTGTCAATTTAGGCAGCTGTAAGTCGCGAAAGAATGTGCTCGCTTCAGATGAATCGAACTTGTCCTGCACTCCATACAGCTTAGCATAAAATTTGTGAAATTCTCCAATTATCCGTTCGGGGTTCTGGGAGGTTAGGCCCGTGGATAGTCGTAGTTTAGGCAAAGTCGGTGTGTACGGTCGAGGAACCAGTTTTCTAGCTAACATTGTGGTAGGTTTATCACCCATCGTATAGAACCTGTGCTTAGACCAACTAATATGTTTCTCCGCTTGAGTAGTCAAGCTAAGATTTAGTGCTAGTCGAGCCTCGTCAATTTTATGCCTTATATCTACCAGGGGATTTCTGTGCTGTTCACTAAGTAAGTTATCTAAGTTAGTTTCCAGAATCTTATTTGCCTGTTCCCTATTGCGTTTAATCCTGGCTGCCACTTGTAACAATATGCCCCTAATCGCTGCTTTATGAGCTACCCAGTTAATTGCGGGGGATGTGTCCGATGCCTTATTAAGTCTAAAGTATTCCTGTATTTCCTTTTGAATCTCTAAAAAGATTGTAGGGTCATTCAGCAAGCTCACATTAAGTCTCCACGGGGAGGGTCTAGATTTAGTCCATAGCCCTGAAGTAGAGAGTTTTATCGGGGAATGATCAGACCAAGGGGTAGATAAAATCTTAACCGACTTAATAAATGGTAGCAAAGGCGTACGTACTAGAACGTGGTCTATCCTCGAGTAAGTATGATGGGCTTGTGAAAAGTGTGTAAAGTCTCTGACCGTAGGGTTATTTTCTCGCCAGGCGTCGATGAGGTCATAGAAATGAAACAGACGTGCAACCTTGCTGCTTCCAGTCGGTGGGCGTTTCAATGTTGGTCTAGAGGAGTCCGATTTATCCATAATTCTGTCCAAGGGAATATTACTATCGCCTCCCATAATGACCTGACCCTGGACTTTGGGCATAAGAATCTTCAGCATTTTGCTAAAGAATTCCGGCTGTCCAGTATTCGGGGCATAGTATGATATAAAGGACACCTCCTGGTCATGGAGCCGCCCCACTGCCATAATATATCTACCTCTCTTGTCCTTAACGATAGCGATGGGGGTAAAGGGGGTCCGTTTCGAAAAGCAGATGGCTACACCGCCCTTCTTTTCCCGACCCCCTGCCAAGTAAAACTGTGGATACTTCCCATTGAGGTAACGGGGCGCTGAGACATTGGAGAAATGAGTTTCCTGCAATAGCAGGACTTCAGCCTTCTGTTTATGATAAAACTGGAAAGCCTTAGTTCTTTTAGTAGGGGAGTTAAATCCATGTACATTGTGGCTAACTATCAAATAGTCTGTGTTATATGTGGTGGCCATCGTGGTAGGGCAGAGCACTCTTACCTTGCATAATGAATGAAGCGAGAAGGGTCCCGATGATGATGACTGTTTGGCTATGTGACCTCTCAGACCATGACATAAGGGAAGGGCGCTGAACCGAGGCTCCGAAGAAAGAGGGGGAAGGGAGAGAAGGAAAAGGCATTAGAGAAGAAGAGAAACAAAAATAAAAGCAAAAAAACATATACATAGGCCTTAGGCCCAAACAACCAATATAACTCAATCCTAGCTGATGAATGAAGGAATGGGGAATAACCCCTGCCGGAGACAACATCCGGCAAATTAGGTGCAAGGGTACCATCCTTGTCGTAGGATAGGTAGTCTTGTAGTTGGGTGGCAAGCATGACCACCCCGACCCAAATATGATTACACTCTGTACGAGCAGGCTATTCGAGGTCATATCGGAAATGACAAAATCAATCAATACAGTTTTAACATAACAGGCTGTCTATAGGAACATGCATTCCCAAGGCCAGTGGCGCCGGGGCCGGAAGGGTCCCCATCGGTCGTTCCGGCCCCCGAGCCACAGCCCAACAGGGGAACACATTGCGGTCCGACTAAGGCCCCCAGACTGCTAAAAAGCAAAATTTCTTCGACCAGGTTGGGCCCGTCGGGGTTGTAAAATATTCGGCTGGCAGCCAGTCCGAAGAACCAGGAACTCCAGTAACTTTGTAACCCGTGACTTTGTAACCTGTGAACTGTGAACGGTAACGATGGCCCCATCAGGCCCATAGTCCACCATGGGCCCAGGCCATATCCGTGCAATCAAGCACTAACAGTTCCCAAAAGGGGGCAAAAAAGCAAAAAGAGAGAAGAGCAATAATACTCAGGTATTCCGGCGAGCATTTCTGGCCTGTGAGCGTGTGCGATCCTGCCATATCGGGGAGAGGGGACGATGATCCAGACGAGGGGGAGATGAAATCGGAGTCGGAGAGTCCCGTGCAATGATGCCGAGACTAAGCAGTAGGTCTTCGCCTGCTTGGAACGTGGAAAAGGAGTGGGACTTTCCGTTGTAAGTGAATGATAACTTAAAAGGGAACGACCATCGATACTTAATCTGTTTGGCCATAAGTTGCTGGAGTAATGGCCGTAGGTTTCTGCGTTTCTGGACCGTTGATGGTGCCAAATCTGTAAAGAGCTGTATTGGTGTTCCAAATAGCGACAGGTCCGGCCTGTTGCGAGCCGCAAGCATCATCTTATCCTTAATGCGGTAGTGATGTGGCTTAACAATAATGTCTCGTGGTAGGCCGTCGGCCCTTGGGGCTGTCAGTGCTCGGTGAACGCGATCAACTTCCATGTGGTGGTTGGCTATATCAGGGATAAGGGTTTTCATCAGGTCTTTTACAGCCCCCTCTAGATCTGTGTGAGTTTCAGGGAGGCCACGCACGCGGACATTGTACCTACGAGAACGATTCTCCAAATCTTCAATTTTTGTGAATGCCTCTTCTAATCTATCCTGGAGGTCTGTCACCATGGCTGAGTTCTGGTTGACCCTTTTGATGGCTCCATCCACTTTGGTTTCAATTAGCTCAAAACGCTCTCCCAAGCTATGGATGTCTTTTTTCAGGTCAGTGGTGATTAATGTGCAGGCCTTAGAGAGCTCCTGCTGCAGCATGGTGGAGAATCTGCCCAACAGTACAGCATCAGGGGAATAGTGTGAGAGCTGGGGAATTGGCATATCCTGGCTGGATTGGCTGGATTGGCTAATGAGGACTTCTGCTAAGTCTGCCATGTTCCTATCCATGGAGGAGGCAGGGGAGGCAGGGGAGTTTGGAGAGTCATGTCTATCAGCGTATATGGCTGGGGATGGGGGATGTGATAGTGACTCACCCCGCTGTCCGGTCTCCACCTCTCCCGAGGATTGTGAGGAGAATGGATCCCTAGTTGGCTCCAGATTTAGCTGCCTGTCTCCTCTCTGTGTAGCGCCGTCGGATCTGGCTGCTGCCGTGCTGCCTCGTGTGTCTGGCTTACCCGGCGCCATCTTGGATCGCGGCTGTGCTGTAGGGGAAGGCCCTGCTCTCTTCTGGGCTGTAGTTTGCGTATCGTGTCCTTTCCGCGGCTGCCCCTGTGCCCTACGGTTCATCGCCACTTCGGGGCTGGTGTGGGATCGGTCCTGGCTCACGGACCTCAGTGCCTGCGCTATCGTTAGCTCTGGTGGGTCGGGGTGCCGGGAGCTCGGTCAGCACACGTCCTTCTCCGAGTCCCCGCGCATGCGCGAGAAAGTGGGTTTGAATGATACTTTCCCTGTCTAATGACTTCTGTGCTTCCTCTCTCTACAGATGAATTCATCTCATGTCACCTACACAAATCTGCTGTCTTTTTTTGCCAAGACGAATCCAATCCGAATAACAAATGACGCCGTCATGAATATTTCCTGCTCTTACCCGCTGAATATAAATGTCATTCTTAATGTGACACTGAAGCCAGTAATTGGGTAATTATTATTACATAGTGTCGGTCTTTCAGGAATCCATGCTAATTACCTCCTATGATATTGCATTCTAGCACATACTCTTGTGTAAGTGGCCCAATTTTGTGCTAGAAAATGACTTAGAACCCACAAAAATCATATATTTATTTTTCAGACACCCTAGAGAATAAAATGGCCGTTGTTACAATACTTTCACTCACACCGTATTTGTGCAGCGGTCTTACAAACGCAATTTCTTTGGAAAAGAAATACACCTTTTTGAATAAAAAAATAAATAAGAAAATAGTAAAGTTAGCCTATTTTTTTTTATATATTGTGAAATATAATTGTAGCGGACTCACCCCTCTCTCTCTCTTTATCGGTCATATGGCTGTTGTCTAGGGGTACCTGGGGGAGAGAGATGATACACACCACGGCCCATGTCCTCCATAGCTAAGAGGTGAAAGCCAGCAAATTGGGTCTTTTGTGTAGGTGTCCTAGAGTCAAGTCCAGTCTTTTGTCCCTGACTCCTTCGCTTAGTAACCCGAGTTCCACACAGTGAATAGGTACAACTCAGTTTTATTCTTCTCGCCAAGCAATAAAACAATCTCTTTTCTTTGGAAAATGGGGACAGATCGAGGCACAATTCTTTCCCTTCTGCTGCTGCCCACTGTGCTGTCACCAGTGGTGAATAGTCACTGCCACTGACTAGGTAATATAGAACGTGAATTACCTTCGCTCACTTTGCCCCTGTCAGAGGAAGAAATACGTCCAAGGGAGAAATGGAGGCCTCTCTGTCACCAGCGATGCCGTGCCGGACTCTTCAGAGAACTTACTGCACACCAGTCTTCTCGACCTCAGACGCGGGCACCCAAGGAGTTAGGGCCCCCTCGGATTCCTCCACCCTCGCGGAACTCAGTCGAAGGTACTGAGCCCCAGGCATCCGCCATAGTACCTCACCCCAGGCTAAAGGTGCCTGAGATGGACTCCATCCCTGCTCCAGCTAGGCCAAGGGCGCCTAGGCCTGGAGCACCGGAACGCCGGCACCCAAGCTGAAGGTGCCTGGGTGCGGCCGCGTCCTCCGACTCTGAACCCCCAAGGTCAGGGCGTCCGCCCCTTTTATGACCTCTCCCTTCGTGCACAGCGGGTTCCCTGCCCCGCTGTACCAGCTCCAGGGGGGGACAAAAAGGCACAGTCTTGCGGTGTGAGCCCAACCCCGGTCCAAGGCAACAGCGCCACCTTTAGGCCGGCGAGAACTTCACACCACCAGAGTCCTCCAAGACTCACAAAGGGAACCTTGAATTTCCTAACAATCAAGGCACCTGGGTTACACTAGCACCCAGATGCTTCCCCAAATTCAGTACCCGCTACATAATGTTAGGCCAAGTAAATTGATAACCAACATGTCACGCTTCAAAATTGCGCCCGCTCGTGGAATGGCGACAAACTTTGACATAAAAATCTCCATAGGCGACGTTTAAAAATTTCTACAGGTTACCAGTTCAGAGGCAGAAAGTCGAGTGAGGGAATGACGGCCTCCACTCAACTCAATGCCATTGGATGACGGAAGCGACGTCAAACATCACTTCCGCCCAACAGCCTTAAAGGGACACATTTATTTATTTATTCAATGCATTTAACTGTAAATGTCAGATCTCAGGTCTTTTTTTTTTTTAAAAGAGACCCTTTCATGCTTTTTTTCAATTACAAGGGATGTTTACAATTTTTTTTTTTAAAGAACAGTGTAAAAATAAAAAATAAAAAGGTAAAATAAATAAGAAGAAAAACATTTTTTTTTTTAAACGGGCCCCGTCCCGCCGAGCTCGCCTGTAGAAGCGAACGCATACGTGAGCAGAGCCCGCATATGAAAACGGTGTTCAAACCACACATGTGAGGTATCTCCCCGATCGTTAGAGCGAGAGCAATAATTCCAGCCCTAGACCTCCTCTGTAACTCAAAACATGCAAGCTGTAGAATTTTTTAAACGTTGCCTATGGAGATTTCTAAGGGTAAAAGTGTGTCGCCATTCCACGAGCGGGCGCAATTTTGAAGCGTGACATGTTGGGTATCAATTTACTCGGCATAACATTATCTTTCACAATATATACTAAAAAAAGGTGGGCTAACTTTACTGTTGTCTTATTTTTTAATTAAAAAAAGTGTATTTTTTCCCAAAAAAGTGCGCTTGTAAGACCGCTGCGCAAACACAGTGTGACAGAAAGTATTGCAACGACCGCCATGTTATTCTCTAGGGTGTTAGAAAAAATATATATATAATGTTTGGGGGTTCTAAGTCATTTTCTAGCAAAAAAAAAATAATGTTTTTAACTTGTAAACAACAAATCTCAGAAAGAGGCTCGGTCCTTGAGTGGTTAAACAAAGGCACTAAACTGGCCTTGCCCCAAACCTCAATAAATTAGAAACAAAATCTTAGATATAACTGAGCTCAGCTCTCTGAGGACACATGGGTGTAAGTCACCTGTGCCAAGTGTTTCCAAGTAACCCTGTCAAATTGAGAGGAAATGTCCCTACAATAGAAGAGTTTTTATATCCCATGGCTCCTACCTTCCCTTTGCTTCAGTGCTGCAGCCTTTATGAGACTCTTTGGCATTCAACGCTTGTGTGTCCCCTGCCATGCTGCATGGTTCCTTCCACCTCACCCTACGACACTGCTGAGTCCTAAAGGTATGTAGCGGCCTCACCCCTCTCTCCCTTTCTCATACTCGGCTTGTCTTTCTTCGTCTAGGGGTTTCAGTGCTGGGGGGAGGAATGAGATACACCACGGCCCATGTCCTCCATAGCTGAGAGGTGAAGGCCAGAAAGATTGGGCCTTGTGTAGGTGTCCTAGAGTCAAGTCCAGTACTTCGTCCCTGACTCCTTTGCTTCTAGTAACCAGAGTTCCACACAGTGAATAGGTCCAACTCAGTTTTATTCTTCTTGGCGTACAAACATACAGTTTATTTACTGAGTTATAATGGGGATAGATCGAGGCACAATCCTTTCCCTTCTGTTGCTAACCACTGTGGTATCACCAGTGGTAAATAGTCACTGCCACTGACTATATTGAGTAGAATGTGAATTACCTTCGCTAGAACGGCCCCTGTCAGGGGAAGGAAATCTGTCCAAGGGAGAAACCGGAGGCCTCTCTGTCACCAGCGATGCTGCGCCGGACTCTCCAGAGAAGTTCCGCACACCAGTCCTCACGAACTCAGACACGGGCACCCAAGGATTTAGGGCCCCCTCGGATTCCTGCACCCTCGTGGAACTCAGTCGAAGGTACTGAGCCCCAGGCGTCCGCCATAGTACCTCACCCCAGGCTTAAGGTGCCTAAGATGGACTCCATCTCCGCTCCGGCTAGGTCAAAGGCACCTAGGCCTGGAACACTGGAACGCCAGCACCCAAGCTGAAGGTGCCTGGGTGCGGCCGAGTTCTCCGACTCCCACTCCGGACTCTGAGCTCTGAACTCTGAACCCTGTACCCGCTACAGGTACATTTGGGTCAGAGAAGGAATCGTGGCATGTGCTGGGACACAGGGGCACTTCCAGAAATGTTAAATATTGTAGAGTTTGGTTTATGTATGAAAGCTCTTCTACATTTCTTTACATTTCTCAGGTACATTTCTTTTAAAAAAAAATTCCAACCCGACAAGGTCTTTTAAAGGAGATATATGGATTTAAAAAGAAAAATTAACATACATACTTACCTCTACGCTGCAGTATTCCTGTGATTCTGCAGTTGCCCCATGTCAGCTCTAAGACCGAGAAATGAGCAATCACATGACTACGGATCACTCAGTTCTTGGTCTGCTTAGAGCAAAGAACAGTGACTGTCAGTCACCGCTCTCTTCTCTGCCTCTCCATCACTCATTTCTGGAGTGCTGGGCAGGGGAAGGGGTGGGTGCAGCTGGCTCCTGCTCTCAGCCATGCTCTGAGAGGCAGAGCCAGCTGTCAATCAGGCAGCTGGGTGTGTCTTGACAATATTGTCAGGATCCTTCCAGAGCCTGGAGCAGCTCTGCCATGTCAGCTGAGAGCAAACAATAGCCTGGGGAATAGGAGAGCAAAAGTAAGTGTGACTGTGAGCCACAAAAGAAGCAGGACCATAAAAAGCTTTGGCTATACATCTCCTTTAAGGTATCTTTATTTGTCTAATTCTTAAGCAAATTCATTTTAAACCATTGTGGTGCATTTGAAATTGTTTATATAGATACGTTTTCACCATGTCGGAGATTGGGGTGTTGTTACCACATCCCTGTTGTATAGGAAAAAAGGAAACCCCCTTGCTTGGGACTTTAAAGGCAACAATGACACAAATATAAAATAAAAAAGCATTTATTGTTACACATAAAATCTGATCATACAAACATGTAAGGATCGGTCAAAAGCGACACATAACAGAAAAAAACTAAGACATAACAAAAATGAATAGCAAGCATAGAATTGTATCATAAATACTCGCAGATTATGGAAAATCTCCAGTACCGGATCAAATTATCACATTTTATGTGTAACAATAAATGCGTTTTTTTTTATATATATATTTGTGTCATTGTTGCCTTTAAAGTCCCAAGCAAGGGGGTTTCCTTTTTTCCCCATTTGAAATTGTATATCAGCTTATAATAAGGTGGGGGTTGGTGCTGCGCTATTCCCAATAGGTACAGTGCCAATAAGGCTAATGTACAAAAGTAGTGCAAAAGCTAGCTGCTACAAAAAAGCTCATATATAGAAGTGCAATGCTAATCTAATAAATATGAACTGAAAACGATGATGTAGTGGTATAAAGTGCAACATGCATAAACAATAATTATGAATGTACACTGGGTACAGATAGTGCAATCATACAAAATAAAGTGCAAAATCAGCAAATGAGCTGTGCAAATTTGCAAAAATACATGTGCAAGCTCGTCAGCTAACGTCAATTAGCGTGCATTTCCGTCCCTACACGTGACGTCACCACAAACGTGACTTCATCAGGGGAATGTATATCAGCTTATTTGCTTCCATCAGTATACGCAGAGCTGAAGGGGATATCTAATAGGGTGCTCTTTCTGTATCCTCAGTGCAAATAATGTCAGTTCTCTGTAGAATAGGGATGAGCTTTGTGTTCGAGTCGAACATACGTTCGACTCGAACATCGGCTGTTCGATCGTTCGACGAAGATCGAACGATTTGGGCCGTTCGCGCCAAATTCGAGTGACGCGAACGGCCCACAATGCACTACGCCATCGCAGTGTCATCCAGGCGCTGTGATTGGCCAAGCATGCACTGTGACCCCGCATGCTTGGCCAATCACAGCGCCGGCAGCGAGGAGAGCAATGATTGGCCACAGGCAGGATGCCTGTGGCCAATTATTGCTGAGGGGGTTTAGTACACGCCCCACACTATAAAAGGCCGCCAGCGCGGCGGCCTTGTGTAGTGTGTTCCGGAGTAGGGAAAGAGAAGCATAGGCAGGGACAGTGTCATTATTTTTCCTTTACATAATCCTGAATTCCTTGTGTTTAGGGACAGATAAGGATAGGTAGGGAGAGTGTCAGTGACAGTGTGCTATTCTGTGCTAATCCTTGTTTGTAGGGACAGAGAGGTACAGTGAGGGAAAGTGTCAGTGTGCTATTCTGTTCTAAACCAATCTTGCTGAACCATATTTTCAATCCTTGAGTTTAGGGACAGAGAGGTACAGTGAGGGAAAGTGTCAGTGTGCTATTTTGTGCTAAATCTTGTTTGTAGGGACAGAGAGGTACAGTGAGGGAAAGTGTCAGTGTGCTATTCTGTTCGAAACCAATTTTGCTGTTCCATATTTTCAATCCTTGAGTTTAGGGACAGGGAAGGACACTCGTAGAAATTATCAGTGTGCTATTCTGTGCTAAATCTTGTTTGTAGGGAGGGACAGAGTAGGACAGTGAGGGAAAGTGTCAGTGTGCTATTCTGTTCTAAAACTATTTTGCTGTTCCATATTTTCAATCCTTGAGTTGAGGGACAGAGAGGTACAGTGAGTGAAACTGACAGTGTGCTATTCTGTTCGAAACCAATTTTGCTGTTCCATATTTTCAATCCTTGAGTTTAGGGACAGAGAAGGACACTCGTAGAAATTATCAGTGTGCTATTCTGTGCTAAAACTTGTTTGTAGGGAGGGACAGAGTAGGACAGTGAGGGAAAGTGTCAGTGTGCTATTCTGTTCTAAAACTATTTTGCTGTTCCATATTTTCAATCCTTGAGTTGAGGGACAGAGAGGTACAGTGAGTGAAACTGACAGTGTGCTATTCTGTTCTAAACCAATTTTGCTGTTCCATATTTTCAATCCTTGAGTTGAGGGACAGAGAGGTACAGTGAGTGAAACTGACAGTGTGCTATTCTGTTCTAAAACTATTTTGCTCTTCCATATTTTCAATCCTTGAGTTGAGGGACAGAGAGGTACAGTGAGGGAAAGTGTCAGTGTGCTATTCTGTTCTAAAACTATTTTGCTGAACCATATTTTCAATCCTTGAGTTGAGGGACAGAGAGGTACAGTGAGTGAAACTGACAGTGTGCTGTTCTGTTCTAAACCAAATTTGCTGTTCCATATTTTCAATCCTTGAGTTGAGGGACAGAGAGGTACAGTGAGGGAAAGTGTCAGTGTGCTATTCTGTTCGAAACCAATTTTGCTGTTCCATATTTTCAATCCTTGAGTTTAGGGACAGAGAAGGACACTCGTAGAAATTATCAGTGTGCTATTCTGTGCTAAATCTTGTTTGTAGGGAGGGACAGAGTAGGACAGTGAGGGAAAGTGTCAGTGTGCTATTCTGTTCTAAAACTATTTTGCTGAACCATATTTTCAATCCTTGAGTTGAGGGACAGAGAGGTACAGTGAGTGAAACTGACAGTGTGCTATTCTGTTCTAAACCAATTTTGCTGTTCCATATTTTCAATCCTTGAGTTGAGGGACAGAGAGGTACAGTGAGTGAAACTGACAGTGTGCTGTTCTGTTCTAAACCAAATTTGCTGTTCCATATTGTCAATCCTTGAGTTAAGGGACAGAGAGGTACAGTGAGGGAAAGTGTCAGTGTGCTATTCTGTTCTAAAAATATTTTGCTGAACCATATTTTCAATCCTTGAGTTGAGGGACAGAGAGGTACAGTGAGTGAAACTGACAGTGTGCTGTTCTGTTCTAAACCAAATTTGATGTTCCATATTTTCAATCCTTGAGTTGAGGGACAGAGAGGTACAGTGAGGGAAAGTCTCAGTGTGCTATTCTGTTCTAAAACTATTTTGCTGAACCATATTTTCAATCCTTGAGTTGAGGGACAGAGAGGTACAGTGAGTGAAACTGACAGTGTGCTGTTCTGTTCTAAACCAAATTTGCTGTTCCATATTTTCAATCCTTGAGTTTAGGGACAGAGAAGGACACTCGTAGAAATTATCAGTGTGCTATTCTGTGCTAAATCTTGTTTGTAGGGAGGGACAGAGTAGGACAGTGAGGGAAAGTGTCAGTGTGCTATTCTGTTCTAAAACTATTTTGCTGAACCATATTTTCAATCCTTGTGTTTAGGGACAGAGAAGGATAGGCAGGGGACAGTGTCAGTGTCATTGTTGCTAAGCCTCCTGCACAGTATACACCTGAAGGTAGCCCTTATTGCTGTTTTTCCCATCTCCCTGCAGGCCATCCATTAAAATGTCTGGAAGGCAACCAAGGAGAGGCAGACAGTCAGGAGGCAAAAAAAGAGGGCAAGCAGGCTCTGTGTCTGGGGGCAACAGTGCTGGTCGTGTACGCGGTGCATTGTCATCAGCACATGGCCATGGGACACGCTTGTCCTTGTTTTCGGCAGCTGGACATGTTGAGCCACATCATGCCGAAGACTTGGTAGAGTGGATGACCAAGCCCACCTCATCCTCCTCATCCTCTCTCATCCAGGCTCAGGGTACTGGCAAAGCAGCTGCCAAAGCGTCCTCTTCTCTGGTATCATTATCTTCATTAGTCAATCCTTCCCTAGACCCACCATGCCCTCCTCCTGAGGAGTCCCCCGAACTGTTTGAGCACAGTGTTGGGTACATGCTCCAGGAGGATGCCCAGCGTTTGGAAGGATCTGATGATGATACCCAGCTAGAGGAAGGCAGCAGCGTGAGAGCAGAGAGAGGGGATGCTCAAGAAGGACACCAATCTGGCAGTCATGCTCCAGCAGCTGCAGCATATTGCCAGATTGGCTCCAGTGATGAGGAGGGAGGGGATGATGAGGTCACTGACTCCACGTGGGTGCCTAATAGGAGAGAGGAGGAGGAGGAGGATGAGGAGGAGGCACATCTCCAATGAGGCAGGATGCCCTTGAGTAGCCAGCGTATGGGCAGCACACCGACGGAATCACACCGCAGAGCTTCGCCTGTGCAGGGCGCTGCCTCTGCCCGTCATGCAAAAAGTTCTTTGGTGTGGGCCTTTTTTGAGGCGAGTGCATCAGATCGCACAGCTGCTGTTTGCAACATATGTCTCAAGCGTATATCGCGTGGCCAAAACATCAGCCGCTTGGGCACCACATGCTTGATCAGACATATGTTGACCTGCCATGCAGCTCGTTGGCAAGCCTACCTTAAAGACCCACACCAAAGAACAAAGCTGACCTCTTCTTGCACCGCATCAGCTGGGATCTCCAACCCCACTATACCTTCACTCCACTCTGAAACCTGCTCTGAGAGGAATGAAGGTGTAGAATTAGGTGTGTCACAGGCAAGTACTTGCGGGCACTCTGCTAGCAGTACACCAACGTCCGATTGTAGCAGGCAAATTTCCCTGCCCCAGCTGCTGGACCGTCGAAAGAAGTTCACTCCCAGCCATCCACATGCCCAGCGGTTGAATGCTAGCTTGGCTAAATTGCTAGCGCTTCAACTGCTGCCTTTTCAGTTGGTAGACTCGGCCCCCTTCCGTGAGTTTGTGCAATGTGCGGTTCCTCAGTGGCAGGTTCCCAAACGACACTTTTTCGCACGGAAGGCTATTCCGGCTCTCTACAGGCATGTGGAAGGCAATGTCTTGGCCTCGCTGGACAGGGCGGTCAGCGGTAAGGTGCATATTACCGCTGACTCATGGTCCAGCAGGCATGGACAGGGACGTTACCTTTCTTTCACAGCCCATTGGGTCACTCTTTTGGCAGCTGGGAAGGATGCAGGACAAGGTGCAGTAGTGTTGGAGGTTGTTCCACCGCCACGCCTCCAAAATGCTACTACTGGTTGTGACACACCTCTCTCCTCCACCCCCTCCTCTTCTTCTTCCTCCATGGCCTCTTCCTGTGGTTTGTCCTTGGAACCAGCGGTGCTCCGTAGGCGTTCAAGGGGCTACGCAAGTACGCAGGCAAAAAGATGCCATGCCGTGCTTGCGCTGGTGTGTTTGGGGGACAGGAGCCACACTGGGGCAGAGGTCCTGTCTGCTCTGCAGGGGCAGGCCGAGAGGTGGTTGACGCCACGCCAGCTTAAGCCAGGAATGGTGGTTTGCGACAATGGCACCAACCTCCTCTCCGCCCTCCGACAGGGACAACTGACCCATGTGCCCTGTATGGCTCACGTCCTTAACCTGGTGGTGCAGCGGTTCTTGGGCAGGTACCCGGGCTTACAGGATGTCCTGAGGCAGGCCAGGAAAGTCTGTGTGCATTTCCGCAGATCTTATAATGCCAGTGCTTGCCTGGCTGAGCTTCAAAAGGAGTTGAACCTGCCCAAGAACCGCCTTATATGTGACATGCCCACCAGGTGGAACTCAAAGTTGGCCATGCTGCAGCGGCTGCACACGCAGCAGAGGGCCATCAATGAGTACCTGTGCGACTACGGCACCAGGACAGGGTCAGGGGAGCTCGGGTTTTTTTCACCACGCCAGTGGGGCATGATCAGGGATGCATGCACTGTCCTGGCACCATTTGAGGAGGCCACGAGGATGGTGAGCAGTGACAGTGCATGCATCAGTGACACTGTACCTCTTGTCCACCTGTTGGAGCACACGCTGCGTGGAATAATGGACAGGGCACTTGAGGCAGAACAGAGGCAGGAAGAGGAGGACTTCCTTGCCTCTCAAGGCCCCCTTTACCCAGACAGTGTTCCTTCTGTCCCACCCATTGCACAGGAAGAGGAGGAGGAGGAGGAGGAGGATTGTGTCAGCATGGAGGTGGAGGCTGGCACTCAGCATCATTATCAGCAGTCTTTTAGGGATGATTTACAGTCCCAAGAAACCAGTGGACTTGTACGTGGCTGGGAGGAGGTGGCTGCGGATCATGTCGTCCTTAGTGACCCAGAGGACTCCGGACTGAATGCCTCAGCTAACCTACGCTGCATGGCCTCCCTGATCCTGCAAAGTCTGCGGAAGGATCCTCGTATTCTTCAGATCAAGGAGAGGGACCATTACTGGCTGGCCACTCTCCTTGATCCACGGTACAAGGGTAAGGTTGCGGACCTTATCGTACCGTCGCAGAGGGAGCAGAGGATGAGACAACTCCGGGAGGCCTTGCAGAAAGGTCTGTGCAACGCGTTCCCAGAGACTGGGAGGTTACAAACTCCTGGTCCTGGACAACGAGTTGCTGAGGCTTCGGGCAGTCAAAGAAGGAGCGGTGGGGAAGGTGGCCGTCTGACCGATGCGTTCAGACAATTCTTTAGTCCGCAGCCCCAAAGTATGATCGGTTCCAGCAACCATCGCCAGCGTCTGATATACATGGTGCAGGAATACTTAGGGGCAAGGTCAGACTTGGACACCTTCCCCACCGAAAATCCTCTGGCTTACTGGGTCTTGAGGATGGATCACTGGCCAGAGCTTGCACAGTATGCAATTGAGCTACTGGCCTGTCCTGCATCCAGCGTTCTTTCAGAACGCACATTCAGTGCTGCTGGAGGATTTGTCACGGATCACAGGGTGCGCCTGTCCACCGACTCGGTTGATCGACTGACTTTCATCAAGATGAACCAGTCTTGGATCACCACCAGCTACCACACACCAGATGCTGATATAACAGACTAATTGATTTTAAAATGTCACATCCCTTCAAGACTGATGCTGATGCTGAGTGCCTGTGCTGTTATGTTGACTGGCTATCCTCCTCCTCCTCCTCAATGATACGATTAACGATGATAGCTTGGAAGATCATTTTGGTTTATGGGTGACGCCACCAGTGGCTAAGGCCCAATTTTTCAGCCCCTGTTTAACAGGGGCGTGTAATTAAAATTTATTTTTCGTACATCACGGGACACAGAGCGACTTAGTCATTACTAATGGGTTATATAGATTACCTTAAGGTGTTGGCACTGGCCAATTCCAAACCGGAAGTACCCTCCCCTATATAAGCCCCTCCCATCCGGGAGCACCTCAGTTTTTTGCCAGTGTCTAAGGTGTTGGCCAAAGAGTAACATGTGTTTTCACTGGGCTTGCGTACAGGTTCTTTTGGGCCTTAGTAAGCTGTTCCGGATCCCACCAAAAAAGCTTCATAGCTAAACGGTCGGTACCCGGGCCTTGCAGCAGAAGAGCAAGGTTTTGCCTGTAATGCCTCTCTTAGGAGGGCTGGACCCTGGGATCCAGAGCTCTGGTCATACCCACGACCAAGATGTTGTCTGTGCAGGGTGCTATACAGGTCCAGGGGAGTGGAATCCTTGGGAACCCGGTCCCTGAAGGTTTAATTACAATGCCTGCCGTGATAGGTGAAGTTTGGACTTCTGTGGACCAAACAAAGTCCTGCGGCGGGGATCAGGTAAGTGGGGGCCCCCAGGAACTTGGTTCTATTGGGGGACCCCCAAGCCTAATTTGTCTTTCTGTCTGTTACCTAACGGTATTCCCGCTAAATATCTGTGTTTGCCTGTAACTACTGAAAATGTAAAATTTTAATAGTAGTCAAGAAAAAAAAAAAAAAAAGGGACCGCGGTACCTGTGTTAAACCACTAGAGGCCGCTGTAGTCCATTTTTCTTGTCATGTGGATCTTTGGTTTTCTCAAGTCAAAAGATCCAGGCAGTTGGTAAGTTTCTCTGCGGGAATCCACTTCCTCTGCCCTGTTGCTGCGCTCATCCACCGCACAGGCCCTCCGGCAAAAAGGGCCCTGGCTCCTAGTCCCTGTTTGATTTCGAAAAGGGCGCCAATGGCGCACGGGCGCGCGCACGGGCGCGTGCACGCGCCTCCTATGAAAAAAAAGGGGCGGGGCGGGTGGATGACGCTCGATGCGCGCCGCGGCGCTTCTGCGCATGTGCAGGCGTCCCAGCATGGTTAAAAGACACAGTACAAGTGTCAGCTGGATGCAAACAGAGCTAGCAACAAACAGTGGCACACAGAGGCGGTTGATGCAGGCATCCCCATAGAAAGGCACTTTAGTGGACACCAGCTGGTATATAGCAGCAACTTTGTTAGACTATTACCAGCAAAAATTGGTGTATGACGACGGGAATACCTCAGCTTTGTGCTTAAAGGATATGTCGTCCAGACGCTCCGGAAATAGGTCTTCCAGGAAGCCAAAGGGGTCTCCATCGGGCTCTGAGGATATTGGGCATGCTTGTACTGCACCAATCTCCCCTGAGAATTCAGAGGTCAGTAGCCGTAGTAACCCCGCAGGAATGCCTGGTGCTGCGGCTGTCCCCAGTCCACCTGCTCCTGTATATATAACAGAGGAGGTTTTATCCTCAACTCTGGGAGGATTGGAAGAGAGATTAACAGCATTGATCGCTGCTTCCCTGTCACAGGAAAAGCGCGTCCGATCTCCGTCTCCTCCTTCAGAGTGCCTGTTAGTGGAGGAACAGCCCCACACAGAGATCGACCTACCTGAAGGGGATCAGGATGAGGTTGATTCAGTTATGGAGGAATCAACAGTGGAAGAACCTTTCTCAGCATCTCAGGCTGAAAGATTATGGGTTCAGTCTCTGACTAACATGGTCCGATCAGCATTTAAAATGCCTCTGGCGGAACCACCATCCACTATGGTTTCCTCGCTGGGGTCGCTAAAAGCTCCCAAGGCTGTCTGTTCCTTCCCAATCCACCCTTTATTAGAAGGGCTTATTTACCAGGATTGGGAGCATTCTGATAAAATATTTGCTCCCCCCAAGAGATTTCCGGTGATCTATCCCATGGAGGATAAGTTCATAAAAAAATGGAGGGTCCCTACAGTGGACGCAGCCATCTCTTCTGTTAACAAATCACTGACATGTCCAGTAGATAATGTTCCAATGTTCAAAGACCCAATAGATAAAAAATTGGAGTCTTTACTAAAATCTGCTTTCTCTACAGCAAGCATGGTGACACAACCTGCGGTAGCAGCGATTGGAGTCTGCCAAGCAGTGAAAGATCAGTTGAAACAAGTCTTAAGGGACTTACCAGATCAGCAGGCTCTTGCCCTAGCTGACCTGCCTAGAGCCTTGTGTTTTGCGGTGGACGCCATAAAGGATACAATCCAACAGGCCTCCCGCTTTACGCTGTCTATAATACATATGCGTAGGCTTCTGTGGCTCAAAAACTGGTCTGCTGAAGCTCCCTGTAAAAAACTGCTGGTTAGCTTCCCATTTCATGGAGAACGCTTATTTGGAGAAGATCTGGACAAATATATCCAGAAAATTTCTGCCGGTAAAAGTTCACTCTTACCGGTTAAGAACAAGGGTAGAAGTCCTTCTTTTAAGAGGCCTACTTCTCCCGTCCCGGGCACATCGGCTGTGAAGCAGTTCCGACGGCCTCCGCGGTCAAATTCAGGGGGCAGAAATCAGGGACAATCACAGGGTAACAAGAAGCCCTGGATCAAGAGAGGTACAAAACCTCCCCCAAAGGCATGAAGCGTTGCCCCCACTCAATCGGGTGGGGGGAAGACTTCAGTTGTTCACAGAGACCTGGCGGGACACCATCAGAGACAGATGGGTGCTCTCCGCAGTAAGTCTGGGATACAAGCTGGAGTTAAAAGGCACTCCTCCTGCCCAATTTATGAGGTCAAACGTGCCAAGAGATCCCCAGAAGAGAGGATCCCTCCTTCTGGCACTAGAACAACTATTGCTCCAAGGTGTAATCATGAAGGTTCCCCTGGAAGAAAGCGGATTCGGGTTTTACTCGAACCTTTTTCACAGTCCCCAAACCAAATGGGGACGTGAGGCCCATATTAAATCTAAAAGGGCTAAACAAGTTCCTAAATATCAGGACTTTTCGGATGGAGTCGATCCGATCGGTGGCCACCGCCCTACAAGGGCAGGAATGGTTAGCCTCGATCGACATAAAGGATGCTTATCTGCATATTCCCATCTTTCCGGCCCACCAGAAATTTCTACGCTTTGCAGTAGAAGGGCGCCATTTTCAGTTCAGAGCCTTACCTTTCGGTCTGGCCACAGCACCACGAGTGTTCACAAAAATTCTGGCCCCATTATTGGCCAATCTAAGAACACAGGGTGTAACGATAATGGCATATCTAGACGACCTGCTACTAATAGACCACTCAGTGGAAAAGCTGGAAGTAGCTATTCACAAGACAATCAAGTATCTGGAATATCACGGTTGGATTATCAACCGGGACAAGTCAGCTCTAAGACCAGTCAAAAGTCTGGAATACTTAGGGCTAAGGCTGGATTCAAATTAGAGAAAGATTTTCTTACCTCCAGAGAAGGTGTCGTCTTTAAAAGATTTGACCCACTTAGTGGGTACAAAAAGAAAACCATCCATACGCCTCTGCATGAGGCTGCTGGGAAAAATGGTGGCTTCATTCGAAGCGGTACCCTACGGTCAATTCCATTCAAGGAATTTGCAAAGGGCCATACTGTCAGCCTGGAACAAAAAAGTTCAGGCTTTAGACTTACCAATGTCCCTGTCCCCTTCCGTTCGCAAGAGCCTCCATTGGTGGTTGGTGCCCCAGAATCTGGAAAAAGGGAAACCCTTCAGTCCGGTTTCTTGGAAGGTAGTCACTACAGATGCCAGCCTCATAGGCTGGGGGGCAGTACTGGAGCAATGGTCTCTCCAGGGCAAGTGGTCAGAAGCAGAAAAGGCCCTGCCCATCAATCTCTTAGAGATACGAGCAGCCCGGTATGCCCTAGTAGCATGGACATCCAAACTCCAAGGGTCCCCTGTCAGAATTCAATCAGACAATGCCACAGCAGTGGCATATATCAATCACCAGGGTGGCACCAGGAGTCGTGCAGCCCAGAGGGAAGCAAATTGCATCCTGGAGTGGGCAGAAAAATATGTCCCAGCCATATCCGCGGTTTTCATCCCAGGAGTGGAAAATTGGAGAGCGGACTTTTTAAGTCGCCAACAATTATGCCCGGGGGAATGGTCTCTTCACCCCGAGGTTTTCCAGGCAATATGCCAGCGGTGGGGAACACCGGATGTAGATCTGCTAGCATCCAGATTCAACGCAAAGGTGGACAGATTTGTGTCTCGCACAAGGGATCCTCTAGCTTGCGGTTCGGATGCCCTAGTGTTCCCTTGGGATCAGTTCAAGCTGATATATGCATACCCACCGCCACAATTGTTACCCCGATTACTCCGCAGAATCAGGGTAGAAAAGAAACCAGTGATTCTGGTGGCTCCAGCGTGGCCCCGAAGGGCATGGTACGCGGAGATTGTAAAAATGTCAGTGAGGAGTCCTTGGACCCTCCCACATCGTCCGGACCTGCTGTCGCAGGGACCGATATACCACCCTTCCTTACCAGCCCTAGGTTTCACGGCCTGGCTATTGAAGCCCACATTCTGAAAAAGAGAGGGCTCTCTAATCCTGTGGTATCTACCATGATCAATGCCAGGAAGCCGGTATCCAGGCAGATCTATTATAGGATCTGGAAAGCGTACATTACGTGGTGTGAGGCCAAGAAATGGCATCCACGTAAGTACGTGATAGGGAGGATTTTGGACTTCCTACAGTGGGCTGTAGATAGGAAGCTGGCCTTGAGTACTATCAAGGGTCAGATTTCGGCCTTGTCAATATTTTTTCAAAGGCCCTTGGCTTCGCATTCACTAGTCAAAGCTTTCATACAAGGAGTGATGCGTATTAGCCCTCCGGTTAGTATTCCCATATGTCCTTGGGACTTAAACCTGGTTCTGTCAGTTCTACAGAAACAACCGTTTGAACCATTGCAACACATTTCCTTGGTTCTTCTCATCAGGAAATTGATTTTCTTAGTAGCCGTTTGTTCGGCTAAAAGAGTATCGGAATTAGCCGCCTTGTCCTGTAAGGAGCCATATCTGGTTGTCCATAAGGACAGAGTAGTATTACGTCCTCATCCAGCCTTTCTTCCTAAGGTGGTATTGAGGTTTCATTTGAACCAAGATGTGGTTCTTCCTTCTGTTTTCCCCAAACCTAGCTCGGTAGAGGAAAAATTATTACATTCCTTGGATGTAGTAAGAGCAGTTAAAGCTTATCTAAAAGACACTGCTCAGATTCGCAGAACGGATACTTTGTTTATTCTGCCGGAAGGCCCTAAAAAGGGTCAGGCAGCATCAAAATCCACTTTAGCCAAGTGGATTCGACAGGTCATAATACAAGCCTATGGCTTGAAAAAGAGACCGCCTCCGTTCAAAGTTAGGGCGCACTCCACAAGAGCAGTTGGAACTTCATGGGCAGTGCATCACCAGGCCTCCCTGGCTCAAGTATGTAAGGCCGCAACATGGTCTTCGGTACACACGTTTACTAGATTCTACCAGGTAGACGTTAGAAGTCAGGAGGATGTCGCCTTTGGGCGCAGTGTGTTGCAGGCCGCAAAAGATCCTCATGCCTGATGGCGCCCAGCTTATGTATCCCTCCCCTCATTTGGCATTGCTTTGGGATGTCCCATTAGTAATGACTAAGTCGCTCTGTGTCCCGTGATGTACGAAAAAGAAAAAGGGATTTTTATAACAGCTTACCTGTAAAATCCTTTTCTTGGAGTACATCACGGGACACAGAGCTCCCACCCCTCTTTTTGGGACACTTATTGCTTGGCTACAAAACTGAGGTGCTCCCGGATGGGAGGGGCTTATATAGGGGAGGGTGCTTCCGGTTTGGAATTGGCCAGTGCCAACACCTGAAGGTAATCTTTATAACCCATTAGTAATGACTAAGTCGCTCTGTGTCCCGTGATGTACTCCAAGAAAAGGATTTTACAGGTAAGCTGTTATAAAAATCCCTTTTTTTGATGCAATACTTTGCAACAGGCCTCATTGCTGTGCTCCAAGTACAGTATCTGTGAGGGGTTGCAGTGTTGTGCCACCAGTGCCTAAGGCCCAATTTTTCAGCCCCTGTTCAACAGGGGCATGCAATTATAATTATTGATCTAATAATTCACAGCAGGGCCCATTGCTGCGCCCACCAAGAGTAACTGTCAGGCCTTACAGTGTTGTGGCACCAGCACCACCATCACCACCACCACCACCACCAAAGGCCCAATTTTTAAGCCCCTGTTCAACAGGGGCATGCAATTACAATTCTTGATCTAATAATTCACAGCAGGGCCCATTGCTGCGCCCACCAAGAGTAACTGTCAGGCCTTACAGTGTTGTGGCACCAGCACCACCATCAAAGGCCCAATTTTTACTACCACTGATCAACAATTATATGTTATTACAATTCCTGATATAATAGTTGACAGCAGGGCGTTCCAGCACCCACCAAGAGTAACTGTGAGTGCTTACAGTGTTGTGCCAACACCAACACCTAAGGGGCCAATTTCTGCAGAGTATATACGGCAGGTCCCTACTTTCAAACATCCAACTTACAAACGACTACTACTTGCAAACGGAAGAAGACAACAGGAAGTGAGAGGAAATCTACCCCTTGGAAGGAAAATTCTCTCCTGTAAGAATTAATATGGGAGAAAGGTGTCTCCTCTCTACTGATGCTTTATCACCAATCCTTGTTTCAATAAAAACACCACATTTCAAAAACAGTTGTCATTGGGACGCAAAGTGAGGTGAAATGTTCTGAACAGGGGCACAGACAGCAAAAAAAATGTGACAGGGGTGATAACCGTTCCCTATGTTTTACAAAAAACTAAAAAAAAGGAATTTGCCATGGAGCTCCACTTAAACAATGCAGCTGTTCAAAATTATAAACAGATTCTACATAAGAACAAACCTACAGTCCCTGTCTTGTATGCACCGCCTGTATACGGCTGTTCAGAGTATATAGGTCCTTTTTTATTTTGTGTGCGGGGTTCCCCTTAATATCCATACAAGACCCAAAGGGGCTGGTAATGGGCTGGGGTAGGGGGGGGGGTGATGGGGTAGCTATGCCATTTTTCCTAAAGATTTTCATCCATATTACCGGGACCAGACATTGCATTAAAGCCGCAAGCAGTTTTAAATGACTTTTTTTCCTTTAGAAGTGTCATTTTGTGCAGGGACAGTTCTAAACACGGGAAACATGTGGCACTTCACAGGCATACTTTACACACCCCCCAGGTACAATATTTAAAGGAATATTTGACTTTTTTTTTTTCACTTTATGCATCATTAAAATGACTGCTCCCGGAAAACGTCCGTTTTTAAAACTTCTTTTTGCATTGATACATGTCCCCTGGTGCAGAAGCCGGGTTCCCAAACTCTGTTTCGGACAATAACATGGATAATAGTCGTTATAATTAGCACTTTAGAATCCGAACGTTCGCATCCATTGTATTTAATAGGGTTCTAATGTTCGTGCGAACTTTCGGTCCGTTCGCGGGTTCTGGTGCGAACCGAACCCGGGGGTGTTCGGCTCATCACTACTGTAGAATATCATAGATGTATGACCACATACCTGCAAGGGTTTGTAGGTAGGTAACCTTTGTTGTGTGTCTATTTTTCAGGACCACAGAAATAACCAGCCCTACAGGAAATGGAAGTTATGCAGCCGTAATGATAGCCTATAAAGAGAGCACATATACGACTCCTCTGACAGAAGATGACACCCTGACTGTTGAAGATAAAATTTACCTTTCAGTACAAGTAGCAGATCTGGATGTGAACACCTTTAGACTCAAAGTGGTGAATATTTATGCTTCTCCTACCAATTCAAGCGGCCAAAAGTACTATCTTCTTCAGAACGGGTAAGTACACAGTGCACTGGTTAGTAGACCTCTGCATTCTTTGTACACGTTGACTACAGAAATAATTCTCCAAATGCCGAGAACAATATATCACATTAGGAGGTAGGTTGCTGCAGTGTTGGCATGAAGTTCTGAACTAATCTGGTCAAGCAACTTCTTAAAGTGACATCATTCCTGGAGTTCATCTTTAAAGCCCAACTTATGCTGGCCATACACGATTCGAATTTCGAAAGAATTTTCTTTCGAAAATCGTATCTAAGAATTTTCGTACAACTTTCGCACCCTTAGTGGGGCTGCAGCAACAGCCGATTTCCATGCGGCAATCAAATTTGAGGAATCGGATATGTTGGAAATTTTTTGAAAAACTAGCGATTTTCTAATCAATGATGGAAGAATTGTGCGAGAAATGTAATAGAAAAAAAAATGCGCATGTGCAAGAAAAGAAAATTCCCGGAGGGGAAAAGAAGATTCCCGGCCACGGAAATTCTTTTCTGTAGCAACACGAAGGCTTGGTCGACCAAATTTTGAAAATCAATGGTGGCATCATCGGATCACAAAAAAAATAACTTTCTGATTTTGAAAAGAAAATTAGTTCGAAATTAGACCGTGTATGGCCTGCTTAAAACCAACTTTTTGTTCAGTTTTTGATAAAGTGGGGAAGGGTTTATGACCCTTCTAAGGTGTCTGTGTCTCCTTTGAGGCACTTTCTTCTTGCTGATCCTTGTTTGTGAGGTCATAAAGACAGTAAGCCAAGAGATTTATTCTCCTCCCCACATTGCTTGCTCTCTATGTCCTCACTGGAGAGATTTTCCATCACTTTGTGTCCCTGTATTTGCGTGTCAACGGGATGTGAAGGAAAATTTTGGGTCGGACAGAAATACAAGCCTTGAGAAGGGATTAGGTATGGAAATAAGAACATGCCAACACATTTTGGGGGGGTGTTAAGGAGTCCGCCATCATCAGAGATTGATAAACTTGGCTACCGTATATACTCGAGTATAAGCCGAGTTTTTCAGCACATTTTTTTGTGCTGGAAATGCCCCCCTCGGCTTATACGCGAGTCACTTTTTGTGCCAGATGGGGACCGGGTACTGGCCGGCCATAGGTTCCCTGAACCCCAAACTTGGCACACCTGTAGTCCCACTCTTCCTTTACAATTGTGCAAAGTTTGTTGTCCGGGGGACCTACGGCCGGGGAGCACCGATTTTTCAAACCCGGGAACCCCTTCCATAGACTCCCATGTTAAACGGTAATTTCTTTGGTGAATTTGGGGACCCAGTACTGGCCAGTCGTAGATCCCATGGACCCAAAACTTGGCACACATGTAGCCCCATTTCTCCTCTACAAGTGTGCAAAGTTTGTTTTCTGGGAGACCTACGGCTGGGGAGCACCAATTTTTCAAATCCGGGCACCCCTTCTATAGACTCCCATGTTAAACGTCAGTCTAGTCATGGACACAGTGAGGCATGGACACAGTGAGGCATGGACACAGTGAGGCATGGACACAGTGAGGCATGGGCACAGTGAGGCATGGGCACAGTGAGGCATGGGCACAGTGAAGCATGGGCACAGTGAGGCATGGACACAGTGAGGCATGCACATAGACACAGTGAGGCAAAGTGCGGCACAGTGAGGCATGCACATGGACACCCTAGGCTTATACTCGAGTCAATACGTTTTCCCATTTTTTGTGGTAAAATTTGGTGCCTCTGCTTATATTCGGGTCGGTTTATACTCGAGTATATACGGTATATGCAGAGGTGCCGGACTCATTGGAATGATGATCGGTGGACAATCCAACAATCTTTGTGCATGGCTTTCACAGCAAGACATCAGGGATCCTATCCTTTCCCACACTGCTCATTGATTATAAGATAAAAGTTACAACGACAGAGCTCTTTTGAAATGATACAAAATTTCAAAGCAGGCTGGAATTAACACTTGCATTTTTGCTTGATGTGTTTTCAATTAAAGGGGCCATTTGCACCGCCTGTGACGGGCTGATTTGCTCAAAGCAGGCCCAACACATTGACATTCCATTGTTTCCAATAGGCCCAGGTCACAGCAATGTGTTGGTCAGAATTTGGTTGAAAATGACGAACGCTGCATTTAAACAGAACGCAATACATTTATTAACATGCAATTTAATGCATTTCATTCATCCCAATGGAAAATGCATTAAGGAGAAAAGTGTGTAGGTGTGAGTACGTCCGAGGTGTGAAGAATTATGGGTCACAGCGCATGTATTCCTTTCTTGTGTATGGCACAATGATCCCACCAATTAAAATGTAAATTGAAGACTAATGCTGAGTATCAGAAACAATATAATGAATACAATATTTTTTCAACTATAATATACTGTACATATAAAATAATGAAGCCATGTATTGTCCATATATATATATATATATTTACATATACAGTATATTAATATACATATACAGATATATATATATATATATATATAATGAGCAAAGCCCATATATTGTTCAGCTCTAAAAGTATGTACCAGAATTGTGTTCTCATCTTTAGATTACAGTAACTGAAAACTAATGAATAGTTTCTCTATCCAGGTGCCCATCTAGCCAAATATCTTCTGACCAGCTAACACAAGCTTTTAATGGAAACGGCACTGAAGCTCGGTTTGCTATGAAAGTCTTCAAGATTACCAGTTCTAACTCTATCTATCTCTATGCTGATCTTAAACTCTGCACTACTGATTGTAATTCGGTAAGACTCAACTTACACATAGAGGGCGTCCTGTGACTTCTGTGCCTGAAGGAGCAGTCAGGGATTCTTTAGCCATACACACACATACTGGCACCAGTTTAGACAAGAGCCAAATATTCTACCAACATGTTGTTGGAGGAACCCACACAAGAAGAACACGCAAACTCCAAGCAGATAGTGTCCTGGCTGGCATTCAAATTGCGGTCCTCTGTGCTACAAGGCAAGAGTGCTAACCATCAAGTGAAGCCACTGTGCTGCCCAAATGTCCACAGTTGGCTTTTTGAATCATTGCATGGCATTTTTACAATGCTTGGAAGTGTTTATGGAATGAAAATTAAAAAAAAAAATTGCACACCAAGCATAAAGATACCGGCTTCCCTCTTGATTACTTGATCTGCTGCTGCTAACCAAGCAGGTAGAACATTGCTGTGTGTAATGAGGACAGTTGCTGAATTCATGGCCAACTCTACACAAAAAGTGACAAATTAAATCATATGCTGGCTTCTGATATGATACCACCACCACAATTCACAGTTCTGCCCATCTGCTGTAGATATAACATGGGGTGAGCTAGGGATCAGCCCAAACCCAAGCCCATCCCTAACAAAGACATTTAATGGCGTCATGCTCATCCCTAACAAAGACAATTAATGGTGTCATGCTCATCCCTAACAAAGACAATTGATGGCGTCATGCTCATCCCTAACAAAGACAATGGATAGTGTCATGCTGTCCCAATACAATGTAGAATAAATAGGTGATTGGGGAATATGGCTTAGAGAGACTGAAACCAATGTGGAGGGGAAATGCAAACTATTCCATGGAAGTCTCACCATTGGAGTGATGGAAGAACCTGTTGTGCCCGCATTCTCCACTGTTTCCTTTGTGGGGCTAATATAGATAAAGGAACGTTGTGACTTTAGCATAGCTGGGGTGTTTCTTGGATACAATTTGCATTTTTTTCATCAATTTCACTTGTCTGGAATTTCTGTTGAATTACTTTTATTTCTCTACAGACCTGCCAATCCAAATCAGATGTTTCCCAAGACATTGCAGGAAGAGTCAGTATCTATTTGGATGCAGGTAAGTCATCTCATGGTCACAGTTTTGTTACAGTAATTTTCTGTGTTCCTTTAGTCACAAATATCAAAGCCCAACTCCAGATAAAACATTTATTTTTATTTTGGATAAAGTGGGGAAAGGCTTAAAGCTTCTGTCAATTTTTAACTGCTGCCCACTATGGGAGAGATTTTTCCTCACTTCCTGTTCTGCCTGACGCCTGTCACCTGACCAGGAAGTTAGGAGAAACGTCCCAGAGGGGACAAAGTAATAAAAATCTGCAGAAGTTCTAACCCTTTACCGGTCTAATAACAATTGTCTTTATTGCTCTGTGTGTGCCGTATATTTAACAGACCAATAATCCAGCAAATTGTCCATTGTTGGGGTTTATTACAAACGCTTTAACTTCTACGGTGATCACCACACAATTATTTCAGCCTACAGTGAATGTGAATATTGTATGAGAAATCCAGAAGAATGAGTATCAGTCCGGTTGAGGTCTCCAATTAACAGATATGTTTTCCTTTATTTTCAGCTGATACCAATTACTATTTAGATACCAGCTCTGCTAGCGGTGAGTAATCTCTTACATTGAGAATTTTATTGGTTTAATATGATGTAGCTAAACACACTCAACTCCTTTACAGCAACAATACCCTTATATGTGGGGGCCGGGCTGATGGACTTCAACATCCAGCCCCAGCATATATATGTAGCGCTACCCCCGTAGGAGCCGCTTAATATTTGTTTGGTTCTGCACTCTGCCTCTCAACCCCAAGAACTGTCCCAACCCCTCTGGCACACCTTGTTAACAATGTCAGTGTAGGACCAAGCAACAAAGATAAAACACCATAATAATAGAGCATGTAGTATAATTTACCAAGACCCTGGGTTGCGTCACTTCCCCAGTAGTGGTAGTAAATAGAGACTCACACAAGATATCAATGAACGACTTGTAAAAGTTTACTATGATGAAGAATGGTGAAGAATAACACAAGTTATGATTGGCAGGGATATTTGTTCAAAACAATAATGTCATACCACTAGATCCAATAGCAACCCGATAAGGGTATATGTGAACAGGTGCACAGTGGAACAGATCCTCAGTACTTCAACACCTGTATTGAAGCACCTTCCCATCGAGGCCTCAATACACAGACCAATGCACACAGAAATTGCACAGACAGTGAACACAGTAATAAAAGTACAAGTTCCAACTGTATGTTGCTAAATGGCTCCCTCTAGAGTGCAGTTCCAAGTGATACACAATTGTATAGCAGTAAAGCCTTGTGGAAGAATAAAGTAGTGGAAGTTCCTCCAGTTCCAATTTGTTCTTCAGCTAGCTTAATTATACTGCAGTGTGAGGTGGCGCACGTATTTGTAAACCAAAATAGCAAAGGAACAGTGACTGTAGAATATGGTGTGATTGATTACTTAGCTGCAAACTATTCCCACCTGTATTTCCTTCTGAGAGTGTACAGTACAGTACTGACCTGGCAGCATGGGTAAAAAAGGAAAGCAAGGCCCCGGGATCTGATTGCAAAAGGCTCAAATGCAGCTTATCCACATCCGTGGAACTACAGGTCTCAGCGGCAGTCTGTATAGCAGGCAATCACTTATCAATATTACAGTCACTACTTGGATAGGCAGATGCCTTCTCACCACTATGGATCCCTGCTGTCTGTTAACTCTGTCTGTGTAGATGGCACCTCCATGGGGTGCCGCTTCTCCCCGGTGTGCTGGAAGGCAGATGGCTTCCAAACCTCTGAAGCGCAGGCTGGTCCTCCTGCTCGATCAGCCCACAAGGATCCCTCTGGCAGGCGATCCGCTCTCTGCTGTAGGCCGCAGGCTCTCTCAGCCCTGGGCACACACACAGACCTCTTGCTGTGTGTTGAATGGCGTCCAGAGAGACAGAAAGCAGGCCACGCCTGTCCTTTTATCTGCTTACGCAGCAGGCTGTTCTGTGACTTGGCATTGTGGGTTTGTAGCTTGGCATTGTGGGTTTGTAGCTTGGCATTGTGGGTTTGTAGCTTGGCATTGTGGGTTTGTAGTTCCCAGACTGATTCAAACAACATGAGTACTTCCTCATTGTCCTACATATCCCACAATGCATAAATGTTTTTCTTAACCAGAAGGAAATATCCTGATAAAGTCTCAATGACCACTAGAGGGAGCCAAACCATTTCTAAAGAACAATACATTTCTTAATGATAACTTTGGTAGTAGACCTGCGTTACATATACATTGCTGTCTTTTTTGGGGAGCGCTCCACCAGCACCCCCAGAACTGTGACTGAGCCATCACCAAAAGCTCACAGTCAACTGCTGACAATCAGCAGTTGGAAGGATGGGCCCCAGATTATGTCAGCGCTATGCAGTTAATTACAGCGCAGCATGATCAGGAGACCCTCCTACTGGCCTTTGGACATCAATGCCTATTTAATGCACCAGCTCCCACCAGGATACAGGGGGTTAAAGCTGAATTCCATGAAATTATCTATATTTCTACATAAAAAACAGATAGGGGAGTCATATTACCTACCAAAGGATTTGTATTTCTGTCCATCCAGTCCTGAGCTTTGTACAGAATTGCCACACAGCACAGCCAGGAGGATGACACCATTTTCTCTGTTATACCTTGGAATACAGTGGCAGTCTCTCCCCACCCCCAGTCTGCTGATTGAGCAGTGAAGGAGCAGTAGCACACTGAATAGCTCATCTCCCTGTTCACTCTGCACTCTCCTCATATCAGCATGTTCCTTTTTAACACATTTGCATGCAGCACGTGATTGCTCCCCTGTCTGTGCCTTATTTCTTCCTCTCACACTCTGGCCCTGCTGTACAGGGACTGCAAGAGGCTGATACCAGGTCACGTTCAGTACACATACTGTCGCCGCTGGCTTTTAATAATTGGACATTCACCTGTCCTGAAGTCCAGCGATGTCGGCACCGCAGCTGATGTTTCCTTGAGCTGTCCTTTGCGAGTAAGGGAACCTGGAAGTGTAGCCTTTAGGCTTCACGCTGGGAACCCTACTGCTAATGGGCGAGGCCTATTGGCCCGGCGACAAGAGGAGGAGGGAGGAGGATGGAGGAGGGAGGAGGAGGGAATCCCGCGGTGAGGTCATGGGCCACGGCGTGGACTCCTTGAAGTGGGAACAGGATACCTGTCAAAGACAAGTATCCTGTCCCCCCTCCCCCCTGAAAGGTGCCAATTGTGGCACCGGAGGGGGAGAAGAGACAAATGAGTGGAAGTTCCACTTTTGGGTGGAACTCCACTTTAAACTCCATCAAAGAGATATGTAAAATTTACCATTTCGCCCCATTTCATCTTCACAATTCTAACAATGACAATGACCAGGGGTTATTATCCACAGTATTTCTAGGCAAACATTTAGTATTCATCTAAATATTTACTGATATTAGTTTTATTATAAAACTATAAAGAGACTTTTAATTAGAGAGAGACAGTCTGAAGGCAAACAGCTTCTGTTGTGCTGTCTTTGGAAAGTGCAGAATGCTCTGTGACACCATCATCATAGATGTATGTCCTGTATTGAATGTTTTTTGGTGGTATTTAATGCTGTCCTCCCCCCACTGAACAGATTTCTCATCACTTCCGGTGTGAGCAACACAACTAAAGTGGAGGGGATCTCTCTATTAAAGTGTATATCCAGCCAATTTTTTTTTAGCTTTGGAAATAGTCAGGAAGGATAAGAACCCTTTTGGGCTTTTATTGACATCTTGGGATATGTTAGAGAAATGTCCCTTTGCTTACTGTCCCAGTGACAGCGGTTTCACCAAACAGGAAGTGAGAGCAAATCTCCAACAGCTACACAGAGAGAATGAAAAATACTTTTTTTTTTTTTAAGTAGAGAACGAAAAGGCAAAAGTACCTATCAGCTTTTTTATTGCTGTCTGTGTCCTTGTAGCAGATTTTCCTTTCATTTCTATCTGGTAAAACCATTGTCACCTTGACAGTAAATGAGGGTAATTCTCTCTAGTGCCGCCATGCTATGCTAAAAAAAAAAAAAATTGGTTGGACATACACTTTAAATTCTCACAATGTCACAATCTGGTATAAAGGTTGGCTTTCATCAAACTGCAACCACAATGAAAGAAGATGTTCCATAGGAAAATGAAGCCCATCCCGATCCATTCCTAATATCTCTTGTGTGTTGTTCCAGGTTTCTCCATGCCTTGGACTTTGTCTGCTCTGATCTTCTCCTGGATCTCGGTGAAACTGATGTAAACCCTCCGAGAACCGACCATCCCGGCACCATGAGACTTTGTCATATCGTCACCCCCAATGCTCTCAGCAGAGAGAAGTTATGAAGGAATCTTGTATCTCGTTCTTTTTCTGTGGATGGTGTTGGCTGCATCATATATAACGCTTCCTAAGATAACCTTGCCGCTGTGCGTCCGGATTATCCCTCATATTGTACAGTGAAGATATTCTGCTTTTTTGGCTAAGAGGTGCCTGCTTTATACCGGTCCTATTTATTGTGTTGTATATATTGTACAATAAGAATGGTTAATGGAGTAGACAATATAATTGATATTTTGAATTACTGGAGAGCTCACCCTGTACTTTTTATTGTTCTTTTACATATAATAAACTGCAAACGAATATAATTCACAGTGTTTCTTTGCATTTATATCCAGTCATTTCAGGTGCTATGGTCAGGGGAAGATGCCTCCTAAGGCATAGCTAAACTCAAAAAACAAAATGTAATATATTGAAGCTCACTGACTCTTAGATGTAGTGGTTACAATTTTATTTTGTTTAGGCTTTTTCCCTTTATTTTGACCTAATGATCCTTAGAATAAGACGATTCCTGTCCCTTTGTGTCTATACTGTATCTATGCTTTAAGTGGAACTCCAGTCCAAACCTTTTATTCTTGTTTTGGATATAGTGAGAAAGTATTAATACAGCTGATAGGTATTTGTTGCTATGTGTAACCATTTGAGAGACTTCCCATCAACCTCTGCCATAGGGTTTTGTAGTGCTGAGCACCCAGGGGGGCAGGTGCACTGAATCTAGAGTGGGGTGCCCTTCCCGATGCCGTGGTTGCCCGCCATTTTTTCTTTTACTTTTAATTCTGAAGTATCGCCCCTTGCAATGTCACTCACATTTCAAAGCCTAGGGAGTCTCCCCTAAGCTCCTCCTATGTTATGGTCACATGACAAAGCCAATGGGAGAATGTCCCCTCACCCCTTTACTCTGAACTGATGTGGGGTAGAGATTTCTATTGGTTGTGGGGTAGAGAGGGTGGGGGATCTTTGGGTAAGGGAAGATTTGTACTTAGTGGTGATGGTGGTGGTGGGGGGGGTGTAGAGATTTATATTGGTTGTGGGGTACAGAGGGTGAGGGGATCTTTGGGTAAGGAAAGATTTGTACTTGGTGGGGAGGGGGGGGGTGATTTTTGCCTGTCTTTTTTTGCCTGTATGTTAGTTATATAGCCCTGACCCCCCACATTCCCTGTGCTAGTTACTCCTGGTCCCTATACTCTGTGCATTACATACTCCTGACCCCTGAACTCTGTGTGGTATACACTCCTGACAAGGAATGAGGTTCAGGGTTGGGTCTATCATGGGTCCAAAGTGCCCACTCATGGTTCACGGACCTGCCCAACTAATGCAGAATTTTGCTCTCATAGTGAATAACTAAACATAACGCACTTTCTGGCCTTTAGTTTAGATGGTTTTGACGAGTCAATAAGGAGGCTTTTAAATAAACCAATCCCTTCAGTACAAAAGGTTGGTTGTCATACAGTCATATTAATATTGTGCTTTGCTGTAATAGAAAAAGCATAGTAAGTGCTGATGATGTGAATCGGGACAGATTGGTGCAGGCATTGTATCCACTGGTCTCTTTAAGTAGATGTAAACATTAAATGTTCTGTTGGTAACAAAATGCTGTGCATCTTGGAGAATTTGAGGTGGGGGAGGGAAATACTTTTAATATTTATTAGCCTTTGCTACTGTATATTGTAATACTGATGAATACCAGGAACCTCATTTCAGCCTGTCCCTGTCAACATGTACTACAGTGATAACAGACTGCAGGTGTTTTTTCACAGGGCTTATGGCCCAATTGTTGCTGGTTGCAATTTTTTTTATTACAAGCCTTTTATGGTACAACATTGGAATATGCCTGAGCAATGTGCATCAGTACAGAATCTTACAGTATAGTTTCCATTGGGCGAGCATGTGACAGGGAGATTTACAGGCAACGGATTGGGAGACAGGGTAAAACATTGCCACCCCATTACATAAAGTGCCCAAACAAGGACCACCTGTTATTTTCATGAACGTTAGCCAATTGGGTATAGGTTGTTCAAGTGAGATGTAAAAGCTTGTATGAGATGTTAGTGGTTGGGGTTACATCTACTTTAACAAACAATGCTTGATTTTTTTTTTATTTCAGTTCTGGGGTACATTTCTTATGTGCTCTGCCTGTGTGCACATGCTGTGAACCAGGGATTTTTTCTCAGCAAATGGGTGCAGGAACTCACCCTCCCTAGCCAACTCCCCACCCCCAATATTTGTTGCTGGATTATTTGGCGCTGCGTAAAGCGGACGTGTGCTACACCAGCCCAGCCAGGATCCGGCCTAATCCAGTGGCATCCTGCTGATAGAGGGGACTCAGCCACATGATAACCGCCCCATGGGTAAGGTGACCAGATTTTTTAAATGAAATCCGGGGACATTTTTTTTTTTTTTTACTAGTAATGGCGGCAATCAGCGACTCTCTGCCCCTCGCTGCCCGCCTCATGGCCTGTCAAGTCTTACTCTCCAGGCCCCAGCTACTACTCTGTGGAGAATGGAGGAAGATCACTCCACCAGGGAAGGCAAGGAGATAAGCAGGCAGGCGGCTGGCCGGGACTTGAGCCAAGGCAGAAGAACATGCAAACGGAGCTAAATGGGCATGCGCCCGAAACTGAAGAAATATTCCCTCTGCTATTGACCAGCACATGATCATCAGAAAGGGGCACAGATAATGGAATAATGCAATTCAGAATATATAACTAACCTCCAGGCAAAAAAAGACAGCCAAAAATGATCTCCCCTCCCCACCAAGTACAAATCTTTCCTTACCCAAAGATCCCTTTACCCTCTGTACCTCACAATCAATAGAAATCTCTACTCCCCCCACCACCACCACCACCACCACCAAGTACAAATCTTTCCTTACCCAAGACCCCCCACCCTCTCTACCCCACAACCAATAGTGATCTCTACTCCCCCCACCACCACCACGTACAAATCTTTCCTTACCCAAAGACCCCCCACCCTCTCTACCCCACAACCAATAGTGATCTCTGCCCCACATCAGTTCAGAGTAAAGGGGTGAGGGGACATTCTCCCATTGGCTTTGTCATGTGACCATAACAGAGGAGGAGACTCCCTAGGCTTTGAACTGTGAGTGACATTGCAAAGGGCGATATCTGAAAATTAAAAGTAAAAGAAAAAATGGCAGGCAACCACGGCATCAGGAGGGGCACCCCACTCTAGATTCAGGGAAACTGCCCCCCTGGGTGCTCAGCACTACAAAATCTTATGGCAGAGGTTCCATAAGAGCTGTAAAAGATGGGATTTTCTAAAATTTTGGAGAGATTTTTAATTCTGCACTGACTGTCTTTGAAATTGCCCCAGCCCCTGTTCAAATCAAATCCGGGGACAAAACCAGGGACATACTTGGTCCGGGGACAGTGTCCTCAATCCGGGGACTGTCCCCGGCAACCGGGGATGTCTGGTCACCCTACCCATGGGAATCCCCCACAGTTCACCTACCTTCCTATGCCAAAAGGGAAGCTGACAGGCATGGCACCGCTGACACAAACCGAGGATACACAGCCGACCGGCCCTGGCAATATGGCAGCCGCGGCTCAGCATATTGCACCCTCTCCGGCCGAACAGGTGTCATCCGGGCAATCTCCTGGGCTCCTGGCAGAGATGGGTGAGTGCAGCCCTACCCCCGATGACCCCCATACTCTCTTTGAAGAGGATTTCCTGGAAAGAGAGTCTCCCTTCTCCCCAGGCTCACCCATGGACAGGGTTATGAGGAGGTGCTATTCAGCCAAGGCAGCTTACAGGCCTCACCCGAGTCTCCTCTGATGTAGCCTCCGGCCCTCCCAGCCACATTCTCTGGTGACCCCATTCTCTTGGCCCGCTTTTCTACCTTACAAGGGCTAGAAAAGACCAACAAAAAGATCACAGCAGACCTGAAGCAAGAATTCATGGATCTGGGAGTCTGCAATAATACTATTGCATCCAAACTGGGTGCTACAGTGAGAGGAGCAAATCAGAATAAAGACCGTATATGTAATCTCCAGATGTAACTTGAAGAAGTATTAGCGAATATTGATGACTTTGAGAATAGATCAAACCGCGATAATTTCCGCATAAGGGGACTTTCCTAAATCTGTGACTGATGTTCAAAAGGCCGCTACAGATCTTATAACCTCCCTTCTGCCTGATTTGCCTGAACACCAGCTCGAGCTAGATAGAGCTCATAGCCCCCCGAAGGGACATCATTGTGAAGCCTCACTATTGCTAAGTGAAAGAGAGAGTTATGCAAAAGGCCCAAAAACTTTCATCCATCTAATGGGTCATGACATTAAAATATTTGTAGATATTTCACAGGCAACGGGGCAGAAACGCCACTCCTGTAAGCATTTGATGTTACCTCAAAGGAGGATAAATATCGCCTGGCATTTCCATTTCGCCTATTGTTCGCCTATCAAGGAAAATCTTACTCTTTTTCCACCTTCTCTAATGGCGAAAGTCTGCTCAACCACCTGGGACTCATTTCCCCTTCACCTCCAGCTTCACCACCCTCACATACATCAGAATTCCCTGGCTGGGGAAGGCCAGAGCCGAATCATCCTGTTTAACCTCTTTGGAAACCCACAAGAATCACAAGAAGCTGTTCTCAAAGCCAACCTAGGCCTTCATGAATGTTCTCCACAGAATTTTCATCTTGGCCTTCTTCAGTGTGATGGTTGTCACACCCCCCCCCCCCCCCGGCTTCTCTGTGATGACTTTCTCCCCAAGTCCACCAGGGGACACTGTCATCCTATTTTTTTTTATTTTTTATATGGGCTACATCATCTTACGTTCACAGATTAGTTGGTTATACTTTTTTGCTCTACTATATTGCTGCTGCCACCTCAGGGAACATTCAGATATACTACTGAATCATTTTACCTATAGTTGCTGATCGACTGTGCCCTGTGCCCTACCCTGGCTCCATTTCTACCACATCACTTATTTTTGGTGGACTCAGATGGCCTGCACCCTACAGATCCATGTTTTTCTTTACTGTTGTGGAGGTGGCTAGTCCATCGCAGTGTGTGTGTTTTTTTTTTATACTACTTGTCATAAATTTTGAACTTATCTAATACCTTTTTTGATTACAGGACTTAGCCCTTCTAAGGGCACTATGTCTGGTTTGCTATCCATTTATGCTTTCTTTCTTCTCTTCTCTTAAACTTTACTTGAGACCTTCAGGGAGTCCTTCTAAGGGCAGACTGTTCACCTGCAGTTTACCAACTGTAAGTGCTATTTATTACATTTCTGTCCAGGACGCCGGATGCATGAAATCCAATGGGGGGGGGGCTGTTTTTTTAAGCACGTGATTAGAGCCAGAGGCTCTAATAGGCTTCAAAAAAGGGTGGGCTCAGATACAGAGCAGAGCGCTACGAGCCCACCCAGGTGTGTTACAATAGCAAATTAATATTTACTATTTTCACACTGATTCTCCTTACGGCCAATCAGGAAGTGGGCCTGAGACTCATTTCCAGATTGCCTGAAAGGAGAAGCGTTCCGATTGGCCACCAAAGAGGAAGGAGATGAAAGCCACCGTGATGCCAGTGGAGGAGGGAAGGGGAGGGAGAAGCCAAAGTCACCCATGATGCCCGTCGCCTGGGTGAAGCGCAGACTGCCATAGATGGGGTAAGTGCTCCGGACCCGACGGACCGGACCAAGGGGGTGGTGGCTGTGGGTGCACGGTTTGCTGCCCCCCCAAATATTACCACCAGCTGCCACTGCTTCTGTCCATGGCTACAGTGGCGTTACTAGGGTTGGTGTCACCTGGTATGAAAAAAACATGGTGTTACCCCTGCTCCACCAACAATAGTCCCCCCTCAGTACAGACCCCCTTTCAGGGTAGACCCCTCCTTCAGTACAGACCCTCCACTTCAGTAAAGACCCCTCCTTCAGTGCAGACCCATAATGTGCATACCTCATAGCATGAAACATGCACAGCAGTGTCCCTCCTCCTGTGTAGATGTAAACAGAGAGCAGGGGGAGGTGGCTTCGCTCTGCTCGGCTGTGTGTGAGACAGTGGGGAAAGCTCAGACAGTTTGCGGTGCGAGAGATGTAGATCAGTGCAGTGGCGTTGCCCTGGGCACCCACCAGAGGGGTGACACCCGGGTACGGCCCGCACCCCCCTAGCGACGCCACTGCATGGCTAGCCACCCACTATGCGGCCTTTCTCAACACTAACACAGAGCGTTAAGGGTCTAAATTCCCTGGTATTTCCAGAGCATGCTTTTGTTGTGAGGTGACTCTAATAATAGCATTGGACTCCTTTCTTGACAAGACACGCTCCCCAGGATCCCAGGTCCTGAAACCCTCCAAGGTGGGTACTAAGTATGCCAAATTGCTACACAATTATGATTTTTTTAGATATTTGGAGGGAATTTAAGCGGGACTACTACTTTTATTCCCATGTCCACTCTACATACTCACGGATAGACCATGTCTTCACGTCCTCTGCCACCGCTGTGCATGTCTGCCAAGATTTTGGAGACTTCTTGGTCCAACCGTTCCCTCGTCTTGGTCCTCATTTCCTCTCTCCGCTGTTCTACATCTTCTTATACCTGGTGCCTTAACGAATCCCACCTTATCAACCAGTGTCACGTACCTGGTTAGTGAGCCTGACGTGTAGGAGAATGCCTCTCGTATAGCTCTGGCTCGTGGACCACTGATAGTGAGACAGCAGCTCCAGGAGCACAGCGGGGTAAGAGTTCCTAGAATCAGTCCTGAAGTCTGTGCAGGTAGTAGCTGGTAACTCAGAGGCAGGAAGCCGGACTGGCTGGAAGCAGGCGGGTGAGAAGGCAGATAGACTGGCAGACTTGGCAGGCGGGCAGCTGGGATGCACAGCAGGAGCAGGTCAGATGAGCCGGGTAGTCAACAGGCAAGCGGATCAGATACAGCAGCAGGCAGGAGAGTAGTCAGGTACAGGCAGGCTTTCGGCAACAGACAGGCAGATCAGGTACAAACAGCAGGCATGAGCGTAGTCAGGTCACAGGCAGGTCCTTGGCAACAAACAGGCAGATCACACAGGTATCAGGATTTCAGGTAAATGCTGTAGACCACGCAGCAATAAGTCAGTGTCACAGCTCTGTTTAAATTGGCCGACTGGACCCAGTTCTGGTGACAGGTGCGCGCAGTGCTTGTGGCCGTTCTGAGTGTCCTTGGTTGGCGCCTACGCACAGGCGCCTGCCGGGTAACAGCAGCTTTACCTTGCAGACGTTTTTCCTGACAACCAGGCTACTTACTTTGATATAGAGCATTAATTAAAGGAATGTTTTTCCATGAATCATCCCGCCCAAACTTCTTTGATGTGTTTGTTATTATTTATCATCTCTCCACATACCACCCTACTGAATTTATTCTCCCTACTGTACCGATTTGGCCAGATCTCAGGCCTATTGGTCAATTGTACCAAGTCGGAAGCCATAAGCATTAACTTAACAAATTCCATCTCCAGGCCCGGTACTCCTTCCTATGGCAGACTGTGTCGCTTTTCTATCTTAGGATTAAATTGACACCCCAGATTTTGTTACTCTACAAAGCAAACTACCCGGCGTTGTATCAAAAATCGTTGGAGGACATGCAGACTTGGTCTGATGCTACCTTATCATGGATGGGCAGAATAGCATCCTTGAAGATGATGGTATTGCCCAAAATATTATATTACTTTAGAACTTTAGAACTCTGGAGTGCTAAGGGCAGTAGGCTGGCCAGAACCACAATGTATATGTCCAAGGACCTGGGTGGCTTGGGGGTCCCAGACTTCCGGAAATATTACATTGCAGCCCCACTTACACAATTATGTCAGTTACACTACAATTATTATAGACCAGATTGGGCTAGAGAGCCCCAAGTCTGCTGCCCTTTGCCAATAGAGCTGGTGCTCTGGATCCCTTCAAAATATAGAAAGGTTATCCTGTGACCCTACACTTTCCCATTCTGCTAGCCTATGGCACGGGACATGCAGACAATGGTCTCTATTTTCTCCCCACTCCCCGGTGGCGCCCCTTTTAAAAAAAAAAACAATTCCCACCAGGTTTGATGCCTGTCCACTTTTGCTGGTGGATGAACAAGGGACTCTTCCGCATAGGAGACTTTCTTGATCATAAGGGAATACGGCTCTCATTGTATTTTGTGCAAGATTTGGAGATGCCCCCTCTGAGAATTTTCACCTACAACAAATACAGCATTTCTAAGTCTCTCTATAGAAGAGAAGTCCTGATCTTACTGTACGAACACAGTTCAAGAACAGATGCCTACAGGAGGCTTTTCAGTGGGGTTGCATTTCCATGCTGTAAAAATCTTTTGTTTCCCCCTCGTCGAAACTTCATTACCAAACAGCTTGAGAGAGGGACTTGGGCATTGCTCCTGAGGTAAAGGACTGGCGATCCTTGACCACAATTATTCACAAGGGTATATTGAATGTTGCCCTGATTGAAGTTGTGTATAAGGTGATCGCACAATGGTACTTAGTAACAGAATGCCTTTATAAAATATATCCAGATTCATCTCCCTCCTGCTTCAGGGGCTGTGGACAGATGGGCTCTGCTACTCACATATGATGGATTTGCCCCAAGGTTCATCGTTCCTGGTGTCGTGGAAATTATAAAATGTATTTAATATGTATTGTCATAGTGTCACCCAGTGTTAGTACTTCCGCAACCCGCTCTAAAGAGCTGGCTGGGGCAGTCTGAGGCTGGTTGAATCCCGTCTGGTAGTGGAAAACATCTTGAGATTGGAGTGTGATGTTTGCAGCGTGGAGGTATGTACACCGACGAGGGGCCCTCTGTGCATTAGCACGGATGATCGTTGAGGAGGGGATATGCTCGCTCTGCAACGACATCATTGGTTATAGGCAGGTGTGCGCTCTTGTCTCTGCTGTGTCTGATCAGCATGGTCGAGATTCGTAGCACACACCTGCAGATAGCTTTCCTTCCACAAGCAATAATAAGAATAATCTGAATATGCGTTATTCTATGGAATGGCGCAAAATAAGAATTCCTATCAGCGGTAATATAAGAGCTTATGGGCGTATCATAGGCAGGGAGAGCATCCATGTTTTAAAGCAATACAGCTTTGTTTGGCGAATACACACTTGCCCTGCCCGGACACGCCCATAACACTTTAGCCATCATGTTGTTGAATATGTTGTTGTATTATTGTGTTACTATTGTATTGAATTGGGTTGTTATTGTATTGTATCCTTTAGCTGTATTTCTTGTGTAGGGATGAGCCGAACACCCCCCCGTTCAGTTCGCACCAGAACCCGCGAACGGACCGAAAGTTTGCGCGAACGTTAGAACCCTATTAAATACAATGGACGCGAACGGTCGAAATCTAAAGTGCTAATTATAACGACTAATATGCATGTTATTGTCCTAAAAAGGGTTTGGGAACCCGGGTTCTGCACCAGGGGACATGTATCAATGCAAAAAGAAGTTTTAAAAACGGTCGTTTTTCGGGAGCAGTCATTTTAATGATGCATAAAGTGAAAAAAAAATTGAAATATTCCTTTAAATATCGTACCTGGGGGGTGTCTAAAGTATGCCTGTGAAGTGGCGCGTGTTTCCCGTGTTTAGAACTGTCCCTGCACAAAATGACATTTCTAAAGGAAAAAAAGCCATTTAAAACTGCTTGCGGCTTTAATGTAATGTCTGGTCCCGGTAATATGGATGAAAATCTTTGAGAAAAATGGCATAGCTACCCCATCACCCCCCCCCCCTACCCCAGCCCATTACCAGCCCCTTTGGGTTTTGTATGGATATTAAGGGGAACCCCGCACACAAAATAAAAAAGGCCCTATATACTCTGAACAGCAGTATACAGGCGGTGCATACAAGACAGGGACTGTAGGTTTGTTCTTAAGTAGAATCTGTTTTTTAATTTTGAACAGGTACATTTTTAAAGTGTAGCTCCAGCCAAAAAATCTATTTTTAAGCTTTTTGGAGAACATAGGGAAGGGTTATCACCCCTGTAACATTTGTTTTGCTGTCTGTGCCCCTGTTCAGAACATTTCACCTCACTTTCCGTCCCAATGACAAATGTTTTTGAAAAGTGAGGTTTTTATTGAAACAAGGATTGGTGATAAAGCATCAGTAGAGAGGAGACACATTTTTCCCATATTAACTCTTACAGGAGAGAATTTCCCTTCCTAGGGGTAGATTTCCTCTCACTTCCTGTTGTCTCCTTCCGTTTGCAAGGAGGAGTCGTTTGTAAGTTGGATGTTTGAAAGTAGGGGCCTGCCGTATATACTCAGCTGAAATTTGCCCCTTACATGTTGGTGTTGCCACAACACTGTGAGCCCTCACAGTTACTCTTGGTGGGCGCATGAATGGGCCCTGCTGTGAATTATTAGATCAAGAATTGTAATTGCATGCCCCTGTTGAACAGGGGCTGAAAAATTGGGCCTTTGGTGGTGGTGGTGGTGGTGTTGCCACAACACTGTAAGCCCTCACAGTTACTCTTGGTGGGCGCAGGAATGGGCCCTGCTGTGAATTATTAGATCAAGAATTGTAATTACATGCCCCTGTTAAACAGGGGCATAAAAATTGGGCCTTAGCCACTGGTGCCACAACACTGCAACCCCTCACAGATACTGTACTTGGAGCACAGTAATGAGCCCTGTTGCAAAGTATTGCATCAAAAATTGTAATTACACGCCCCTGTTAAACAGGGCCAGAAAAATTGGGCCTTAGCCACTGGTGCTGGTGCCACGACACTGCAACCCCTCACAGATACTGTACTTGGAGGACAGTAATGAGCCCTGTTGCAAAGTATTGCATCAAAAATTGTAATTACACGCCCCTGTTAAACAGGGGCAGAAAAATTGGGCCTTAGCCACTGGTGGCGGCACCCAGAAACAAAAATGTTCTTCCAAGCTATCATCATGAATCGGATCATTGAGGAGGAGGAGGATAGTCAGTCAACATAACAGGACAGTCACTCAGCATCAGCATTAGTCTTGAAGGGATGTGACATTTGAAAATAAATTATTCTGTTATATCAGCTTCAGGTGCTTGGTAGCTGGTGGTGATCCAAGACTGGTTCATCTTTATGAAAGTCAGTCGATCAACCGAGTCGGTGGACAGGTGCACCCTGTGATCTGTGACAAAGCCTCCAGCAGCACTGAATGTGCGTTCCGAAAGAATGCTGGATGCAGGACAGGCCAGTAGCTCAATTGCATACTGTGCAAGCTCTGGCCAGTGATCCATCCTCAACACCCAGTAAGCCAGAGGATTTTCGGTAGGAAACGTGTCCAAGTCTGACCTTGCCCCTAGGTATTCCTGCACCATGTATATCAGACGCTGGCGATGGTTGCTGGAACCGATCATACCTTGGGGCTGCGGACTAAAAAATTGTCTGAACGCATCGGTCAGACGGCCACCTTCTCCACCGCTCCTTCTGCTACTGACCGAAGCTTCAGCAACTCGTTGTCCAGGACCAGGAGTTTGTAACCTCCCAGTCTCTGAGAACGCGTTGCACAGACCTTTCTGCAAGGCCTCCCGGAGATGTCTCATCCTTTGCTCCCTCTGCGACGGCAAGATAAGGTCTGCAACCTTACCCTTGTACCGTGGATCAAGGGGAGTGGCCAGCCAGTAATGGTCCCTCTCCTTGATCCGAAGAATACGAGGATCCTTCCACAGACTTTGCAGGATCAGGGAGGCCATGCAGCATAGGTTAGCTGAGGCATTCGGTCCGGAGTCCTCTGGGTCACTAAGGACGACTTGATCCGCAGCCACCTCCTCCCAGCCACGTACAAGTCCACGGGTTTGTTTGGACTGTAAATCATCCCTAAAAGACTGCTGCTGTTGATGCTGAGTGCCATGCTTCACCTCCATGCTGACACAATCCTCCTCCTCCTCCTCCTCAACCTCTTCCTGTGTGATGGGTGGGACAGAAGGAACACTGTCTGGGTAAAGGGGGCCTTGAGAGGCAAGGAAGTCCTCCTCTTCCTGCCTATGTTCTGCCTCAAGTGCCCTGTCCATTATTCCACGCAGCGTATGCTCCAACAGGTGGACAAGAGGTACAGTGTCACTGATGCATGCACTGTCACTGCTCACCATCCTCGTGGCCTCCTCAAATGGTGCCAGGACAGTGCATGCATCCCTGATCATGCCCCACTGGCGTGGTGAAAAAAAACCAAGCTCCCCTGACCCTGTCCTGGTGCCGTAGTCGCACAGGTACTCATTGATGGCCCTCTGCTGCGTGTGCAGCCGCTGCAGCATAGCCAACGTTGAGTTCCACCTGGTGGGCATGTCACATATAAGGCGGTTCTTGGGCAGGTTCAACTCCTTTTGCAGCTCAGCCAGCCGAGCACTGGCATTATATGATCTGCGGAAATGCACACAGACTTTCCTGGCCTGCCTCAGGACATCCCGTAAGCCCGGGTACCTGCCCAAGAACCGCTGCACCACCAGGTTAAGGACGTGAGCCAGACAGGGCACATGGGTCAGTTGTCCCTGTCGGAGGGCGGAGAGGAGGTTGGTGCCATTGCCGCAAACCACCATTCCTGCCTTAAGCTGGCGTGGCGTCAACCACCTCTCGGCCTGCCCCTGCAGAGCTGACAGAACCTCTGCCCCAGTGTGGCTCCTGTCCCCCAAACACACCAGCCCAAGCACGGCATGGCATCTTTTTGCCTGCGTACTTGCGTAGCCCCTTGAACGCCTACGGAGCACCGCTGGTTCCGAGGACAAAGCACAGGAAGAGGCCATGGAGGAAGAAGAAGAGGAGGGGGTGGAGGAGAGAGGTGTGTCACAACCAGTAGTAGCATTTTGGAGGCGTGGCGGTGGAACAACCTCCAACACTACTGCACCTTGTCCTGCATCCTTCCCAGCTGCCAAAAGAGTGACCCAATGGGCCGTGAAAGAAAGGTAACGTCCTGTCCATGCCTGCTGGACCATGAGTCAGCGGTAATATGCACCTTACCGCTGACCGGCCTGTCCAGCGAGGCATGGACATTGCCTTCCACATGGCGGTAGAGAGCCGGAATCGCCTTCCGTGAGAAAAAGTGGCGTTTGGGAACCTGCCACTGAGGAACCGCACATTGCACAAACTCACAGAAGGGGGCCGAGTCTACCAACTGAAAAGGCAGCAGTTGAAGTGCTAGCAATTTAGCCAAGCTAGCATTCAACCGCTGGGCATGTGGATGGCTGGGAGTGAACTTCTTTCGACGGTCCAGCAGCTGGGGCAGGGAAATTTGCCTGCTAGAATCGGACGTTGGTGTACTGCTAGCAGAGTGCCCGCAAGTACTTGGCTGTGACACACCTAATTCTACATTTTCATTCCTCTCAGTGCAGGTTTCAGAGAGGACTGAAGGTATAGTGGGGTTGGAGATCCCAGCTGATGTGGAGCAAGGAGAGGTCCGCTTTGTTCTTTGGTGTGGGTCTTTAAGGTAGGCTTGCCAACGAGCTGCATGGCAGGTCAACATATGTCTGGTCAAGCATGTGGTGCCCAAGTGGCTGATGTTTTGGCCACGCAAGATACGCTTGAGACATATGTTGCAAACAGCAGCGGTGCGATCTGATGCACTCGACTCAAAAAAGGCCCACACCAAAGAACTTTTGGAATAATGGGCAGAGGCAGCGCCCTGCACAGGCGGAGCTCTGCGGTGTGATTCCGTCGGTGTGCTGCCCTTACGCTGGCCCCCGGAGGGCATCCTGCCTCGTTGGAGATGTGCCTCCTCCTCATCCTAGTCCTCCTCCTCCTCTCACCTATCAGGCACCCACGTGGAGTCAGTGACCTCATCATCCCCTCCCTCCTCATCACTGGAACCAATCTGGCAGTATGCTGCAGCTGCTGGAACATGACTACCAGATTGGTGTCCTTCTTGAGCATCCCCTCTCTCTGCTCTCATGCTACTGCCTTCCTCTAGCTGGGTATCATCTTCAGACCCTTCGAAATGCTGGGCATCCTCCTGGAGCATGTACCCAACACTGTGCTCAAACAGTTCGGGGGACTCCTCAGGAGGACACGGTGGGTCTAGGGAAGGAGTGACTGATGATGACATTGAGGACGCTTTGACAGCTGCTTTGCCAGTACCCTGAGCCTGGGTGAGAGAGGATGAGGAGGATGAGGAGGGCTTGGTCATCCACTCTACCAAGTCTTCGGCAAGATGCAGCTCAACACGTCCAGCTGCCGAAAAGAAGGACAAGCATGTCCCATGGCCACGTGCTGATGACGATGCACCGCGTCCACGACCAGCACTGTTGTCTCTAGACATAGAGCCTGCTTGCCCTCTTTTATTGGCTCCTGACTGTCTGCCTCTCCTTGTTTGCCTTCCAGACATTCTAAAGGCCTGCAGGGAGATGGGAAAACCAGCAATAAGGGGTAGCTTCAGGTGTATATTTTGCAAGAAGCACACTACGCCTGCTGTAAGTGCTGCAGATGCCTGCCTGTGTTACAAAACAGGAAAACACAGCAATAAGGGCTAGCTTCTGGTGTATATTTTGCAAGAAGCACACTACGCTCGCTGTAAGTGCTGCAGATGCCTGTTAGTGTAACACAAAAGAAAAAAACTACGAGCAATAAGGGGTAGCTTCAGGTGTATAATGTGCAGGAGGCACACTATGCCCGCTGTAAGTGCTGCAGATGCCTGCCTGTGTTACACAACAGGAAAACACAGCAATAAGGCCTAGCTTCAGGTTTATATTTTGCAGGAGGCACACTACGCCTGCTGTAAGTGCTGCAGATGCCTGCCTGTGTTACACAACAGGAAAACACAGCAATAAGGCCTAGCTTCAGGTGTATATTTTGCAGGAGGCACACTACGCCTGTTGTAAGTGCTGAAGATGCCTGGCTGTGTTACACAACAGGAAAACACAGCAATAAGGCCTAGCTTCAGGTGTATATTTTGCAGGAGGCACACTACGCCTGCTGTAAGTGCTGCAGATGCCTGCCTGTGTTACACAACAGGAAAAAACAGCAATAAGGGCTAGCTTCAGGTGTATATATTGCAGGAAGCACACTACGCCTGCTATAACTGCTGCAGATGCCTGCCTGTGTTACACAACAGGAAAACACAGCAATAAGGCCTAGCTTCAGGTGTATATTTTGCAGGAAGCACACTACGCCTGCTGTAAGTGCTGCAGATGCCTGCCTGTGTTACACAACAGGAAAACACAGCAATAAGGCCTAGCTTCAGGTGTATATTTTGCAGGAGGCACACTACGCCTGCTGTAAGTGCTGCAGATGCCTGTCTGTGTTACACAACAGGAAAAAACAGCAATAAGGGCTAGCTTCAGGTGTATATTTTGCAGGAGGCACACTACGCCTGCTATAACTGCTGCATATGCCTGCCTGTGTTACACAACAGGAAAAAACAGCAATAAGGGGTAGCTTCAGGTGTATATTTTGCAGGAAGCACACTACGCCTGCTGTAAGTGCTGCAGATGCCTGCCTGTGTTACACAACAGGAAAACACAGCAATAAGGCCTAGCTTCAGGTGTATATTTTGCAGGAGGCACACTACGCCTGCTGTAAGTGCTGCAGATGCCTGCCTGTGTTACACAACAGGAAAAAACAGCAATAAGGGCTAGCTTCAGGTGTATATTTTGCAGGAAGCACACTACGCCTGCTATAACTGCTGCAGATGCCTGCCTGTGTTACACAACAGGAAAACACAGCAATAAGGGCTAGCTTCAGGTGTATACTGTGCAGGAGGCTTAGCAAAAATATCACTGACACTGTCCCCTGCCTATCCTTCTCTCTCCCTGTACACAAGGTTTAGCAGAATATCACTGACACTGTCCCTGCCTATCCTTCTCTCTCCCTACACACAAGGTAAATGAACAAATATCACTAACACTGTCCCTGCCTATCCTTCTCTCTCCCTGAACCGGAACACACTACACAAGGCCGCCGCGCTGGCGGCCTTTTATAGTGTGGGGTGTGTACTAAATCTCCCTGAGCTATAATTGGCCACAGGCATCCTGCCTGTGGCCAATTATGGCTCTCCTCGCTGCCGGCGCTGTGATTGGCCAAGCATGCGGGGTCACAGTGCATGCTTGGCCAATCACAGCGCCGGGATTGCACTGCGATGGCGCAGTGTATTGTGGACCGTTCGCGTCACTCGAATTTGGCACGAACGGCCCAAAACGTTCGATCTTCGTCGAACGATCGAACAGCCGATGTTCGAGTCGAACGTATGTTCAACTCGAACACCGAGCTCATCCCTATTCTTGTGTTGTCAACTCCTTATATGGACATTTCCTGTGTGGTGGGGACATCCTGTGATGTCCCCTCCCATGGAGGAGGTGATTGGCTGCTGCAGCCATCACTTCTGGTTCGTGAGATCTTTTGTGATAATAAAAGAGCCTGTGAGGGCGTCAGCAGTCAGTGATGCTGGGATACCGAGATGATGAGAACATAGCAGTGTGGTGATGCTTCTTGTTTTGAATGAATGGGAATCAAATGGAAGGTGAGTGAATTTTAGCTTAAGATGCATTATTACATTAAGATGAAGTGTGTGCTACTTAGCACAAGGCAAAATGGCTGTGTGCTCTGCATACAACCTATTTTGCTATGTCACTGGATACGGGTTCATTCCTTAATTCACTCAGTCACTATGGTTAACAGTGGCAGCAGGTTCCTAATTTTTTGGGAGGGGGCAAAAAGCCACCAACCAATCCCCCCTTGCTCTTACATCTGCCCACCAGCCCTGCCCTTACCCCAGTGGTGTATTTAAGTTTTGTGCTGCCCTAGGCCTGACTAAACTCATGCACCCCCTAATTTAAATATGACACACCCTTTTCTGTCAACAGCCACACCCATTCCTATTTAATACCCGCCCTGTCATATGTAAACCACGCCCATTCCTCTTTAGGCTCCACCAATGCAGCGGCTGGTGTGATTGGACACTAAGCTCCTGTGTTGAGAGGCTTTTTCTTGCTTTAAGAAGGTTTTCCATACCTATGCAAATCTATTGAAATGCAAAATATGGATGAAGCACAGGTAAATGCAGGTCGGAAGAAGGTCAAGTGCACCTGTCAATGAATTCTAAATGATCGCTGAAACATCTCAAACTGATGTCAGAACGAATGCCAGAGCTAAGTGATAACAAAGGACTTCCAGTGGTGGAGGTGCTCATATTCACCTGCTAAAATACCCGTAAATGACAACACATTGGGCCAGCAGATAGGGTTGGGCTAAATCCAATATTTGTGGATTATTGGACATACAATGCTGATCTGATCACACAGGTATCACTCTTGGCTGTCGGTGCCAATTATCCCAGGAGGAACACCAGGGATGGGGACCTGCCCAACTAATGTTCCATTTGATGGTGCTCATGTGACATTCACAAACCAGTTTCATAGTCAAAGAATTAGGACTCAATCAAGCCAAAACTTACCCCGAAATATGTCAGTACACAGACTAAAAGATCTTTAACCTGTGTATGTTTAATCACTTCAATGCCGGGCACTTTCCTCCCTTCCTGCCAAGGACAATTTTCAGCTTTCAGCGCTGTCACACTTTGAATGACAATTGCGCGGTCATACAACCCTGTACCCAAACAAAATTCTTATAATTTTCTTCCCACAAATAGAGCTTTTATTTGATGGTATGTGATCACCTCTACGGTATTTGATCACCTCTACGTTTCTTTATTTTTTGCACTATAAACGAAGAAAGACAGACAATAAAAAAAAAAAAAATGAGGGGTACTAATAGGCAGCACTGATAGGCAGCACTGGCGGCACTGATGGCACTGATAGGTGGCACTGATGGCACTGATAGGTGGCACTGGATAGGCAGCACTGATGAGGAGCTACTGACAGGCATTACTGATGGGTCACTGATTGGCACTTTTTTGGGCACTGTTGTGGGCACTGATGGGTACTGGCATACATTTATTATATGGACAGGCTGGCAGGTGTTGGGCACTGATTGGCAGCTAATGGGCACATTTTGATGGGGCTCTGGTGATAATCAATGTGCTGATTATAAGCACAGACCCCCTCTCTGACAGGGAGAGCCGCCGATCGGCTCTCCCTGTCAGCGTGAACCGAGGAGAGCTGTTTACCGGCACTTCCTGGTTCATGCGATGATCAGCTGTGATTGGTCACAGCTAATCACATGGTAAGAAGCCTCTGTCAGAGGCTTCATACCGCGATTGGAGTTGCTGTGTCAGACTGACGCACAGCACCTCCGATCACCGCACTGCACGCCCCCGTGGTCGCACCCCGGCAATGTTATCCTGATCACGTCATATGACGTCAGATCAGGATAACTAAACCACTTTGCCGCCAATGGCCATCATTCTGCTATATGGCAGGTGGCAAGTGGTTAATTACAATACATTTTGCTAAATAAAAACAGGCTCACCTGACAAAGAAAAACGGCAAATCAGCCGGTTGCAAAAGCCATGAGCAAAAAAAAGTATACGTTCCAGTTTTAATCCTCATCCGAAAGACTACAAATAGTCCAGTATTTTCATTACACCAACACCTGAGCTCTCAAGATTTAACCCTATCAATTCCAGGAAGACCGGTAAGATTCATTAGCGCTCAAAGTATGACTCACAAGGAAATAATCATGTAATCACTTTATATATCTCTTCAAAGATATCAAGCAGGAAGGAAACTACCTAAACGCTCTCTTCAGAAATTTCAGTGAGAATGCAAAGAAAAAAAACCCCTCTGCTGTCATACCTGGGGGCTTCCCTCCTCTCTCCTCTGCACTATTGACACAGAGAGCACTGGGAGAAAGTTACATTTCATATCATAACTTCTTCCCAAGGATGCCATGGAGAAGGGTAGGCATTGCATTGGCCTGCTGCCAGACCTCCTGCCAGTGCCACACTTACTAGTATTGGCGGCCGACAGTTGTACGGCCGTCGGTCTATGTGAACGTCAGGCCAGTCGCTGGCCGCTATCATACCAGCATCAGCAGTGTGGCCGCTTTATGGGGGTGCCAGACCGATTTGCTTCCTGGACCCTGTCCCCAGCTCGGTCAGCCCCATAAGACTGTAGTGTAGCGCAAGCCGGCGGGGACTCTTTTCATGCTGGAGCCGGGAGGAGGCAGTTTTTTTGTCATGCAAGGGGTGGCTATTTTGCCGCCCCCCCTGCAAAGTGCCACCCTAGGCCTGGGCCTTGTTGGCCTAGGCCAGTGATGGCAAACCTTGGCACCCCAGATGTTTTGGAACTATATTTCCCATGATGCTCAGCTACACTGTGTAACTGAGCATCATGGGAAATGTAGTTCCAAAACATCTGGGGTGCCAAGGTTCGCCATCACTGGCCTAGGCCAAGATACAGCGCTGCCTTACCCCATCTAGGTCGCAGGCAGTTTCTGCGAGAGAAGCAGGAAGACAGAAGCAAATATTAATTTGCTATTGTCACACAACTGGGTGGGCTCAGGGCGCGGTCTTTTGTGCACCAAGCTCACCATTTTTTTAAGCCAAGTAGAACCTCAGGCTCTAATCATGTGCTTCAAGAAAAAAAAAAAAAAACATTAAAATCCATGCGTCTGGCATCCTGCATGTAGATTAGGGGCTGGGCGCATGGATTAGGGGGGCAACGCCCCTGCTCCCCAAATGGAGCAGCCGTCAATGATGGTTAATAGGGATGAGCTTCGAGTTTGAGTCGAATTGCGAACATTATGGGCCGTTCGCGCCAAATTCGAGTGGCGCGTCACGGCCCATAATTCACTGCGGCATCGCAGTGCATTGCTGGCTGATGATTGGCCAAACATGCACTATGACCCGCATGCTTGGCCAATCACAGCGCCGTCTGAGCGGAGAGCCGTAATTGGCCAAAGCCAGGGTGGCTTTGACCAATTATGGCTCAGGGGGTTTAGTACACGCCTCACACTATATCAGGCCGCCTCCGCGGCGGCCTTGTGTAGTGTGTTGCGGTGTTGGTTAAAATACAGACGGAGCAAGAGAGACAGTGTATTTTGATTTGAGTTAGATAGAGCAGGCAGGCGAGTCAATTATCTGCAGTTACAGTGTGTAGAGGATATATATGCATCCTAGGTGTTGTATATATATTTATACACTGTATTCAGTTTAGCTAGATCCGTTCCTGTTATTCTCTATACTGTGACAGGCAGGCAGGTGATTGTGCTAGCTGCAGTCAGTGTTTCACTTAGTAGAAAATAAAAGTGTAGCGCTACCTGGATAAACGGTGTATCATAATGAATAAATACACAATTATAATGAAATAAACACGTGAAAACACCCAAAATAACGTGCTAAGTGATACATGTGTAATAGTGACTAAACAATAATGGTAAAACCCATGATGGTAAACACAACATGAAATAAATTTTCTAATCACACAAAGTCCATGGAAAGAAAAAATATATCTAAAAAATAAGGTTCAATCCTGGAGAACGTGTTCGGTCAAAATGTGAACTTGCATTCCAAAAAGTTTTTTCTGTGTAGAAAAGATATGTGAAAACCGCCACCAAGGGTGAGTTGAAGGAGGCTTACCGGAAGTCTCGGACTTGGAGAGGCATACGCCACCCAAATCAGAGAAGGCTTTGAGGGTTGGTTAAACCCAATATGGAAGGTCTGGAAGTGAAGGGTATTCTGGAATCGAAGGAGTTTAGCCACTTTAATCACACGGGGTATCCAACATATAGGGGCTCGGTATCCAGAATGCATGCGTGTGAAAATATAAAAAAACTCACATAGCATGATACCGTTTGGAAAGGATTTAATAAAAAAGCGTAACAAAGTAACACTCACATTTAGGCTGGTTTTAAAAGCATGATATCAGGTACAAGAGCGATGTGTACGAACAGGTCCACCCGACTAGTTTCGATTAAATAATCATCATCTGACCCCCTAAACGGTATCATGCTATGTGAGTTTTTTTATATTTTCACACGCATGCAGTCTGGATACCGAGCCCCTATATATATTGGTGACTGGCGTGTTGGATACCCCGTGTGATTAAAGTGGCTAAACTCCTTCGATTCCAGAATACCCTTCACTTCCAGACCTTCCATATTGGGTTTAACCAACCCTCAAAGCCTTCTCTGATTTGGGTGGCGTATGCCTCTCCAAGTCCGAGACTTCCGGTAAGCCTCCTTCAACTCACCCTTGGTGGCGGTTTTCACATCTCTTTTCTACACAGAAAAAACTTTTTGGAATGCAAGTTCACATTTTGACCGAACACGTTCTCCAGGATTGAACCTTATTTTTTAGATATATTTTTTCTTTCCATGGACTTTGTGTGATTAGAAAATGTATTTCATGTTGTGTTTACCATCATGGGTTTTACCATTATTGTTTAGTCACTATTACTCATGTATCACTTAGCACGTTATTTTGGGTGTTTTCACGTGTTTATTTCATTATAATTGTGTATTTATTCATTATGATACACCGTTTATCCAGGTAGCGCTACACTTTTATTTTCTATCATTTTTACCTTTTTCTATTGGTAGTGTTGGCGGCTCCCTTGGTGCACATATATATATATATTTGTCCAGCGCAGTATTACCCCCCTTTTTTTACACCAGTGTTTCACTTAGTGTACTGTGTGCTTTGCATAGCGTTCACCTAAAGCTCACCTGAATACAGTTAGTGACTAATAGTGGTGTTCTCATAATAAAACCACAGGCAGAGAGCTGCAAGTATTTTCAGTTAGTGTACTGTGGCCTCTGCACAGTTTTCACCTAAAACGAACTGAAGACAATTTCTGCTTTTCCCATACTAATACCACAGCATGCAGTTGATTCTGATAGCTGCATTATCAGTACATACATATATATATATATATATATATATATATATATATATATATACATACACATCCCACCTTTGTGCAGCTACATCTCACTGCAGGCCATTAGTATGTCTGGAAGGCAAACAAGGAGAGGCAGACAGTCACGAGGCAATAAAAGAGAGCAAGCAGGCTCTGTGTCTAGAGGCAACAGTGCTGGTCGTGGACACAGTGCATCCTCATCAGCACGTGGCCGTGGGACACGCTTGTCCTTCTTTTCAGCAGCTGGCCATGTTGAGCCGCAACATGCCCAAGACTTGGTAGAGTGGATGACCAAGCCGTCCTCCTCCTCCTCATCCTCTCTCACCCAGGCTCAGGGTGCTTTGTTTGGCAAAGCAGCTGCCAAAGTGGCCTCTTCCCTCGGCTCAATGGCATCAGTCACTGCTTCCCTAGCCCCACCATGTCCTCCTGAGGAGTCCCCCGAACTGTTTGATCACAGTGTTGGGTACATGCTCCAGGAGGATGCCCAGCGTTTTGAAGACTCCGATGATGGAACCCAGCTAGAGGAAGGCAGTAACGTGAGCCCAGAGAGAGGGGGTAGTAACGTGAGCCCAGAGAGAGGGGGTGCCCAACAAGGACAGCTATCTGGCAGTCATGTTCCCCCAGCTGCAGCATACTGCCAGATTTGCTCCAGTAATGAGGAGGGAGGAGATGATGAGGTCACTGACTCCACGTGGGTGCCTGATAGGAGAGAGGAAGAGGAGAAGGAGGAGGAGGCACATCTCCAACGAGGCAGGATGCCCTCCAGGGGCCAGCTTAAGGGCAGCACACCGACTGCATCACACCGGAGAGCTCCGCATGTGCAGGGCGCTGCTGTCTCTGCGCGTTATTCCAAAAGTTCTTTGGTGTGGGCCTTTTTTCAGATGTGTGCAGCAGATCGCACCATTGCCATTTGCAACATATGTCTCAGCCGTATCTCGCGTGGCCAAAACATCACCCGCTTGGGCACCACGTGCTTGACCAGACATATGTCGACCTGCCATGCAATTTGTTGGCAAGCCTACCTAAAAGACCCACACCAAAGAACAATGCGGACCTTCTCCTTGCTCCTCATCAGCTGGGATTTCCAACCCCACTATATCATTAGTCCTCTCTGAAACCTGCACGGAGATTAATGAAGGTGTAGAATTAGGTATGTCACAGCCAAGTACTTGCGGGCAATCTGCTATTGGTACACCGACGTCAGATTGTACCAGGCAAATTTCCCTGCCCCAGCTGCTGCACCGCCAAAATAAGTTTGCTCCCAGCCATCCACATGCCCAGCGGTTGAATGCTAGCTTGGCTAAATTGCTAGCACTTCAACAGCTGCCTTTTCAGTTGGTAGATTCTGCCCCCTTCCGTGAGTTTGTGGAATGTGCAGTTCCTCAGTGGCAGGTTCCCAAACGCCACTTTTTCTCACGCAAGGCGATTCCGGCTCTCTACCGGCATGTGGAAGGCAATGTCTTGGCCTCGCTGGACAGGGCGGTCAGCGGTAAGGTGCATATTACCGCTGACCCATGGTCCAGAAGCCATGGACAGGGACGTTACCCATCTTTCATGGCGCATTAGGTGACTCTACTGGCAGCTGGGAAGGATGCAGGACAAGGTACAGTAGTGTTAGAGGTTGTTCCGCCACCACTCCCCAAAAATGTTACTACTGGTGATTCTGACACACCTCTGTCCTCCACCTCCTCCTCTTCTTCTTCCTCCATGGCCTCTACCTGGGCTTTGTCCTTGGAACCAGCAGTGCTCCGTAGGCGTTCAATGGGCTATGCAAGTACGCAGGCAAAAAGATGCCATGCGGTGCTTGAGCTGGTGTGCTTGGGGGACAGGAGCCACACTGGGGCAGAGATTCTGTCAGCTCTGCAGGGGCAGGCTCAGAGGTGGTTGACGCCACGCCAGCTTAAGCCAGGAAAGGTGGTTTGCGACAATGGCACCAACCTCCTCTCCGCCCTCCGACAGGGACAACTGACCCATGTGCCCTGTTTGGCTCACGTCCTTAACTTGGTGGTGCAGCGGTTCTTGGGCAGGTACCCGGGCTTACAGGAGGTCCTGAAGCAGGCCAGGAAACTCTGTGGGCATTTCCGCCGGTCATATAATGCCAGTGCTCGGCTGGCTGACCTGCAAAAGGAATCCAACCTGCCCAAAACCCGCCTAATCTGTGACATGTCCACCAGGTGGAACTCTACGTTGGCCATGCTGCAGCGGCTGCACACGCAGCAGAGGGTCATCAATGAGTATCTGTTGAAATATGGCACCAGGACAGGGTCAGGGGAGCTTTATTTTTTTCCCCATGCCAGTGGGTCATGATCAGGGATGCATGCACTGTCCTGGAACCATTTGAGGAGGCCACGAGGATGGTGAGCAGTGACAGTGCATGCATCAGTGACACTGTCCCTCTTGTCCACTCGTTGGAGCACACGCTGCGTGGAATAATGGACAGGGCACTTGAGGCAGAACAGAGGCAGGAAGAGGAGGACTTCCTTACCTCTCAAGGCCCCCTTTATCCAGACAGTGTTCCTGCTGGCCCGGCTATTACACAGGAAGAGGAGGAGGAGGAGGAGGATTGTGTCAGCATGGAGGTGGAGCCTAGCACTCAGCATCAGCAGCAGACTTCAAGGGATCAATTACAGTCCCAAGACACCCATGGACTTGTACGTGGCTGGGAGGAGGTGGCAGCGGATCATGTCATCCTCAGTGACCCAGAGGACTCCGCACCGAATGCCTCAGCAAACCTACGCTGCATGGCCTCCCTGATCCTGCAAAGCCTGCGGAAGGATCCTTGTATTCGTGCGATCAAGGAGAGGGATCATTACTGGCTGGCAACCCTCCTTGATCCACGTTACAAGGGTAAGGTTGCGGACCTTATCTTGCCGTCGCAGAGGGAGCAGAGGATGAGACATCTCCAAGGAGGCCTTGCAGAAAGGTCTGTGCAACGTGTTCCCAGAGACTGGGAGGTTACAAATTCCTGGTCCTGGACAACGTGTTGCTGAGGCTTCGGTCAGTCAAATAAGGAGCGGTGGAGAAGGTGGCCGTCTAACTGATGCGTTCAGACAATTTTTTAGTACGCAGCCCCAAGGTATGATTGGATCCAGCAACCATCGCCAGCGTCTGATATACATGGTCCAGGAATACCTAGGGGCAAGATCAGACTTGGACGCCTTTCCCAACGAAAATCTTCTGGGTTACTGGGTCTTGAGGATAGATCACTGGCCAGAGCTTGCACAGTATGCAATTGAGCTACTAGCCTGTCCTGCATCCAGCGTTCTTTCGGAACGCACATTCAGTGCTGCTGGAGGCTTTGTAACCAATCACAGGGTACGCCTGTCCACCGACTCGGTCGATCGACTGACCTTCATAAAAATGAATCAGTCTTGGATCACCACCAGCTACCAAACACCTGATGCTGATGTAACCGAATATTTTTTTTGAAATGTCAGATCCCTTCATGACTACCTATGCTGATGCTGAGTGACTATCCTATTATGCTGAGTGACTATCCTCTTCCTCCTCAATGATCATGTTGATAGCTTGTAAGAACATTTTTGGTTTTGGGCACCGCCACCAGTGGCTAAGGCCCAATTTTTCAGCCCCTGTTTAACAGGGGCGTGTAATTACAATTTTTGATGCAAATTTTTTTGGGTCTAACTCTGCTTTAACTCATTAATAACTGATTATTTATGGTTTATGATGACTGAACCATATTGCACTTTTTCTTGTATTAAACTGTGAGGTTTATACTGTTTTTTTTAGAAAACTGAATAAAAAGATTGACACAGAAATGGATCATCATCCTAAACATTTACAGACTTTACAAAAGTTACAAAAGACTTTACAAAGTTTCTGTTAAAATAATCCTACTTTATATTATAAACCAAGAGTTAGCTTTAAAGCCAATCTATAGGCATATATAATCTCCACACCCATTTCTCCATTTAAAGTGGAGTTCCACCCTGTAGCAAAATACTGAAACTGAGAAATGGTTTGGATCACTTCAGAGGTGACAGAAAAGATTAATTCCAGGAAATATAGAGACAGAATGTCTACTGATGTCTGAATAAGTAAATTGGGTTAATTGGGGGTCTGAGGTAGCGTTCCATTCATCTATTGTTCAGTGTGTTAATGAAGTCACGTATTATCTGCTACGGGAGGTAATTGCACTCCTAGTAATGTGTCAGGCACGGTTCCATTGTTATGAGTAAATATGTGGAGCTCTGTTCATGGGGAGACAAACGTCTCACGCATACCAAATGTGTTAGAAGTAGTCCCAGGTAATTAAATCACTGTCATCTGTTAATTGTTGAAGGGAATGCCCCTGTAAAATGAGTTAAGAAAACCCTTGCATGGGAAATGATATAAAAAGCCAGCCTGGGCAAAATAAAGCGTTGATTTACTCCCAGAACTGTGTGTCGTCCAGTTACTGGGGGGGTAACAGGTTGCCTTGGATAAGTCAGTACTTCCTCAGCTTCAAGGATTTCCCAGCGGACGTTGGAGCTCCGCAACACTGGTTGGCAGCGGTGGGATTAAAGCCCTGCAGCAAGAGGAAGCAGCGTTCATGCAAATTCGGCTACACGAATGGAAGTGTGAATGGAGACAAACTATGCTGGATTAAAACGAGCGACGTTAAAGGATTTGCTGGAAGCAAGAGGGAAGAGCGCCAGCACTAAAACCAAAGCAGAGCTGATTGCAGAACTGACCGAGGGAGATCGGGCACACAGTATGGCTACAGAAGCCATGGAGACCGAGTTTAACCAAGAAGTGAAACGCAGGCTAGCGTTTTATGGAGAAAACCCCTCCACCGAGCTGGTACAGGCAACGTTAGCCCAAGTGGATGCCTTTATCACGGCGAGAGAAGAAAGAGGAGGAAATCGCAAGCTATAGCCGGGTAAAGGAAGTTATTTTGGCAAGGTATGCCATCACCCCAGAAGCATACAGGAGACGCTTCCGGGACACAAAGAAACAGGAGAAGGACTCCCACACCGAATGGGCTTGCCGAATGCGGAGGGCAGCCCTAGCTTGGCTGCAAGCCAGTCAGGCAACCACAGCAGACGCGATCACCCAGCTGATTTTACTGGAGCAATTCTTTAATGGACTAAACCCAGAGGTACAGGAGTGGGTAAGGGATCGCAAACCTACCACTCTCTCGGAAGCGGCCAGGCAAGCTGATGAATATCAAGATGCCCGCCGGCCATCACAGACTAGCTTCCGACCAAGCACTAGACCACTGAACCATAACCCAGGGCCCCCAGCTACACAACGACCCGGGCTAATCCCTAACTCCCCTGCAAATCGATACCTCGGGCGCAAGGGAGTGCAGTGCTATTCATGCAAGCAATTTGGGCACTATCAGAGAGACTGCACTCAGAACCAGGACCAAGCTGCATGGATTCGGCCAGGGCCATCCCCTCCAGCACGGGCTGCTGCTCATTGCTATCACACGGAAGCGGCCCCGGTCAACCGAGGAGCAGGAGAATTGGAGGAACACTGGAGTATCCTACACGAGGCTGACCCAGTACAGGCGGCTACCGACAACAGGCAACACCATCGCCAGTCAGTACAGCTGAACGGGAAGACTGCTCAAGGTCTACGAGATTCCGGTGCCACCCTCACACTGGTCAAACGTCACCTGGTTCCAGAGGCCGACCACACCGGGAGTTCCGTAGTTGTGCGGGTTGCAGGGGGAGCAGTACACAGGCTACCCACGGCAAGAGTACACCTGAACTGGGGTGCCGGCTCCGGATTAATTAAGGTGGGGTTGATCCAGGAACTTCCCGCTGATGTCCTGCTGGGGAACGATCTTGGCCAGTTGACTTCTGCTTTTGCATCAGCCCCGGTTACCAACGAGATCTACCCCGTTACCACCCGGTCCCAGGCCCCCACCACGGAAAACAGAGCATCCTCTGAGGCTCGGATGCTTCAATGTTTGGATTGTGCACGGTATTGAGCCAGGTTGGAGCAGATGGCGGAGAACACCCCGTAGTTTACTTGAGCAGGAAGCTTCTCCCCAGGGAAGTGAGCTACGCCGCCATAGAAAAAGAATGCCTGGCTGTGGTGTGGGCCCTAAAGAAGCTTCAGCCCTACTTGTACGGACAACAGTTCACCCTACTCACAGACCACAACCCGTTGGTATGGCTAAATCGAGTGGCAGGGGACAATGCCCGGTTGTTGCGCTGGAGTCTGGCGTTACAACCGTATGACTTTACTATCCACTACTGACCCGGGAAACAGAACGGCAATGCTGACGGATTATCGCGGCAACTGAACTGGAAAAGTGATCCGTGAGTACTCTCCGGACATCCCCAAGCCGATCCGTTAAGGATCAGACTGTGTATGCCGGCTTGTGGGTAAGGGGGAGCAGTGTAGCAAAATACTGAAACTGAGAAATGGTTTGGATCACTTCAGAGGTGACAGCAAAGATTAATTCCAGGAAATATAGAGACAGAATGTCTACTGATGTCTGAATAAGTAAATTGGGTTAATTGGGGGTCTGAGGTAGCGTTCCATTCATCTATTGTTCAGTGTGTTAATGAAGTCACGTATTATCTGCTACGGGAGGTAATTGCACTCCTAGTAATGTGTCAGGCACGGTTCCATTGTTATGAGTAAATATGTGGAGCTCTGTTCATGGGGAGACAAACGTCTCACGCATACCAAATGTGTTAGAAGTAGTCCCAGGTAATTAAATCACTGTCATCTGTTAATTGTTGAAGGGAATGCCCCTGTAAAATGAGTTAAGAAAACCCTTGCATGGGAAATGATATAAAAAGCCAGCCTGGGCAAAATAAAGCGTTGATTTACTCCCAGAACTGTGTGTCGTCCAGTTACTGGGGGGGTAACAGGTTGCCTTGGATAAGTCAGTACTTCCTCAGCTTCAAGGATTTCCCAGCGGACGTTGGAGCTCCGCAACACACCCAAAAGTGGAACTTCCGCTCATTGAACTCTTTCCCCCCCTCCGGTGCCACATTTGGCACCTTTCAGGGGGGGGGAGGAGGAAGGAAACCTGTCTTTAACAGGTATGCTGTCCCTACTTCCGGGAGTACTGACATCACCGCTTGGGCTCCCTCCTCCTTCCCCGGCCGCTGGGCCAGTAGGAGAGAGGAGCAGAGCCTTGCGCATGCACAGTAGGGTTACCGGCGTGAAGCAGTAAGGCTACACTTCCGGATTCCCTTACTCGCAATGGAGGCGGCATGCACCCGACAGCTGATGGAAACATCGCTGGACTCCAGGACAGGTAATTGTCCGATTATTAAAAGTCAGCAGCTGCAGTATGTGCAGCTGTTGGCTTTTAATTTTTGCAGCAGTGGGCGGACCTCCCCTTTAAATAACATTTTTAAAAAAAAAAGGTTTTTCATCTACCTGAATCCACAATCTGTGTCAGGATCTAGGTTTTAACCTGGGACCTCTGCAGTGTATTTTATTCTGGCCTTGCTGGAACACCTGCTCACAAGGAACGTCTTCACCTATGATGGCTTCCACTACCTCCAGGTGCAGGGGGATGCGATGGGGACATGCTGTGCCCCATTGTATGCCAACCTGTACCTGGGGGAGGGTGGGAGCGTATAGTGTTCTCTGAAGACAAGGTCTCAAAATTTTGGCATCATATTTTATTATGGTACAGTTTTATAGATGATGTCATCGTGTTCTGGACAGGCACAGTCCAGGAATAGGAATTCATGCCAATTTTGAGTTACAATGAGTTAACCTCAAGTTTACGATGAATCACAATGAGTCCATCCCATTCTTGGACATTCACATTTTTAACCACTTGCCTCCCAAGCCAATACTGACACTTCTCTCCTGCATGTAAAAATCATTATTTTTTTACTAGAAGATTACTCAGGACTCCCAAACATTATATATATATATATATATATATATATATATATATATATATATATATATATATATATATATATTTAGCAGAGACCCTAGGGAATAAAATGGCCGTCATTGAAAGTTTTTATGTCACACGGTATTTGCGCAGCATGTGGTATCGCCATACTCAGGAGTAGCAGAATGTTTTTTGGGGGGTACATGCTGTGTGTTAGAAAATTCTTATAAATTGACAACTTTGTATAAAAAAAAAATATATATACGTTTTAATTTTCTTTCCAAAAACCTTTGGAAAAAAATTACATGTTCAAAAGACACATTATGCCTCAAAGAACAGTGGCGGTTGGTGCTCAACATTTTTGGGGGGGCGCAAACAAACTGAAAACAAAACATCAATTGCAGCTACTGTGCCCATAAAACGCAGCTACTGTGCCATCAAACGCAGCCACTGTGCCCATCAATTGCCACCACTGTGCCCATCAATTGCCACCACTGTGCCCTCAAACACAGCCACTGTACCATCAAACGCAGCTACTGTGCCCATCAATTGTCACCACTGTGCCCATCAATTGTCACCACTGTGCCATCAAACGCAGCCACTGTGCCCATCAATTGCCGCCACTGTGCCCATCAATTGCCACCACCGTGCCATCAAACACAGCCACTGTACCCATCAAACGCAGCTACAGTGCCCATCAATTGCCGCCACTGTGCCCATCAATTGTCACCACTGTGCCATCAAACGCAGCCACTGTGCCATCAAGCGCAGCCACTGTACCCATCAAACGCAGCTACTGTGCCTATCAATTGCCGCCACTGTGCCATCAAACGCAGCCTCTGTACCCATAAAACCCAGCCACTGTGTCCCTCAAACCCAGCCACTGTGCCCATCAAACGCAGCCACTGTGCCATCAATTCCGCCACTGTGCCATCAAACGCAGCCACTGTGCCCATCAAACGCAGCCACTGTGCCCATCAAACGCTGCCACTGTGCCCATCAATTGCTGCGTCTGTGCCCATCAATTGCTGCGTCTGTGCCCATCAATTGCCACCAGTGTGCCCATCAATTGACACCAGTGTGCCCATCAATTGCCGCTACTGTGCCCTTCAATTTCCGCCACTATGCCCATCAATTGCCTCCACTGTGCCCATCAAATGCTGCCAGTGTGCATCCCCCGCCCGGCACTTACCCTGTCTCGTGGGGCAGCGGGAGACGGCGGCGGTGTCCTCCACACTCTTCAATGTCTTCTCCCGTCCTCTGGTATGATTGGACACCTGATAGGCGTCCAATCACAGCGCCTGTCGTTTCAGCCAATCAGGTTACAGGTAACAAACCCGAGCACCTGATTGGCAGAGAGACGGTTCAGTGTTAGGAAAGCGAATATTCATTCACTTTCCTAACACACAGCTGAGTGAACTGCGAGCGCCTAGCTGTACTTTAAAGAATGTAGTAACTGCGTCACACTTCTCAAAAAGGACAAGATGGCTGACCCTACACTTGACTAGGGATGGGCTATCTGTTCGAGTCGAACATTGCCTGTTCGCCCGTTCGCCGAACAGCGAACAATTTGGGGTGTTTGCGGCAAATTCGAAAAGCCGCGGAACACCCTTTAAAAGTCTATGGGAGAAATAAAAAGTGCTAATTTTAAAGGTTAATATGCAAGTTATTGACATAAAAAGTGTTTGGGGACCCGGGTCCTTCCCCAGGGGACATGTATCAATGCAAAAAAAAGATTTTAAAACGCCATTTTTTTCGGGAGCAGTGATTTTAATAATGCTTAAAGTGAAACAATAAAAGTGAAATATTCCTTTAAATTTCAAACCTGGGGGGTGTCTATAGTATGCCTGTAAAGTGGAGCATGTTTCCCGTGCTTAGAACTGTCCCTGTACAAAATGATATTTCTAAAGGGAAAAAAAGTAATTTAAAACTGATCGCGGCTATAATGAATTGTCGGGTCCCGGCAATACAGAAAAAAGTAATTGAACAAACCGGCATGGGTTCCCCCCTTGGTCCATTACCAGGCCCTTTGGGTCTGGTATGAATATTAAGGGGAACCCTGAACCAAAATAAAAAAAAAGTGTGCACCCCCCCAAATTCCATTACCAGGCCCTTCAGGTCTGGTATGGATATTAAGGGGAACCCTGCGCCATTTTTTTTTTAAATGGCGTGGGGTTCCCCTCAAAAATCCATACCAGACCCTTCAGGTCTGGTATGGATTTTAAGGGGAACCCTGCACCAAAATAAAAAAAATGGCGTGGGGTTCCCCCCAAAAATCCATACCAGACCCTTATCCGAGCACGCAACCTGGTAGGCCGCAGGAAAAGAGGGGGGGACGAGAGTGCGCTCCCTCCCTCCTGAACCGTAACAGGCCACATGCCCTCAACATGGGGAGGATGTCCCCATGTTGATGGGGACAAGGGGCTCATCCCCACAACCCTTGCCCGGTGGTTGTGGGGGTCTGTGGGTGGGGGGCTTATCGGAATATGGAAGCCCCCTTTAACAAAGGGGACCCCCAGATGCCGGCCCCCCTATGTGAATTGATAATGGGGTACATTGCACCCCTACCATTTCACCCAAAAAAGTGACAAAAAAGGTAAAAAAAACACACACACAGCTTGGGACAAGTCCTTTAATGGAAAAAAAATTCCAGCGCTGTAAATCCTTCTACGACAAGGACCCGCCGCTACGAACAATACAGCCTCCTCCGAGACTCCCGACCAAATAACGCGCTACCCGTCTGACATTTCTTATATAACCGAGAGCGGGGCCACCCATGACGTAGATGGGTGACCCCGCCCCCGTGACACACCAGGGATTCCCGTGATGCGTCAAATGGGGGCGGGGTCATCCGTGACACCACGGGAAACCGCCGGAAACCTCAGTTGCGTCACAGGGGGGGCGGGGTCACCCGTCCACATCACGGGTGGCCCCGCCCTCGTTATATAAGAAATGTCAGATGGGTAGCGCGTCATTCGGCCGGGAGTCTCGGAGGAGGCTGTATTGTTCGTAGCCGCGGGTCTGGGTCGTAGAAGGATTTACAGTGCTGGAATTTTTTTTATTTTTTATTAAAGGACTTGTCCCAAGCGTGTGTTTTTTTTACCCTTTTTGTCATTTTTTGGGTGAAATGGTAGAGGTACAATGTACCCCGTTACCAATTCACATAGGAGGGGGCGGCATCTGGGGGTCCCCTTTGTTAAAGGGGGCTTCCAGATTCCGACAAGCCCCCCGCCCACAGACCCCCACAACCACCGGGCAAGGGTTGTGGGGATGTGGCCCTTGTCCCCATCAACATGGGGACATACTCCCCATGTTGAGGGCATGTGGCATGGTACGGTTCAGGAGGGGGGGCGCTCTCTCGCCCCCCCTCTTTTTCTGCAGCCTGCCAGGTTGCGTGCTCAGATAAAGGGTCTGGTATGGATATTTGGGGGGGAACCTCATGCCATTTTTTTTTTAAATGGCACAGGGTTCCTCTTAATATCCATACCAGACCTGAAGGGCCTGATATGGAATTTGGGGGGATCCCCACGTTTTTTTTTTTTTTTTGGTTTGGGGTTCCCCTTAATATTAATACCAGACCAAAAGGGCCTGGTAATGGACTGGGGGGGGGGGGAACCCATGCTGTTTTTTTTTCAATGACTTTTATCTGTATTGCCGGGACCCGGCAATTCATTAATAGCCGCGAGTAGTTTTAAATGACTTTTTTTCCTTCAGAAATGTCATTTTGTGCAGGGACAGTTCTAAGCACGGGAAACATGCGCCACTTTACAGGCATACTATAGACACCACCCCCCAGGTACGAAATTTAAAGGAATATTTCACTTTTATTGTTTCACTTTAAGCATTATTAAAATCGCTGCTCCCGAAAAAACGGCTGTTTTTAAAACTTTTTTTTGCATTGTTACATGTCCCCTGGGGCAGGACCCGGGTCCCCAAACACTTTTTATGACAATAACTTGCATATTAACCTTTAAAATTAGCACTTTTGATTTTTCATGTTCGTGTCCCATAGACTTTAACGGGGTTCGCGTGTTCGAACAAATTTTTTGCCTGTTCGCATGTTCTGCTGCAAACCGAACCGGGGGGGGGGGGGGGGGTGTTCGGCTCATCCCTACACTTGACAGTCTTTTACCTCAGAACACTTCTTCCTCCAGCACATTCCTTGTCAGACTTTTACCTGAGAACACTTCCTCCTCCAGCACACTACTTTCTGTCACAGTCTTAGTAATCCTGTCTTGCCATCAGAACATGACTAGACCTCACTCTGAATAAGTCCCAGTTAATTTACTTTATGACCTTTTGTAGGCCAGGGCCTGCAGTACCCCTTTGTGGCAGCAACCAATTTACTTGAGAAGAATAAATGATGATGGACTACTGAACCCAGCAAATCTGACTTGCAAATCCTGCCCGCCCTCGTGGCTGCATCGATTTGACACTAACTCCTCAGTGTCTCCCTCTGGCTCTGCATCCAGATCCCCTGGAATGAATCTTTCAGATCTCTCCACTGTGCTTTCCACTCACCGACATCTGCCCTGGATCTTTCCTGAAGGACTTACTCCGTACGTGTGGACCAACTGTCTCCTCCTGCTCCTGTTCCAGGACACCTCTCCATGACCTTGTAAGGAGAGGCTCCCTCCCAGCTCCCGAGCTCCTCCGTCTGAGGTACACCCCCCCCAGATGGAGGTTTCCTTAGGCATGGCAGTCTAGCACTCCATCCTTCAGTTCACCCAGCCGACAACTCCTTCCCCAGCAGGCTGACCATGGGTAAATGTAGGAGGCCTGCCCCCTGCCAATCCTAGTTGGGGATGGGTCAAAGCTCCTCACATGTACCCCATGTCACTCCAGCTGTCTGCCCTGCCCCTTTTCCAGAACATTCTCCCTGGAAACCCTAAGTACATGTCACTGCTACACCAAACCACTCCCTGCCCCCAGATCAAAACAAACAGGCCTAGCTCGCAGCATAGGCCTGCCTAAATTTACCTGCACTGGCAGCTTACACCAAAAACCTTACACTTAGCACCTACCTAAGGTAGAGGGTGCTACACAAGGATATAAAAAGTTGAAAGATTATTTTTGTAATGGATCTAGGTGATGTTTCATACCGGCTATAACAAATAATGTCCTCCAGAAAAAAACATCAGTTTGTGACAATTGTGTTAAAGTTAAACAGTGACCGCTCGGGGCTAAGTCCTGTCTGGGTGAGGCCTATTTACTGTAAGTCACCTGAACTCTACCGTCTAGATTCTTCTCAAAAGCCACGTATATAGCATTCCATCTGGAATGATGAGTATATATGTAGCTGAGTGATCGGTAATTGTACACACAGCCTCCACCTCTGCCCAACTCTCTTTCCTAAAGGTGGTAAAACTCAACTGATAACTAATTTGTTGGACATCGAGTTGTTGGAAGCCTCTTGCAGACCCGGAACATTTGCACACCATATTTGTCGGTGAGTAAAAAACTTTGATTTCTAAGTCATTTACAACTAATAGTAGACAATCAGAATACAATTATCATTTTCTAAACCTGGCCATACACCTTACATTCTGATTGTACAATCTCCTTACATGGAGGGAATATCATGAGAGAATGATGGAGGCTGCCATTGGTTGCTCTTTATTTTGGGATTGCTGGTTGGCCGGTTATCATGATCATTCTTTGGTTTCATTGCTCTCGGAGTCTTTGCCTTTGTAACATGTTTATTTGCAATATAAGGACTTATTTAACTATCCAATCAATGTGTTTTGTGACAGTAGGAGCTGCTGTCACGGTAAAATGTCCAGACTTTGCTGATTACCAGCAGGGTGTGTGCTCAGGTGAGCACAGCCCTTATAATGAATGTATGGGAAGACCTCATGGCTCCCAGTTGGAGACGCTCCACACCAAGAGACAGGAGGTCTTCAGGAGTCAGAGAGACTGTAGGAGACAGCCAAGAAGTTGGTGACTGCAAGAGGCAGCCAGAAAGTTGGTGACTGCAAGAGGCAGAGCTGTGGACGCTAAAGGGAAGCCGTCTACTTTGAGAAGTCTGGTGGTCTGGCTGACCAGGATAAAGTGCAGTAGTACTGCTACAGAGAGCCAGGTGGGCTAGCATTTTCTGTTCTGTGTATTTATTGGAGAAGAACCCCTGCGTGGGAAACCTTTTTTGGACTTTTATTTTGCCTTTTTTAATAAAAATGGGCTACCATGCCCTTAAATATAGTTCCTGACTGGCTTGAATCGCTGAAAAAACGCATCTACCACTTGAGCTAAACAACCCCCATCTTACAGTTTCTAATTGGCAATTGTTGTAAGATCGAATGAACATTGAACAGTCGACGTGTGTGTGGTGAGCTTTAGGTTTACTAAAACCTTGTAGTAACTACCTAAATGTGCATTTGATTTGCATTCAGTCAGGCAAAACCTTCTACTTCATATCTATAGGAGAATGTACAATCAGCTTTTAGTGTGTATGGTCAGCTCAACAATTCTGGAAATTTTATTCTCAGATATTAAGTCTGGTATGTTGCATAGTCAATAAAAATAATAGATATTGTAACGTAAATAGATGTTTTTTTTTGTTTTGTATTTATTTTGTTTTATTTTGGGTTTTACTGTATCGCTTGTGTAGCGGGTGGCTATATTTAAGGGAGACATCTGAGTGGTAACTAGGCTCAGATGCAATAATTGTTAGGTTTCATGGGCCAATTTATGCCAGTGGAGGATGTCATTGGTGTCCAGTTCCCTGCGGCCTATAGGTGGCGATGTCGCCATGGGCCGGGGTTGAACCACCATTGGAGGGCTGTGCCTTTTGTGTCCTCTCGCGGCAGTAGTGTGCCTGCTGGGAGAGGGTATAAAAGGGGCAGACGTCTTCCGCTCGGGGTCCAAATCCAGGCACCTTCGGCCATGGGGGTAAGTGATGGGGGTCTCCGGGTGCCCTGGGCCCGGAGACGGAGCTGCTGTTCCATCCCAGACACCTTCGGTCTGGGGTGAGGTACTTTAAAAGAGACCTGGGGCCCAGTACCTTCGACTGGGTCCCGCAAGGGATCGAGGGCTCCGAGGGTGCCCCCTGGAGTGGGTGCCAGAATCTAAGACAAGGAGGCCAGGGAGGTTACCCTTCCCGAAGACCCAGTACAGCATCGCTGGTGATGGTGGGGCCTCTGGTAACTCTCCGGATGGATGTCCTTTCCCTGACAGGGGTCATTACTCTTAGAAGGAAGTCCACGTTCTCATGGTCTGTGGCAGAGACCCAACAACCGGGTCTGTGGCAGAGGCCCTATTCATCTGGTCTGTGGCAGGGACCCCCTCATGGTCGGTGGCAGCGACCGTGTGCCAAGCCTGTTCGTGCTATTCAGAACAGGAGGAAATCCAAATTCAAGTTTGTGCCTGGACCTCCTCCCTCCTTATCTGACCTGCGTCTTGTCCCAACCCGTCTGCTCTCAAAGAGACTATTTATTGTGCTACAGAGAATAAATATGTGTTGGACCTTTCAGTTGGTGTGGACAGTTCCTTACTGGGGAGAAATAAGGACTTGTCTCTGACTACTGCAGAGACGAGGTCAGCGCTGGAGGTTTTACACACTGGCTGCAGGCAGGCCCGAGAAACTAACACCGCTCAACCTTCCCATCCAGGAGGGTACGGGCTTGTGGTGCGATGTGCCTCATTCTTTCCTGCGGAGGAGCCAAGAAGAAGAACAGCAGGTAAAGTCTGGGGTTGGTGCGCTACACTTTACAGGTTGGATTGTTATTGTTTATTTGTAGTTGTAAATAAATATATATAACCTTACGGACTAAGACGTCATTAAAGTTTGTGTGTGTGTAAAGGCAGGGGTCCCAATACTTTTGGTAGTATAGTGTGTGTGTGTGTGTATATATATATACCGTATATACTCGAGTATAAACCGACCCGAATATAAGCCAAGGCACCTAATTTTACCACAAAAACTGGGAAAACGTATTGACTCAAGTATAAGCCTTGGGTGTCCATCTGCATGCCTCACTTTGCCTCACTGTGTCCACGTGCATGCCTCACTGTGCCCATGCCTCACTGTGCCCATGCCTCACTGTGCCCATGCCTAGACTGACGTTTAACATTGGAGTGCTCCCCGGCCGTAGGTCTCTCAGACAACAAACTTTGGATACTTGTAGAGGAGAAATGGAGCTACATGTGTGCCAAGTTTCGAGTCCAGGGGACATACGACCGGCTGGTACCAGGTCCTCAAAATCACTGTAGAAATTAAAGTTTAACATGGGAGTCTATGTAAGGGGTGCCCGGATTTGAAAATTCGGTGCTCCCCAGTCGCATGGTTCCCCAGACAACAAACTTTGCACACTTGTAGAGGAAGAGTGGGGCTACAATTGTGCCAAGTTTGGGGTCCAGGGGACCTACGGCCGGCTGGTACCGTGTCCAGGAGTTCAGGCGCAAAAAGGTGACTCGAGTATAAGCCGAGGGGGGCATTTTCAGTACAAAAAAAAGTGCTGAAAACTCGGCTTATACTCGAGTATATACGGTACATTATATATATATAATCACACACACAGCCTGTAATGTAAAATAATATTTTGTTATTAAATATTGTTAAGTCTCTGGTATGTTACATAGTCAATAAAAATAATGAATAGTGTAATATATAGGAATGTTTGTTTGTTTTTCATTTTGTTTTATTTTGGATTTTATTGTATTGCATTAAACAGGTTTGCGTTTCATTTTTGTTTGTAGTTATAAATTAATGTTTAATAACAGTAATAATATATATATATACACACACACACACACACACACACACACACACACACACACACACACACACACACACTATCCTACTAAAAGTATTGGGACGCCTGCCTTTACACGCACATGAACTTTATTGGCCCCCCAGTCTTAGTCCGTAGGGTTCAATATTGAGTTGGCCCCGCCCCTTTGCAGCTATAACAGCTTCACCTCCTCTGGGAAGGCCGTCCACAAGGTTTAGGAGGGTGTCTATGGGAATGTTTGATCATTCTTCCAGAAGAGCATTTGAGAGGTCAGGCACTGATGTTGGATGAGAAGGCCTGGCTTGCAGTTTCCGCTCTAATTAATCCCAAAGGCGTTCTATCAGGTTGAGGTCAGGACTCTGTGCAGGCCAGTCAAGTTCCCCCAACTGGCTGAACTATGTCTTTATGGACCTTGCTTTGTGCACTAGTCCAAATCATTTGATAGAGGGGGCATTATGGTGTGGGGGGGGGGTTGTTTTTCAGGGGTTGGGCTTGGCCCCTTAGTTCCAGTGAAGACGTCAGCATACCAAGACATTTTGGACAATTTCATGCTCCCAACTTTGTGGGAACAGTTTGGAGACGGCCCCTTCCTGTTCCTACATGACTGTGCATCAGTGCACAAAGCAAGGTCCATAAAGCCATGGATGAGCCAGACCTTCTCATCCAACATCAGTGCCTGACCTCACAAATGCTCTTCTGGAACAATAGTCAAACATTTCCATAGACACCCTCCTAAACCTTGAACCTTGTGGACGGCCTTCCCAGAAGAGGTGAAGCTGTTATAGCTGGAAAGGGCGGGGCCAACTCAATATTGAACCCTCCGGACTAAGACTGGGATGTCATTAAAGTTCATGTGCGTGTAAAGGCAGGCGTCCCAATACTTTTGGTAATATAGTGTATCTATATATCTCTACATCTCTCTCTCTCTCTCTGTCTCTGTATATATATATATATATATATTAGGGCTGTTACTGATTAAAATTTTTGTGTTCGATTAATCGTTTTTTTTTTTAAATCGGTTAATCGATTAATCGACTAATTTCGATTAATTATAACGCACGTACAGATCCAACTACTTTTAGCTGATCTCCTTGCAGGCCGATTCCCAGTGCAGCTCCCAACCACTGGAAGAATGGATAGCAGGATACAACAAACACACAAAGGCAGCGCTCGATGGCAATAGCATTAAAACTTTTATAGTCCTCAAGTAGGTAACAAAATAAATATTGCACTGGAGATAAAATCGATGTAGCTACATAAACTGTAAAAATGGTGCGAGTAATACCAAACGGTAGCAAAAGCAGTCATAAAAACATGTAGCTAAGTATGATACTGGTATAAAAATGTGTACAACGATACCACTGCTGAATCCAGATGAGGAGGGGCTAACATCAGTCCGTCGGCATGTAGATGTCCCGTGAAGGGAACTATCACAACTCCCAGTGGATGGCTGTAGAATCCCAGGTTGATAGAGGGAAGTGATAGAGGGAAGTGTAACAGCCCTTGCGTGTGGCAGATGGTAAGGTCCCGCCGGCATGCAGATATGAAGGCACAGCAAAGGAGCCCTTCAGATGGACACGGCAAGCCCCGCCGGTGTCCGTGGTGTCACCGGATCTCCGACAGAACTCCCTGAAGACCCGGAAGCCGGCGGAGAGGTGAGTACCGATCAAATGAATTTTGATTGATCAAAAATATTAATCGATTAATCGAGGAATTAATAGTTAATTTCCACAGCCCTAATATATATATATATATATAATATTTTGCTGTCAAATAATGCTATGTCTCATATGTTCTATAGTCAATAGAAAATAAAGAATATTTTAACATATATGGATGTTTGTTGTATTTTATTTGTTTTATTTTCGGTTTTCCTGCATTACAGGTTTGTATCTTAAGCCTCGTACACACATCCGATGGACTTTTTCCATCGGACAAACCGATCGTGTATGGGACCCATCGGTGTTTTTTAGAACATGTTTTAAATTTTTCCGATGGGGGAAAAAAAACCGATAGCAAATTCCGATCGTCTGTGGGGAACTCCATCGGATAAAAAAACCCACGCATGCTCAGAATCAAGTTGACGCATGCTCAGAAGCATCGAACTTCATTTTTCTCGGCTCATCGGAGTGTTTTACGTCACGGTGTTTGGTGCGGTCGGTTTTTTGACTGATGGTGTGTGGGCAAGACTGATGGAAGTCAGCTTCATCGGATTTCCAATGGACAAAACCATCGGATTAGAGTCCATAGGATATCTGATCGTGTGTACACGGCTTTAGTCTTCATGCACAGTGGCAAACATTTTTTTTCTGTAGAAGCTCTCCTATTGTATTCTATGGGTCTTTGCACATGATGACGACTACAGGCATTTTCTGACAGGGACGTTCAGAGGCAGGAAAAAAAAACCTTCTCGATCGCGTTTCCTGGAGAAGTTTAGGCGCTGTAAAAACGTCAATCGCTCCCAAACTCCTGTTATCTTTTTATTTGGGAGTTTGTTTTTGCAGAGGGGAGTTTTGTTAAGTGCAAAAAACGACTGTAAACTCAAACGCTCATAAACTCGCCTAAACTTTGTACAATATGCTCTCAATTCGCGTTTTTTATGCCACGGTTTTCCAGCTAAAACGCTGACGTTTTTTTCTGCTCCTGTGCATGGAGCCTTAAAGCGGAGTTCCACCCAAAAATGGAACTTCCGCTTTTCTGAATCCTCCTCCCCCCCCCCTCTGGTGTCACATTTGGCACCTTTAGGGGGAGGGGGAAGCAGATACCTGTCTAATACAGGTATTTTGCTCCCACTTCCTGGCATAGGTTGCTGCGGCTATCTACGCCACGTCCAGCGCCTCCTCGCCCCCCCCCTCTCGCTGTCTTCTGGGAGACACACAGGTCCCAGAAGACAGCAGGGACCAGTGGAATTGTGCAGCGCGAGTCGCACATGCGCAGTAGGGAACCAGGAAGTGGGACCGCAAGGCTTCACTTCCTAATTCCCTTACCGAAGATGGCGACGCCTCCACCCGAGAGCCGAGGGACAGATCGGCTTCGGGTGCCGACATCGCGGGCGCCCTGGACAGGTAAGTGTCCTTATTTTAAAAGTCAGCAGCTGCCGTATTTGTAGCTGCTGACTTTAAAAAAATAAATAAAAAATTGGGCGGAATTCCGCTTTAATGTTTATTTGTAGTTAGAAGTTAATATATGCAATTACACACATATATTATTATTATTATTTAGGTACTTATATAGCGCCGTCAATTTACGCGGCACTTTACATTATACATTGTACATTCACACCTATATATATATAGATATATATATATATCTATATATATATAAAAAAAATTCTTATTTTCTTATATGATCAAATATTAAAGATTTTTGTAAACTTCCAAAAAAATGTAACTGCAAGACAAAGGCATGATGAGTTAGTATGCACCCTAGCTCATTATGAAATGCTTACCTTAAAAAGAAGCCTTCCAGCGGCGCCCGCACACCGCTGAGACGGCCGACATCTTTCTCAGAGTTACTTCCGGGTTCACGGGCTCCGGCGCTGTGAGTGACCGGAACAGCGATGACATCACTCCCGTGCATGCGCACTGGAGCTGCCGTTTATGCACCCGTGGCCGTTCCTTCAGAGCGCATGCGCCAGTGATGTCACTGGCTGCACGTAATGTAAATGACTCCTAAACGTTTAGTAGATATTTGCACTATCTATAGGTAAGCCTTATTATAGGTAAATGTCAGCAGAGGAAATTTACTTCCTCTTTAAGTCTAGTATGTTATATATATATATAGAGCTGCACATCAAGAATCGTTATCGCGATTTTTTTCCCGTTGCGATCTTGACAAAGTATTTCCCGATCTTTCTATGCAGAGAATTCGCTCTGCTGAAGCCACAGCTGTAAAATCTGGGCAGTCTGCCAAGTATCAGAACATTCTTTATCAGTGGAACGTTAAGTCTAAACATTGTAACAATTTGTCTTTTACATCAAAGGAATAGACTTCTGTATGTAAATTAGGAAAGTTTAACCACTTAAACACCAAACCTTTGTCTGACATTTGTTGGTTTCAAGTCTAAAATAATGTTGTTGTTTTTTTGCTAGAAAATGACTTAGAACCTCCAAACATTATATATATATATATATATATATATATATATATATATATATATATATATATATATATAATGTTTTTAGTAGAGACCCTAGAGAATAAAATGGCGGTTGTGGCAATATTTTATATCGCACTGTATTTGCGCAGCGGTCTTTCAAATGCAATTTTTTTGGGAAAAAATTACTTTCATGAATTAAAAAAACAAAAAAAACTAACCAGTAAAGTTAGCCCAAATTTCGTTGTATAATGTGAAAGATTTTACGCCACGAGAATCGTGATCTTTATTCTAAGCAAAAAAATTGTGATTCTCATTTTGGCCAGAATCGTGCAGCTCTAATATATATGAATTGTGTAACATATTTACATGTTTCTTTGTTAGTTTTTTTGTATTTATTTTATTTTGACTGTATACAACTATGTATAAAATAATGTGAAACTCTGTAAGACTTATTTTTATTATTTATTTATGATTTTTTTGCCAAATTACAAACAGAAGTTATTTATATATGATGTATTTTTTAGGATCCCTGATCACCATGAAGACAACACTCCTGCTCTCTGTACTGTGCGCTGTCATGGCGGGTGAGTGAAGTTTATCTCCTCTTATCTTATAATAACACATCTGGAATACAGAGACAGCGATCGTTCCCCAGGGATTGGAGCACAATTAGGGAAAGGGCAAGTAGACAGAGAAAAAGTGAGGGAGATCCATTTTCAAATTGAAGTGTCGAAACCCGAGAATGAAAATATTATATATTGCAGCTTATTGGTTCTTAGTGGCTGCTTTAGTTTGCTTTCTTTTTTTCAGACATTCTTCACATATTTTCACCTGGTGACCCTGCCAACCTTACTGTTACACCATTCTGTATCTATAAGCAAGCCTTTATTGCCTTAGGACCACAAAACACCTCCAACTTTTGTCATCTACGTAACATAGGAGGAAGGGGTTCTGTAGCTCATGCAGGAAAACCCAGGCAGGACTGATAACACTGTTTGAGATAAGACTGCAGAGTAATGATGGGAGCTCTGAATTCCTGGCAGGATCAACAGATATAACAAAATGAAGTGTCCTTTCAGACATGCGGATCCCGTAGAGATGCGTTCCTTTCATATCCGTTTGCTCAGCGGGGATCGCTCCGTTGTTCCCCGCTGAGCCGGCGGATGACAGGGCGGTCCCCGCACACTGTGCAGGGACCGCCCTGTCAGATCTCCGCTCTCCCCTATGGGGGGACCGTCTGTCCGTGTTCATCCGATCCGCTCTGCAGACGGATAGAAAAATAGGATTTTCCTCTGTCTGCAGAATCGGAGCATAGCGGACACGGAGGAGATCGGATGTTGATCCGCTGACACCCGCTATCTCATAGGGATACATGTATGTCCCTTTATCATCCGTAAATGGATGGATGAAAAAGCGGACATACGGTCCGCATGTGTGAAAGGGGCCTTAAAGAGGTTGTAAACCCACTCTGACAACTTGCACCTACAGGTAAGCCTAGATTAAAGGGGTTGTAAAGGTTTGTTTTTTATTTTCTAATTAGGTTCCTTTAAGCTCGTGCATTGTTGCTTCACTTACCTTTTCCTTTGATTTCCCTTCTAAATGTTTTTTTTCTTTGTCTGAATTTCTCACTTCCTGCTTCTCCTCACTAAACTTCACACCATCATCCAAGTGGTGTGGAGTCAGCCAGAACAGCTTACTGAGGAGAAACAGGAAGTGAGAAATTCAGACAAAGAAAACAAAGAAAAAAAAACATTTAGAAGGGAAATCTAAGGAAAGGGTAAGTGAACCAACAATGCACGAGCTTAAAGGAACCTATTTAGAAAATAAAAAACAAACCTTTACAACCCCTTTAAGGCTTACCTGTAGGTGCAATTAATATCTCCATAACCTACACGGTTAAGGAGATATCTGCAGAAAACACTGCACCGATGTCTACGGCGCATGCGCGCTGTAGACAACGACGCAAACGCGCTGAGCATCCCAGCATAATGAATGGGACATGCCGGGATTATGCCGCTTCCCGTGCGCATGCGCGGGAGTGATGTCATTGCCGTTCCAGCCAATCACAGCGCCGGAGCGGCAATACCAGGAAGAAGCTCCGAGGGGACATGGCGGCGGCAGCGGAGGGGAACGAGGAGGACTTCGGGAGCTTCGATCTCAGGTAAGTGCCACATAATGAGCCAGTATGCTATGCATACTAGCTTATTATGCCTTTCTCTTGCAGGGTCTTATTTTATCCCTTTTTTTCGGGGGGGGGGGGGGTTACTTCCTCTTTAAGAATTAATGGCAGCCCTGTGCATCTGCGGAATAGCAGCGCGGTTTGCCTGCGGGTGACGGAATGCTTGAGATTCACACACATTCCTTCACCCGCTTTATACTGTATGTGAACCCGGCCTTATTCATGAACACGGGGAGTACAACACTTTCAGCACTTTGTTTATGAATTGTAACACTTTTGAAACAAGTTTGTATATTGGAACATTTGGATACAATTTGTAGCAGTTTGACACAAATTGGATTGTTGAACAAAACCGGAAATTATCGCTGATTTATTTATTTTGATCCTTGTGTTACATTGTAGTTGGATCTGAGATCTGTTTAGACTTCCACACAGGAACACAGGATGGACTTTAATGTTTTTTTCTGTCTCTCCAGTGGCTGCGTCTCAGGCCTGTGGAACCTGTGCTACTGATGAGATTTGTAAGAATAATGCCTGCCAGTGCAATTTCACTCTCTATCGATTCGTACGAGGTAAGGTATGATATAATAAAATGGTTACAATGAGTCTCATGCCTTTCAAAACCAAATATCGCATTTTCTCATAAACCATATGACTTGTATGTAGGGATGAGCTTCGTGTTCGAGTCGAACATACGTTCGACTCGAACATCGGCTGTTCGATCGTTCGATGAAGATCGAACGATTTGGGCCGTTCGCGCCAAATTCGAGTGACGCGAACGGCCCACAATGCACTACGCCATCGCAGTGTCATCCAGGCACTGTGATTGGCCAAGCATGCATTGTGACCCCGCATGCTTGGCCAATCACAGCGCCGGCAGCGAGGAGAGCAATGATTGGCCACAGGCAGGATGCCTGTGGCCAATTATTGCTGAGGGTGTTTAGTACACGCCCCACACTATAAAAGGCCGCCAGCACGGCGGCCTAGTGTAGTGTGTTCCGGAGCAGGGAAAGAGCAGCATAGGCAGGGACAGTGACTTTTATTTCTTTCTTGCTTAACCTGGATTCCTTTAGTTTAGGGAAAGAGAAGGATAGGTAGGGAGAGTGTCAGTGTGTTTTGTGCTTGTGCTATAGTGTGCTTAAAAAAAACATTTTTTCTAGGGACAGAAAACTGTAGGTAGGGAGAGTGTCAGTTTCTTTCACTGTGCAAGTCCTTGTTTCCAGGGACCTGGAAGGACAGTGAGTGAATTCTCCTTGTGCTATAGTGTGCTTAAAAAAAACATTTTTTCTAGGGACAGAAAACTGTAGGTAGGGAGAGTGTCAGTTTCTTTCACTGTGCAAGTCCTTGTTTCCAGGGACCTGGAAGGACAGTGAGTGAATTCTCCTTGTGCTATAGTGTGCTTTAAAAAAACATTTTTTCTAGGGACAGAAAACTGTAGGTAGGGAGAGTGTCAGTTTCTTTCACTGTGCAAGTCCTTGTTTCCAGGGAACTGGAAGGACAGTGAGTGAATTCTCCTTGTGCTATAGTGTGCTTAAAAAAAACATTTTTTCTAGGGACAGAAAATTGTAGGTAGGGAGAGTGTCAGTTTCTTTCACTGTGCAAGTCCTTGTTTCTAGGGACTGGGAAGGACAGTGAGTGAATTCTCCTTGTGCTATAGTGTGCTTAAAAAAAACATTTTTTCTAGGGACAGAAAACTGTAGGTAGGGAGAGTGTCAGTTTCTTTCACTGTGCAAGTCCTTGTTTCCAGGGACCAGGAAGGACAGTGAGTGAATTCTCCTTGTGCTATAGTGTGCTTAAAAAAAACATTTTTTCTAGGGACAGAAAACTGTAGGTAGGGAGAGTGTCAGTTTCTTTCACTGTGCAAGTCCTTGTTTCTAGGGACTGGGAAGGACAGTGAGTGAATTCTCCTTGTGCTATAGTGTGCTTTAAAAAAACATTTTTTCTAGGGACAGAAAACTGTAGGTAGGGAGAGTGTCAGTTTCTTTCACTGTGCAAGTCCTTGTTTCCAGGGACCTGGAAGGACAGTGAGTGAATTCTCCTTGTGCTATAGTGTGCTTAAAAAAAACATTTTTTCTAGGGACAGAAAACTGTAGGTAGGGAGAGTGTCAGTTTCTTTCACTGTGCAAGTCCTTGTTTCTAGGGACTGGGAAGGACAGTGAGTGAATTCTCCTTGTGCTATAGTGTGCTTAAAAAAAACATTTTTTCTAGGGACAGAAAACTGTAGGTAGGGAGAGTGTCAGTTTCTTTCACTGTGCAAGTCCTTGTTTCTAGGGACTGGGAAGGACAGTGAGTGAATTCTCCTTGTACTATAGTGTGCTTAAAAAAAACATTTTTTCTAGGGACAGAAAACTGTAGGTAGGGAGAGTGTCAGTTTCTTTCACTGTGCAAGTCCTTGTTTCCAGGGACCTGGAAGGACATTGAGTGAATTCTCCTTGTGCTATAGTGTGCTTAAAAAAAACATTTTTTCTAGGGACAGAAAACTGTAGGTAGGGAGAGTGTCAGTTTCTTTCACTGTGCAAGTCCTTGTTTCTAGGGACTGGGAAGGACAGTGAGTGAATTCTCCTTGTGCTATAGTGTGCTTAAAAAATACATTTTTTCTGGTGACAGAAAACTGTAGGTAGGGAGAGTGTCAGTTTCTTTCACTGTGCAAGTCCTTGTTTCTAGGGACTGGGAAGGACAGTGAGTGAATTCTCCTTGTGCTATAGTGTGCTTAAAAAAAACATTTTTTCTAGGGACAGAAAACTGTAGGTAGGGAGAGTGTCAGTTTCTTTCACTGTGCAACTCCTTGTTTCCAGGGACCTGGAAGGACATTGAGTGAATTCTCCTTGTGCTATAGTGTGCTTAAAAAACACATTTTTTCTAGGGACAGAAAACTGTAGGTAGGGAGAGTGTCAGTTTCTTTCACTGTGCAAGTCCTTGTTTCAAGGGACAGAGAAGGACACCTGAAGGTAGCCCTTATTGCTTTTTTACCATCTCCCTGCAGGCCATCTATTAGAATGTCTGGAAGGAAAACAAGGAGAGGCAGACAGTCAGGAGGCAATAAAAGAGGGCAAGCAGGCTCTGTGTCTGGGGGCAACAGTGCTGGTCGTGGACGCGGTGCATTGTCATCAGCACATGGCCATGGGACACGCTTGTCCTTCTTTTCGGCAGCTGGACATGTTGAGCCACATCATGCCGAAGACTTGGTAGAGTGGATGACCAAGCCCTCCTCCTCCTCCTCATCCTCTCTCACCCAGGCTCAGGGTACTGGCAAAGCAGCTGCCAAAGCGTCCTCTTCCCTGGTATCAATGTCAGACTCATCATCAGTCACTCCTTCCCTAGACCCACCATGTCCTCCTCCTGAGGAGTCCCCCGAACTGTTTGAGCACAGTGTTGGGTACATGCTCCAGGAGGATGCCCAGCGTTTCGAAGGGTCTGATGATGAAACCCAGCTACAGGAAGGCAGTAGGGTGAGAGCAGACAGAGGGGATGCTCAAGAAGGACACCAATCTGGCAGTCATGTTCCAGCAGCTGCAGCATACTGCCAGATTGGCTCCAGTGATGAGGAGGGAGGGGATGATGAGGTCACTGACTCCATGTGGGTGCCTAATAGGAGAGAGGAGGAGGAGGATGAGGAGGAGGCACATCTCCAACGAGACAGGATGCCCTTTGGTGGCCAGCGTAAGGGCAGTACACCGACGGAATCACACCGCAGAGCTCCGCCTGTGCAGGGCGCTGCCTCTGCCCGTCATTCAAAAAGTTCCTTGGTGTGGGCCTTTTTTGAGGCTAGTGCATCAGATCGCACAGCTGCTGTTTGCAACATATGTCTCAAGCGTATATCGCGTGGCCAAAACATCAGCCGCTTGGGTACCACATGCCTGACCAGACATATGTTGACCTGCCATGCAGCTCGTTGGCAAGCCTACCTCAAAGACCCACACCAAAGAACAAAGCAGACCTCTCCTTGCACCGCATCAGCTGGGATCTCCAACCCCACTATACCTTCAGTCCTCTCTGAAACATGCACTGAGAGGAATGAAGGTGTAGAATTAGGTGTGTCACAGCCAAGTACTTGCGGCCACTCTGCTAGCAGTACACCGACGTCCGATTCTAGCAGGCAAATTTCCCTGCCCCAGCTGCTGGACCGTCGAAAGAAGTTCACTCCCAGCCATCCACATGCCCAGCGGTTGAATGCTAGCTTGGCTAAATTGCTAGCGCTTCAACTGCTGCCTTTTCAGTTGGTAGACTCGGCCCCCTTCCGTGAGTTTGTGCAATGTGCGGTTCCTCAGTGGCAGGTTCCCAAACGCCACTTTTTCTCACGGAAGGCTATTCCGGCTCTCTACCGGCATGTGGAAGGCAATGTCTTGGCCTCGCTGGACAGGGCGGTCAGCGGTAAGGTGCATATTACCGCTGACTCATGGTCCAGCAGGCATGGACAGGGACGTTACCTTTCTTTCACGGCCCATTGGGTCACTCTTTTGGCAGCTGGGAAGGATGCAGGACAAGGTGCAGTAGTGTTGGAGGTTGTCCCACCGCCACGCCTCCAAAATGCTACTACTGGTTGTGACACACCTCTCTCCTCCACCCCCTCCTCTTCTTCTTCCTCCATGGCCTCTTCCTGTGGTTTGTCCTATGAACCAGCGGTGCTCCGTAGCCGTTCACGGGGCTACGCAAGTACGCAGGCAAAAAGATGCCATGCCGTGCTTGCGCTGGTGTGTTTGGGGGACAGAAGCCACACTGGGGCAGAGGTCCTGTCTGCTCTGCAGGGCCAGGCCGAGAGGTGGTTGACGCCACGCCAGCTTAAGCCAGGAATGGTGGTTTGCGACAATGGCACCAACCTCCTCTCCGCCCTCCGACAGGGACAACTGACCCATGTGCCCTGTGTGGCTCACGTCCTTAACCTGGTGGTGCAGCGGTTCTTGGGCAGGTACCCGGGCTTACAGGATGTCCTGAGGCAGGCCAGGAAAGTCTGTGTGCATTTCCGCAGATCTTATAATGCCAGTGCTCGCCTGGCTGAGCTGCAAAAGGAGTTGAACCTGCCCAAGAACCGCCTTATATGTGACATGCCCACCAGGTGGAACTCAACGTTGGCCATGCTGCAGCGGCTGCACACGCAGCAGAGGGCCATCAATGAGTACCTGTGCGACTACGGCACCAGGACAGGGTCAGGGGAGCTTGTTTTTTTTCTCCACGCCAGTGGGGCATGATCAGGGATGCATGCACTGTCCTGGCACCATTTGAGGAGGCCACGAGGATGGTGAGCAGTGACAGTGCATGCATCAGTGACACTGTACCTCTTGTCCACCTGTTGGAGCACACGCTGCGTGGAATAATGGACAGGGCACTTGAGGCAGAACAGAGGCAGGAAGAGGAGGACTTCCTTGCCTCTCAAGGCCCCCTTTACCCAGACAGTGTTCCTTCTGTCCCACCCATCGCACAGGAAGAGGAAGAGGAGGAGGAGGAGGAGGAGGAGGAGGATTGTGTCAGCATGGAGGTGGAGGCTGGCACTCAGCATCATCAGCAGCAGTCTTTTAGGGATGATTTACAGTCCCAAGAAACCAGTGAACTTGTACGTGGCTGGGAGGAGGTGACTGCGGATCATGTCGTCCTTAGTGACCCAGAGGACTCCGGAGCGAATGCCTCAGCAAACCTACACTGCATGGCCTCCCTGATCCTGCAAAGTCTGCGGAAGGATCCTCGTATTCTTCGGATCAAGGAGAGGGACCATTACTGGCTGGCCACTCTCCTTGATCCACGGTACAAGGGTAAGGTTGCGGACCTTATGTTACCGTCGCAGAGGGAGCAGAGGATGTGACAACTCCGGGAGGCCTTGCAGAAAGGTCTGTGCAACGCGTTCCCAGAGACTGGGAGGTTACAAACTCCTGGTCCAGGACAACGAGTTGCTGAGGCTTCGGCCAGTCAAAGAAGGAGCAGTGGGGAAGGTGGCCGTCTGACCGATGCGTTCAGACAATTCTTTAGTCCGCAGCCCCAAAGTATGATTGGTTCCAGCAACCATCGCCAGCGTCTGATAAACATGGTGCAGGAATATCTAGGGGCAAGGTCAGACTTGGACACCTTCCCCACCGAAAATCCTCTGGCTTACTGGGTCTTGAGGATGGATCACTGGCCAGAGCTTGCACAGTATGCAATTGAGCTACTGGCCTGTCCTGCATCCAGCGTTCTTTCGGAACGCACATTCAGTGCTGCTGGAGGATTTGTCACGGATCACAGGGTGCGCCTGTCCACCGACTCGGTTGATCGACTGACTTTCATCAAGATGAACCAGTCTTGGATCACCACCAGCTACCACACACCTGATGCTGATATAACAGACTAATTGATTTTAACATGTCACATCCCTTCAAGACTGATGCTGATGCTGAGTGCCTGTGCTGTTATGTTGACTGGCTATCCTCCTCCTCCGAGTCCTCAATGATACGATTGATGATGATAGCTTGGATCATGGGGCGTGACCGGATGCAGCTGTGAGAGGAGAGCAGCCCGCTCGCTCTCGCTCTCGCTCCCCGCACCTCGCTCCACATTACATGCCGCAATGAATGATTAACTAGCGGCAGAGAAGGGAGAGAGGAAACCGGCACTAGGGAAGGAAGAAAGACCGCAACCACGAGCCGCAAGTAGCGCTGGGACGCCGCTAGGTTACCGAGCACAGAGACAAGGTACCTCGCTCTCAGCTGGTTGGTCTGTTTCATGGGAAGGAACAAGCGCCGACTGCTGGAGGAGTGAGTCCGAGCCACCTATCACGGACCTGGTGAGAACTGTGATGCCCGCTTGCCTGTCAGCTGTTTGTCTGAGCTACACCTGCTTCGTGTGCACCAGAACCGGCCACTTTCAAGAGGAGAGACGCTGTGGGTGCTTTCTATGTCTTTCTGTGTCTGTTTCCCCCTCCACTACACCCTGAAAACCCTGAAGACGGAGGCTGGGCTGGAGGTGAGCAGAGGAAAAAAAAGATATATATATACAGTGTTTAAATTAGCTGATGTCAAGGGTAACTCGCTGTGTCTGAACCCGCCATAAATCTGCCATAAACCTGCCATAAATTTGCCATAAACCTGCCATAAATTTGCCATAATTTTGAAAGGAAGGAGGCTGGGGCAAGTGGATGTGAGGGGGAAAAAAGGAAAGATTTTTTTTTTTTTTTCTCTTCCCCTCTGTTTCAATCAGTAGTTGGAGTTGGTCGGGGGTTAAACTGTGGAACTACGAAGGATCGTAGCAGGGGAAGCTGGAATACTGGGAAGCTGGAATATCATAGGCGAAAGGACATTTTCACAGAACGGTACATGGAATAACTATAAAGGCATATAAAGGTACATTTACAAGGGAGGAGGAGGAGGAAGAAAAGGAAAATGCCAGGTACACTGTCAGTGATGACCAGAAACGCACAGCTACAGTCACAGTCCCATCCCCAGCTGCCCCAACCCCAATCCAGCCCCAGGCCCCATTCCCAGCCACAACCCCAGTCGGTCCGGGGAACAAGAACTGGACAGGCAGCAGTGGCAGCTAAACTGGAAAAATACGCGCACATTCCGGGAAGCACAACAGGCTATACACCACCAAGGGGACAACAAGTAAGTGCCCAACGGAGAAGTCTGGGTCCAAACATAGAAATGGCTGGAAAGGCAACGGGTGAACACGGGATCAAAGCAAAGGTGCAGGAAAAAGTGACAGATTTAAATACAGGAGCAGGGATGGAGGACGAGCCCTCTATGAGAGAGATTCTAGTTGCTATAAACAACTGCAAGTCCTCCCTAACGGAAATATTTGACCAGTTGAAAGGGATAAAGGACGAAATGTCAATATTAAAACATGAGGTACAGGGGGTTGGGGAGCGTACCTCTGCTCTGGAGGAAAGACTCAGCCAGGTGGAAGACGATGTTAACCCTATGATAATGGACATGAAAACAATGAAAGAACAGTTAAATTTGTGCGTTAACAAAATCGACGACATGGAAAATAGGTTAAGAAGGGAAAATATTAGGGTACTGGGTCTCCCCGAAAAGTGCGAGGGTAACCGCCCCACTGAATTCATGGAAAACTGGCTTGTGGGGGTATTTGGACAGGACTGTCTATCAAAGCACTTTTCTATTGAGCGGGCCCACAGAGTACCTTTCAGAGCCCCAGCTGAGGGAGGGCGCCCCAGACCTATGCTTATTAAACTTTTGCATTTCCCAGATAAAGTTACAATCCTCCAAAAAGCCAGAGAGATGAAAGAGGTCCTGGTTAATGGCACCAAAATTTCATTTTACCCAGACTTTTCTCCAGAGTTGCAGAGGCAAAGAGCTAAATTTTTTGAAGGGAAACAGAGACTACAAGAAAAGGGGATTAAATACGCAATGTTTTACCCGGCACGTCTGCGAATAACTATAAATGGGAAAAATATATTCTTTAGCACACCTGCGGAACTGACGTCCTGGATGAACACTAAAGAAGGGGAAATCTAGGAAAATGGAAACAGTCACAGATTCGGTCGCTGACTTATTGTACAGAACTCAGACTCTTACCTCATATTTCTACCCCCTTTTTTTTTTTTTTTTTTTTTATTTAACATTTTTTTTTTGGTTGCTTTTTCCATTACCCTTTTGCCTGTTTTTATTTTTTTCTGTTCTTGTTTTTCTCATCTCTCTTTTTTGTCGAGGTTTTGATATAGGAGCGGGGGGGCGGGGGACGGGGGGAGCGGGAGGGAGGAGGGGGCTGTTGGAAATGGTTGGGTTTTTGTGGAAAGTGGCACAGAGGTGGAGAGAAAACACTAGATGTCAAGTAAAACGGAAGAGAAACACTAATACACGAGGAACACCAAGGGAAGTGCCAAGAGGGGGGAGCGGGAGGGGGAAAGGTCACACAGCAAAAGGGGAATCTGGTCACTGTAGAGGCCCCTTTACAAGGGCCCCAAATAGGGCGGGGGAGGGGGGGTTGGAGGGGGGGAGGGGTAGGGAGGGTAGGGAGTTGTTGTGAAAGGCACATAACGATGAATGAACACACTAAAATATATCTTTGGTTTATGAGGGTAGGGGGTGGGGAAGGGGAGGAGGGAGGAAGGGGGGAAGTAAGAAGGAATGTATGGTTGTATAGAGCACTAGAAAGAGTAGAACCACAAAAAATATGTTTTTGTAACCTGATACTATCATGGCATATATGGTTAAGGTGGGTAAGGTGGGAGGTATTCTAAAAAGGGAAGAAATAGTAGGGGAGGATGCCGAAGTATAATAGCGAGAAGAGCTTCCCTAATCAGGGAATAGGCATCAAGGTACGCTCATGGAATGTCCGAGGGGTAAAAGACCCAATAAAGAGACAGGTAATTTTCGCAGACGCCAATAATAACAATATTAAAATGCTGTGTCTGCAGGAAACACACCTGGATAAGGGAACCGTCAATTTACTAAAACACAGGAAGTATCAGACACAATTCCACTCCACGCACACCTCCTATTCGAGGGGGGTGAGCGTGTTGATAGATTCAGGGTTGGTGTTTTCCTGCAGCCACTGTAAGATTGACACTGAGGGACGCTATGTGTTTCTTCACTGTCGGATAGAAACAAGGGAATATGTGGTGGCAGGTATATATATCCCCCCTCCGTTCGGGATAGAAACACTGTGGGACTTGATGGAGTTTATCATGGACAGACCGGGAGTACCGGTAATAGTGGCGGGGGATTTCAACATGACCATGAATAAAAACATAGATAAACTCCCGGCGGGTGCCCCCTCTGCACGGGCCGATAGCCCTCTCTCCCAATTTTGTGGGGAGATGGGCCTGGTAGATGTGTGGAGGAGGAGGCACCCAATGGAGAAACAATTCTCCTGCCACTCAAGGACACATTCGACTCTGTCCAGGATAGACCTCGTGCTCTGCAATGAAGAGGCAATGGGGGTGCTGGGAGAGGTGGTATATGAACCCAGAAGCAGATCGGACCACTCCCCAATGACTTTTGTAATAAAGACGAATAGAGGATATAATAAAAGGGATTGGAAGTTAAATCCATTTTGGTTAGAGGTTATCAAAGAGCCGGAGGGAATAAATGGCAGTCTGAAAGAATTTATAGAAGTAAATACCGGCTCTGCCTCGATGGGAATAATTTGGGATACTTTGAAAGCATTCCTGCGGGGAATCCTAATCCAAAAAATATCGCTTATTAAAAAACAAACGCGTGCCATAGAACTTGCGGCGAGTGAAAAGGTAAAGAGCTTAGAGATCTGTTATATAAATAACCCAAGCCAGGAGGAACATAAGAAATGGCTAGAAGCACAGGAGGAATACAAAAAAATAATAAGAAGAAAGGCGGAAAATAAAAAACTATTTCAGAAACAAAACTTGTTTGGTGAGGGTGAGAGAGTGGGGAGAATTCTCGCCATGGCCGCAAGGGATGACAATTCCCCTACTATTATACCGGCGATTCATGATGAGAATGGGGAGATTAAGAGAGACACACCAGAAATAATGCAGGTGTTCAAAAGGTATTACCAGAATTTGTATAGCAGTAATTGGCATAACAACAGTGAAGGGGAAATGGTCACTTTTTTTGCAGGCCTGAAAATACACCGGCTGACAGAGCAAGATAGGGAAGAGCTGGAGGCACCACTGACACTGGGAGAGATACAATTGGCAACTAAAGAAATGGCGGGTCAAAAGTCACCGGGTCCTGACGGTCTCCCAATAGAAATATATAAAACCTACAGTGAGGTGCTGCTTCCAAAATTGCTAGAGGTATTTAACTGGGCGGCTGAGGCAGGGAAAATGCCTGGGTCCATGGAAGAGGCAACTATAATAACATTATTAAAGGAAGGGAAAGATCAATTAGAGGCAAATTCCTATAGACCGATATCACTCCTGTGCGCTGACACCAAAATCCTGGCTAAAATACTGGCAACAAGGTTAAATAGGATAGTTACAAAACTGGTACATCCTGATCAAACAGGATTTATACCAGGAAGGTCCACTAGCTCTAACATCAGAAGAACATTCCTAAATATCCAGCTGCCAGTAGTAGAAAGAGAGGCAAGAGCAATCTTGTCCTTGGACGCCACAAAGGCATTTGATAGCCTTGAGTGGCAATATCTGTGGAAGGTGTTAGAAGAGTACAGATTCGGCCCTAAGTTTACTCAATGGGTTAGGTTACTATATGGGAATCCCAGGGCAAAGGTAAGGGTCAATGGTGAGTGCTCAGACTGGTTTAGACTGGCCAGGGGGACAAGACAGGGATGCCCGTTGTTGCCCCTGCTTTTCGCCCTGGCCATAGAACCACTAGCCACTGCAATAAGGGCATCTCCGGGGATAAAAGGATTCAAAAGAAAGCTAGGAGAGGAGAAAGTCGCATTATATGCGGATGACATCCTACTCTTCCTGGGAGATACACAGGCCTCACTGGCGACAGTAATGAATATCATAGGGGAATTTGGGAGATTTTCCGGCCTAACAATAAACTGGGAGAAATCCGCCCTTCTGCCGCTAGAGCCCTTGAAAGGGCAGATAGATCAAGTGAAGGTAGTGCCCCAGATAAGATACCTAGGAATAAACATGACAAAGGATCCTGGGCAATATATAGGGGGAAATCTAGTGCCACTACTAACAAAGATGAAACAAAAATGCAGGTTCTGGAATCGGCTTCCCCTATCTGTAGTAGGAAGGAGCAACCTGATAAAAATGGTGTGGATGCCGCAAATCCTATATATTCTACATAATTCCCCAGTATGGATTCCAAAACGGTGGTTCAGGAAGATAGAAGGGGTTTTCAGGGAATTGATTTGGAAGGGGGGAATAGCGAGAATCTCGCTCCGAGCCTTGCAATATCCAAGGGAGAAGGGGGGTCTCGCTCTCCCGAACCCCAGATTCTATTTCTTAGCGGCCCAGCTGCAGCACATGAGGAATAGTAATCAGAGAGGACCCAGGGTAGTCATGAATGACACAAGTCATGACACAGAAGTAGAGGCAGTGGAGGCAGATTCATTTCATTCTAAATGCCCCACAGTCCAATTAATGGTAAAATGTTGGAAAGAGGGGAAGAAGATTCTAGGATATACAGGTTTCTCTGAATTCTCCCCTATCTGGGATAATAGCAATTTACAAGAACTTAAAATCATGGGAAAGGTTGATGAGTGGGACAGATTAGGGATACATCTACTGGAACAACTATTTGCTGTTGGTAGAATAAAAACATTTCAAGAAATAAGAGAGGAGTTCTCGGTTCCAAATAGATCTTTTTATAGATACTTACAAATTAGACATGCGCTGGGTGCACAATTTGGGGATGGGATGCCGGAGTGGAATGGTATGGCCATCTTCCGAAACTTGGTAAACACTGAGGACACTAGAGGAGTAATCTCAACCATTTATGACTCCCTAGAAAGGGCAGATCGAAGCGAGATCATGGCCAATAAAATTAGGGAGAAATGGGAGAAGGATGTGGGCACAATTTCACAAGATCAATGGGAACAAATACTGGGTATAGGTCCCGAATTGTCAATGTCCCCCTCCCAGTATATGTCTCAGTTATATCTGATACACAGGACATACTACACGCCCCAAAGAATGTTCCAATTTGGTAGAAGACCAGACCCAGGATGCCAGAGATGTGGACAGGATAAAGGAGACCTAATACACATGGTCTGAAGATGCCCCAAGCTGTACCAATATTGGAAGCAAATAGTTGAAAAGATCAATAGAACATTTGGAACATTATTACAGCCGGAGGCGAGGCTATGTGTGCTGGGCTTGGTGGAAGAGAGGGTACCCTCAAAGGGCGAGAGTATAGCGATTAGGAGATGCCTGTTTCAGGGAAGGAAACTTATTGCACAGAAATGGCAAGCGGTAAACCCACCTACAGTAACAGAATGGGAGGAGGTAATAAATGACACAATAAGAAAAGAACAATTTATATACACTAAAAGAGGTAACAAAAAGAAATTTAATAATATATGGAATAAATGGATTGATGGGTGGGCACGGTGGATGAGGGGGGGGGAGGGGTTGGTGAATGGGAGTGAGTTGGAGAATGTATAACATAGGTCAAGGCATATTTGTATTGCAACACAGGATTGAAATGGATGTATGTATAAATGTTGTGATAAAGAAATAAAAAAAAATATTTGATTAAAGATGATGATAGCTTGGAAGATCATTTTTGTTTATGGGTGCCGCCACCAGTGGCTAAGGCCCAATTTTTCAGCCCCTGTTTTACAGGGGCGTGTACTTACAATTTTTTTAGCAATAATTTGCCATAGGGCTCATTGCTGTGCTCCAAGTACAGTATCTGTGAGGGGTTGTAGTGTTGTGCCACCAGTGCCTAAGGCCCAATTTTTCAGCCCCTGTTTAACAGGGGCGTGTCATTACAATTTTTGAAGCAATACTTTGCAACAGGGCTCATTGCTGTGCTCCAAGTACAGTATCTGTGAGGGGTTGTAGTGTTGTGCCTCCAGTGCCTAAGGCCCAATTTTTCAGCCCCTGTTCAACAGGGGCATGCAATTACAATTCTTGATGTAATAATTCACAGCAGGGCCCATTCCTGCACCCACCAAGAGTAAGTCTGAGGGCTTACAGTGTTGTGGCAACGCCACCACCACCACCACCACGAAAGGCCCAATTTTTCAGCCCCTGTTCAAAAGGGGCATGTAATTACAATTCTTGATCTAATAATTCACAGCAGGGCCCATTGCTGCACCCACCAAGAGTAACTGTCAGGGCTTACAGTGTTGTGGCACCAGCACCACCATCAAAGCCCCAATTTTTACTACCACTGTTCAACAATTATATGTAATTAAAATTCCTGATATAATAGTTGACAGCAGGGCGTTCCAGCACCAACCAAGAGTAACTGTGAGTGCTTACAGTGTTGTGCCAACACCAACAACTAAGGGGCCTATTTCTGCAGAGTATATACGGCAGGTCCCTACTTTCAAACATCCAACTTACAAACGACTCCTACTTGCAAACGAAAGAAGACAACAGGAAGTGAGAGGAAATCTACCCCTAGGAAGGAAAATTCTCTCCTGTAAGAATAAATATGGGAGAAAGGTGTCTCCTCTGTACTGATGCTTTATCAGCAATCCTTGTTTCAAGAAAAACACCACATTTCAAAAACAGTTGTCATTGGGACGGAAAGTGAGGTGAAATGTTCTGAACAGGGGCACAGACAGCAAAACAAATGTTACAGGGGTGATAACCCTTACCTATGTTTTCCAAAAAGTTTAAAAATAGATTTTTGGGCTGGATCTACACTTCAACAATGTACCTGTTCAAAATTACAAACACATTCTACATAAGAACAAACCTACAGTCCCTGTCTTGTATGCACCGCCTGTATACGGCTGTTCAGAGTATATAGGGCCTTTTTTATTTTATGTGCGGGGTTCCCCTTAATATCCATACAAGACCCAAAGGGGCTGGTAATGGGCTGGGGTAGGGGGGGGGGGTGATGGGGTAGCTATGCCATTTTTCTTAAAGATTTTCATCCATATTACCGGGACCAGACATTACATTGAAGCCGCAAGAAGTTTTAAATGGCTTTTTTTTCCTTTAGAAGTGTCATTTTGTGCAGGGACAGTTCTAAACACGGGAAACACGTGGCACTTCACAGGCATACTTTAGACACCCCCCAGGTACGATATTTAAAGGAATATTTGACTTTTTTTTTTCACTTTATGCATCATTAAAATGACTGCTCCCGAAAAACGACCGTTTTTAAAACTTCTTTTTGCATTGATACATGTCCCCTGGTGCAGAACCCGGGTTCCCAAACCCTTTTTAGGACAATAACATGCATAATAGTTGTTATAATTAGCACTATAGAATTCGAACGTTCGCATCCATTGTATTTAATAGGGTTCTAATGTTCGTACGAACTTTCGGTCCGTTCGCGGGTTCTGGTGCGAACCGAACCCGGGGGTGTTCGGCTCATCACTACTTGTATGTAACATGGATAGTACATAGCGGGAAAGTGTAATGGCCCGTTTACATCCGGCTGGTGAATGAACCGCAATGGAGCGCCCCGGTGTGAATGAGCCCCCTTTCTTCCTCAACATTTGATTGGTGGATAGTACAGGTATAATCTGACCATCTCCAGGTTGACTGTCACATAAACTTACAAACTTGGCTGGCTGTGGGTAATTATGGAGATTGGAGTGGAAACCATGGCAAGATCCCACAGAAGTTGACTTATGTTGTTCCCAAAGGAACTATTGCTATTTGTATCAGAATTTGTGGCTTAGTAGGGGAAGGGGGGGGGGGGGTCTGTATAAGAGAAATCCTGAAAAAGAGTTATCAGCTTCTAAAGGACTTCTGATTGCTCCCCATACCAGACTTTCTGAACCAGAGTTCTGTAGAGCCGCAGGATTCCTCAAGAGGTTGCTTGTGATTCCTTGTGGAAATTCTGCCTCTCAGATAAGTCTGGTCTCATTGCTTCACTCCCGCTGAATGACAGGTCTGGCGGGGGGACAGCTGATGCATACAGGAGTCTCTCAGGGTGACCATCTATGGACATGACCAAATATTCAATGTTGGGATCCAAATTCCTGAAATTCCAAGGTGTTTGTGTTCAGATGGAACCTTAAGCTCATCCCTTCTAGCCACCATTGTAAGGGGACACTACACTGACCATCAATGTAAGGGGGGCACTACACTGATCATCAATGTAAGGGGGACACTACACTGACCATCAATGTAAGAGAGACACTACACTGATCATCAATGTAAGGGGACACTACACTGACCATCAATGTAAGGGGGGCACTACACTGATCATCAATGTAAGGGGGCACTACACTGATCATCAATGTAAGGGGGCACTACACTGACCATCAATGTAAGGGGACACTACACTGATCATCAATGTAAGGGGACACTACACTGATCATCAATGTAAGGGGACACTACACTGATCATCAATGTAAGGGGGCACTACACTGATCATCAATGTAAGGGGGACACTACACTGATCATCAATGTAAGGGGACACTACACTGACCATCAATGTAAGGGGGACACTACACTGATCATCAATGTAAGGGGGACACTACACTGATCATCAATGTAAGGGGACACTACACTGACCATCAATGTAAGGGGGACACTACACTGATCATCAATGTAAGGGGGACACTACACTGATCATCAATGTAAGGAGACACTACACTGATCATCAATGTAAGGAGACACTACACTGATCATCAATGTAAGGGGACACTACACTGATCATCAATGTAAGGGGACACTACACTGATCATCAATGTAAGGGGGCACTACACTGATCATCAATGTAAGGGGACACTACACTGATCATCAATGTAAGGGGGACACTACACTGATCATCAATGTAAGGGGGACACTACACTGATCATCAATGTAAGGGAACACTACACTGATCATCAATGTAAGGGGACACTACACTGATCATCAATGTAAGGGGCACTACACTGATCATCAATGTAAGGGGGCACTACACTGATCATCAATGTAAGGGGGACACTACTAGGGTTGTCCCGATACCACTTTTTTAGGACCAAGTACAAGTACCGATACTTTTTTCCAAGTACTCGCCGATACCGATTACCGATACTTTTTTTTCAATGTCATGTGACAGTTTGAAAGATGGGGACTGATAGGTGGCACTGACAGGTGGCACTTATGGGCACTGACTGGTGACTGGCTCTGATGGGCACTAATAGGTGGCTGGCACTGATAGATGGCACTGATTTCACTGATAGGTGGCACTTATGGGCACTGATAGATGGCACTTATGGGCACTGATAGATGGCACTGATTGCACTGAAAGGTGGCACTTGTGGGCACTGATAGGTGGCACTTGTGGGCACTGATAGGTGGCACTTGTGGGCACTATGTGGCACTTGTGGGCACTGATATGTGGCACTTGTGGGCACTGATATGTGGCACTTGTGGGCACTGATATGTGGCACTTGTGGGCACTGATATGTGGCAATTGTGGGCACTGATAGCACTGAAAGGTGGCACTTGTGGACACTGATATGTGGCACTTGTGGGCACTGATATGTGGCACTGAAAGGTGGCACTGATAGATGGCACTTGTGGGCACTGACAGCACTGATAGTGCAATCAGTGCCATCAAGTGCTACCTATCAGTGCCCACAAGTGCTACCTATCAGCGCAATCAGTGCCATCTACCAGTGCCACCTGATAGGTGGCACTGGTAGATGGCACTGATTGCACTGATAGGTAGCACTTGTGGGTACTGATAGGTGGCTGGCACTGAAATGTTGCGGGGGAAAAAAAATGACACAGGATTTAAAATAAAAAAAACTAGTGCAACGCCCATCTTGGTACACCCTGCACTCAGCTGAAGTAAGCAGAAGCAGACATCTTGTTACACCCAGCCCATATAGCTCAGGCTGGGTGTAACAAGATGTCTGCTGCTGCTTACTGCAGCCGAGTGCAAGGTGTACCAAGATGGGCGTGGGGACGTTCAGCCGCTGGCGGCGACCGAATGCGACAGCACCGGTCACCGATCCTGATGCGGCTGCGCCCTGCACCCCTGCCAGCTTACCAGTTTCAACTGCAGGTGAGGGACTCGCTCTCCGCCCTGGTCTCCGACCCCTGCCGCACTCTCCGTCCCGCTCTCCGCCTTGGTCTCCGCCCCCGCCCCACTCTCCGCCCCGCTCTCCGCCTTGGTCTCCGCCCCCCGCCCCACTCTCCGCCTCGCTCTCCGCCCTGGTCTCCGCCCCCCGCCACGCTTTCCGTCCTGCTCTCCGCCCCCCGCTCTCCACCCCCTCTCTGCGTCCGCTCTGAAAAAAAAAAAAAAGTATCGGACTGGGCATCGGGAGCATTTGCGCGAGTACAAGTACTCGCGCAAATGCTTGGTATCGGTCCCGATACCGATACTAGTATCGGTATCGGAACAACCCTAGACACTACACTGATCATCAATGTAAGAGGGCACTACACTGATCACCAATGTAAGGGGGCACTACACTGATCATCAATGTAATGGGGCACTACACTGATCATCAATGTAAGGGGACACTACACTGATCATCAATGTAAGGGGGACACTACACTGATCATCAATGTAAGGGGACACTACACTGATCATCAATGTAAGGGGACACTACACTGACCATCAATGTAAGGGGGACACTACACTGATCATCAATGTAAGGGGGACACTACACTGATCATCAATGTAAGGGGGCACTACACTGATCATCAATGTAAGGGGGACACTACACTGATCATCAATGTAAGGGGACACTACACTGATCATCAATGTAAGGGGGCACTACACTGATCATCAATGTAAGGGGGGCACTACACTGATCATCAATGTAAGGGGACACTACACTGATCACCAATGTAAGGGGGCACTACACTGATCATCAATGTAAGGGGCACTACACTTATCATCAATGTAAGGGGGACACTACACTGATCATCAATGTAAGGGGGACACTACACTGATCATCAATGTAAGGGGACACTACACTGACCATCAATGTAAGGGAGACACTACACTGATCATCAATGTAAGGGGGACACTACACTGATCATCAATGTAAGGAGACACTATACTGATCATCAATGTAAGGGGGACACTACACTGATCATCAATGTAAGGGGGACTACACTGATCATCAATGTAAGGAGACACTATACTGATCATCAATGTAAGGGGACACTACACTGATCATCAATGTAAGGGGACACTACACTGATCACCAATGTAAGGGGACACTACACTGATCACCAATGTAAGGGGACACTACACTGATCATCAATGTAAGGGGACACTACACTGATCACCAATGTAAGGGGGATACTACACTGATCATCAATGTAAGGGGGACACTACACTGATCATCAATGTAAGGGGGCACTACACTGATCATCAATGTAAGGGGACACTACACTGATCATCAATGTAAGGGGACACTACACTGATCATCAATGTAAGGGGGCACTACACTGATCATCAATGTAAGGGGGCACTACACTGATCATCGATGTAAGGGGGCACTACACTGATCATCAATGTAAGGGGGACACTACACTGATCATCAATTTAAGGGGGACACTACACTGATCATCAATGTAAGGGGGACACTACACTGATCATCAATGTAAGGGGGACACTACACTGATCATCGATGTAAGGGGGCACTACACTGATCATCAATGTAAGGGGGACACTACACTGATCATCAATTTAAGGGGGACACTACACTGATCATCAATGTAAGGGGGACACTACACTGATCATCAATGTAAGGGGGACACTACACTGATCATCAATGTAAGGGGGACACTACACTGATCATCAATTTAAGGGGGACACTACACTGACCAACAACAGTCAAGGTTTTGTTTGTAAACTGGAAGTTTGTTTGGGATTTTACTCTATTGCAGCGTTCTCCCCAGTCCCTGGTCACTCTTGCCACCCTAAAGTGGGTATATATAGAAAACCTCTATAGTGTGTAGCGGGGGTCCTAAATTTAGGAATGGGCATACCAAATTTAGGGGTGATTTGAGTGGAAGTTTGGCTCAAGTCTTTCTATTGCTGGACTCTGCTTTGCTGCTGTTTCACCTGGCATGTAGTTCCCCTAAGTAGTATGGGTGGCGCTGTCACCGGTACTCAGGGTTGAACCACAGGTGTTGGGGCGGTGATTGGTTGTCCTCTCTCGGCAGCTGTGCAGTGGGCGTGGTCTACCCACTGTGCATGCTGAGAGAGGGTACAAAAGGGGCAGACGCCATTGGTTAGGTGTCGGAGTTACTACCCTGGGGGACCTGCACCCAGGGGTATGAAGAGCGTTCCAGGTTCGAGTGCATGGCCCTCCAGGCCATGGGGCCACGTGCGCCTCATTCCCAGGCACCTTTAGTCCTGGGACTGCAACTTCAGCTGGAGCCAACTTCAGCCCAGCACCTTTAGCTGGAGCCAACTTCGGGAGGAAGAATCCCAGGGTGCCGCCTTGCGAGGGGACCCGTTTCTGGAAGAGGAGGCTGGGGGAGGACCGTTCCGAAGGACTGGTGAGAGATCACAGTGAAGGAAGGGGCCCAGTAACTCTCTAGAGGGATGTCATCCATCCGGAACCAAGGGGCTTAACATCTGGTCCATCAGGAGGTTTGGGACTCTATAGATCCTGTGGCAGAGGATCTCCTAGACACATCCATTAGGGACTTAAATTGACTATTCGAGCTACACGCCGGCTGCTAGTGCCATTGGGTGACTATCCGGGTGAGCTATACCCACTCGGGACCGAGTGGCGAGGAAGCCAGGAGTGCCTGAATGCTGTCTATCTTCCTAACACCTTTCTCTCTTCATGCATAAGAAAATAAAGTTCTACGTTGGAGTGATACTGGTGTGGACCTTGGAGTTACTTGGGGCATAGAGACTTTGTCCCTGCACACTGGGGACAGAAACCAACTTTGAGGAGAACCTCGCTGCAAGACCCGTAAGTGGAATAAATGCTTAACCTCTGCAACCCAGAGGGTACGGGCAGGGTAGCCATAGTGTGCCTTACTCTCCTGTGAACGAGCCAGAGATGTTTAGGAGGTGTATAGGCACTGTGCCACAACATAAGGGTGTGGGAGCTACACGTGGGGGCTCGTAGTCCGGGATTTTGGAGGTGTATAGGCACTGTGCCACACACATAAGGGTGTGGGAGCTACAAGTGTATAATGTACATCAATCACGTCACCATCACCTTCTCACCTCAGAAATGCTGAATGAATTTACTCTTTTTTCAGGAAGCCGTCCATCTCCAACATATACTTGTACTGGAGCAAAGTTCAATACAAAAGTGTCAAAATGTTGGTTGGAAAAAAATGGTTTTAATATATCCAATATCAGGCTGAACGGCAACAACCCCGAGTGTTTTGCAGTAAAGGAGGTCGTGGATGGAAAATCGGAGATGACCATTCATCGTCCACTGATAGACTCTGACTGTAACACTCAAGCTGTGGTAAGTTTCTCTGACACGCTCTGACAGTTTGGTATACAAGAGAAGTAAAAACAGATACAATAAAGTCTGTATAGACAAAAATTTCATAATTTAGGAACTTAACCACTTGCCGACCAGCGCACAACGATATACGTCGGCACAATGGCACGGCTGGGCAAATGGGCGTACAGATATGTCCCCTTTAAGATGCGGCATTGTGGGCGCGTGCCCGCCCCAAGCTCCGTGAGTCTGACCGCGGGGATACCCGCAATCGTCTCACGGCGAGGAAGAACGGGGAAATGCTGATGTAAACAAGGCATTTCCTCATTCTTCCTAGTGACAGGACACTGATCACAGCTCCCTGTAATTGGGAGCAGTGATCAGTGTTGTGTCACTTGTAGCCACGCCCCCACACAGTTAGAACACATCCCTAGGACACACTTAACCCCTTCAGCGCCCCCTACTGGTTAACCCCTTCACTGCCAGTGTCATTTTTACAGTAATCAGTGCATTTTTATAGCCCTGTTCGCTGTACAAATGACAATGGTCCCAAAATGGTGTCAAAAGTGTCCGATGTGTCCGCCATAATGTCGCAGTCACGATAAAAATCTCTGATCGCCGCCATTACTAGTAAAAAAAAAATTATTAATAAAAATGCCATAAATCTATCCCCTATTTTGTAGATGCTATAACTTTTGCGCAAACCAATCAATATACGCTTATTGCAATTTTTTTTACCAAAAATATGTAGAAGAATACGTATCGAACTAAACTGAGGAAAAAAATTGTTTGTTTTTTTATATTTTTGGGGGGGGGATATTTATTATAGCAAAAAGTAAAAAATATTGCTTTTTTTTCGAAATTGTCGCTCTAATATTGTTTATAGCGCAAAAAATGAAAACCGCAGAGGTGATCAAATACCACCAAAAGAAAGCTCTATTTGTGGGGGGAAAAAAGAACGTAAATTTTGTTTGGGAGCCACGCCGCATGACCGCGCAATTGTCATTTAATACGACGCAGTGCCGATTTGCAAAAAGTGCTCTGGTCTTTGGCCAGCCAAATGAACCGGGGCTGAAGTGGTTAATGGATTAGAGAAGGCTTAGAACCCTTACCATGTGTTGTTTTTGTTTTTTTGTCCCCAGAAGAGTGTTTTACCCTCTACATAGTTTTTAATGCAGAAAGAACTAAAGCCTGAGCATTTATTTTTTTACTCTAATGCATTCACAATGTTAATAAAAAAAATATATCTGATACATTTACAACCCCCCCCCCCCCCCATCCTCAAACACTTACCTGGTGTCCCTTGTCACTTCCACCAGGTCCTTCACCAGGTCCTCCATGTCTGCACCATTCCCTGAACTTCCGGGTTGTAGAGGAGATAAAAAAGGAAAGGGTGTGATTGGTTCCTGCAGCTGCCTGAGAGGAGGGAATAGGGGTGTGGCTTGCTGGGGTGCTGTTTGTTTAAAAAGACACACACAGCCCCAGCTGAGGGTGCACATGCATGGATGTCTCTAGTTGGCTAGTTAAAGCAGACACCCACAAGGAGGAGTTGAAACCCCAGGCAGATATAAAAAGACACAAATAACAATGCTCTGTATTCATTTACAGCAGTAAATATATATATATATATATATATATATATATATATATATATATATAATATATATTTTTTTCTAAATAAAAGCAGCACAATTACCTCAATGTGATTTGGGTTCAGCCTCTTGCAATCCCGGTACAACTCAGGCTGGGAGAAAGAGAAGGAACGCGTGTAACCAGTTAGTTCATCTGCTGACAAGGATTATGTTAACAAGAGGCGAGAACAGAGCAGTGACGGCCCATCCATACGGGCCGCAGGGGCACTTCCTCCCTAATCAATGCGCCCGGCCACTAATCTACATGCAGGGCACCGGACGCATTGAATTTCAATGTTTTTTTTTTTTTTTTAAGAACATGATTAAAGCCCGAGGATCTAATTGGCTTTAAAAAAGGGTGGGCTCGGGGCGCAGAGCACTGCGCCCTGAGCCCACCCAGTTGTGTGACAATAGCAAATTTATATTCGTTATTTTCTTCCTGATACTCCTCCTGGCCAATCAGGAAGTGGGTCCTGAGTCCCGATTGGCCAGGGAGTCTTACACACGTTTTTCATGACGTTAAAAACGCCATTTTTTAAAATGGGCATTAAAAACGATCGTGTGTGGGCTCCTGAGCATTTTTAACGACGTGAAAAATGGCCTAAAAAAAATTAGAACCTGCTCTATTTTTTCACGTCGTTTTTCACGTTGTTCTTTTTAACGTCGTGAAGAACAGTAGTGTGTACACTTTTACGGGGGGGAAAAAAACATGCATGCTCAGAATTAAGTATGAGATGGGAGCGCTCGAGATAGCACATTCGTCACGCTGTAACGGACTGAAAAGCACGAAGACTGAAAAGCGCGAAGACTGAAAAGCGCGAATCGTCTCTCACCAAACTTTATTAACACGAGGATCAGCAAAAGTTGCCCAAAGGGTGGCGCCATTCAAACGGAACTTCCCCTTTATAGTGTCGTTGTACTTGTTGTACGTCACTGCGCTTTGCTCGAGCGTTTTTTTCATGAACGTGTGTATGCAAGACAGGCTTAAGAGGAAACAAGAAAAATCACGTCGAGAAAAATTTCGTTTTTTAAAATGACATTAAAAACGTACGTGTGTACGCGGCATTAGGACTCCTGGCCAATCGGGTCTCAGGACCCACTTCCTGTTTGGCTGGGAGGAGAAGCAAGGCCCCGAAGCGAGGAGTAGCTGGAGTGAGCAGCAGCAGCCCCACCCCGGATCCCTATCATCTGCCTCCTAATGTAAGGAGGCCTCTGATCGCTGCCTTGCTGTCCGTCTCTTGGGGGGGGGGGGTCTCTGCCTTCCCATCCATCTCACATGCGGGGTGATCGTCGCCTTCTCATCTGTCTCCCAGGGGGGGGGGGGGGGGGGCCGCTGCCCTCCCATCCATCTCCCACGGGTGGGGGGGTGGTGTTGGTTTGCCGCCCCCTCCAAAATATTGAGCACCAGCCGCTACTGCAGCAGAGTGACAGAGAGATGAGCGCATCAGTCCCCTGCTTCTCCTTTTTCTGCCCAGTTACAACCTGGGGATGGAGGGGTCCAGGGGGACCTGGGCTCAGAGAAAGTGGGTTAAAGTTGGTAGTGGCCATCAAAGTGAGCACATCAAAAATGGAAAAAGAAGTACAGCAGGGGAGATCTCTGCATTGAAGTTGAATATTGCAGTAAAAGCTACTTTTTGTTATTTTTTCTGTGGGCTGTGCATTTTTATCTGGTTGTTTTGAGCCGGAGTTCTGCTTTAACAAAACTGGAAACTTCCTTTTTGACTTGTGAGAGAATACACTGACATTAAGAGTAACTCTTTGCTATGTGCATGTAGCGCTACCCCCAGTTAAGAGAGCCGCTGGGTTTTGTTTCGGGCCCTGTATACAGCACCACCAACCCCCGGCAATCTACTCAACCCACACTGGCACAGTTAGTCTAGGGAATGTTACCTCGTAACGGTCTATACCTGATTATACACAATCTGGCAGTATTGATAGATAACTACTATCTGCAAGGATAACACTGATACCAAGGTAATAAAATATAACTGGATTTACTTTGGTATAAAGGTTCAAGGTTAAACACATCACATAGCATACATGCAGAGCCCTGCAGCGATAAACATATTCATCAGTGATAGTGCAGAGTGGTCACCCACCACGTGCAACTATCTTCTTTCCTTATGCGCAATATGGCGCAGCAAACAAAGATTTAACCCCCCCCCCCACCCTGGTCAGGCCTGACTCTGATTAAACTCAGTTCCTTATGAGAACAATTCTTCGCATGCAACTTGAATGGTGGTGCACTTTCAGGAAACAATATTTGTAATCCAATGGTAGTAAATGAACAAGGTGGGCCATGGCAGTCACTAGGCCCAACAAAGTAAAGGTTAATGAAGTGAGCAAGTGCTCGCTCACCACTCCGGACGCGATCCCAGTCCGGGCTTCCACCACTGTGTATCCGCACACAGTGTCTCCAACGGCCGGGTCTCCGGTCCAGCTGATGTCAGCAAACTCGAGCAAGAACAGGTGCCACCCAGGCTCTTCAGTGGGGTGGAAGGCTCTTTGGTAGGTATGCAAGGCCCAGGCTTCAGGCCTTACACAGCAGCGGATCCGCACAGGGAGTCCTATTGCTTGCAGTGCGGTGTCCAAAGAGGCCGAGCTTCGCCTCGCCCCCTCCTCTTATAGCCCCACCCATGAGTCTCTGCAGTGGCCCAATGCACCCTGGGTGCCGAACAGGGTTCTGGGTAACGTAGTCCGGGGGCCTTAAAGGAGACCCCGCTACATGCAGATTACTGTATGGAGGTTTTCTGACCCGGTCTAATGACTTCTGTGCTTCCTCTCTCTACAGATAAATTCGAGCCATGTCACCTACACAAATCGGCTGAATATTTTTGCCAAGAAGTTTCCAATCCAAACAGCCAATGACGCTTCCATGAGTATTTCCTGCTCTTACCCGCTGATTGTGAAGGTCAATTTTAATGTGCCACTGCACCCAGTAATTGGGTAAGTATCTTCCCTACAGTAGATGTTAAACTTACAGGTCTGTAGTTACAAATTGAAGCCCTTAATCCCTTTTTAAACAAAAGCACTAGATTGGCCTTGTGCCAAGCCTCGATAAATTAGAAAAAAAAAAGCTTAAATATAACTGAGCTCAGCTCTCTGAGGACCCATGGGTGTAAACAACTTGGGCCAAGTGCTTTCAAATGACCCTGTCAATTGAGAAGAAATGTTCCCACAACAGAAGAGTTTTTTTAACCCGTGTCTCCAGTGGCAGCTGGTGGGTTCTTCTTTGGGGGGTGGCAAACAAACAACACACCACCCCTCCCCCCCCCCAATGAAACAGAACCCCCCCTGTGCAGGCGGTCCAGTACTTACCCTGTCGAGTGGTGGGGCTGTGGTCTTCTCTCCTGGAGTGCGGGAAGCTGCCGCGGAGGCTCCCGTGTCCACTTCTCCAGCGTCCTCTTCCGTGTCTCCTCTCCCGCCAAAAGCGCTAGGCATCCAATAGGATCGCCTGACGCTTTGGCCAATCGGGAAACAGGTCTCACAGACCTGCCTCCTGATTGGTGGGGAGGAACTTTAGTGTGACAATAGCGAAAATGTATTTGCTTATCGTCACGCAACTGGCCCCAAAGGCCCCTGGCCTCTGGCTCTAATTAGGTGCTTCAAAAAAACACCCCGCCGCATTGGAATCCATGGTCAAGCACCACTGATATGTAGATCAGGGGGCCGGACGCATGGATAGGGGGGGTGGCGCCTCTATGGACGGGCCACCACTGCGTTTCTCCTACCTTCCCTCTGCTTCAGTGCTGCAGCCTCCATAACACACTTTAGCATTCAACGCTTGTGTGTCCCACCCCTGCCACACTGCATGGTTCCTTCCTCCTTAACTTACAACACTGCTGAGTCCTGTAGTGACATTGGGGCTAGAGAAGGAACCATGGCATGTGCTGGTAGCAGGGTTGCTGTTAGAAATCATGGGGCCCTATACAACCTTCCTGACAGAGGCCCCCCAACCCTGCCTACACCCCACCCTCCCCCCTGGGGTGCAGCGAAACAGGGGCACTGACTTTACCCCCTATTCCCCCCAAAAAAAAAAAAAGTCCCACTTCCTGGGCCCCTCTGTTAAACTGATGTGGCCCAGGGAAATGTGATGTAAGCCCTGGTAAACAAGTAGGAGCGGGGGCTGTGGTCAAGTAAAATCCATTTATTCATTTAGGAAGAAATGAACAATAAAGTTGCCCTGAGCCCCTCTGTTTAGCTGATGAGGTCTGAGCCCAATACATCCGGACCAGTTGTACTGCCTTATCAATGGCCCTGGCTGGAAGACACAGATGCACTTCTAGAAATGTTGAGTACTGAACAGTTTAGACGAGGTTGCAGCAACTGGACCGATGGACAGGTAGGAGGCATTGGGTTTCCTAAAAGGTGAGTGTGATATCTCTTAATTGCAGGTACATTTCTTCCAACCTGACAAGGTCATTTAAAGGAGAAGTATAGGTTTAAAATATATATATATACAGTACATACTCACCTCTACGCTGCCGTATTAGTGTAATTCTGCAGTTGCCCCACGTCGGCTCTAGGACCGAGAAATGAGCGATCACATGACTACTTATTGCTCAGTTCTCAGTCTGCTTGGAGCAGAGAGCAGTGACTGTTAGTTCCAGCTCTCCACTCCACCCATTAACTAGATTGCTGTGGAGGGGGCAGGTGCAGCTGGCTCCTGCTCTCAGATGTGCTCTGAAAATCAGGGCCAGCTGTTAATGGCTCTGCCATGTCAGTTGATAGCAAACAATAAATACGCGCTCAAAAGATTACCGTTGAGTGAATTGGAAAAGGAAGGAAGGAAGGCTTCACAACTCATGCCAACTCATGCCACTGCATCGGCTGTGCTGCCACTCTCAACAAGTTGGGGGAAACCCAGGACAAATTCTAAAAGAAAACGAGGACAGAGGGTGCACCAGCCTTGCGCATTACCTTTGCAACACTGAAATGTATTAAAAATAAGATAATATACTCACAAACAAGTGATAAAAAAAAAGAAAATACAAAGTCCATTATAGACCTCATCCAGGAGGATCTGCTGGCCAGTAGACTTAGGTGGGATGAAAAACATCCAAGGTAAGCTGACACGTTTCGAGGGTGGCCCCTTTTCCTTAAAGCCCCGAGGAAGCGGGCCACCCTTGAAACGCGTCAGTTAACCTTGGACGTTTTTCCTCCCACCTAAGTCTACTGGCCAGCAGATCCTCCTGGATGAGGTCTATAATGGACTTTGTATTATCTGTCTGATTTTATCACTTGTTTGTGAGTATATTATCTTATTTTTAATACATTTCAGTGTTGCAAAGGTAATGCGCAAGGCTGGTGCACCCTCTGTCCTCCTTTTCTTTTAGGACAGCAGACAATAGCCTGGGTAATAGGAGAGCCAAAGTAAGTGTGACTGTGTCCCACAAAAGAAGTATGACCAAAAAAGCTTTTGCCATACCGTATATACTCGAGTATAAGCCAAGTTTTTCAGCACATTTTTTTGTGCTGAAAATGCCCCCCTCGGCTTATACTCGAGTCTGTGTCCATCTTCAACTTTGTGCGCCTGATTCCGGCCAGCCGTAGGTCCCCTGGACCCCAAACTTGGCACACATTTAGCCCCGATGTTTCAAAGTCAGGCACCCCTTCCATAGACTCCCATGTTAAACGTCAGTCTAGTCACACAGCGCCGGAGATCAGGTAGGGAGATTTGGCACAGTAAGGCATGGGCACAGTGACAGTGAGGCATGGGCACAGTGAGGCATGGGCACAGTGAGGCACAGTGAGGCATGGACACAGTGAGGCATGCACATGGACACAGTGAGGCAAAGTGAGGCACAGTGAGTGAGTGAGTGAGAAACTTGTATAGCGCTACAAATGCGAACTAAAATCGCCTCAAGGCGCTTTTCCCATTCAGTGTCGTACTGATCCTTCAGAAGAGGTGGGTCTTACGTTTTTTCCTGAAGGCCCGGTGGTTTTCTTCCATGCGGATGTTTGTGGGTAGAGTATTCCAAAGCCGTGGTCCTTGGACTGCAAATCTTCGTTCTCCCTTCGATTTGTAGTGGGACTTGGGGATGTGGAGGAGGTTTTGGTTAGTGGATCGGAGAATGCGATTGGGTGAGTAGCGTTTTATTTTCTCGCATAAATATTGAGGAGCGTTTCCTTGTGTGCGCTTGTGGGTGAGGCAGAGGGTCTTGAAAGTGACCTGATCCTTTACAGTTAGCCAATGATGGGTCCTCAGGGATGGGGTGATGGATTCCCAGGGTTTTTTCCCCGTTACCAGTCTGGCTGCCGTGTTCTGGACGACTTGTAGGCGCAAAATCTGGTATTTAGGTAGTCCTATGTAGAGGGAGTTTGCGTAGTCCAGTCGGGAATTGATGATTGTTCCAACTACTACTGCTATGTCCTCTTCCGGGATGAAGGGGATGAGTCTATGCAGCAGGCGGAGAAGGTGGTGAGATCCGCTGACTTCTGATCCTATTTGTGCGTCCATCGACATCTCTGAGTCAAAAATTACTCCGAGACTTTTGACTTTGGTGCTCGGGGGTGATGGTCTGTCCAAGAATGGTGGGTGGTGTCCATGCAGTCTTAGCTTTTGTCTTTCAGTTTGCTTGGAGAAGAAGTTCTGTTTTGGATCCATTGAGTTTGAGGGAACTCTCAGACATCCAATCATCGATCAATGTGAGGCATTTTTCTAGTCCGTGATATTGGTCTTTTTTTCCGGTGACGCGAAAGTAGAGTTGAGTATCGTCAGCGTATGAGTGGTAGAGCAGGTCCTGTTTGCTGATGATTTTGAAGAGTGGGCGGAGGTAGATGTTGAGGAGCACGGGTGACAGGGGTGATCCTTGCGGGACTCCGCAAGAAATTGCGCGAGTTTCCGAGGTGAAGGCTCCTAGTTTCACTATCTGGGAACGATTATCTAGGAAGGATGCGAACCAAGGTAGATCAGAGTCTGTGACTCCTGCTACTTCTTTGAGGCATGCATATGGACACCCTAGGCTTATACTCGAGTCAAAAAGTTTTCTCAGTTTTTTTGTGGTAAAATTAGGTGACTCAGGTTATATTCGGGTCGGCTTATACTCGAGTATATACGGTACATCTCTTTTAAGGTATCTTTATTTCTCGAATTCTTATGTAGCGGCCTCACCCTCTCTCTCTTCTTTAGCGGTTACTTTGGCTTCGGTCTAGGGGTACCTTGAGGGGGAGAGCGAGGTGCGCCACGGCCCATGTCCTCTAGATCAGTGTTTCTCAACTCCAGTCCTCAAGGCGCACCAACAGGTCATGTTTTCAGGATTTCCCTCAGATAAAACAGCTGTGGAAATTACTAAGGCAGTGAAACAGATCAAATCACCTGGGCAAAATAATGGAAATCCTGAAAACATGACCTGTTGGTGCGCCTTGAGGACTGGAGTTGAGAAACACTGCTCTAGATTACAGCATGTAGAGGTGAAGGCCAGCACCAGATTACCTTCGGGCTGTGTATACGCTCAGAGCCGAGTCTGTTCTGCTGATAACCCCCCTTTGCTCCCAGTAATTGGAGTACCACACACTGAAAAAGGTCCAACACTTACTTATTCCATAACGGCAAACAATTAGTCCTTTGCGAGCAGACAGTGTGAGACCCATAGAACAGTTCAGTATTGGTGGGGAGTAGGTCAAGGCACAATCCTCAAAGAAAACGAAACCGTTGAGGTTTCACCAACGGTTGCTAAGCACAGTGGCTGGTAAATGGACTTTTTAGTTGCAGAGTCTCTTCCAGCGACTCTAATGAACAGGAACTGGAGTTACCTTCGCTACGTTGCAGCCCCTGTCAGGGGGAAGACATCCCTCCAAGGAAGTTACCAGAGGCCCCGCCGTCACCGGATTAATGCTGTACCGGGCTATTCGGAAGGGTTACACTCCCCGGCCTCCTCGCCTCAGATACGGGTCCCAACACCTTAGGGCCCCTCGGACTCCTCCACCCTCGCGGAACCCAGTCGAAGTTACTGGGCCCCAGGCTCCGGCAGTAGTACCGCACCCCAGGCTTAAGGTGCCTGGAATGGACTCCATCCCTTGCTCCGGCCAGGTCAAGGGCACCTGGGCCCGGAACTCCGGAACGCCAGCACCCAGGCCGAAGGTGCCTGGGTGCTGCCGCGTCCTCCAACTCTGAACCCCCGAGGTCAGGGCGTCCGCCCCTTTTATCTCCTCTCCCCTCGTGTCACAGCGGGTTCCCCGCTCCGCTGTATCGGCGCCAGGAAAGGACAAAAAGGAACAGTCTTGCGGTGCAGGTTCAACTCCGACCCAGGGCGACAACGCCACCTGCAGGCCACAGGGAACCCTGCACCACCAGAGTCCTCCAAGAACCACAAAAGGGACTCTCAGATTCCCTAACAATTCGTACATCTGGGTTAAATGACCCAGATGCTCCCCCCCCCCCCAAATTTAAATACCCGCTACACTTAAGCAAATTCATTTTAAACCATTGTGGTGCATTTGAAATTGTATATCAGCTTCTTCTCTTTCACCAGTATATACAGAGCTGAAGAAGATATCTAATAGGTTTGCAAATAATCTCAGTTCTCTGTATAATATCATTGATGTATGACCACATATCTACAAGGGTTTCTTGGTATTTAACCTTTGTCATGTGTTTATTTTCCAGGACCACAGTAATAAATGACGTTACAGGAAATGGAAGTTATGTAGCTGTAATGTTGGCCTACACAGATAGCACATATACAAAGCTTCTCTCCGACTCCGACACCCTGACTGTGGAAGATAAAATTTACCTTTCAGTACAAGTAGCAGATCTGGATGTGAGCACCTTTAAACTCAAAGTGGTGAATATTTATGCCTCTCCTACCAATTCAAGTGTCCCAAAGTACTATCTTCTTCAGAACGGGTAAGTACGCAGTGCACTGGGTTAGTAGTTTTGTGTGTTCTTTGTACACTTTGACTACAGAAATAATTCACTGAATGCCCAAAACAATAGATCACCTTAAGAGGTAGGTTACATAGTTACATAGTTAGTCAGGTTGAAAAAAGACACAAGTCCATTCAGTTCAACCATAAAAATAAATAAAATAATAATAATAATATCGTACAATCCCATATACCCAATTCTATACCCAGAGTTGATCCAGAGAAAGGCGAAAAACCCCAGCAGTAAAACTTTATGAAACAAAAAAAAAAAGCCCGCAGAGCATGATCTAATTTGCTACAGCAGGGGAAAAAATTCCTTCCTGATCCCCCGAGAGGCAATCGGATTTTCCCCAGATCAACCTTACCTATAAATGTCATTACCCAGTTATATTCTGTACATTTAGGAAAGTATCCAGACCTTTCTTATAGCAATCTACTGATCCGACCAGAACCACCTCTGCAGGGAGTCTATTCCACATTTTCACAGCTCTTAATGTGAAGAAACCTTTCCGTATTTGGAGATGAAATCTCTTTTCCTCTAGACGTAAAGAGTGCCCCCTTGTCCTTTATGATGACCGTAAAGTGAATAACTCAACACCAAGTTCACTATATGGACCCCTTATATAAATGTACATGGTGATCATATCCCCCCTTAATCTCCTTTTCTCAGGAGAGAATCAATTCAGTTCCTCTAATCTTTCCTCATAGCTGAGCTCCTCCATGCCTCTTATCAGTTTGGTTGCCCTTCTCTGCACTTTCTCCAGTTCCCCGATATCCTTTTTGAGAACTGGGGCCCAAAACTGAACTGCATATTCCAGATGAGGTCTTACTAATGATTTGTACAGATGATGTCTCTCTCTCTGGAGTCCATTCCTCTCTTATACAAGAAAGGACTTTGCTCGCTTTGGAAACTGCAGCTTGGCATTGCATGTTATTATTGAGCTTATGATCTGCCAAAACCCCCAGATCCTTCTCCACTACGGATCCCCCAGATCCTTCTCCACTACGGATCCCCCCAGATCCTTCTCCACTACGGATCCCCCCAGATCCTTCTCCACTACGGATCCCCCCCAGATCCTTCTCCACTACGGATCCCCCAGATCCTCCTCCACTACGGATCCCCCCAGATCCTTCTCCACTACGGATCCCTCCAGATCCTCCTCCACTACGGATCCCCCCCAGATCCTTCTCCACTACGGATCCCCCCAGATCCTCCTCCACTACGGATCCCCCCAGATCCTCCCCCACTACGGATCCCCCCAGATCCTTCTCCACTACGGATCCCCCCAGATCCTTCTCCACTACGGATCCCCCCAGATCCTCCTCCACTACGGATCCCCCCAGATCCTTCTCCACTACGGATCCCCCCAGATCCTTCTCCACTACGCATCCCCCCCAGATCCTTCTCCACTACGGATCCCCCCAGATCCTCCTCCACTACGGATCCCCCCAGATCCTTCTCCACTACGGATCCCCCAGATCCTTCTCCACTACGGATCCCCCCAGATCCTTCTCCACTACGGATCCCCCCAGATCCTCCTCCACTACGGATCCCCCCAGATCCTCCTCCACTACGGATCCCCCCAGATCCTTCTCCACTATGGATCCCCCCAGATCCTTCTCCACTACGGATCCCCCCAGATTCTTCTCCACTACGGATCCCCCCAGTTGTACTCCCCCTAGTATGTATGATGCATTCATATTCTTAGCACCCAAGTGCAGAACTTTACATTTATCAACATTAAACCTCATCTGCCACATAGTCGCCCAATTAGACAGAGCATTGAGGTCGGCTTGTAAATTGGAGACAGTGTTGACATGAAGTTCTGAACTAATCTGGTCAAGCAACTCAAGTGACATCATTCCTGGAGTTCATCTTTAAAGCCCAACTAAAACCAACTTTTTGTTCAGATTTAGATTAAACGGGGAAGAGTTGGGACCCTTTTGAGGTGTCTGTGTCTCCTTTAAAATCTGGATAGACCCTCTGCACACTGCTATACACCCTTTCCAGAAAACTACAAGGATTTTACCTTCACCCGTATTGCAATACATACTTAAGCTGGCCAACTGCGTCAAAGTAATCTTTCAAGGCACTTTCTTCTTGCTGATCCATGTTTGTGACACCAGGACCAGAATTTAAAGTGATACTAAAGGTTTAGATTAAAAAAATAAATAAAAAATAACAAACATATCATACTTACCTCCACTGTGCAGTTAGTTTTGCACAGAGTGGCCCTGAACGCTGTCTTCTGGGGTCCCTCGGTGGCTCTCGTGGCTCCTCCCCGCATCATATAACCCCCTAGAAAAAGCACTCTCCCGGGGGGTTACCTTGTGGGCATGCTCCCGTGTTCAGCATTTGGCGTCCATAGCCGCTGAATGCAGGACTCGGCCCCGCCCCCCTGACACCCACGTCATTGGATTTAATTGACTGCAGCGGGAGCCAATGGCTGTGCTGCTATGAATCTATCCAATCAAGAGCCGAGAACCCCGGGCAGAGAGACGGCGTGTCCTCGCTGTGGGACATTCCAGGGCGCATGTAAATAAAACGGGGGGGGCTGGTAATAGTCAGATGTTTTTTCACCCCCTTTAAGAAATGGGGTCATCAAGACAGTATGACACAGACAGCAATAAATACCAGCCAAGAGGTAAAGGTCAGGCCAGTCATGTTTCTCCACCCCAAACTCGCTCATCCATGTCTTTATGGACCTTGCTTTGTGAACTGGTCTATATCATTTGGTGGAGGAGGATTGTGGTGTGGGGGGGGATTATGGTGTGGGGTTGTTTTTCAGGGGTTGGGCTTGGCCCCTTAGTTACAGTACAGTGAAGGGAACTCTTAAGGCATCAGCATACCAAGACAATTTGAACAATTTCATGCTCCCAACTTTGTAGGAACAGTTTGGGGACGGCCCCTTCCTTTTTCCAACATGACTGCACACCAGTGCACAAAGCAAGGTCCATAAAGACATGGATGAGCGAGTTTGGGGAGGAGGAACTTGACTGGCCTGCACAGAGTCCTGACCTCAACCCGATAGAACACCTTTGGGATTAATTAGAGAGGAGACTGCGAGCCAGGCCTTCTCATCCAAATCAGTGCCTCACCTCACAAATGCACTTCTGGAAGAATGGTCAAACATTCCCATAGACACCCTCCTAAACCTTGTGGACGGCCTTCCCAGAAGAGTTGAAGCTGTTATAGCTGCAAAGGGTGGGCCAACTCAATATTGAACCCTACGGACGAAGACTGGGATGCCATTAAAATTCATGTGCGTGTAAAGGCAGACGTCCCAATACTTTTGGTAATATAGTGTATATAATGTTCAGTTGTATTATTATGTGTCAGTATTTTGTTCTCATCTTTGGATTACTGTAACTGAACGCTGATGAAAGATTTCTGTATCCAGGTGCCCATCTAGTGATGTATCTCCTGACCAGCTAACACAAGCTTACAATGGAAACGCCACTGAAGCTCGGTTTGCTATGAAAGTCTTCAAGATTACCAGTTCTAACGCCGTCTATCTCTATGCCGATCTTAAACTCTGCACGACTGATTGTAATTCGGTAAGACTCAACTTACACATAGGAGGGTGTCCTGTGACTTCTGTGCCTGAAGGAGCAGTCAGGGATTCTTTAGCCATACACACACATACTAGCACCAGTTTAGACAAGAGCCAAATATTCTACCAACATGTTGTTGGAGGAAACCCACACAAGAGGAACACGCAAACTCCAAGCAGATAGTGTCCTGGCTGCCATTCAAATTGAGGTCCCCAGTGCTACAAGGCAAGAGTGCTAACCATCAAGTCACTGTGCTGTTCCAATGTCCACAATTGGCTTTTTAATCATTGCATTATTAAGATGCTTGGAAGTGTTTAAGGGCTGAAAATTGCACACCAAGCATAAAGATACCAGATTCCCTCTTGATTACCGGATCTGCTGCTGCCGCCAACCAAGCAGGTAGAACATTGCTGTGTATAATAAGGACAGTTGCTGAATTTATGACCAACTCCACAAAAAAAGTGGTTAATTAAATCATATGCTGGCTTTAGATATTATTCCAATTCTGATAGGATACCACCACCAGAATTCACAGTTCTGCCCATCTGCTGTAGATATAACATGGGATGAGCTAGAGTTCCGTCCAAACCCAAGTTCATCTCTAACAATTGGTGGTTTCATGCCCATCCGTAATAAAGACAATTGATGGTTTCATGCCCATCCCTAATAAAGACAAATTGATGGTTTCATGTTCATCCCTAATAAAGACAATTGATGGTTTCATGCCCATCCCTAATAAAGACAATTGATGGTGTCATGTCCATCCCTAACAAAGACAATTGATGGTGTCATGCCCATCCCTAACAAAGACAATTGATGGTTTCATGCCCATCCCTAATAAAGACAATTGATGGTGTCATGTCCATCCCTAACAAAGACAATTGATGGTTTCATGCCCATCCCTAACAAAGACAATTGATGGTTCCATGCCCATCCGTAACAAAGACAATTGATGGTTTCATGCCCATTCCTAACAAAGACAATTGGTGGTTTCATGCCCATCCCTAACAAAGACAATTGATGGTTTCATGCCCATCCCTAACAAAGACAATTGGTGGTTTCATGCCCATCCCTAACAAAGACAATTGATGGTTTCATGCCTATCCCTAACAAAGACAATTGATGGTTTCATGCCCATCCCTAACAAAGACAATTGATGGTTTCATGCCCATCCCTAATAAAGACAATTGATGGTGTCATGTCCATCCCTAACAGACAATTGATGGTGTCATGCCCATCCCTAACAAAGACAATTGATGGTTTCATGCCCATCCCTAATAAAGACAATTGGTGGTTTCATGCCCATCCCTAATAAAGACAATTGATGGTTTCATGCCCATCCCCAATAAAGAAAATTGATGGTTTCATGCCCATCCCTAATAAAGACAATTGGTGGTTTCATGCCCATCCCTAACAAAGACAATTGATGGTTTCATGACCATCCCTAATAAAGAAAATTGATGGTTCCATGCCCATCCCTAACAAAGACAATTGATGGTTTCATGCCCATCCCTAACAAAGACAATTGATGGTTTCATGCCCATCCCTAACAAAGACAATTGATGGTTTCATGCCCATCCCTAACAAAGACAATTGATGGTTTCATGCCCATTCCTAACAAAGACAATTGGTGGTTTCATGCCCATCCCTAACAAAGACAATTGATGGTTTCATGCCCATCCCTAACAAAGACAATTGGTGGTTTCATGCCCAACCCTAACAAAGACAATTGATGGTTTCATGCCTATCCCTAACAAAGACAATTGATGGTTTCATGCCCATCCCTAATAAAGACAATTGATGATGTCATGCCCATCCCTAATAAAGACAAATGATGGTTTCATGCCCATCCCTAATAAAGACAATTGATGGTTTTATGCCCATCCCTAATAAAGACAATTGATGGTTTTATGCCCATCCCTAATAAAGACAATTGATGGTTTCATGTCCATCCCTAATAAAGACAATTGGTGGTGTCATACCCATCCCTAATAAAGACAATTGATGGTTTCATGTCCATCCCTAATAAAGAAAATTGATGGTTTCATGCCCATCCCTAATAAAGACAATTGATGGTTTCATGCCCATCCCTAACAAAGACAATTGATGGTTTCATGCCCATCCCTAACAAAGACAATTTATGGTTTCATGCCCATCCCTAACAAAGACAATTGATGGTTTCATGCCCATCCCTAACAAAGACAATTGATGGTTTCATGCCCATCCCTAACAAAGACAATTGATGGTTTCATGCCCATCCCTAACAAAGACAATTGATGGTTTCATGTCCATCCCTAATAAAGACAATTGATGGTTTCATGCCCATCCCTAACAAAGACAATTGATGGTTTCATGCCCATCCCTAACAAAGACAATTGGTGGTTTCATGCCCATCCCTAACAAAGACAATTGATGGTTTCATGGCCATCCCTAACAAAGACAATTGATGGTTTCATGCCCATCCCTAATAAAGACAATTGACGATGTCATGCCCATCCCTAACAAAAACAATTGATGGTTTCATGCCCATCCCTAATAAAGACAATTGATGGTTTCATGCCCATCCCTAACAAAGACAATTGATGATGTCACGCTGCCCCGATACAATGTAGAGTAAATAGGTGATTGGGGAATATGGCTTAGAAAGACTGAAACCAATGTGGAGGGGGAATGTTACCTATTCCAGGGAAGTCTCACCATTGGAGTGAAGAAAGAACCTGTTGTGCCCGCATTCTCCACTGTTTCCATTGTGGGAATAATACGGATAAAAGGGACGGTGTGACTTTAGCATAGCTGGGGTGTTTCTTGGATACAATTTGCAGTTTCTTCATCGATTTTACTTGGCTGGAATTTCTGTTGAATTACTTTTATTTCCCTACAGAACTGCAGCTCTCAATCCAAATCAGGTCGTTCCCAGGGCATTACAGGAAGAGTCAGCATCTATTTGGATGCAGGTAAGTCATCTCATGGTCACAGTTTTGTTACAGTAATTTTCCTTCAGTCACATTTATTAAAACCCAACACCAGACAAAACATTTTTTTAATTTCTATTTTGGATAAAGTGGGGAAAGGCTTAAAGCTTCTGTCAAGTATTAAATGCTGTCTTTGTTCCCTGTGGGGGAGATTTTCCTTCACTTCCTGTTCTGTCTGACACCTGTCACCTCACCAGGAAGTAAGGAGAAGCGTCCCATAGGGGAGAAAGCATAAGAAACCCACAGAGTATATTTAATAGAACAATAAGGCAGCAGATTGCCCATAGTTAGGTATGATTGTCAGGGATTACAAATGCTTGAGCTTTTACGATGATCACTACACAATTATTTCAGCCTACAGTGAATGTGAATATCATACAATGTATCCAGAAGAATGAGTATCAGTCCGGTTGAGATGTCCAATTAACAGAAATGTTTCTCTTTATTTCCAGCTGATACCAATGACTATTTAGATTCCAGTTCTGCCAGAGGTAAGTAATCTCTTACATTGAGAATTTTTAATGGTTTAAAGTGATGAAGCTAAACATGTTCAACTCCTTTACAGCAACAATACCCTTATATGTGGGGGCAGGGCTGATGGACCTCAACATCCAATTACAGAGAGACAGTCTGAAGGCAAACAGCTTCTGTTGTTCTGTCTTTGAAAAATGCATAATTTTCTGTATATCCTGTATTGAATGTTTTTTGGTGATATTTATTGCTGCTCCCCCTCCCCCCCTACTGGACACATTAGAGACAGATGTAGCACACAGCACACGATTACCTACAAACCTGGTTCCTGCAACGGTCGGGCTGATGCGCTCTCTAGGTCATTTGACACTTTGGACGAGGAGTCCGCCCCTGAACCTGAGCCGATCATTCCAACCTCATGCATTGTTGCCCACTCTACCACCCTGAAGTCAAAAATTCCGCCTGGTAAGACCTTTGTCCCCACTGAGCTAAGAGCTAAGATCCTTCGTTGGGGACATGATTCCAAGGTGGCAGGTCATTCTGGATTCCTCCGATCCTTCCTACTCATCAGTCATCACTACTGGTGGCCTAATCTCCGCTCAGACGTCAAAGACTACGTTAAAGCTTGTCATGTCTGTGCTCAGTCCAAATCCTCCACACAAGCTCCTGCTGGTCTCCTCATGCCCTTGCCCATTCCTAAGGAACCCTGGGCCCATATTGCCATGGATTTTATCACCGACCTCCCACTGTCTGAGAATAATACAGTCATTTGGGTGGTAATCGATCGGTTCTCCAAGATGGCTCATTTTGTTCCTCTTCCTGGTCTTCCTTCTGCCCCTGCCTTGGTTCCCATTTTCATTCGAGAAATTCTCCGCCTACATGGGGTCCCTTCTCATATTGTTTCCGACAGGGGAGTCCAATTCACGTCTCATTTTTGGAGAGCCTTTTGCAAATCCCTCAATATTGTCTTGGATTTTTCTTCTTCTTACCATCCCCAATCCAATGGACAGACTGAGAGGGTTAATCAGGAGTTAGAGGTCTTTCTTCGCACCTTGGTGTCTTCTCACCATGACGATTGGTCCTCTCTACTCCCGTGGGCAGAATTCTCCCATAACAATCATGTGAATACCAGTTCGCAGAAGACACCCTTTTTCACAGTTTATGGAAAACACCCTCAACTTCCTCTTCCCATGATCTGTTCTCCAGACATTCCAGCTTTGGCTTTGGTTCAGGAGTCTCTCAATTCCGTTTGGGGTCACGTTCATGATTCCCTCCGGGCAGATGCTGAAAAATTCAAAGGCTTTGCCGACCGCCGCAGGCGTAAACCGCCTTCTCTTCAGCCAGGGGACAAAGTCTGGCTCTCTACCAGGAACATCAAGCTCCGAGTTCCTTCTCTGAAGTTTGCTCCACGATTCATTGGTCCATACACGGTAACTGCTAAACTGAATCCGGTTTGTTTCAAACTCCAGATTCCTAAGAGCCTCAAAATCACTAACTCCTTTCATGTTGCTCTTCTAAAGCCTTTAGTCCTCAATAAATTCTCTCGTCCTCTCCCTACCGTGGCGCCTGTCTCTGAGGATAATCAGGAGTACGAGATCAGTCAAATTCTGGACTCCCGACTCTGTAAAGGCGTTCTTCAGTACCTCGTTCATTGGAAAGGGTTTGGTCCTGAGGAGAGGTCTTGGATCACTGCATCTGAGGTCTTTGCACCTCGTCTGTTAAAGGAGTTTCATCTGAAGTTTCCCTCTAAACCTGGGCCCAGGCGGGGAAGGGGGAGGCCCCGTAAGAGGGAGGGTACTGTCATGGATATGCATTAATGTCTGTCTGCCATCTTACCTTTCCTCCTCATGTGTTCATCTTAGAGGCCAGAACCCTTTTCACCTGGCTTCCTTTATAATCTCCTCCCAGCCTGACTCCACCCCAGGCCCTATCACAGAACACTATATTAACCTGTGCACTGCAAGCCTGCTTTGCTGATCAACGTGTTTGTTAGGCATTGTGTGTTTGGGTTCCTGCCTGCCGTGTGCTACGTCTGTCTCTCTGTTACATATTTGGCTTGTCCCCGACTATCCCTGTCTGCTCGTGACCCTTGACCTTCGGCTCGTTCTTTCGTTATCCTTGTCTGCTTGGGGCCCCTGACCTTCAGCTTGTTATTCGTTTCTCTCATATCTTGTGCTGCTGCTTCCCCTCTTTTCCCCTTATCCTACGGGGCGTGAGCTAGGAAACTCCAGGGGCCGCGACCTGGTCCCAGCCTGCAGCATAACATCCTCACCACTAGAGGCTCTGGAGAAGACCTGCTGGGTCTTAGACTCCGCGCCCTGGGGAATCTTGGCTCTAGCTTCCGTTAGGATCACGGTTGTGCTCCTCTGGTCCCGCTTTCCACAACCACCCAGTTTCCTATCCGCAGAAGCCAGCCATAGGGTTCACTACCTTGCGGTGCACTCCTGTCCCCCTACGGTGTGCATTTGTCACCTGGCCACAGGTGACCTTGACATTATTGTCATCATGGGATATGTTAGAGAAATTTCCCTTGGCTTACTGTCCCAGTGACAACAGTTTCACCAAACAGGAAGTGAGAGCAAATCTACCAACACCTACACAGACAGAAATATACATATATATATAATGTATATTTCTATTTCCACTATATAAGTGGAGTGCGGAAAGGTCAAATTACCTGTCTGGTTTTTTTTTTTTTGGTGTCTGTGTCCTTGTAGCAGATTTTTCACTTAATATCTGGTAAAACCATTGTCACCTTAACAGTAATGCCCTGTACACACAAACGGATTTTCCGTCGGAAAAAACTTGGATGGTTTTTCCGACGGAATTCCGCTCAAGCTTGGCTTGCATACACACGGTCACACAAAAGTTCTCTGTACTTTCGACCGTCAAGAACGCGGTGACGTACAACACTACGACGAGCCGAGAAAATAAAGTTTAATGCTTCCCAGCATGCGTCGAATTGTTTCCGAGCATGCATCGGAATTTTGCCCGTCGGAATTGCTACAGACGATCGGAATATCCGATCGGATTTTTTTCCGTCTGAAAAATAGAGAACCTGCTCTCTATCTAAGTCCGTCGGAAATTCCGACAGAAAAAGTCCGATGGGGCATACACACGGTCGGAATATCCGACAAAAAGCTTCCATCTGACTTTTTCTGTCGGAAATTCCGACCGTGTGTATGCCCGATCAGACTTTTTCTGTCGGAAATTCCGACCGCGTGTACGCGGCATAAATAAGAGTACATTTCTCTAATGCCGCCACGCTATACAAAAATTTAAAAACAAAAATTCTGGTTGGACATACACTTTAAGTTCTCACAATGTCACATCTGGTATAAAGATTGGCTTTCACTAGATTGCAACTACAATGAAAACATAGAATTGAACAGAAGATCTTCCATAGGAAGATGAAGCCGATCCATTCCTAATATCTCCTGTGTGTTGTTCCAGGTTTCTCCATGCCTTGGACTTTGTCTGCTCTGATCTTCTCCTGGATCTCGGTGAAACTGATGTAAACCCTCCGAGAACCGACCATCCCGGCACCATGAGACTTTGTCATATAACATAGTTACATAGTAGGCGAGGCCGAAAAAAGACACAAGTCCATCAAGTCCAACCTATGTGTGTGATTTTATCGTCACCCTAAATGCTCTCAGCAGAGAGAAGTTATAAAGGAATCTTGTATCTCGTTCTTTTTCTGTGGATGGTGTTGGCTGCATCATATATAACCCTTCCTAAGATAACCTTGCCGCTGTGCGTCCGGATTGTCTCTCATTTTGTACAGTGCTGATTAGACATGTGCATTCGTTTTCGTCCGAATGCATTTTTGTCCGAATTTCTGGGATTTTCCTGTTCGTTTTAACAAACGATAATGAACTCGCAGAATCCGAAATCCGAAATTTCCGACATAAAAAATGCTTTATTTTCGTTTTTTTTGCGACAACAGTTCGATACAGATAGAAGATTCGACATGACGGTGACAATAGCGACCTGTGTCTATCGAACCTGTGGTTGAATGTGCCTAACCTTAACTCTATTAGTCCAAGATTATTCGACATAGAGAGAAAAGATTCGACATACAGAGAAAAGATTCGACATAGAGAGACATGAAGATTTGACAAAGCAGCTAAAAACATACGATCGCCACGAGCGGACATTTATGGTCAAATGCTCCGCCCATAGGCTATAGAAGAATTCTAATGTTGGCTGACTAGTAATAATAACTAATAAATATAATTATTACTAGTGTCATACAACATTAGAATTCTTCTATAGCTTGTGGGCAGAGCATTCGACCGGAAATGTACGATTGCGGCGTCGTGCAGTTTAGCTGCTTCGTTGAATCTTCTTAGAGCATTCGACAGACACATAAGCCTTCAATTGACAGATTCGACCTTAATTCATTCAGATTTTAGGACTAATGCATTTTTAACTAAACAAAATAAATAATAACGAATTTCGGGAGTAACTAAATAAATAAACAAAATTCCGAAACAAAATATTTCAGTGTGCACATGTCTAGTGCTGATATTCTGCTTTTTTGGGCTAAGAGGTGCCTGCTTTATACCGGATCTATTTATTGTGTTGTATTTATCGTAAGATATAAATGGTTAATGGAGTAGACAATATAATAGATATTTTGTATCCCTGGAGAGCGCACCCTGTACTTTTTACTGTTCTTTTACATATAATAAACGGCACAGTAATGTAATTCAAGTTGTTTCTTTGCATTTATATTCAGTCATGTCAGGTGGTATGGTCAGGGAAAGGTGCCACCTAAGGCATAACTAAACTCAAAAACCAAAATGTATTATATTGCAGCTCACCGGCCTTTAGATGGAGTGGTTGCAATATTTTTTTTATTTTTTTTTAGGCTTTTTCCCCTTTATTTTGACCTGGTGATCCTCATGCCGCGTACACACGACCGTTTTTAATGTCATTGAAAAAAACAAAGTTTTTCTCGACGTGATTCTTCTCAAGCCTGCCTTACCTACACACTATCAAAAAAAGAAAAAGCTCGAGCAAAGCGCGGTGACGTACAATGCGTACGACGGCACCATAAAGGGGAAGTTCCATTCGGATGGCGCCACCGTTTGGGCTGTTTTTGCTGATCCTCGTGTTAGTAAAGTTTGGTGAGAGACGATTTGCGCTTTTCAGCCTCGTGCTCCGTTACAGCGTGACAAATGTGCTATCTCCATAAGAACTCTAGTTTTACCAGAACAAGCGCTCCCGTCTCATAACTTGCTTCTGAGCATGCACGTGTTTTCCACATTGTTAAAGCCTACACACGGACGCTTTTCACGACGAGAAAAACGAGAAAAATAGAGCAGGTTCTAAATTTTTAATGCCCATTTTTCACGTCGCAAAAAATGCTCTGGAGCCCACACACGATCGTTTTTTATGACCAAATTAAAAAATTGCATTTTTCTCGTCATGAAAAACGGTCGTGTGTACGCGGCATCAGAATAAGACAATTCCTGCCCCTTTGTGGTTACACTTGTGTCTATACTGTATCTATGCTTTAAGTGGAACTCTAGTCCAAACCTTTTGTTCTTATTTTGGAAAGAGTGAGGAAGTATTAATACAGCTGATAGGTATTTGTTGCTATGACTGTCCATTGGAGAGACTTCCCATCAGTTCTTATTCCAGAGACACAAGATCAATAGAGAAGAAAATCCCATCTTTGACAGTCCTAATGGAACCTCTGGCATAGGTTTATGTAGTGCTAGGCACCCGGGGGGGGGGAGGATGGGGCAGGTGCACTGAATCTAGACTGGGGTGCCCGTGCTCCTGATGCCGTGGTTGCCCGCCATTTTTTCTTTAACTGTTCATTTTCAAGTATCGCCCCTTGCAATGCCACTCACAGTTCAAAGCCAAGGGAGGCTCCCCTAAGCTCCTGATCTGCTCTGGGCACATGAGAAAGCCAGTGGGAGAACTTCCCTTGACTCTGAACTGCTGTTGTATCTGAGGCATGGTGAGTGAGTTTCAGGGGGGATGTGAATTGGGGGAGAGATCTCTATTGGTTGTGGGTTAGAGAGGGTGCGGGAATCTTTGGGTAAGGAGATTTCTGTACTTGGTGGGGGAGTGGGTGGGGTAGAGATTTCTATTGTTTTTGGGGTAGATAGGGTGAGGGAATCTTTGGGTAAGGAAAGATTTGTACTTGGTGAGAAAGGAGGGGGAGAGGTAATTTTTGGTTGTCTTTTTTGCCTGTATATTACAGTTACATAGCCCTCCCCCTACATTCTGTGTGCTATTTCCTCCTGGCCCCTGTACTCTGTGAGTTTTATAATCCAGGTGGTTGCACTCCATGTGTTACTCTTAACCCCTGCACTCTGTGTGCTATTGACTACTGAACTCTGTGCATTACATACCCCTGACCCCTGCACGATGTGGGGTATATACTCCTGACTAGGAATGAGGTTCAGGTTTGGGTCTACAATGGGTCCGAGGTGCCCACTCATGGTTCACGGACATGCCCAACTAATGCATAATTTTGCTGTCATAGAGAATAACTAAACATAATGAACTTCCTGGCCTATAAAACTTAGTTCAGATGGTTTAGAAGGGGCAACAAGGTGGGCTTTTGAATAACTCAAGCCCTTCAGTATAAAAAGTTGGGTCTGTGGCAGCCATATTGATAATGTGCTTTCGCTGGAATAGGGAAAGCATAGGAAGTGCTGCTGATAAAGTGCGTTAGGACAGATTAGTGGAGGCCTTGTAGGCACCAGTCTCTGAAAGTAGATGTAAACCTTTACTGAATGTCCTGTGGGTAACAAAATCCAGTGTATCTTGGAGAATTTAGGGGTGGGGGAGGGAAGGGCTTTTACCTTTTTTTTTTTTAGCCTTTGTTAAATCCTACTACTGCTAATTTCCAGCAATCTCATGTCAGCCTGTCCCTGTGAACTGCACAACAGTGATAACAGACGGCATGTGTTTTTCCATAGGGCTTATGTCCCAATTGTGGAATATTCCAGGACAATGTGCCTCAGCACAGAAGCCTACAGTTTAGTTCCTTCCAGAGAGCATGTGACAGGGTGACTTAAAGGCAACAGATTGTGGGAAAAAGGGCAGAACATTGCCGCCCCATAACATAAAGTGCCCAAACAAGGACCATCTGTTATTTCCATGACAGCTAGACAATTAAAATAATTGTCTTTCTACCTGATATGTTAAAGCTTGTATGAGAAGTTAGTGGTTGGGTTTATATCTATGTAGCGGTCTCCCCAACTTCCAAGGGCCTGATGGTGACCCCCAGAGCCAGGGGGAGCTGACATTCCTCCTCAGGGTGCAGGTTACATGGCATGGTGGGTGTAGTGCAAGATGGAAAGATGTGCACCAGTCACTTTTAAAAATGAACAAAGAGATTTTTTCTCTCTCAACAGGAACAGGGGAGAGAGGGTTAGGGCACATGACGCCCTTAGATAAATGCAATAGCAACTTGGCAGACTCCGCAGGTAAAAATAGAACTAGGCAGACAGCAATACAGAAAAGGGGCCTTTAAGCTGAACAACTTCAGCAACAACTTCAGTCACAGCATCCCACTGGAGATCTTCAAGCTCAACTCACAGTATCCCACTGTAGCTCCCAGCTACCTGCTGGACTTCTCAAGCTTCACTCACAGCTACCCGCTCTATTCTTCAAGCTTCACCCACGCTACCTGCTGGGTTCCTCGGACTCTCAGCTACCCGCTGGATCCCTCAGGCTTGACTTACAGTGACACGCTGTACTTATCTTCAAGCTCTACTTAGCAATCCCCCTGAGGAAGACACCTGATTCCTGTGTCGACACATGTAGGGGAGGGGACGGTGTACGGTGTAAGCAGCAGCAGCTTAGGGAGGAGCTGTGAACATACAAATGGCTGCACGGCTTCATCTGGGAATATACAGTGTCTGCACTAAATAGATTTCTGTGTTGTAAGCACCTACAATGTGAGAGTACATCTATTGAATTTTAATAAGCAGAAGTTTTTTTTTACGATATAGGCACTATGTAGCGTGTTTATTAATTGCATGCACTGAGGATATCCATTGAAAGGATTAGCACAGTTGCCTGGAGATTTACCTATTAAAGAGCCCAGGGGTGGCTCAGCAGCGCATACTGGCCAAATAAATAGACTTCCTCTATCAAGATCAATGGCACATCTATCAGTCCGTCCCCACATGCCTGGGTGCTAGGGGCAACCCTAGACTCTGAACTGTCCTTTCAGGCCCACATCCAATCCCTGTCCAAATCATGCCGCCTTAGCCTCCGCAACATTTCTAGAATACGCCCCTTTTTAACTAATGACACCACCAAGCTTCTAATTCACTCCTTGGTTATCTCTCGCCTCGACTACTGCAACTCCCTCCTCATTGGATTACCTTTATATAGACTCCTCCCCCCTTCAGTCCATCATGAATTCCACTGCAAGACTCATCTACCTTACCAAACATTCAGTGTCCTCCACCCCTCTCTGCCAATCCCTCCACTGGTCTCCATTCAGTGTCCTCCACCCCTCTCTGCCAATCCCTCCACTGGTCTCCATTCAGTGTCCTCCACCCCTCTCTGCCAATCCCTCCACTGGTCTCCATTCATTGTTCTCCACCCCTCTCTGCCAATCCCTCCACTGGTCTCCATTCAGTGTCCTCCACCCCTCTCTGCCAATCCCTCCACTGGCTTCCACTCACCCAACGAATTAAATTCAAAGTACTAACAATAATTTACAAAGCCATCCACAACTCGGCCCCCAGCTACATCACTAGCCTAGTCCCAAAATACCAACCAAGCCGCTCTCTTCGGTCCTCCCAAGACCTCCTGCTCTCAAGCTCCCTTGTCACCTCCCCCCATGCTCGCCTCCAGGATTTCTCCAGAGCTTCTCCCATCCTTTGGAACTCCATACCCCAATCTGTCCGACTGTCCCCTAATCTATCCATCTTTAGACGATCTCTGAAAACCCTTCTCTTTAAAGAAGCCTATCCTGCTTCTAACTAGCACTGTTTTACTTCCTCCATAAGCTCATCTCCCACAGCTATTACCTTTTGTAATATTTGACCCTCCCTTTTTAGATTGTAAGCTCTAATGAGCAGGGCCCTCTGATTCCTCTTGTACCAAATTGTAATGTAACTGTAATGTCTGCCTTTACTTTGTTAAGTGCTGCGCAAACTGTTGGCGCTATATAAATCCTGTATACTAATAATAATAATAATAATAATAATAATAGACTATCCTAGCATGCTCAGTGGCCAAAGAAAACTCCTGCTGATTGGCTGAGACAACATATCTACTTATAACCTGAATTCATTGTAATCTATCATCCCAATGCCAAAGGCAACAGTGCCACCTATTGACAGAAGAGAGAGATCACAATTAAGCTCAAGCTTAGGGAAAAAACAGTGGATCAAGACTACAAATTAGCCAGGCTAGTTACCACCTAGCACAACTAAATTTACTAGCAGCCCTGTTTAGGTCAAGAGTGCTACATCTACTTTAACAAACAATGCTTGAGTTTTTTTTAATTGCACTGTAGCACTCACCCCCTAAAGGGCCCTCTATTTAGGTCCCAAGGTACCCTCCCAGCAGGTGCACCAGCAGCCAGGCACATTGTCACAGTCACTTCAATAACTAGTGTAGCGATACCCCCCTCTCTGAGATCGGGCTGCTGGTTTTGTTTTGGGTCATGCAAACTACCTCCAAGGCTTCCGTTGTCAGGGTATAGAAAGTCTTTAGAAAAGCCAATGTCCACACAAATGTAAAACCCAAACAGTCAGGCTTTACTTACTCTGCTGAGGGAACTTGAGAGGAAAGCAAAAAAACGAGAGAAGAACAGGGGAAGGTTCAGGCACGCAGCACTAAAATCACAACGTCGCCACTCAAGCCTAATTGGGTATTGCTCACCCGGATAGTCCCGTTCACTAGTCCTAGCAGTCGGGATGAAGCACGAATCAACTTTATCTGAGAACTAGGGATACGATCAGGAATCCTCTGCCACAGGATTATCAAAGTCCCGAACCTCCCGGCCAAGCAATATAGAGAGAACCTTCATGCCAGATCAGCGTATTGCAGGGCTTGTAATAATGGATCCCTCCTTAGGCGAGTCCCAGGCCTCCTCCCAAGACAGCAGTATCGTTGCTGGTCTCCTCTGGGGCAGATCCTCACCTGGTCTCCTTTCCTAAGAGCAGGCTCCCCGCAGGTGGGTAGCTTGGGATGCCTTTCTTATGCATAGGCCCCAGCCAGCAGAGCTGGGCCTACCAGGCAGCAATGCAACCTCGGGCTGAAGGTGCCCGGGGCTAGAACACACACACGCAACCCGTGCCATATGGGCCACGAGGCGCGCACACTCTCCAGGCCCGATGGGCCCCCAGGAACGAACCCAAAAATAATGGCGTCTGCCCCTTTATGTACCCTCTACCAGCATGCACAGCGGGTTCACCACGCCCACTGCATGGCTGCCGAGAGAAGACACCCAAGGTGTTGTGATACCCCCAGTAGTTCAACCTTGGACGGTGGTGGCAGTGCCACCTACAGGCGAATAGGGAACATTACTAGCAGGCAGTATCACACCCAGAGCAGAAGCGAATTTAGATCAATTGGTCTGAGCCCAACTACTAGCTCAGACTACCCTTAAATTTATGCATAGCGTCCCAAATATTTGGGAGGGGCGCTACACTAGTCTAGAGGTATTCTTTCTCTGATGCTTTATTGCAGAACATGAACTTAAATGAGTGCAGAGTAACCATGGGATACAACATTAAGTAATAACTTGAGGACACTTATCTTCCTCCCAAAGAAACGAAGCATAGTCCTCGCAGCAGTAATTGATGGGCTGAGCCACACTGGAACACCATGATTAATGTCCTCTTAAATCCCTTAATGCCTAAACCTTTTTCTGACACTTGTCAGTTAAAATTTGTATTTTTTGCTAGAAAATTACTTAGAACCTCCAAACATTATATATATATATATATATATATATATATACACTACAGGGATTCTAACTGGTCAGCACCATCACATGAACGGTGCTGACCAATCAGAAGCTGTCTGGCCCGTACTGTCAGGAGAGGAAAAAAAGCCGCAGGGATTTCAAATCCCCGGACTGGTGAAGCGTCGTTTCGGCATCTAACAGCAGGCAATCTGGTATAGCGGGACCAGGGGGGATGGGGAGGGGGTCCAGTGGTTTGCTTGAATTGCTGCAGGCTGGGGTAGAGAGCCGCTGGAGGCTGAGGGGAGAGAGGAGAAAGCGGCGGGGGTCCCCCCAAATTTCATATCAGGCCCTTCAGGTCTAACTTCATAACTTCATCCTGTTTTGCACATGTCCCATTGACAATTGCTGTCTACTGTCCATCCTTTGACCCGTTCTTTAGCCATGTACACAACCCAATGAACAGAAGATCGCACTCTGAGACAGAAATAATTGGGTTTGATTGCCATTCTGCTCCCCGGGTATTACATGCTTCATCCTGGCACTGGGTATCCCAATGTGGAATGCTGCTAATGCCTATAGCTAAGAGATGTCCACTTGGTCACTGTGGAATTTCATTGATCTAGAACCCCATTGGTTCATGACTGTATTGATCTCGTATTCATTTCTCATTGTCCCCTCAGTGGTATTGGTCAGAACCTTCATAGATCACAAATATTTAACAAATTTGACCTCTGTCCCAATGCTCAAAGAATAGATATTGGTTTTGGCAACTTGAAAACCTAATAATTGGCCCTAGCTGTAAATTTTGAATTCACCTCTAATTGGGTTAGGTACAAACCCAACCTATAACAATACAGTCCAAATTCCCCCCAGTCCCCCTTGAACCTGAACTCCAACCCTATCACTGATAAAGCAAATACAAAGGGAGAGAGTCTAAGAGGTTCTAATGTGCTCTCGTTTAACCACTTCAGCCCCGGACCATTTTGTAGCTAAAGGACCAGGCCACTTTTTGCGATTCGGCACTGCGTCGCTTTATCTGACAATTGCGCGGTCGTGCGACGTGGCTCCCAAACAAAATTGACGTCCTTTTTTTCCCCCACAAATAGATCTTTCTTCTGGTGGTATTTGATCACCTCTGCGGTTTTTATTTTTTGCGCTATAAACAAAAATAGAGCGACAATTTTGAAAAAAATGCAATATTTTTAACTTTTTGCTATAATAAATATCCCCAAAAAATATATAAAAAAAATTTTTTCCCCCTCAGTTTAGTGCGATACGTATTCTTCTACATATTTTTGGTAAAAAAAAAAAATCGCAATAAGCGTTTATTGATTGGGTTTGCGCAAAAGTTATAGCTTCTACAAAATAGGGGACTGTTTTATGGCATTTGTATTAATATTTTTTTTTTTTTACTAGTAATGGCGGCGATCAGCGATTTTTATTGTGACTGCGACATTATGGCGGACACATCGGATACTTTTGACACATTTTTGGACCATTGTCATTTTTACAGCGATCAGTGCTATAAAAATGCACCGATTACTGTGAAAATGACACTGGCAGTGAAGGGGTTAACCACTAGGTGGCGCTGCAGGGGTTAAGTGTTTCCTAGGGAGTGATTCTACTGTGAGGGGGCGATCACGGGGGAATGGTCATCAGTGACAGTGTCACTAGGCAGAACAGGGGAATGCCTTGTTTACAAAGGCATTCCCCTGTTCTGCTCTTGCCGACCGCAATCGCGGGACTCCCGGGAACATCGAGTTCCTGTACGCCCATATGCCTGCCCGTGCCATTCTGCCGACGTACATCGGCGTGCGGCGGTCGGCAAGTGGTTAAGAAAACTAACAACGCTCTATGGATCCACCACTTTTTAAATGTTAATTTGTAATGCCGCGTACACACGGTCGGAATTTCCGACAAGAAAAGTCCGATGTGAGCTTGTTGTCGGAAATCCCGACCGTGTGTAGGCTCCATCTGACTTTTTCTGTCGGAATTTCCGACAACAAAAATTTGAGATCTGGTTCTCAATTTTTCCGAGAAGAAAAGTTCTTGTCGGAAATTCCGATCGTCTGTATGCAATTCCGATGCACCAAAAAAACACGCATGCTCAGAATCAAGCAGAAGAGCCAAACTGCGCCTATTGAACTTCATTGATCTTGGCTCGTCGTACGTCTTGTACGCCACCGCGTTCTTGACGTTTGGAATTTCCGACAAGATTTGTGTGACCCGTGTGTGTGCAAGACAAGTTTGAGCCAACGTTCCGTCGGAAAAAAAAAATCCACGGATTTCTTGTCGTAATATCCGATCGTGTGTACGCGGCATAACAATACAGTCCAAATTCCCCCCCCCCCCCAGTCTCCTTGAACCTGAACTCTAATGCCCTGTACACACGATCGGATTTCCGATGGAATAAAATCCGATAGATTTTTCCGTCGGAATTCCGATGAAGCTGACTTCCATCAGTCTTGCCTACACACCATCAGTCAAAATTCCGACCGTCCCAAACGCCGTGAAGTAAAACACTCCGATGAGCCGAGAAAAATGAAGTTCGATGCTTCTGAGCATGCGTGGGATTTTTCTCCGATGGAGTTCCCCACAGACGATCGGAATTTCCTATCGGTTTTTTTTCCATCAGAAAAATTTAAAACATGTTCTATTTTTTTGAAACCGATGGGAAAAAGTCAGATGGGGTCCACACACGATCGTTTTTTCCAATGAAAAAAATCCATCTGACTTTTTTCATCGGAAAAAACGATCGTGTGTACAGGGCATAACCCTATCACTGATAAAGCAAATACAAAGAGAGAGAGTCTTAAGGCCCATACACACGATCAAATTTTCCGACAACAATTGTGTGATGTCAGGGTTCTTGTCGGATATTCTGACCGTTTTTACGCTCCATCGGACAATTGTTGTCGGAATTTCCAACAACAAATGTGGGATAGCCACACTCTCAAATTTTCAGACAACAAATGTGTCCCGTCGGATTATCCGATCGGGTGTACACAGGTCCCTCGGACTAAATTTCAAGGTACGCTAAACACGCATGCTCCGAACCAATGCTAACCATCAGACAACATTAGCAGAAGTCGCCCAAAGGGTGGCGCTAAAGAGCAGAAAAACCACGTAGTTTCATGTATGTTGGCTGAAAAAGTCGTCTGTGTGCAGAACAAGTTCACGGCCAACGCCCTTCGCACAAAATTCCACGGATTTGTCCGATGGAAATCCGATCGTGTGTACGAGGCTTAAGAGGTTCTAATGTGCTCTCGCTTAAAGGGGTTGTAAACATAATTTTTTTTTTTCAATAACAGACATGTTCTACTTACCTCCACTGTGCAGCTCGTTTTGAGGTCCCTCGGCGGCTGTCTCGGCTCCTCCCCGCTCCTCTCGGCTCCTCCCCGCAATAACTCATAACCTATATGCGAGCTTGTATGGTGAGGAGTTATTGCGGGCGCGCTCCTGTGATACAGCCGGTGGCTATAGCCGGTCACTGTATCACTCTGCCCCGCCTCCTGGCGCGCCGCGTCATTGGATGTGATTGACAGCAGCGCAAGCCAATGGCTGCGCTGCTTTCAATCAACCAATGAATGAGCCGAGAAGCCGGCCCAGAAGCCTGCGGGACTTTCGAGGGGTCAGGTAAGTAAACGGGGGGCTCGGGGGGGGGGGGGGTGGCGGCTAATGCACAGATGTTTTTTCACCTTAATGCATAGGATGCATTAAGGTGAAAAAACATTTACCTTTACGAAAACTAAAGCCCCATACACACGGTTGGACTTTTTGACAACAAACTTCTAAATTTCCAGGTTTTCAAAAAAAATCCGACCGTGTGTACTACGTTCCATCGGACAAACTTTTTTGGTTTTCATCGGACAAAAGTTCGCTCTGCAAACGAACAAACTTTTTCAGCAACAAAAGTCCTACGGTGCAAAGTCAGCCGTGTGTACAGAAATACATCGGACTTTAGTCCGAAGTACAAATACGCATGCCCAGAACCAAATGTTAAAATCAACCAACAATAGCAGAAGTTGACCAAAGGGTAGCGGTAAAGAGCAGAAAAGAGCAGAAAAACCACGTGATGTTGGGAAAGTTTGCTGAAAAAGTCCTGTCGCGTGTATGCATACCAAGTTCACGGCCAACGCCCTTCAAACAAAAATCCACGAAAAGTTTGTTTGAAGTCCGATCGTGTGTATGGGGCTTTACAATGCTCTGTGGATCGAGCATGTATTGAATGTTAATCTGTAAAACCTCAGTTTTATATAAGTGTAGCGGGGTCTCTAAATTTAGTTGGGATACACCTGGGTAGTAGTATGACCCAGGTGTGTAAATCATGAGAGGATTTGGACCATTTGTATTCGTGGAGGATTGGATGGTGTAATAATCTCCTTGGCCTCTGGGTGGCGAGGTACCCGCAGGCTCAAGGTAGATTTGCTGCCGCAGTGCTACCCTTTTTGTCCCTTTCCGGAGATGGTACGGCAGGGGCGGGGAACCTGCCGTGACGTCAAGGGAGGAGATAAAAGGGGGAGACGCCCTAACCACGAGGGTCTTCGGGTTCTTCTTCATCACGCGCCCAGGCACCTTAGGCCTGGGTGCGGACGGTCCAGGCGCCCTAGGCCTGGTCGGAGCGGAGTTGGCGTCCATCCCAGGCACCTTCTGCCTGGGGTGAGGTACTAAACCGGAGGCCTGGGGCCCAGTGACTTCGACTGGGTCCCACAAGGGTGGAGGAGTCCGAGGGTCCCTGAGGTGGACGGGGTCTGTCCCTGAGGTGAGGAGGCCGGGGAGGTCACCCGTCCGGAGAGTCCAGAGCAGCATCAACCCAGTGACGGATGGGCCTCCGGTAACTCCCTTGGAGGGACATCTTCCCCTGACAGGGGCCACAACGCAGCGAAGGTACTCCTATCTACATTCTCTTGAGTCGCTGGAAGAGACTCACAAATCCTAAGTTCTCTCTCTAGCCAATGGCTATAGTAACCGCTGGTGAATTCACAGTGGTTTAGCGTACAATCAGGATAGTGCCTCGACCTGCTCGCTCGAACTGTTTTTGGGTCTCAACCAGTTGGCTGCTAAAGCACTGTTTATTGTGAGTGTGACAATAAAGCAAGAGTTGGACTGTGATCGGTGTGTGGTACTCTGGTTAATGGGAGCAAAGGGAAGTGTCAGCACAGAAAGACTTGGTCATTAACTGAAACGCACAGGCCCGAGGAAATATCTGGTACTGGCCTTCACCTCACCCACTGCCATGGGGAGGACATGGGCCGTAGCGCATCTCACCCTTTCATACGAAATACCCCTAGACAGAGAAGATGGGGTGAGGCCGCTATATAAGGATCAAATATAAATCTTAAACATGAATGCCCTGTACACACGATCGTTTTTTCCGATGAAAAAAGTACTATGGACTTTTTTCATCGGAAAAAACGATCGTGTATGGGCCCCATCGGACTTTTTTCCATCGGTGTTAAAAAATAGAACATGTTTTAAATTTTTCCGATGGAAAAAAAAACGATAGGAAGTTCTGGTCGTCTTTGTGGAACTCCAACGGAGAAAAAACCCACGCATGCTCAGAATCAAGTCGACGCATGCTCAGAAGCATCGAACTTCATTTTTCTCGGCTCGTCTGAGTGTTTTACGTCACCGCGGTTTGGATGGTCGGAATTTTGTCTGATGGCTACTTTATAAAACAAGAGCTAACTTTAAATAAGGTGACCAGATTTTTTAAATGAAATCCGGGGAGATTTTTTGTTTTTACTAGTAATGGCGGCGACTCTCCGCTTGTCGCCCCGCTGCCGCCCGCCTCACAGCCTGTCAAGTCTTAAGCCCTGTACACACGGGCGAGAATCCCATCCAAAAAAAAACCGTTGGTTTTCTCGACGGGATTCCTGGCAAGCCAAGCCCTGTGTGTTCTTTTGAATGGCAAGAACGTGGTGACGTCATCGACTACGATGAGCCCGCACTCGTCACATTCGATGCCGTCGCCGCCATCTTGCTTCACCCTACACTACCCTTGTAAGCTACCGCGCATGTGTCGAAGTCTCATTGAGCATGCGCGGGTTTACCCGGAGACAGGTAAGTATACACACTCACGGTTTTCTCGTCGGGAAACAGGCCGATGAGAATCCCGACGAGAAAATAGAGAGCAGGTTTACTCGACCAAAAAAACATACACACGAACGGTTTTCTCGGCAAAAAGCTCTCCCAGCAGTTTTCTTGCTATTTCTTGCCGAGAAAACCGGTCGTGTGTACGAGGCTTTACTCTCCAGGCTACTACTGGGTGGGGAGCGAAGGAAGATCACTCCGCCAGAGAAGGCAAGGAGACATAGGCGTGCGCACAGGGTGTGCCAGGTGTGCCTGGGCACACCCTAATCACCTTGTGCAGTGCAGATTGCCCCTACTGCCCTGGCTCATTCCTGCCCCCCCCCCCCCCAACAGCACTGCCGGCTTCCTTCCTCTTCTCTCCCAAAGGTTGCTGCTGCTGCTGGCACACACGGGGAAGTTTTAAAGGGAGTGGGGGAAGGGGCCGGTAAATATATAATTTACCAGCCCCTTCTCTTTCATGAATGAGCACAGTAAGTGATCGGTACCATGTGTTTGAGCTTTGGAGTGCACACCCTAATGCAATAGGCTGCGCACACCTATGCAAGGAGATAAGCAGGCAGGCGGCTGGCCGGGACTTGAGCCAAGGCAAAAGAACATGTGAGTGGAGCTGAATGGGCGCCCGCAACTGAAGAAATATTCCCTCCACTCCGACCAGCACATGAGCATCAGAAATGGGCACAGAAAATGGAAAAAATACACCCCCCTACCATTGATCACGACATTCTGATCTGGCGCCTTCATGACCAGTTTGGAATTCGAGGTGCTGCCCTGTTATGATCCAGTCTTTTTTACAAGATCGTACCCAACCGGTTAGGCTGGGACCTTTCAGGTCAGCCATAAGCCCAGTGCCCTGGGGAGTACCACAGGGCTCTGCCCTCTCTCCATACCTTTTCAATTGTTATATGCGCCCCTTACCCGATATATTGCAGTTACATGGCCTACAAGGCCAATTATATGCCGATGACATCCAAATCCTAGTCAACACTTCCAAAAATGACAGATACCCCCAGATCCTAGCAGAATGCATGACTCATATCTATTCCTGGATGAACAGAAACTGGCTGAGCCTTAATGGCCCCAAAACAGAAAAACTCCAAGTGGGCGAACCTTTAGCCTCTCCCATTCTATCCCGATGGCCATCTGACCTAGGTACCTGCCCAGAACCTAAAAGATAAGTCAAGAACCTTGGAATAATTTTTGACGCAAAGCTTACCTGGATTCCGCAAATCATGAATTGTATGAAAAAGGCCTCATTCTATTTGCAAATTATTCGGAAGATCAGACATCTACTTTCATATCGACACCAAATCACACTTACTTTGGCTCTAGTACAACCCAGACTAGACTTCGCCAATGGTTTTTGCCGTGGCCTTCCCCTTAAGTGGGTTTAAAAAATCCAAATTATACAGAATCAAGCAGCACGCACTATTACGGGTACACCATATAGACATCACATCACCCCCGTGCTGGCACAGCTACACTGGTTACCTATAGTGCACAGAGTACAATTCAAAATCTTGGTTCTGATGTTTATAGCATATTGGGGCCTGGGCCCACTCTATCTCACGGAAATGGCCCCCCATTACACACCAATTGGAGCATTGCGGTCCGGGCTTCAAAATAGGATCATCCAAGCACCCGCCCGACTCCAGTCCTTGGGAGGTCGACGAATACAGACTATGGGCGCGGCCCTTTGGAACCAACTCCCCGACCATCTCCGGCTCCCAATGCCCCAAGCTCTTTTTAAAAGGCAATTAAAAACCCACCTTTTTAAAAACGCTTTTTCCTAACAACGGATGTAGAGACAATAAATTCTGTAATAATTAACGTCAACTTTATTTTCCCGCTCCTATTGTGAGCCTTTCCTTCTTCTATTTCTCCTCCCGTTTTTTTTCCAAATAGTTTTTTTTTCTTTTCCCAAGGCTGATTGGTGAATTTATGGTACAGCACGCTTAGTTTCAGTCCTTCAAGACAGTATTTGGCGTGATATAAATTTACATATCAATCAATCAATCAAGCTAGTAGGAGCAGGGGAGCAGAGGGGGGGGGGGGGGGTAAAACAGATTTTTTTTTTTTTATTCTGCACTGACTGTCTTTGAAATTGCCTCAGCCCCTGTTCAAATCCAATCCTGGGACAAAACCGGGGACAGACTTGGTCCGGGGACAGTGTCCTCAATCTGGGGACTGTCCCCTGAAACTGGGGATGTCTGGTCACCCTAGCTTTAAAGCCAATTTATAGACATATAATCCCCATACCAATTCCTCCATTTAAATAAATAAATAAAAAATACTCAGTGTTTTCCATCTACCTGAATCCACCATCTTGTGTCAGGATCCAGATCTGAACCTGGGACCTCTGCGGTGTCTGGCTGTGGGTTCTTCTCGCTGTGTCCCCTCCAATGCTGGCCGGTATCTGTCCCGGGTCTGCAAGAGGCTTCCAACAACTTCATGTTCTTCCAACAACTTCATGTTCTTCCAACAACTTCATGTTCTTCCAACAAGTTAGTTGTCAGTTGTTACCTTTAAGAAAGACAGTTGGAGTGAGGCGGAGGAGGTTCTGTGTAGAATTACCGATCACTCAGCTACTTATATGCTCATCGGTCCAGATGAAATGCCATGTGTCGATCTTGTGAAGAAACTAGAAGGTGGAGGTTTGGTGACACTAAAGTAAAAGGGCCTCACCCAGGCCCAACCCCCGAGCTGTCACAGTTTAACTTTAAAGCCATTCTTACTGACCGATGGATTTTTCTGGAGGCATTTATTTTTATATTTATAGCTGATAAAAACCTCAGCTAGTTCTATAAAAACTATCTATCAACTTTTTAAATATTTGTTTACAACCCAACTCATTTTTTTATTTTTTTTTTCATTTTGGACATTCAGTCCCCAAAATCTATTAACCACTTAAGGACCGCCTCACGCCAATATACGTCAGCAGAACGGCATGGCTGGGCACATCAACGTTCAGGCACGTTGCCCTTTAAGAGCCCAGCCGTGGGTCGCACGCGCGCGCCGCTTGCAGCGCGCTCTCGCGACCCGCTCCTGAGCTCCGTGACCGCGTCCGCGGGACCCGATCGCCGTCGGTGTCCCGCGATCGGGTCACAGAGCTGAAGAACGGGGAGAGGTGAGTGTAAACAAACCTTTCGAAGTTCTTCTTCGTGGCATGTCAGTGATCGTCTGTTCCCTGTCATCGGAACAGACGATCAGTGACATGTAACGTGTAGCCACGCCCCCCTACAGTAAGAATCACTTCTTAGGGAACACTTAACCCCTACAGCGCCACCTAGAGGTTAAACCCTTCACTGCCAGTGTAATTTTCACAGTAATCAGTGCATTTTTATTGCACTGATCGCTGTAAAAATGACAATGGCCCCAAAATGGTGTCAAAAGTGTCCGATGTTTCCGCCATAATGTCGCAGTCACGATAAAAATCGCTGATCGCCGCCATAACTAGTAAAAAAAAAAAATATTATTAAAAATGCCATAAAACTACCCCCTATTTTGTAGAAGCGATAACTTTTGCGCAAACCAATCAATAAACGTCTATTGCAATTTTTTTTTATTACCAAAAATATGTATAAGAATACGTATCGGCCTAAACTGAGGAAAAAATAATGTTTTTTATATTTTTTGGGGATATTTATTATAGCAAAAAGTAAAAAATATAGCATTTTTTCAAAATTGTCGCTCTATTTTTGTTTATAGCGCAAAAAATAAAAAACGCAGAGGTGATCAAATACCACCAAAAGAAAGCTCTATTTGTGGGGAAAAAAAAGGACGTCGATTTTGTTTGGGAGCCACGTCGCACGACCGCGCAATTGTCAGTTAAAGCGACGCAGTGCCGAATCGTAAAAAGGGGCCTGGTCCTTTAGCTGCATAATGGTCCGGGGCTGAAGTGGTTAACAATGGACTATGACAGCGATAAACCACATGAGAGAATTTCTCCTATTTGTTGCTTTTCTGTCTTTTCAAAATAGGAAATCAGGCCTTTGAGATCCCAAACGACCAACATAATGTATAAAAAAATAAATGTCATTGTATCACAAAGAGATTTAACCCCTTAGCGCCTAAGGGTAAAACAAATCTTTGAAACTTATTCTATATACCTTTTTATAGCAACACCGAAACCTCTGAAGAAGACCCATGGAAAGGGTCGAAACGCGTTAGCAATTGCTACATGCTTTCATATACAATGTGTTAAGCTGTATGACAATTTTTAGTGTTTGCAATTGTGTTCAATTACATGTTACCAGAGCTCATATCTTAAATCTGTACCATCATTTCTTTTGAATTTTAATAAACAAACTTTATACATACATTGTTATAAATTTTTGATTTGAGCTGCCAAAAAACCCCACTGGGGGAACATCCCATTCTTCTGACTATCGGGGTGAGCAGCGTCATCCCTCTCCCATTGTGTCTTTTCCATTCCACAAAACAAATCTTAATGCCTAAGCACAATTTTGCAACTTTGACATTCGGTAGTAAAACTGTACATATCGCCCCACCAACTACTTTTTGTAACCAGGTAAATTATACAGTACCTTGTTTTTTTCAGGACAAATTGGGCTTTCATTTGGTGGTTCACAGTAATGGATATCTCCTGATTTTTTGGGGGATTATCAAATGGAAATTGGGCCAAAATAGTAAAAAATAAAAAAAATCCAAATGTAGCTGTATATTTCTTGTTACTACCATAAGAACAACCCAAAATAAATTATCCTGCCCAGGGCCGCCATCAGGAATTTTGAGGCCCCTTACACAGCTTCAGGCATGGGCCCCCTGGAGCAGAGGAGAACCGGGGGGTGTGCTTCTGCCTCTAATTGAGAAGCAGGGGGGGTGCCACGAATTGTGAAGCGCGGGGGGGGGGTGCTGCCGCCGTGAATTGTTGAGGTCGGGGGGCCTTTGGGTGCTGACAAACAAGAAAAAAACAGAAGAACAAGAAAAAAAAAGGGAGGTTGCCCCTTAGAAAAAATAAATAGATAATTAAATAAAATAAAAAATTATAAAAAAAATATATATATAAAAAAAAGGGGGTTGCCATCCCGGGCCCCCGGGGACCTCTGGGCCCCTTACAAAAAATAAATAGATAAATAAATAAAAAAATAAAAAAATATTTTATAAAAAAATTTAAAAAAGGGGGGTTGCCATCTGGGGCCCTGGGGACCTCCGGGCCTCTGGGCCTCTTACAAAAAATAAATAGATAAATAAATAAAAAAATGTAAAAATATTTTATAAAAAAAAAAAAGGGGGGTTGCCATCCAGAGCCCTGGGGACCTCTGGGCCCCTTACAAAAAATAAAATAAAAAAGAACTAAAAAAAAAAAAAGGGGGGGGTTCCCATCCGGACCCCTTACAGGTGTACTGCCTGTACCCCCCTGATGGGGCCCTGATCCTGCTCCTGACAATCACAATGATACCACATATGTGTATGCTATTTATTGTTTGTACCCGCAGTACCGCCCAGAAACAATTTGCTTTGCTTTTTTTTTTTAAGAATATAGGAGAGAGAAAATACAATATGTTATACACAAAGTAAAGAAGTAAAGAAGTTAAAATTACAAAATATATAAATATATAAAGATATAAAGATATACAGTACAGTGGAACCTTGATTTACGAGTAACGCAGTTAACGAGCGTTTTGAATAACGAGCAACTTTTTTTTTTTATTCTGACTCGGTTTGCGAGCGTTGTCTCGCAAAACGAGCAGAATTCAACCTAATGGGGTGTGCAGTACCGCATTTGGGCAGAGGTGCGGGGGCGCCGGTGACACTCAGAGCGGTTAGGAGCCGTTCGGAATAACTCTGAATCACTCAGAAAAACTCGGAAATACTCAGTTCCCGAGTGTTTCAGAATCTTTCCGAGGGTTTCCGAGATCAGCCGAGTATTTACGAGGCTCTCCGGCGCCCCCTCCCCCCAATTCCCCATGCCACCTCTGGCCAAATGCGGTATTGCATGCCATAGAAGTCAATGCGGAACAAATTATCTTAGTTTCCATTGACTTCTATGGGGAAACTCGCTTTGATATGCAAGTTCTTTGGATTACAAGCATTCTCCTGGAACGGATTATACTCGCAATCCGAGGTTCCACTGTACATATAATTGTAAATAAAATAAAGGAGAAATTCACAATAAGGTACAAACTGTATGCAAAGGAATGGGAAGGAGGAGCAGGAGAGATATATCAAGATTAGGTCACTAAAATGGCTCTCTTAAAAAATATAATAATAATAATAGTTGGTATTTCGTAGGTGTAGTAGGGGCTGTCAAACTGTCAAAGTTTGGAGGAAGAAGAGACGATATCCAAAAGGAGACCATATTGGTTTTTTTTTCATATTTGTTGGAATTGTCATAGATAGAGGATTGCAGCAAGTTTTTCATTAGATATATACCACATCATTTTGTTTCTAACTTATGTAGAGTTTGCTTTTTTTTATCCTACCTAAAACACATTGACACTAATACTAATTTTTTTATAAACTGAGGGCCTCATGAATAAATGGTTTTGGAACGAATCATTTGAGTTTCCATTATTTCTTATGGGGAAATTTGCTTTGATATGCAAGTGCTTTGGATTACAAGCATGTTTCTGGAACGAATTATGCTCGCAATCCAAGGTTTTACTGTAACTACCTTTTGTTTCACCAGCTACTCCCCACATAGGTGTGCGCAGCCTATTGCATTAGGGTGTGCATCCTAAAGCTCAAACACCCATGTGTGTCTACATATATATGACCCCGGCACATTGATCGCCCCGCTGGCACAGTAAAAGGGAAATGCATAAACACTTCTCTTCTGGCAGAGCCGGTAAGAGGGAGATCTTTTTTTGGGTGGGGAATAAATATAATAGGGGTCGTTAACTAAAAAAGGGAAGGGAAAGGGAAAGGGGAATTCTTTATAATTATAATAAATTTTCTCTCACATAATAAATACAAAGTAAATAGAAATGCATACACTTAAGATGAATGGGAAACACAAAGCAAATAGAAAAACGCACACACATGAAGGCGAATGGGGAGAAAAAAATGGATGGAAAGTGCAGAGCACACTAATGTTCACAATATGGAATAATCAAGGAGCGGTTGGGAGTTTATCTCCCTTACCCCCTCCCCCCCTTTTTTTTTTTAGGGGGGGGGGAATTATAGCGTCAGGAAAGAGGGGAGAGGACAAATGACAGAGGATGAGAGACTCCCCCCAATGGGAAAGTGAATGTATGGAATGTGATAGAGAATGTTTAACAACTTCCCTACCCAGCCATAGTCAAATGACGTCCACAGATGGGATCTCCCATCCTGGGTGGGCGTCATATGACGTCCTGGGCTTTGTAGGGAGATATCTGAATGATGGGTGCAGCTAGGGGCATCATTCAGATATCCTTTTCTTGGGCCGGCGATTCTGCGCCCCATAAGAATGATCATAGCGGCGGTTCCACCGCTTGATCATTCTTATAGGCGGCTGGAGGGGACATCCCCCCCTCCCGCCGCCATCCGGTGCTTCTCTGTGCTCCCCGTGTGATCGGGGACCCGGAGCGAATCTTCCGGCGCCGTTGGTGGGTCACGTGACGAGCATAGAGATGACTGGTGACCAGATGGTCTCCAGTCATCTCTATGATCGTCGGAGGCCCGGGCGCGATGTGATGACGTCACGCCCGGGCCTCAAATGTAAACAAAGCCGCCATTGCGGCTGTAAGTATGAGATCAGTGAAAATGTTTTCACTGATCTCATGCTTTCCAGCCTGGAGGAGAGATGTGGGGGGGGAGGGGGAGGTCTTATTGACCCCGCCTCTCTCCATAAAGAGGACCTGTCACACACATTCCTATTACAAGGGATGTTTACATTCCTTGTAATAGGAATAAAAGTGATAAAAAAAAAAATAATAATAATATTTGTAAAAAAAAAAAAAAAAAAAAATTATAATAAAAAAAAATTAAAACGCCCCTGTCCCCGGTAGCTCGCGATCAGAAGCGAATGCACATGTAAGTCGCCCACATATGTAAACACTGTTCAAACCACGCATGTGAGGTATTGCCGCGTGCGTTAGAGCGCGTGCAACAATCCTAGCACTAGACCTCCTCTGTAATTCTAACCTGGTAACCTGTAAAAAAAATTAAAGCGTCGCCTATGGAGATTTTTAAGTACCGAAGTTTGGCGCCATTCCATGAGTGTGCGAATTTTTAAAGCGTGACATGTTAGGTATCTATTTACTCGGCGTAACATCATCTTTCATATTGTCCCAAAAAATTGGGCTAACTTTACTGTTTTGTTATTTTTTAATTCATGAAACCATTTTTTTTTTTAAAAAGGCGTTTGAAAAATTATTGCGCAAATATCGTGCAAGAAAAAAATGTTGCAATGACCGTCATTTTATTCCCTAGGATGTCTGCTAAAAAAAACATATATAATGTTTGGGGGTTCTGAGTAATTTTCTAGCAAAAGAATGATGATTTGTACATATAGGAGAGAAGTGCTAGAATAGGCCCGGTATGGCAGTGGTTAATGTCAAATGTTGTGAATTTTATATGTAAAGAAAATCTTTAATAAAAGTTGAATTATCAAAAAAAAAAAAAAGGGGGAGATCTTTCTTATCTTCCTGCCGCTACACAGAGTGATAATTCTAATGAAAATGGGGTGATTAAGGTGTACCTAGGCACTCCCGGCACACCCTGTGCGCACGCCTATGACTCCCTCTTAGATTGTAACCTCGCAGGAGCAGGGCCCCTCTAACCCTCTTGTATTGAATGGTATTGTCTCCCTTTACATCGTAAAGCGCTGCGCAAACTGTTGGCGCTATATAAATCCTGTATAATAATAATAAGATCGTATATGAAGGAAACAACGCCGAGCTTTATATTAACGTTAATATAAAAAAAGTCTGGATAGCAGAGACCATGACGTGATTTCTTTAGCTGTTAGGCCCCTTTCACACTGAGGCATTGAAAAAACGCTCAAAAATTATGAGATTTTGTACCTCGATTTTACCGCGATTTTACCGTGTTTTTACCGCGATCGCGGTAAAAATAAAGCTTATGCCTATGCGTTTTTACCGCGTTTTTACCACGGTTCCCATTCATTTCAATGGGGATAGGCGTTTTTACAGCGCTATTTTATGCGCCCTAAAGTTGCTCTAAAAAATCGGTTTGCAGGATTTTTTTCAACGCCCAGCCAGCACAACGCCTCAGTGTGGAAGCCCTCAGAGATTTCACATTGAGAATGCTGGGGCAGGATTATTTCAGGCGTTATTACAGCGCTATTTTTACCGCGAAAAGGCGGTAAAAACACCTCAGTGTGAAAGGGGCCTAAACAACAACAAGCATATGCTAGAAAGAGAAAAACATTTTGGTGAAAAGTTGGAAATTTGAGTGAGAAATTTGAAGTGCTGGTGATTGCGTGCGGTCGCAATTGTTTTATTTTGCTTTTTGGAACCATTGTTATTATTATTATACAGGTTTCATATAGCGCCAACAGTTTGCGCAGCGCTTAAAGAGGTTGTAAACCCACTTTGACAACTTGCACCTACAGGTCAGCCTAGTTTAAGGCTCACCTGTAGGTGCTGGAAATATCTCCTTAACCTACACGGTAAACAGAAAACACTGCACCGATGTGTACGACGCATGCTCGCCATAGACAACGGCGCAGGCGCACTGAGCATCCCGGCATAATGAATGGGACATGCCGGGATTATGCTGGAACGGCGCGCATGCACGGGATCGTGCCAGTCCCGAGCGCATGCGCGAGAGTGACGTCATAGCCGCTCCGGCCAATCACAGCGCCGGAGCGGCGATACCAGGAAGAAGTTTTGGGGGGACATGGCGGCGGAGGAGGGGAACCAGGAGGACTTCAGGGGCTTCGATTTCAGGTAAGTGCCACATAATGAGCCAGTGTGCTATGCATACTAGCTCATTAGGCCTTTCTCTTGCAGGGTCTTATTTTATCCCGTTTTTTATTACTTTGTCTTTAAAAAAATAAAGGCAGACATTACAGTTACATTACAATTTGGTACAAGAGGAATCAGAGGGCCCTGCTCATTAGAGCTTACAATCTAAAAATTAGAGCTTACAATTTAAAAATCTTTGCTAACAGCTTTTAACCCCTTCCTTACCGGGCCATAATAATATGACGCCGGCAGGAACCCTCCCTCCCTCCGGCCGGACGTCATATGACGTCTTTTCTTCCCGGCCGCCTAAGGGGCCGTCTAGGGCGTCGCCCGCGGCATCGCTCGTGACCCGTCCTGTCAGAGGTGAGGAGACCGATGTGTGTTCCACTTCCCAGTACAGAGGAACACCGATCGGTCTCCTCCCCTTGTGAGTCCCCTCCCCCTACAGTTAGAATCACTCAATAGGGAACATATTAACCCCTGCAGCGCCCCCTAGTGTTAACCCCTTCCCTGCCAGTCACATTATGCAGTAATCAATGCATTTTTATAGCACTGATCGCTGTATAAATTTGAATGGTCCCAAATTTGTCAAAAGTGTTCCGATGTGTCCACCGCAATGTCACGGTCACAATAAAAATCGCAGATCGCCGCCATTACTAGTAAAAAAAAAATTAAAAAAATTAAAATGCCATAAATCTATCCCCTATTTTGTAGACGCTATAACTTTTGCTCAAACCAATCAATATACGCTTATTGCGATTTTTTTAAATCAAAAATATGTAAAAGAATACGTATCGGCCTAAACTGAGGAAAACATTTTTTTTTTTTTAATTGGGGATATTTCATAAATCAAAAAGTAAAAAATATTGTGTTTTTTAAAAAAAATTGTCGCTCTTCTTTTGTTTATAGCGCAAAAAATAATTTTATTTGGGTACAGTGTCGCATGACCGCGCAATTGTCATTCAAAGTGCAACAGCGCTGAAAACTAAAAATTGGTCTGGGCAGGAAGGGGGTGAAAATGCCCCGGTATGGAAGTGGTTAAAATACCTTTTCTTTCACCTTTTTTTTTTTTTACTACAGGTGCTATATAAGTTTTTGTAGAGCTCACATTCCGGTTTGCTCACATTTTTGTTTGCTGGAACTTTGACAAAGTGGGAAATTTAGAGCAACAGCCCCAGGATAGCTAGCGCTGCGACCGTTGGAGACACAGATGGAAAGGGCTGGGACAGTGATATGATAATGAAAAAGTGGCCACAAGATGGTGCTATTTGTGTAAAGATATATCCGTTAACTGTAATGGGATCTCACAAATCAATCGTATATGCAAATAATCCATTTTTTTTTTATTGTCTTTTTTATTAATTTTCCAAAAACATATATAACACACATTACAATACATGAAACACATTTACACTCTCAATATTTCCCATTACAAATAATAAAAAACAAAAAACAAAAAAAAAACAAAAAAAAAAAAAAAGGGGGGGGTAAGAAAAGAGGGAGAGATGGGGAAATGGAGAGAGAGAGAGGGAGAGAGAAAGAAAAATAAATAAATAAAATAAAATAAAGGGGGGGAGGGAGTGGGGATGATTTTAGAAGGGGGGATGGGGGAATACAGTCCCCCATACTCTCCCCCAAATATATTATGTGCTATCACTCTAGTGTTGATGTCTTCTAAAGTGGAATTAAATAATAAAGGGAGACAAAAAGTGGTTCCGAAGACTACTACGAACTAAAAAACAGGTGTTAAAATCTAAAAGTAGACAGTATAAAGGACTAGGGGATGAATTTATGAGTGACTGTACTAATAGAGTGACAAAACATGTATATAAAGAAAAAAGTGAGAGGTAAAGTTATAGTCACCTGTGCCAAAAAAAAAAAAAAAGGAGAAAAAGAAAAAAAAGATGGGGAAAAGGAGAGGGGGAAAGTGAGGGAGAGGAAAAAAAAAAAAAGGGGGGGGGGAGTGGGGAAGATTTTAGAAAGGGGGGTATGGGGCAATACGATCCCCCATACTCTCCCCCAGATATATTATGTGCTATCACTCTAGTGTTGATGTCTTCTAACGTAAAATTAATTAAAAAAGAGTGAAAAACAGTGATTTCAAAAACTACTACAAACTAAAAAACAAGTGTTAAAATCTAAAAGTGGACTGTATAGAGGACTAAGGGATGAATTTACAAGTGACTACACTAATGAAGTGACAAAACATATATGTAGAGAGAAAAATAACAAGTAAAATTATCGTCACCTGTGCCTAAAAAAAAAAAAAAAGGGGGGGAGGAGGGGGGGGGGGGGAGTATGGAAAGCCTCAGGGAAGAACAAATCTAATCCCCCTCTCTCACTCTCTCCGAGAAAAGGAAGAGAACAAAAATAGGGGTATAAAAAAGGAAAGAAAAAGGAGGAAAGGAAAGGCCGGCATGTATGGTATCCAATAAAATGTTTGTCACATTACATTTTAGTCTCTTAAGGGATAAGCCAAAGAATAACCACAGGGAATCATCCTTAAGATATAGATAGCTTATTCAATAGATGTAAACGGGTCTCAGTGGGATTGTGCAAGTATCTCTCTATAGGTTGTGGTGTCCTTGAACTCCATCCACGGAGTCCAAGTTAAAGTGTGTCGTTGAAAAGTGTCCTTGTTACAATGAGTGATATCTTCCATAAGATGGACCTCTGAAATTTTTTGAAACCACTTTTTCACGGATGGAGTCTCAGGCTGACCCCAAAGGGTAGGTATAAGTGCTTTAGCCGTATTAAGCAGATGTGGAACTAAAGAACATTTGTATTTTCTGACGGGTTCCTTAGTAGCATGGAAAAGAATGGTCCATGCATCCGCAGGGATATTAATATTGTATATTTGTTGGATAATTCGAATAATGCTAGACCAGAAGGGGCGGATGAGTGGGCACGACCACCATATATGAGCGTGGGTTGCTCTGTTCCCACAATTCCTCCAACACAACGGGGAGTTGTCGGGGAGCATCTGATGAAGCTTTGATGGAGTATAGTGCCATCTGGTTAGTAGTTTGTAATTGACCTCAGCCATCCTTGATGCAATTGAAGAGATATGAGTCAGCTGTAGGACTTTATCCTTTTGGCTGTCTGAGAGGCAGGATTCCAAGTCTGCCTCCCACTTAGCGAGAAAGGGAGGATAAGTATCACCTTGGAGCTTGATGAGTAATTTGTAGAATACCGAGATACAATGTTCAGGTGGGTCCATTGAATTAAAAACGTCCTCAATACTGTTTAAGTCCTATCCCTCTAAGCGGCTGAGGCAAAGTTCTAAGGAAACCTTGCAATTGATTATATCTCCATTTATCAAGAAACATAATGGGCTTGAGGCCGAGAATTTCCTTAAGAGCGCATTTGCTCGAAGAACATGATGTAGTAGAAGAGGTTCTTCTGGCAACCACGTCCTATAGCCGGGATCTAATAGGCCAGGTAAGAAATAATCGTGGTCCAAAAGCGGTAACAGAGGAGAAGCATATGACCACGAGAACTTCCTATGTAAGGCATCCCATACATCCAGGGTGGAAGTGGTTAAAGTGGAGGTACTTGGAGCAAGGTGTCTATGTAAGCGTGGCAACCAGGGTGTAGTTGCTAGGTCTGTGTTACTAAGAGCATATTCCAAACTCACCCAAAGTTTGGAATTAGCAGCATATTTCCATTCGGATATACTAGACAGAATCACAGCATTATAATAAGCCTTAAAATTTGGAAGGGCCAGTCCCCCAGCTTCCTTGGAGCGAAATAACACTTCCTTAGATACTCTGGGGTGACTGTTCCTCCAAATAAAGCGGGAGACCATGGTCTGTAATAGGGAAAAAAATCCTATAGGGACACCCAATGGGATCATTTGAAAGAAAAAAAGAACTCTAAGCAGAATGTTCATTTTAATTATACTCACTTTACCCAACCATGAGTGTGTCAGCGTGTTCCACTTTTGTAGATCCCTTCTAATATTATTCAATAATGGGATGTAATTATATTTAAAGAGGGACTGAATGTGAGGTACAAGATTCACTCCCAGATATTTCATACTTCGTTGAACCCATCTAAAAGGGAAGAGGGGTTTTAAATTTTCCACCTCCCTTCCAGGTAGATTAATATTTAGAATTTCAGACTTAGATAGGTTAATTTTAAAGTTGGAGAGTGTCTGAAAAGTAGAAAACGCTGACATTAAATTAGGAAGCGAGATACGAAGCTGCTGGATAAAGAATAAAATATCGTCCGCATATGCCGCATATTTGTGCATTTTATTACCTACTTGAATCCCATGTATATTTAAATTACATCTTATGGTTGCCAAAAAGGGTTCGAGGGTAAGGGCAAATAAAAGGGGAGAAAGAGGACAGCCCTGTCTGGTCCCATTAAATAGTTGGAATGAGTCACTCAAAGTGCCATTTATGCAAATTTGTGCCGTGGGGTTAGAATAGAGGGAAGTAATGCGGTAAAACATCTTGGGTCCCAGCCCAAAATGTCGCAGGGTCAGTTTTAAGTAATCCCAGTCCACCCTATCGAACGCTTTTTCAGCATCTGTAGATACGAATAGGGTGGACTGGGAAGACCTTTGAGCGTATTGTATAAGAGATATCGCCCGGAGAGAATTATCCTTGGCTTCTCTGTGTGGCATAAAGCCCGTCTGATCCGTAGAAACCCAACTAGGTATAAGAGGGAGTAGTCTGTTGGCCATTACCTTAGAATATAATTTGATATCAACATTTAATAGGGAAATTGGCCTATAGCTACTGCATTGAGTAGAGTCCTTATCTGCTTTAAGGATAACTGAAATATGGGCTGTAAGAGATTCCGGGCGTAGTCCCGAGGTCTGTGAGATTGAATTGGCATAAGCCGTAAGGCGGGGCAGAAGGATATCACTGAAAGTTTTATAGTACCAGATAGTATAACCATCCGGTCCCGGGGCTTTACCTGTCGGTGAAGACTTCAGAGCCGCCTGAAATTCCTCAACCGAAAGTTCAGATTCAAGTTCCCTGAGAGTCAAATTTGAAAGTTTGGGCAAATTTGCTTCTTTTAGATATGTAAGCATAAGGTTACGTCTCTCCTTCACAGTCAGAGACGGAGAGTCACACTGCACTTTGTACAAATCTGCATAATAGTCCCTGAAAGCTTTAGCAATGTGAGGAGTCGCATGGACTAAATTTCCGTTTGATAACTTTATTTTAGGAATAAACGATCTAGTCAGTTTTTCTTTGAGGGATCTTGCTAATTGTCTGCTAGGTTTGTCCCCCCACTCATAGAATTTTTGCGAATATCGTTGGAATTTCCGAGCTGTATCGAGGTTAAGAAGATTTTTTAGTTCCTCTCGTTTCAATGTGAGAGCTTCTAGCTGGGATGTATGTAAAGTGAGTTTATGTTGTTTATCAAGTTCTGTTATTTCGTGTAGGACCTGTTCAAGTTGTTGACCACGCTCTCTTTTTTTCCTTGCCCCAAGTTCTATGAGTCGGCCTCTCATAGTTGCCTTGTGAGCTTCCCATACAATAGCAGGGGATGTCTCAGAAGGTTTATTGTCTTTAAAATATTGCGATATATGAGAGGCAAACACAGAAACTTCTGTTGGGTTAGAAAGAAGAGAATCATTGAGTCTCCAATTATTGGAGCGCTGAGTCAAAGTGGGCATAGTCATACTCATTGACACAGGTGCATGATCTGACAGTGTCGCAGTACCTATATTCGCCGATTGTAATAATGGGAGATGGTAATGGTCTAAAAAGATATTATCTATTCGGGAATAAGACTGATGAGTCTTCGAAAAATGGGAAAAATCTTTTTCTTTTGGATGTAAAATACGCCATACGTCTATCAATTGTCGGTCTATTAGTCTCTTTTTAACAAAGGACAGGCGCTTAAAAGAGATGTTAGAGCGACCGTGGGATGTATCCAAAACAGGCTCTAGAGACATATTTATGTCTCCTGCCAGTATGATTAAACCCTCAGCAAATTGTGATAAATCAGTAAGAATTTGAGAAAAAAAGGTAGGTTGATTTTGATTCGGGCAGTATATGTTTGCTAGAGTACATTGGGTAGTACCTAAAAAGCCCTTTAAAAAAAAAAACGACCATGGTCATCCGCTTGCATATCTAAAAAATGGAAGGGTACGCTACTACTAAAACCAATAGCCACCCCCTTAGCTTTATTCGTATCTGACAGGCTATAATACCACTGAGGAAAATAAAGCGAGGTCAATTTGACCTGCGTAGTATGGGTTAAATGTGTTTCCTGAAGAAACACAATAGAAGAGGCAAGTTTCCGTAATTCACGGATAACCTGATGCCGTTTTGCCGCAGCATTTAAACCCCTAACATTATAAGAAGTAACTTTAAGTGTGGCCATTTATCACAGTAGAGCATAATCCTTGAACCTACTTAGCCATGCATGCCAGCCTTGATAGGGAAAATAAAACAAAAAAGAAACGGGTAAGTATTGATGTAACGGGAAGGCCCGGGGGACTCAGAATCGCTTAGAAAGTATGAGATACCCTTGCTTCAGCTCCCCCAATGGCTCTTATGTGTCAATCACCCTGTGTCTCTATTAGGGGCACAGGGTGAATGAAAACCCCAATATGGCCTATGATGGCCATATTCAAGCTGCACATACATTGTATCTAGATTGAATGTGTACTGTGAGGGGGGGGGGGTGTAATCATTGCGGTGAGGAGTTAAGGTTATTTGCATTCTATTGTCTATTATGAATTAAGTCTGCTACTGTGACAATGTGGATTGGAGCTGGTCAACCGTCTGGCTGCATATTATGGGATGTTGACGTGTCTTCTGTGAGGAGGGGGGGGAATCACCCTGTGACAGAACCCACTGTCACTGTGTGTTTTGGAAGGGACTGAGGGCGGGCCTCCTACCCACAGATTATGGCCCAGAGGAGACTGGAGACTTGGGGAGAAGCTGGCATTGAGATAATGTAATGTAATGCTACATCCCTTCTCCCCCATCCCCCCCCCCTCTTGTTGCTGTGTTTAGCTGTGTTGAGTCATGGCACACAGACAATGGTCTGGACTGCAGACATCTCTCCGCAGGGGATGTGTATTGAGGGGCTGCCTGCTTATCATAATCCCTTTGTTTATCTGTAGTCTCTGTTTCAATGTACAAGTGTTCAGTTCCCATTGATTCTTCCTTGTCCCCTACCCCCCCTCTATGACAAGGCTAAGGGGAGTGTCCCTAACTGTGTGTAAAAGTGTATGTTTTGGATTTAATAAACAGTTGATGCTCTGCATGTTTAACCCTCAACACCTGTGTGGATTGTCTCGTGATTGAGGGGTTAAGGGCTGGTTATGGCGAATCTGCAGGCTGCGGGTGCGTTTGGAGGACAGGAGACACAAGTCTGGCGGATGTGCCCATCTGGGGTATCTGAGATCCGTTACACACCCCTCCTGCCTAAGACTGTTTATCAAAGGAGAAGTTTGAACACACCTGACCTGTATTACCATTGTCATTGAACAGTTTAACCCGCCCTGTTCCCCAAAGGATGGGAGGGGAGGGTTTTGAAGAGAAATGTGTTACCATGTGTTTTGAAAATAAAGTCATTCCCTGTTTTGGAACTTGAATACAGAGCGTTGTCTCGTATCTGGGGGGAGAACCATTCGTATGGGGTCTTATTCGGCTGGTTGGGGTGTCTGGTGGCTGTCGTGTGGTTGGAAAGGGAATATCCTAACGGTGTTAACCCCTTTCATACTTGGGGTGCCGTTACAATTGGTGGCAGCAGTGGGATTGATCCCCACAGCCAGAAGGACAGCTACAAGAGGACACAGGACAATGGAGGCACAGTATGAACGGCTAAAGCTCTCCACCCTCAAAGACTTACTGGAGAACCGGGGAAGACCGGCCAACAACCATAAGAAGAGCGACATTATCAGAGAACTAGTCGAAATGGATGGAACGGAAAGGCCCCAGTGTAACAGACAGGACACCCGAAGAGGCAAGTTTTGATCGGGCTGTTAAACTAAGACTGGCACATTATGGTCCTAACCCTCCAGCGGAGATCATAGACCTAGTTATAGCGGCTGTGGAGGCAAATTTGCTACAGCAAAGAGGTGCTGCAGCAGCAGAAGTCACAGCAGCACCAACTGCAAGGAGAGGAGAGGTACAGATACCAGCCGCCATGGAAGAGGAAGTCAGAAGGAGGTTACAAGAGATGCAGATACAGCATAGAGGACCAGTATCAGAGGAGGCCCTGCTGGGATGGTCGGATTCGATCCGCTGCGAACTCTGGAAGAAAGTGCTAGCTCTCGAGCAGCAACACCAGGGAAAGGTTCTCCCCTCCATCTATGTAAGGTACTGGTCGCAGTATGATGTACGAATGCCGTTATTGGGGGAACAACCAAAGCAGGAGTGGACAACTGAGTTAAGCAGGCTGATCCGGGCAGAGATGCGGTTGGACGAGAGCTACAGAGCCCTCCGGTGGTATGTAGCCCAAGAGTGCCCATGGTCAGCGGATGACAGCCCCACGGAAGGCTTTGACTATAATGGCCTGGGATTGTTGTATTGGAGGCTGTCCAGTGACCCTGACTTTGGGAGTGATCGGGAGTGGCGTTTGGAGGAAATAATGGAGCACAGAGAGCGAAAACTGAATGTCTCAGAAGGGCACTGGGCAGAGGAAGATTTGGAGTTTCTGGCCGTTCAGGAATGGGAGCTGGAGATCGCTTACAGACAGCTGCTAGAATCTGTTCAGCAGCAGGGTGGGGCTACCTGTGCCTGGGACTATCAGGAATTACCAGTTGACAACTATGAAATCCTGGCTGAAGAATCGGCAGTGGAAAAGCTGAAGATTGCCATCCCTAAAGCCGAAGTGGATGATGTGGAGTTCCAGGGAGCTAGGGCAGTTGGCTCATCTCCCCAGCCACTGATTACAGAAGGTATGGACTTAAGGAACTGTTCAGAGGATGTTATAGATTATGCATCGCCTGCCCAAGTACTGGCAGCAGGACAAAGTATTACAGACCCCTGCTCTACACCCATGGCAGTTTTGGAGGCCCGAGTTGAGAAGGTGATGGTTCCTCTTTCCGAGTGGATTTCGGAGATGCAGGGAGGAGAAGCAGCCATTTTCCCTCCCGAACAGTTAACCAGAGCAGATGGTATGGAGTCCCCAGCAGAAGTGCTGGCAACCGGGCAGAGTGATAGCAACCTCTGCCCAGCACCAGAAACAACTGTGGAGTTTCAGGGAGCCGGGGCAGTTGGCCCCTCTCTCCAGCAACAAGCTGAGGTGGTAAAGCTTTTACCCCCAGCTGAATCACTGGCAGCAGGGCAGAATGCTACTGGCCGCTGCACACAACTGCCACTTGAGCGGATATCGGTGGATGGGACTGCGGTCTCCACTCACAGCAACCCAGCAGAAGAGCTGGCAACAGAGCCGAGTGCCACGGGCCTCTGCTCTCAACTAACAGAAGAGGGAGTTCCTGTGGTACTGGATGGGACTTCGGTCCTCACTGACACAACCCCAGAAAATGGTGTGACACTGGGACAGGAGGATGTCAGCCTTGCTTTGCAAGCACATCTGGGATTTTCACCTACCACAAGTGGATGGGACTTCAGTCTACACTTGTATACCCCAGGGATGCCGGGCAGTCGACCCAGATCCCCAACAGCATGACGGACTGAGCCCAGTCACCCTGTCTTCTCTCCAGCGGCTGAAAGGACTCCAGGGAGAAGGGCCAGTCCAGGCCTCTCCCCAGCGGCGGGTATGTTCTCTGAGAGAGGCAGAGGTTGGCTGGGTAAGTAATGCTCTGTTTGGAGCAATTTATTTGGGGTACTGTGTGGATACCGGCATTAGAAGAAGGGACCTATGGACTAACTTCGGAGTCAACCCGTCTGGGGTCGCCTCCTGTGTTAGTCTCCTGCCGAAAGGGGAGAGATGTAACGGGAAGGCCCGGGGGACTCAGAATCGCTTAGAAAGTATGAGATACCCTTGCTTCAGCTCCCCCAATGGCTCTTATGTGTCAATCACCCTGTGTCTCTATTAGGGGCACAGGGTGAATGAAAACCCCAATATGGCCTATGATGGCCATATTCAAGCTGCACATACATTGTATCTAGATTGAATGTGTACTGTGAGGGGGGGGGGGGTGTAATCATTGCGGTGAGGAGTTAAGGTTATTTGCATTCTATTGTCTATTATGAATTAAGTCTGCTACTGTGACAATGTGGATTGGAGCTGGTCAACCGTCTGGCTGCATATTATGGGATGTTGACGTGTCTTCTGTGAGGAGGGGGGGGGAATCACCCCTCCTGCCTAAGACTGTTTATCAAAGGAGAAGTTTGAACACACCTGACCTGTATTACCATTGTCATTGAACAGTTTAACCCGCCCTGTTCCCCAAAGGATGGGAGGGGAGGGTTTTGAAGAGAAATGTGTTACCATGTGTTTTGAAAATAAAGTCATTCCCTGTTTTGGAACTTGAATACAGAGCGTTGTCTCGTATCTGGGGGGAGAACCATTCGTATGGGGTCTTATTCGGCTGGTTGGGGTGTCTGGTGGCTGTCGTGTGGTTGGAAAGGGAATATCCTAACGGTGTTAACCCCTTTCATACTTGGGGTGCCGTTACAATTGAGAAAAACAAAAAGACAAATTTACATAAACAACAAAAACATCCATCTGGACGCATGTGGGAAACCTTAATTTATCACGCAGATTTCTGCGGTGGTCCCTATGGGGGGAGAGAGCACGGGCAGCCGTCCAGAACTCCCGTAGGAGAACGGATAAGAAAACTCGAAGGCTACCCGCTCTCCACAACCCCAAAAGGAAAGAAGGGGAGGGGAACGTGTCGTATAAAAGACACATAGGAGCATTGTGCTCCACCCGCATTCAGCTTGCGTCAGATAATGTGCAGAGGAATACTTTTTGCTCCAACAGTAAACCATAAACCTTTTTATAACAAATATACTTTAGCGGCCAAGTCACATCTCATTAGATATAATAACTTACAGGCATACTCAACCAAAGAAAAAAAAGGAAAGTACATAGGCATAATCACCCTTTACTTGTCTATGTTATTATACAGGACCTGACGCTGAAGAGCGCCCTTTTTTAGTAGTAGGAGATTTTTGCCAGTGGGAGTCCTGAATATGCGAAAACTTAGGGACCGGATCATGCCAGCCCGGGAGGTCCACTGAGGGCAGATTAAGGTCCTTTAAAAATTGTAACAATTCCTCTGGGAACCGGAGGGTGTGGAAGCGACCATTTTTGGTGGCAATAAGGCACGCCGGGAAACCCCATCTATAGGTAATCTCCTTAGAACGTAAATGTTCCAAAAGTGGTTTAAGGGCTCTGCGGCGGTCTAAGGTTTCTTTAGATAAATCCGAGAAAATATTGAGAGTTGCTCCATCAAGGTCAATGTTGGGAATGCTCCTCAACTTGACCATAATGGCGTTCTTATCTGTGAAATAATGTAGACGGCATATTACGTCTCTGGGTTGCTCAGGAGCAATGGTACGAGACCTAAGAGCCCGATGAACCCGATCAAAGCGCAACGGATCAGTGGGTTCATTTCCCAACACTGAATTAAATATACCTCTAATCTGCGACTCCAAATCTTTATCTCCAGTCACTTCAGGCAGACCTCTAATTCGTAGGTTGTTTCTGCGATTTCTGTTCTCGAGGTCCTCTAACTTATATAGTGAGGCACATTGAGCAAGGGCTAGCTGTGTGACAGTCTTTTGTAGTTCTCTTATAGCTGTTTCATGAGTATCTTGTCTCTGCTCTGTGCCTTCTACTCTATCGAGAATATGCGCCATATCTGTTCTTACCCCTGTGATTTCCTTTTTTATTGATTTTTCGAGTCCATGGAACATCCCGGCTAACTCTTTTCTGATGCCGCTCAGCAGAGACGCCATATCTGAGCCTGTAGGAGACTCAGGTTCTTCCATGAGATCTGAGCAGTAAGATGATACAGGCGAACTTTCTCTTACAGAGGTTGCTAGTGAAGCGAGAGATGCGTTGCGTCTCGTGCGTCTAGCTTGACTGCTACATGCGCCAGGGCCGGTTCCACTGGCAACCAGGAATCGCTGTATGGAACTAGAGGTGGTTTAGTTAGTCGCCGTTCCTTTACTATGTGTCTTGGGAGTTGTAGTGCGGATTTTGTGTATCTTTGCTGGCATAGTTGGAGCTTCAGAACTGAATGCTAAGTGGAGCGCCCCTCAGTCTCATTCGCTTAACAACATGTGTACAGCGTAGTATGGAACATATGGTTATTCAGGCCCATGCTGAGCTTCATCTGCTGAATAGGGGTTGAGCTGGAGAGGACAGGGATGACTGGGCCCTTGCTGCTACTAGGCCAAGGGTGTAACAAGCTGAGGCCTAGTGAGCGTGTCACTCCCTCCGAGCTGCTGCTATATGGCTCTGGGTGTCTAACTAGTGCCTTAGCAACCAAGTAGGGAAGATAATGCGCCAGGGAGACCGAGATCAAGAACTGGCCGGGAGTCTGGGTGCAGCAATATGGCCGCTGACCTCCAGGAGTAGGCCGAAGCCGCGGCCTTTCCTAAAACAGCCACCGTCCGGAGGAGCGTCGCTCCGTCTAGGGCAGAGCTCTTAGAACTGTCCCTAGCTGATGTCCAGACAGTCCGCCGCTATTAGGAGTGCTGACACAGGGGAAGGAGTGTACCTTGGAGGTGATGATGCGGCTGGCTTCTTAGGCCTCAAGATGGCGTCGGGCCGCGGGTGTGTAGTGCTGGTACACCCGGTCTCCGGACTTCAGTTATGTCTGCTGACCTCCCAGTCCGGTGAAGCTGTCGCTGGTGTTCATGGATGGGGCAGCCGTTCGCCCCTTGCGGCACTCGAGCGCAGAGGCTGCAGAGGTCTCATAGGCCTCAAGATGGCGGCGGGTCCCCGGTGTATGGAGCCGGCCACGGGCTGGGTAGCAGAGCGTACGGTCGGCCAGGAACTTCAATTCCAGTTGGGATCAGCTCTGGGGATGCCCTGGGACTTAGATGGACCTTTTGGTGGCCAAGAATGTAATCGCTGGATCAGGATGGCAGTGGATCTCAGCAGGGTAAGCGGAGCTCCACAGCAACACGTCTCAACACCAATTAATTGGGGATATTTCATAAATCAAAAAGTAAAAAATATTGTGTTTTGTATTGTGTTAATTTACTAAAGTCAAGTAGGCTGTTCACTTTGCAAGGGTGACTTTCCCCCACAGCTTAGTGAACAAGGCGGAGCTCCATTGACTTTCATCATCCAATCATGTACAAGCAAAGATATATCTTTTTATTTTCCTTGCTCATGATTGGTTATTCTTTGCAAAGTAAATTGTCACCACTTTAACTAAGAAAAGAGAAAATCCCCTTGTAAAGTGAAAATCCCCTTGCAAAAGGAACATCCTTATGGGCTGGGCCTAGCTTTTGGTAGCCAGAGGAGAGAGAACACAGGCGGAGGAGAGAGAGAGAACACACGCGGAGGAGGAGAGAGAACACACGCGGAGGAGGAGAGAGAACACACGCGGAGGAGGAGAGAGAACACACGCGGAGGAGGAGAGAGAACACACGCGGAGGAGGAGAGAGAACACACGCCGAGGAGGAGAGAGAACACACGTGGAGGAGGAGGAGAGAGAACACACGCGGGGGAGGAGAGAGAACACACGCGGAGGAGGAGGAGAGAAAACGCACGCGGAGGAGGAGAGAGAACACACGCGGAGGAGGAGGAGAGAGAACACACGTGGAGGAGGAGGAGAGAGAACACACGCGGAGGAGGAGAGAGAACACACGCGGAGGAGGAGGAGAGAAAACGCATGCGGAGGAGGAGAGAGAACACACGCGGAGGAGGAGGAGAGAGAACACACGCGGAGGAGGAGGAGAGAGAACACACGCGGAGGAGGAGGAGAGAGAACACACGCGGAGGAGGAGAGAGAACACACGCGGAGGAGGAGGAGAGAGAACACACGCGGAGGAGGAGAGAGAACACACGCGGAGGAGGAGAGAGAGAACACACGCGGAGGAGGAGGAGAGAGAACACACGCGTAGGAGGAGAGAGAGAACACACGCGGAGGAGGAGAGAGAACACACGCGGAGGAGGAGAGAGAACACACGCGGAGGAGGGGAGAGAGAACACACGCGGAGGAGGAGAGAGAGAGAACACACGCGGAGGAGGAGGAGAGAGAACACACGCGGAGGAGGAGAGAGAACACACGCGGAGGAGGAGAGAGAACACACGCGGAGGAGGAGAGAGAACACACGCGGAGGAGGAGAGAGAACACACGCGGAGGAGGAGAGAGAGAACACACGCGGAGGAGGAGAGAGAGAACACACGCGGGGGAGGAGAGAGAACACACGCGGAGGAGGAGAGAGAACACAGGCGGAGGAGGAGAGAGAACACACGCGGAGGAGGAGAGAGAACACACGCGGAGGAGGAGAGAGAACACACGCGGAGGAGGAGAGAGAACACACGCGGAGGAGGAGAGAGAACACACGCGGAGGAGGAGAGAGAACACACGCGGAGGAGGAGAGAGAACACACGCGGAGGAGGAGAAAGAACACACGCGGAGGAGGAGAGAGAACACACGTGGAGGAGGAGAGAGAACACACACGAGGAGGAGAGAGAACACACGCGGAGGAGGAGAGAGAACACACGCGGAGGAGGAGAGAGAGAACACACACGGAGGAGGAGGAGAGAGAACACACGCGGAGGAGGAGAGAGAACACACGCGGAGGAGGAGAAAGAACACACGCGGAGGAGGAGGAGAGAGAACACACGCGGGGGAGGAGAGAGAACACACGCGGAGGAGGAGAGAGAACACACGCGGAGGAGGAGAGAGAACACACGCGGAGGAGGAGAGAGAGAACACACGCGGAGGAGGAGGAGAGAGAACACACGCGGAGGAGGAGGAGAGAGAGCACACGCGGAGGAGGAGGAGAGAGAACACACGCGGAGGAGGAGAGAGAACACACGCGGAGGAGGAGAGAGAACACACGCGGAGGAAGAGAGAGAACACACGCGGAGGAGGAGAGAGAACACACGCGGAGGAGGAGAGAGAACACACGCGGAGGAGGAGAGAGAACACACGCCGAGGAGGAGAGAGAACACACGCGGAGGAGGAGAGAGAACACACGTAGAGGAGGAGGAGAGAGAACACACGCGGAGGAGGAGGAGAGAGAACACACGCGGAGGAGGAGGAGAGAGAACACACGCGGAGGAGGAGGAGAGAGAACACACGCGGAGGAGGAGGAGAGAGAACACATGCGGAGGAGGAGGAGAGAGAACACACGCGGAGGAGGAGGAGAGAGAACACACGCGGAGGAGGAGGAGAGAGAACACACGCGGAGGAGGAGAGAGAACACACGCGGAGGAGGAGGAGAGAGAACACACGCGGAGGAGGAGAGAGAACACACGCGGAGGAGGAGAGAGAGAACACACGCGGAGGAGGAGGAGAGAGAACACACGCGTAGGAGGAGAGAGAGAACACACGCGGAGGAGGAGAGAGAACACACGCGGAGGAGGAGAGAGAACACACGCGGAGGAGGGGAGAGAGAACACACGCGGAGGAGGAGAGAGAGAGAACACACGCGGAGGAGGAGGAGAGAGAACACACGCGGAGGAGGAGAGAGAACACACGTGGAGGAGGAGAGAGAACACACACGAGGAGGAGAGAGAACACACGCGGAGGAGGAGAGAGAACACACACGGAGGAGGAGAGAGAGAACACACACGGAGGAGGAGGAGAGAGAACACACGCGGAGGAGGAGAGAGAACACACGCGGAGGAGGAGAAAGAACACACGCGGAGGAGGAGGAGAGAGAACACACGCGGGGGAGGAGAGAGAACACACGCGGAGGAGGAGAGAGAACACACGCGGAGGAGGAGAGAGAACACACGCGGAGGAGGAGAGAGAGAACACACGCGGAGGAGGAGGAGAGAGAACACACGCGGAGGAGGAGGAGAGAGAACACACGCGGAGGAGGAGGAGAGAGAACACACGCGGAGGAGGAGAGAGAACACACGCGGAGGAGGAGAGAGAACACACGCGGAGGAAGAGAGAGAACACACGCGGAGGAGGAGAGAGAACACACGCGGAGGAGGAGAGAGAACACACGCGGAGGAGGAGAGAGAACACACGCCGAGGAGGAGAGAGAACACACGCGGAGGAGGAGAGAGAACACACGTGGAGGAGGAGGAGAGAGAACACACGCGGAGGAGGAGGAGAGAGAACACACGCGGAGGAGGAGGAGAGAGAACACACGCGGAGGAGGAGGAGAGAGAACACACGCGGAGGAGGAGGAGAGAGAACACACGCGGAGGAGGAGGAGAGAGAACACACGCGGAGGAGGAGAGAGAACACACGCGGAGGAGGAGGAGAGAGAACACACGCGGAGGAGGAGAGAGAACACACGCGGAGGAGGAGAGAGAGAACACACGCGGAGGAGGAGGAGAGAGAACACACGCGTAGGAGGAGAGAGAGAACACACGCGGAGGAGGAGAGAGAACACACGCGGAGGAGGAGAGAGAACACACGCGGAGGAGGGGAGAGAGAACACACGCGGAGGAGGAGAGAGAGAGAACACACGCGGAGGAGGAGGAGAGAGAACACACGCAGAGGAGGAGAGAGAACACACGCGGAGGAGGAGAGAGAACACACGCGGAGGAGGAGAGAGAACACACGCGGAGGAGGAGAGAGAACACACGCGGAGGAGGAGAGAGAGAACACACGCGGAGGAGGAGAGAGAGAACACACGCGGGGGAGGAGAGAGAACACACGCGGAGGAGGAGAGAGAACACAGGCGGAGGAGGAGAGAGAACACACGCGGAGGAGGAGAGAGAACACACGCGGAGGAGGAGAGAGAACACACGCGGAGGAGGAGAGAGAACACACGCGGAGGAGGAGAGAGAACACACGCGGAGGAGGAGAGAGAACACACGCGGAGGAGGAGAGAGAACACACGCGAAGGAGGAGAGAGAACACACGCGGAGGATGAGAGAGAACACACGCGGAGGAGGAGAAAGAACACACGCGGAGGAGGAGAGAGAACACACGTGGAGGAGGAGAGAGAACACACGCGAGGAGGAGAGAGAACACACGCGGAGGAGGAGAGAGAACACACGCGGAGGAGGAGAGAGAGAACACACACGGAGGAGGAGGAGAGAGAACACACGCGGAGGAGGAGAGAGAACACACGCGGAGGAGGAGAAAGAACACACGCGGAGGAGGAGGAGAGAGAACACACGCGGGGGAGGAGAGAGAACACACGCGGAGGAGGAGAGAGAACACACGCGGAGGAGGAGAGAGAACACACGCGGAGGAGGAGAGAGAACACACGCGGAGGAGGAGAGAGAGAACACACGCGGAGGAGGAGGAGAGAGAACACACGCGGAGGAGGAGGAGAGAGAACACACGCGGAGGAGGAGGAGAGAGAACACACGCGGAGGAGGAGGAGAGAGAACACACGCGGAGGAGGAGGAGAGAGAACACACGCGGAGGAGGAGAGAGAACACACGCGGAGGAGGAGAGAGAACACACGCGGAGGAGGAGGAGAGAGAACACACGCGGAGGAGGAGGACAGAGAACACACGCGGAGGAGGAGAGAGAACACACACGGAGGAGGAGGAGAGAGAACACACGCGGAGGAGGAGAGAGAACACACGCGGAGGAGGAGAAAGAACACACGCGGAGGAGGAGGAGAGAGAACACACGCGGGGGAGGAGAGAGAACACACGCGGAGGAGGAGAGAGAACACACGCGGAGGAGGAGAGAGAACACACGCGGAGGAGGAGAGAGAACACACGCGGAGGAGGAGAGAGAGAACACACGCGGAGGAGGAGGAGAGAGAACACACGCGGAGGAGGAGGAGAGAGAACACACGCGGAGGAGGAGGAGAGAGAACACACGCGGAGGAGGAGGAGAGAGAACACACGCGGAGGAGGAGAGAGAACACACGCGGAGGAGGAGAGAGAACACACGCGGAGGAAGAGAGAGAACACACGCGGAGGAGGAGAGAGAACACACGCGGAGGAGGAGAGAGAACACACGCGGAGGAGGAGAGAGAACACACGCCGAGGAGGAGAGAGAACACACGCGGAGGAGGAGAGAGAACACACGTGGAGGAGGAGGAGAGAGAACACACGCGGAGGAGGAGGAGAGAGAACACACGCGGAGGAGGAGGAGAGAGAACACACGCGGAGGAGGAGGAGAGAGAACACACACGGAGGAGGAGGAGAGAGAACACACGCGGAGGAGGAGGAGAGAGAACACGCGGAGGAGGAGGAGAGAGAACACACGGAGGAGGAGGAGAGAGAACACACGGAGGAGGAGGAGAGAGAACACACGGAGGAGGAGGAGAGAGAACACACGCGGAGAAGGAGAGAGAACACACGCTGAGGAGGAGGAGAGAGAACACACGCGGAGGAGGAGAGAGAACACACGCGGAGGAGGAGAGAGAACACACGCGGAGGAGGAGAGAGAACACACGCTGTAACGGGAAGGCCCGGGGGACTCAGAATCGCTTAGAAAGTATGAGATACCCTTGCTTCAGCTCCCCCAATGGCTCTTATGTGTCAATCACCCTGTGTCTCTATTAGGGGCACAGGGTGAATGAAAACCCCAATATGGCCTATGATGGCCATATTCAAGCTGCACATACATTGTATCTAGATTGAATGTGTACTGTGAGGGGGGGGGGGTGTAATCATTGCGGTGAGGAGTTAAGGTTATTTGCATTCTATTGTCTATTATGAATTAAGTCTGCTACTGTGACAATGTGGATTGGAGCTGGTCAACCGTCTGGCTGCATATTATGGGATGTTGAAGTGTCTTCTGTGAGGAGGGGGGGGGGAATCACCCCTCCTGCCTAAGACTGTTTATCAAAGGAGAAGTTTGAACACACCTGACCTGTATTACCATTGTCATTGGACAGTTTAACCCGCCCTGTTCCCCAAAGGATGGGAGGGGAGGGTTTTGAAGAGAAATGTGTTACCATGTGTTTTGAAAATAAAGTCTTTCCCTGTTTTGGAACTTGAATACAGAGCGTTGTCTCGTATCTGGGGGGAGAATCATTCGTATGGGGTCTTATTCGGCTGGTTGGGGTGTCTGGTGGCTGTCGTGTGGTTGGAAAGGGAATATCCTAACAGTGTTAACCCCTTTCATATTTGGGGTGCCGTTACAATTGGTGGCAGCAGTGGGATTGATCCCCACAGCCAGAAGGACAGCTACAAGAGGACACAGGACAATGGAAGCACAGTATGAACGGCTAAAGCTCTCCACCCTCAAAGACTTACTGGAGAACCGGGGAAGACCGGCCAACAACCGTAAGAAGAGGGACATTATCAGAGAACTAGTCGAAATGGATGGAACCGAAAGGCCCAGTGTAACAGACAGGACACCCGAAGAGGCAAGTTTTGATCGGGCTGTTAAACTAAGACTGGCACATTATGGTCCTAACCCTCCAGCGGAGATCATAGACCTAGTTATAGCGGCTGTGGAGGCAAATTTGCTACAGCAAAGAGGTGCTGCAGCAGCAGAAGTCACAGCAGCACCAACTGCAAGGAGAGGAGAGGTACAGATACCAGCCGCCATGGAAGAGGAAGTCAGAAGGAGGTTACAAGAGATGCAGATACAGCATAGAGGACCAGTATCAGAGGAGGTCCTGCTGGGATGGTCGGATTCGTTCCGCTGCGAACTCTGGAAGAAAGTGCTAGCTCTCGAGCAGCAACACCAGGGAAAGGTTCTCCCCTCCATCTATGTAAGGTACTGGTCGCAGTATGATGTACGAATGCCGTTATTGGGGGAACAACCAAAGCAGGAGTGGACAACTGAGTTAAGCAGGCTGATCCGGGCAGAGATGCGGTTGGACGAGAGCTACAGAGCCCTCCGGTGGTATGTAGCCCAAGAGTGCCAGTGGTCAGCGGATGACAGCCCCATGGAAGGCTTTGACTATAATGGCCTGGGATTGTTGTATTGGAGGCTGTCCAGTGACCCTGACTTTGGGAGTGATCGGGAGTGGCGTTTGGAGGAAATAATGGAGCACAGAGAGCGAAAACTGAATGTCTCGGAAGGGCACTGGGCAGAGGAAGATTTGGAGTTTCTGGCCGTTCAGGAATGGGAGATGGAGATCGCCTACAGACAGCTGCTAGAATCTTTTCAGCAGCAGGGTGGGGCTACCTGTGCCTGGGACTATCAGGAAATACCAGTTGACAACTATGAAATCCTGGCTGAAGAATCGGCAGTGGAAAAGCTGAAGATTGCCATCCCTAAAGCCGAAGTGGATGATGTGGAGTTCCAGGGAGCTAGGGCAGTTGGCTCATCTCCCCAGCCACTGATTACAGAAGGTATGGACTTAAGGAACTGTTCAGAGGATGTTATAGATTATGCATCGCCTGCCCAAGTACTGGCAGCAGGACAAAGTATTACAGACCCCTGCTCTACACCCGTGGCAGTTTTGGAGGCCCGAGTTGAGAAGGTGATGGTTCCTCTTTCCGAGTGGATTTCGGAGATGCAGGGAGGAGAAGCAGCCATTTTCCCTGCCGAACAGTTAACCAGAGCAGATGGTGTGGAGTCCCCAGCAGAAGTGCTGGCAACCGGGCAGAGTGATAGCAACCTCTGCCCAGCACCGGAAACAACCTTGGAGTTTCAGGGAGCCGGGGCAGTTGGCCCCTCTCTCCAGCAACAAGCTGAGGTGGTAAAGCTTTTACCCCCAGCTGAATCACTGGCAGCAGGGCAGAATGCTACTGGCCGCTGCACACAACTGCCACTTGAGCGGATATCGGTGGATGGGACTGCGGTCTCCACTCACAGCAACCCAGCAGAAGAGCTGGCAACAGAGCCGAGTGCCACGGGCCTCTGCTCTCAACTAACAGAAGAGGGAGTTCCTGTGGTACTGGATGGGACTTCGGTCCTCACTGACACAACCCCAGAAAATGGTGTGACACTGGGACAGGAGGATGTCAGCCTTGCTTTGCAAGCACATCTGGGATTTTCACCTACCACAAGTGGATGGGACTTCAGTCTCCACTTGTATACCCCAGGGATGCCGGGCAGTCGACCCAGATCCCCAACAGCATGACGGACTGAGCCCAGTCACCCTGTCTTCTCTCCAGCGGCTGAAAGGACTCCAGGGAGAAGGGCCAGTCCAGGCCTCTCCCCAGCGGCGGGTATGTTCTCTGAGAGAGGCAGAGGTTGGCTGGGTAAGTAATGCTCTGTTTGGAGCAATTTATGTGGGGTACTGTGTGGATACCGGCATTAGAAGAAGGGACCTATGGACTAACTTCGGAGTCAACCCGTCTGGGGTCGCCTCCTGTGTTAGTCTCCTGCCGAAAGGGGAGAGATGTAACGGGAAGGCCCGGGGGACTCAGAATCGCTTAGAAAGTATGAGATACCCTTGCTTCAGCTCCCCCAATGGCTCTTATGTGTCAATCACCCTGTGTCTCTATTAGGGGCACAGGGTGAATGAAAACCCCAATATGGCCTATGATGGCCATATTCAAGCTGCACATACATTGTATCTAGATTGAATGTGTACTGTGAGGGGGGGGGGGGTGTAATCATTGCGGTGAGGAGTTAAGGTTATTTGCATTCTATTGTCTATTATGAATTAAGTCTGCTACTGTGACAATGTGGATTGGAGCTGGTCAACTGTCTGGCTGCATATTATGGGATGTTGAAGTGTCTTCTGTGAGGAGGGGGGGGAATCACCCCTCCTGCCTAAGACTGTTTATCAAAGGAGAAGTTTGAACACACCTGACCTGTATTACCATTGTCATTGGACAGTTTAACCCGCCCTGTTCCCCAAAGGATGGGAGGGGAGGGTTTTGAAGAGAAATGTGTTACCATGTGTTTTGAAAATAAAGTCTTTCCCTGTTTTGGAACTTGAATACAGAGCGTTGTCTCGTATCTGGGGGGAGAATCATTCGTATGGGGTCTTATTCGGCTGGTTGGGGTGTCTGGTGGCTGTCGTGTGGTTGGAAAGGGAATATCCTAACGGTGTTAACCCCTTTCATATTTGGGGTGCCGTTACACACGCGGAGGAGGAGAGAGAACACACGCGGAGGAGGAGAAAGAACACACGCGGAGGAGGAGAGAGAACACACGCGGAGGAGGAGAGAGAACACACGCGGAGGAGGAGAGAGAACACACGCGGAGGAGGAGAGAGAACACACGCGGAGGAGGAGAAAGAACACACGCGGAGGAGGAGAGAGAACACACGCGGAGGAGGAGAGAGAACACACGCGGAGGAGGAGGAGAGAGAACACACGCGGAGGAGGAGAGAGAACACACGCGGAGGAGGAGAGAGAACACACGCAGAGGAGGAGAGAGAACACACGCGGAGGAGGAGAGAGAACACAGGAGGAGGAGAGAGAACACAGGAGGAGGAGGAGAGAGAACACACGCGGAGGAGGAGAGAGAGAACACACGCGGAGGAGGAGGAGAGAGAGAACACACGCGGAGGAGGAGGAGAGAGAACACACGCGGAGGAGGAGAGAGAACACACGCGGAGGAGGAGGAGAGAGAACGCATGCGGAGGAGGAGAGAGAACAAACGCGGAGGAGGAGAGAGAACACAGGAGGAGGAGGAGAGAGAACACACGCGGAGGAGGAGGAGAGAGAAGACACGCAGAGGAGGAGAGAGAACACACGCGGAGGAGGAGAGAGAACACAGGAGGAGGAGGAGAGAGAACACAGGAGGAGGAGGAGAGAGAACACACACAGAGGAGGAGAGAGAACACACGCGGAGGAGGAGAGAGAGAACACACGCGGGGGAGGAGAGAGAACACACGCGGGGGAGGAGAGAGAACACACGCGGGGGAGGAGAGAGAACACACGCGGAGGAGGAGAGAGAACACACGCGGAGGAGGAGAGAGAACACACGCGGAGGAGGAGAGAGAACACAGGCGGAGGAGGAGAGAGAACACAGGCGGAGGAGGAGGAGAGAGAACACAGGCGGAGGAGGAGGAGAGAGAATACACGCGGAGGAGGAGAGAGAACACACGCGGAGGAGGAGAGAGAACACACGCGGAGGAGGAGAGAGAACACACGCGGAGGAGGAGAGAGAACACACGCCGAGGAGGAGAGAGAACACACGCCGAGGAGGAGAGAGAACACACGCCGAGGAGGAGAGAGAACACACGCAGAGGAGGAGAGAGAACACACGCAGAGGAGGAGAGAGAACACACGCGGAGATGGAGAGTGAACACACGCAGAGGAGGAGAGAGAACACACGGGGAGGAGGAGGAGAGAGAACACACCCGGAGGAGGAGAGAGAACACACGCGGAGGAGGAGGAGAGAGAACACACGCGGAGGAGGAGAGAGAACACACGCGGAGGAGGAGGAGAGAGAACACACGCGGAGGAGGAGAGAGAACACACGCGGAGGAGGAGAGAGAACACACGCGGAGGAGGAGAGAGAACACACGCGGAGGAGGAGAGAGAACACACGCGGAGGAGGAGGAGAGAGAACACACGCGGAGGAGGAGGAGAGAGAACACACGCGGAGGAGGAGGACAGAGAACACACGCGGAGGAGGAGGACAGAGAACACACGCGGAGGAGGAGGACAGAGAACACACGCGGAGGAGGAGAGAGAACACACGCGGAGGAGGAGAGAGAACACACGCAGAGGAGGAGGAGAGAGAACACACGCAGAGGAGGAGGAGAGAGAACACACGCAGAGGAGGAGGAGAGAGAACACACGCGGAGGAGGAGAGAGAACACACACGGAGGAGGAGAGAGAACACACGCGGAGGAGGAGAGAGAACACACGCGGAGGAGGAGAGAGAACACACGCGGAGGAGGAGAGAGAACACACGCGGAGGAGGAGAGAGAACACACGCGGAGGAGGAGAGAGAACACACGCGGAGGAGGAGAGAGAACACACGCGGAGGAGGAGAGAGAACACACATGAAGGAGGAGAGAGAACACACGCAGAGGAGCAGAGAGAACACACGCTGAGGAGGAGAGAGAACACACGCGGAGGAGGAGAGAGAACACACGCGGGGGAGGAGAGAGAACACACGCGGAGGAGGAGAGAGAACACACGCGGGGGAGGAGAGAGAACACACCCGGAGGAGGAAAGAGAACACACGCGGAGGAGGAGAGAGAACACACGCGGAGGAGGAGAGAGAACACACGCGGAGGAGGAGAGGGAGAACACATGCGGAGGAGGAGGAGAGAGAACACACGCGGAGGAGGAGAGAGAGAACACACGCTGAGGAGGAGGAGAGAGAACACAGGCGGAGGAGGAGGAGAGAGAACACAGGCGGAGGAGGAGGTGAGAGAACACACGCCGAGGAGGAGAGAGAACACACGCCGAGGAGGAGAGAGAACACACGCCGAGGACGAGAGAGAACACAGGAGGAGGAGGAGATAGAACACAGGCGGAGGAGGAGAGAGAACAGAGGCGGAGGAGGAGGAGAGAGAACACACGCGGAGGAGGAGAGAGAACACACGCGGAGGAGGAGAGAGAACACACGCCGAGGAGGAGAGAGAACACACGCCGAGGAGGAGAGAAAACACACGCCGAGGAGGAGAGAGAACACACGCCGAGGAGGAGAGAGAACACACGCGGAGGAGGAGAGAGAGAACACACGCGGGGGAGGAGAGAGAACACACGCAGAGGAGGAGAGAGAAAACACGCGGAGGAGGAGAGAGAACACACGCGGAGGAGGAGAGAGAGAACACACGCGGAGGAGGAGGAGAGAGAACACACGCGGAGGAGGAGAGAGAGAACACACGCGGAGGAGGAGGAGAGAGAAAACACGCGGAGGAGGAGAGAGAGAACTCACGCGGAGGAGTAGAGAGAGAACACACACGGAGGAGGAGGAGGAGAGAGAACACACGCGGAGGAGGAGAGAGAACACACGCGGAGGAGGAGAGAGAACACACGCGGAGGAGGAGAGAGAACACACGCGGAGGAGAGAGAGAACACACGCGGAGGAGGAGAGAGAACACACGCGGAGGAGGAGAGAGAACACACGCGGAGGAGGAGAGAGAACACACGCGGAGGAGGAGAGAGAACACACGCGAAGGAGGAGGAGAGAGAACGCACACGGAGGAGGAGAGAGAGAACACACGCGGAGGAGGAGAGAGAACACACACGGAGGAGGAGAGAGAACACACGCGGAGGAGGAGAGAGAGAACACACGCGGAGGAGGAGGAGAGAGAACACACGCGGAGGAGGAGAGAGAGAACACACGCGGAGGAGGAGAGAGAACACACGCGGAGTGGGAGAGAGAACACACGCGGAGGAGGAGAGAGAACACACGCGGAGGAGGAGAGAGAACACACGCGGAGGAGTAGAGAGAGAACACACACGGAGGAGGAGGAGAGAGAACACACGCGGAGGAGGAGAGAGAACACACGCGGAGGAGGAGAGAGAACACACGCGGAGAAGGAGAGAGAGAACACACGCGGAGGAGAAGAGAGAACACACGCGGAGGAGAAGAGAGAACACACGCGGAGGAGGAGAGAGAACACACGGGGAGGAGGAGAGAGAGAACACACGCAGAGAAAGAGAGAGAACACACGTGGAGGAGGAGAGAGAACACACGCGGAGGAGAGAGAACACACGCGGAGGAGGAGAGAGAGAACACACGCGGAGGAGGAGAGAGAACACACGCGGAGGAGAAGAGAGAACACACGCAGAGGAGGAGAGAGAACACACGGGGAGGAGGAGAGAGAACACACGGGGAGGAGGAGAGAGAGAACACACGCAGAGAAAGAGAGAGAACACACGCGGAGGAGGAGAGAGAACACACGCGGAGGAGGAGAGAGAACACACGCGGAGGAGGAGAGAGAACACATGCGGAGAAGGAGAGAGAACACACGCGGAGGAGGAGAGAGAACACACGCGGGGGAGGAGAGAGAGAACACACGCGGAGGAGGAGAGAGAGAACACACGCAGAGGAGGAGGAGAGAGAACACACGCGGAGGAGGAGAGAGAGAACACACGCGGAGGAGGAGAGAGAACACACGCGGAGGAGGAGAGAGAGAACACACGCGGAGGAGGAGAGAGAGAACACACGCGGAGGAGGAGAGAGAGAACACACGCGGAGGAGGAGAGAGAACACACGCAGAGGAGGAGAGAGAACACACGCGGAGGAGGAGAGAGAGAACACACGCGAAGGATTAGCGAGAGAACACACACGGAGGAGGAGGAGAGAGAACACACGCGGAGGAGGAGAGAGAACACACGCGGAGGAGGAGAGAGAACGCACGCGGAGGAGGAGGAGAGAGAACGCACGCGGAGGAGGAGGAGAGAGAACGTACGCGGAGGAGGAGAGAGAACACACGCGGAGGAGGAGAGAGAACACACGCGGAGGAGGAGGAGAGAGAACACACGCGGAGGAGGAGAGAGAACACACGCGGAGGAGGAGAGAGAACACACGCGGAGGAGGAGAGAGAACACACGCGAGGAGGAGAGAGAACACACGCGAGGAGGAGAGAGAACACACGCAGAGGAGGAGAGAGAACACACGTGGAGGAGGAGAGAGAACACACGTGGAGGAGAAGAGAGAACACACGCGGAGGAGGAGAGAGAACACACGCGGAGGAGGAGAGAGAGAACACACGCGGAGGAGAAGAGAGAACACACGCGGAGGAGAAGAGAGAACACACGCGGAGGAGGAGAGAGAACACACGGGGAGGAGGAGAGAGAGAACACACGCAGAGAAAGAGAGAGAACACACGCGGAGGAGGAGAGAGAACACACGCGGAGGAGGAGAGAGAGAACACACGCGGGGAGGAGAGAGAACACACGCGGGGGAGGAGAGAGAACACACGCGGGGGAGGAGAGAGAACACACGCGGAGGAGGAGAGAGAACACACGCGGAGGAGGAGAGAGAACACACGCGGAGGAGGAGAGAGAACACAGGCGGAGGAGGAGAGAGAACACAGGCGGAGGAGGAGGAGAGAGAACACAGGCGGAGGAGGAGGAGAGAGAACACACGCGGAGGAGGAGAGAGAACACACGCCGAGGAGGAGAGAGAACACACGCCGAGGAGGAGAGAGAACACACGCCGAGGAGGAGAGAGAACACACGCCGAGGAGGAGAGAGAACACACGCCGAGGAGGAGAGAGAACACACGCTGAGGAGGAGAGAGAACACACGCTGAGGAGGAGAGAGAACACACACAGAGGAGGAGAGAGAACACACGCGGAGGAGGAGAGAGAACACACGCGGAGGAGGAGAGTGAACACACGCAGAGGAGGAGAGAGAACACACGGGGAGGAGGAGGAGAGAGAACACACCCGGAGGAGGAGAGAGAACACACGCGGAGGAGGAGGAGAGAGAACACACGCGGAGGAGGAGAGAGAACACACGCGGAGGAGGAGGAGAGAGAACACACGCGGAGGAGGAGAGAGAACACACGCGGAGGATGAGAGAGAACACACGCGGAGGAGGAGAGAGAACACGCGCGGAGGAGGAGGAGAGAGAACACACGCGGAGGAGGAGGACAGAGAACACACGCGGAGGAGGAGAGAGAACACACGCGGAGGAGGAGAGAGAACACACGCGGAGGAGGAGAGAGAACACACGCGGAGGAGGAGAGAGAGAACACACGCGGAGGAGGAGGGGAGAGAACACACGCGGAGGAGGAGAGAGAGAACACACGCGGAGGAGGAGGAGAGAGAACACAGGCGGAGGAGGAGGAGAGAGAACACAGGCGGAGGAGGAGGTGAGAGAACACACGCCGAGGAGGAGAGAGAACACACGCCGAGGAGGAGAGAGAACACACGCCGAGGAGGAGAGAGAACACACGCCGAGGAGGAGAGAGAACACAGGAGGAGGAGGAGAGAGAACACAGGCGGAGGAGGAGGAGAGAGAACACACGCGGAGGAGGAGAGAGAACACACGCGGAGGAGGAGAGAGAACACACGCGGCGGAGGAGAGAGAACACACGCGGAGGAGAGAGAACACATGCGGAGGAGAGAGAGAACACACGCGGAGGAGGAGAGAGAACACACGCGGAGGAGGAGAGAGAACACACGCGGAGGAGGAGAGAGAACACACGCGGAGGAGGAGGAGAGAGAGAACACACGCAGAGGAGGAGAGAGAACACACGCGGAGGAGGAGAGAGAACACACGCGGAGGAGGAGAGAGAACACACGCGGGGGAGGAGAGAGAACACACGCGGAGGAGGAGGAGAGAGAGAACACACGCAGAGGAGGAGAGAGAACACACGCGGAGGAGGAGAGAGAACACACGCGGAGGAGAGAGAGAACACACGCGGAGGAGGAGGAGAGAGAACACATGCGGAGGAGGAGAGAGAACACACGCGGAGGAGGAGAGAGAACACACGCGGAGGAGGAGAGAGAACACACGCGGAGGAGGAGAGAGAGAACACACGCGGAGGAGGAGAGAGAGAACACACACGGAGGAGGAGAGAGAGAACACACGCGGAGGAGGAGAGAGAACACACGCGGAGGAGGAGAGAGAACACACGCCGAGGAGGAGAGAGAACACACGCTGAGGAGGAGAGAGAACACACGCCGAGGAGGAGAGAGAACACACGCAGAGGAGGAGAGAGAACACACGCAGAGGAGGAGAGAGAACACACGCGGAGGAGGAGAGTGAACACACGCAGAGGAGGAGAGAGAACACACAGGGAGGAGGAGGAGAGAGAACACACCCGGAGGAGGAGAGAGAACACACGCGGAGGAGGAGGAGAGAGAACACACGCGGAGGAGGAGAGAGAACACACGCGGAGGAGGAGGAGAGAGAACACACGCGGAGGAGGAGAGAGAACACACGCGGAGGAGGAGAGAGAACACACGCGGAGGAGGAGAGAGAACACACGCGGAGGAGGAGGAGAGAGAACACACGCGGAGGAGGAGGAGAGAGAACACACGTGGAGGAGGAGGAGAGAGAACACACGCGGAGGAGGAGGACAGAGAACACACGCGGAGGAGGAGAGAGAACACACGCGGAGGAGGAGAGAGAACACACGCGGAGGAGGAGAGAGAACACACGCGGAGGAGGAGAGAGAGAACACACGCGGAGGAGGAGGGGAGAGAACACACGCGGAGGAGGAGAGAGAGAACACACGCGGAGGAGGAGGAGAGAGAACACAGGCGGAGGAGGAGGAGAGAGAACACAGGCGGAGGAGGAGGTGAGAGAACACACGCCGAGGAGGAGAGAGAACACACGCCGAGGAGGAGAGAGAACACACGCCGAGGAGGAGAGAGAACACACGCCGAGGAGGAGAGAGAACACAGGAGGAGGAGGAGAGAGAACACAGGCGGAGGAGGAGGAGAGAGAACACACGCGGAGGAGGAGAGAGAACACACGCGGAGGAGGAGAGAGAACACACGCGGCGGAGGAGAGAGAACACACGCGGAGGAGAGAGAACACATGCGGAGGAGAGAGAGAACACACGCGGAGGAGGAGAGAGAACACACGCGGAGGAGGAGAGAGAACACACGCGGAGGAGGAGAGAGAACACACGCGGAGGAGGAGGAGAGAGAGAACACACGCAGAGGAGGAGAGAGAACACACGCGGAGGAGGAGAGAGAACACACGCGGAGGAGGAGAGAGAACACACGCGGAGGAGGAGAGAGAACACACGCTGAGGAGGAGAGAGAACACACGCCGAGGAGGAGAGAGAACACACGCAGAGGAGGAGAGAGAACACACGCAGAGGAGGAGAGAGAACACATGCGGAGGAGGAGAGTGAACACACGCAGAGGAGGAGAGAGAACACACGGGGAGGAGGAGGAGAGAGAACACACCCGGAGGAGGAGAGAGAACACACGCGGAGGAGGAGGAGAGAGAACACACGCGGAGGAGGAGAGAGAACACACGCGGAGGAGGAGGAGAGAGAACACACGCGGAGGAGGAGAGAGAACACACGCGGAGGAGGAGAGAGAACACACGCGGAGGAGGAGAGAGAACACACGCGGAGGAGGAGGAGAGAGAACACACGCGGAGGAGGAGGAGAGAGAACACATGCGGAGGAGGAGGAGAGAGAACACACGCGGAGGAGGAGGACAGAGAACACACGCGGAGGAGGAGAGAGAACACACGCGGAGGAGGAGAGAGAACACACGCGGAGGAGGAGAGAGAACACACGCGGAGGAGGAGAGAGAGAACACACGCGGAGGAGGAGGGGAGAGAACACACGCGGAGGAGGAGAGAGAGAACACACGCGGAGGAGGAGGAGAGAGAACACAGGCGGAGGAGGAGGAGAGAGAACACAGGCGGAGGAGGAGGTGAGAGAACACACGCCGAGGAGGAGAGAGAACACACGCCGAGGAGGAGAGAGAACACACGCCGAGGAGGAGAGAGAACACACGCCGAGGAGGAGAGAGAACACAGGAGGAGGAGGAGAGAGAACACAGGCGGAGGAGGAGGAGAGAGAACACACGCGGAGGAGGAGAGAGAACACACGCCGAGGAGGAGAGAGAACACACGCCGAGGAGGAGAGAGAACACACGCCGAGGAGGAGAGAGAACACACGCCGAGGAGGAGAGAGAACACACGCCGAGGAGGAGAGAGAACACACGCCGAGGAGGAGAGAGAACACACGCCGAGGAGGAGAGAGAACACACGCCGAGGAGGAGAGAGAACACACGCAGAGGAGGAGAGAGAACACACGCGGAGGAGGAGAGTGAACACACGCAGAGGAGGAGAGAGAACACACGGGGAGGAGGAGGAGAGAGAACACACCCGGAGGAGGAGAGAGAACACACGCGGAGGAGGAGGAGAGAGAACACACGCGGAGGAGGAGAGAGAACACACGCGGAGGAGGAGGAGAGAGAACACACGCGGAGGAGGAGAGAGAACACACGCGGAGGAGGAGAGAGAACACACGCGGAGGAGGAGAGAGAACACACGCGGAGGAGGAGGAGAGAGAACACACGCGGAGGAGGAGGAGAGAGAACACACGCGGAGGAGGAGGAGAGAGAACACACGCGGAGGAGGAGGACAGAGAACAGACGCGGAGGAGGAGAGAGAACACACGCGGAGGAGGAGAGAGAACACACGCGGAGGAGGAGAGAGAACACACGCGGAGGAGGAGAGAGAGAACACACGCGGAGGAGGAGGAGAGAGAACACACGCGGAGGAGGAGAGAGAGAACCCACGCGGAGGAGGAGGAGAGAGAACACAGGCGGAGGAGGAGGAGAGAGAACACAGGCGGAGGAGGAGGTGAGAGAACACACGCCGAGGAGGAGAGAGAACACACGCCGAGGAGGAGAGAGAACACACGCCGAGGAGGAGAGAGAACACACGCCGAGGAGGAGAGAGAACACAGGAGGAGGAGGAGAGAGAACACAGGCGGAGGAGGAGAGAGAACACAGGCGGAGGAGGAGGAGAGAGAACACACGCGGAGGAGGAGAGAGAACACACGCGGAGGAGGAGAGAGAACACACGCCGAGGAGGAGAGAGAACACACGCCGAGGAGGAGAGAGAACACACGCCGAGGAGGAGAGAGAACACACGCAGAGGAGGAGAGAGAACACACGCGGAGGAGGAGAGAGAGAACACACGCGGGGGAGGAGAGAGAACACACGCGGAGGAGGAGAGAGAACACACGCGGAGGAGGAGAGAGAACACACGCGGAGGAGGAGAGAGAGAACACACGCAGAGGAGGAGGAGAGAGAACACACGCGGAGGAGGAGAGAGAGAACACACGCGGAGGAGGAGGAGAGAGAACACACGCGGAGGAGGAGAGAGAGAACACACGCGGAGGAGTAGAGAGAGAACACACACGGAGGAGGAGGAGGAGAGAGAACACACGCGGAGGAGGAGAGAGAACACACGCGGAGGGGGAGAGAGAACACACGCGGAGGGGGAGAGAGAACACACGCGGAGGAGGAGAGAGAACACACGCGGAGGAGAGAGAGAACACACGCGGAGGAGGAGAGAGAACACACGCGGAGGAGGAGAGAGAACACACGCGGAGGAGGAGAGAGAACACACGCGGAGGAGGAGAGAGAACACACGCGAAGGAGGAGGAGAGAGAACGCACGCGGAGGAGGAGAGAGAGAACACACGCGGAGGAGGAGATAGAACACACGCGGAGGAGGAGAGAGAACACACGCGGAGGAGGAGAGAGAGAACACACGCGGAGGAGGAGAGAGAACACACGCGGAGGAGGAGGAGAGAGAACACACCCGGAGGAGGAGAGAGAACACACCCGGAGGAGGAGAGAGAACACACGCGGAGGAGGAGAGAGAGAACACACGCGAACACACGCGGAGGAGGAGAGAGAACACACGCGGAGGAGGAGGAGAGAGAACACACGCGGAGGAGGAGAGAGAACACACGCGGAGGAGGAGGAGAGAGAACACACGCAGAGGAGGAGAGAGAACACACGTGGAGGAGAAGAGAGAACACACGCGGAGGAGGAGAGAGAACACACGCGGAGGAGGAGAGAGAACACACGCGGAGAAGGAGAGAGAGAACACACGCGGAGGAGAAGAGAGAACACACGCGGAGGAGAAGAGAGAACACACGCGGAGGAGGAGAGAGAACACACGGGGAGGCGGAGAGAGAGAACACACGCAGAGAAAGAGAGAGAACACACGTGGAGGAGAGAGAACACACGCGGAGGAGAGAGAACACACGCGGAGGAGGAGAGAGAGAACACACGCGGAGGAGGAGAGAGAACACACGCGGAGGAGAAGAGAGAACACACGCAGAGGAGGAGAGAGAACACACGGGGAGGAGGAGAGAGAACACACGGGGAGGAGGAGAGAGAGAACACACGCAGAGAAAGAGAGAGAACACACGCGGAGGAGGAGAGAGAACACACGCGGAGGAGGAGAGAGAACACACGCGGAGGAGGAGAGAGAACACACGCGGAGGAGGAGAGAGAACACACGCGGAGAAGGAGAGAGAACACACGCGGAGGAGGAGAGAGAACACACGCGGAGGAGGAGAGAGAGAACACACGCGGAGGAGGAGAGAGAGAACACACGCGGAGGAGGAGGAGAGAGAACACACACGGAGGAGGAGAGAGAGAACACACGCGGAGGAGGAGAGAGAACACACGCGGAGGAGGAGAGAGAGAACACACGCGGAGGAGGAGAGAGAGAACACACGCGGAGGAGGAGAGAGAGAACACACGCAGAGGAGAGAGAACACACGCAGAGGAGGAGAGAGAACACACGCGGAGGAGGAGAGAGAGAACACACGCGAAGGATTAGAGAGAGAACACACACGGAGGAGGAGGAGAGAGAACACACGCGGAGGAGGAGAGAGAACACACGCGGAGGAGGAGAGAGAACACACGTGGAGGAGGAGAGAGAACACACGCGGAGGAGGAGAGAGAACACACGCAGAGGAGGAGAGAGAACACACGCGGAGGAGGAGAGTGAACACACGCAGAGGAGGAGAGAGAACACACAGGGAGGAGGAGGAGAGAGAACACACCCGGAGGAGGAGAGAGAACACACGCGGAGGAGGAGGAGAGAGAACACACGCGGAGGAGGAGAGAGAACACACGCGGAGGAGGAGGAGAGAGAACACACGCGGAGGAGGAGAGAGAACACACGCGGAGGAGGAGAGAGAACACACGCGGAGGAGGAGAGAGAACACACGCGGAGGAGGAGGAGAGAGAACACACGCGGAGGAGGAGGAGAGAGAACACACGCGGAGGAGGAGGAGAGAGAACACACGCGGAGGAGGAGGACAGAGAACACACGCGGAGGAGGAGAGAGAACACACGCGGAGGAGGAGAGAGAACACACGCGGAGGAGGAGAGAGAACACACGCGGAGGAGGAGAGAGAGAACACACGCGGAGGAGGAGGGGAGAGAACACACGCGGAGGAGGAGAGAGAGAACACACGCGGAGGAGGAGGAGAGAGAACACAGGCGGAGGAGGAGGAGAGAGAACACAGGCGGAGGAGGAGGTGAGAGAACACACGCCGAGGAGGAGAGAGAACACACGCCGAGGAGGAGAGAGAACACACGCCGAGGAGGAGAGAGAACACACGCCGAGGAGGAGAGAGAACACAGGAGGAGGAGGAGAGAGAACACAGGCGGAGGAGGAGGAGAGAGAACACACGCGGAGGAGGAGAGAGAACACACGCGGAGGAGGAGAGAGAACACACGCGGCGGAGGAGAGAGAACACACGCGGAGGAGAGAGAACACATGCGGAGGAGAGAGAGAACACACGCGGAGGAGGAGAGAGAACACACGCGGAGGAGGAGAGAGAACACACGCGGAGGAGGAGAGAGAACACACGCGGAGGAGGAGGAGAGAGAGAACACACGCAGAGGAGGAGAGAGAACACACGCGGAGGAGGAGAGAGAACACACGCGGAGGAGGAGAGAGAACACACGCCGAGGAGGAGAGAGAACACACGCTGAGGAGGAGAGAGAACACACGCCGAGGAGGAGAGAGAACACACGCAGAGGAGGAGAGAGAACACACGCAGAGGAGGAGAGAGAACACATGCGGAGGAGGAGAGTGAACACACGCAGAGGAGGAGAGAGAACACACGGGGAGGAGGAGGAGAGAGAACACACCCGGAGGAGGAGAGAGAACACACGCGGAGGAGGAGGAGAGAGAACACACGCGGAGGAGGAGAGAGAACACACGCGGAGGAGGAGGAGAGAGAACACACGCGGAGGAGGAGAGAGAACACACGCGGAGGAGGAGAGAGAACACACGCGGAGGAGGAGAGAGAACACACGCGGAGGAGGAGGAGAGAGAACACACGCGGAGGAGGAGGAGAGAGAACACATGCGGAGGAGGAGGAGAGAGAACACACGCGGAGGAGGAGGACAGAGAACACACGCGGAGGAGGAGAGAGAACACACGCGGAGGAGGAGAGAGAACACACGCGGAGGAGGAGAGAGAACACACGCGGAGGAGGAGAGAGAGAACACACGCGGAGGAGGAGGGGAGAGAACACACGCGGAGGAGGAGAGAGAGAACACACGCGGAGGAGGAGGAGAGAGAACACAGGCGGAGGAGGAGGAGAGAGAACACAGGCGGAGGAGGAGGTGAGAGAACACACGCCGAGGAGGAGAGAGAACACACGCCGAGGAGGAGAGAGAACACACGCCGAGGAGGAGAGAGAACACACGCCGAGGAGGAGAGAGAACACAGGAGGAGGAGGAGAGAGAACACAGGCGGAGGAGGAGGAGAGAGAACACACGCGGAGGAGGAGAGAGAACACACGCGGAGGAGGAGAGAGAACACACGCGGAGGAGGAGAGAGAACACACGCCGAGGAGGAGAGAGAACACACGCCGAGGAGGAGAGAGAACACACGCCGAGGAGGAGAGAGAACACACGCCGAGGAGGAGAGAGAACACACGCCGAGGAGGAGAGAGAACACACGCCGAGGAGGAGAGAGAACACACGCCGAGGAGGAGAGAGAACACACGCAGAGGAGGAGAGAGAACACACGCGGAGGAGGAGAGTGAACACACGCAGAGGAGGAGAGAGAACACACGGGGAGGAGGAGGAGAGAGAACACACCCGGAGGAGGAGAGAGAACACACGCGGAGGAGGAGGAGAGAGAACACACGCGGAGGAGGAGAGAGAACACACGCGGAGGAGGAGGAGAGAGAACACACGCGGAGGAGGAGAGAGAACACACGCGGAGGAGGAGAGAGAACACACGCGGAGGAGGAGAGAGAACACACGCGGAGGAGGAGGAGAGAGAACACACGCGGAGGAGGAGGAGAGAGAACACACGCGGAGGAGGAGGAGAGAGAACACACGCGGAGGAGGAGGACAGAGAACAGACGCGGAGGAGGAGAGAGAACACACGCGGAGGAGGAGAGAGAACACACGCGGAGGAGGAGAGAGAACACACGCGGAGGAGGAGAGAGAGAACACACGCGGAGGAGGAGGAGAGAGAACACACGCGGAGGAGGAGAGAGAGAACCCACGCGGAGGAGGAGGAGAGAGAACACAGGCGGAGGAGGAGGAGAGAGAACACAGGCGGAGGAGGAGGTGAGAGAACACACGCCGAGGAGGAGAGAGAACACACGCCGAGGAGGAGAGAGAACACACGCCGAGGAGGAGAGAGAACACACACCGAGGAGGAGAGAGAACACAGGAGGAGGAGGAGAGAGAACACAGGCGGAGGAGGAGAGAGAACACAGGCGGAGGAGGAGGAGAGAGAACACACGCGGAGGAGGAGAGAGAACACACGCCGAGGAGGAGAGAGAACACACGCCGAGGAGGAGAGAGAACACACGCCGAGGAGGAGAGAGAACACACGCCGAGGAGGAGAGAGAACACACGCAGAGGAGGAGAGAGAACACACGCGGAGGAGGAGAGAGAGAACACACGCGGGGGAGGAGAGAGAACACACGCGGAGGAGGAGAGAGAACACACGCGGAGGAGGAGAGAGAACACACGCGGAGGAGGAGAGAGAGAACACACGCAGAGGAGGAGGAGAGAGAACACACGCGGAGGAGGAGAGAGAGAACACACGCGGAGGAGGAGGAGAGAGAACACACGCGGAGGAGGAGAGAGAGAACACACGCGGAGGAGTAGAGAGAGAACACACACGGAGGAGGAGGAGGAGAGAGAACACACGCGGAGGAGGAGAGAGAACACACGCGGAGGGGGAGAGAGAACACACGCGGAGGGGGAGAGAGAACACACGCGGAGGAGGAGAGAGAACACACGCGGAGGAGAGAGAGAACACACGCGGAGGAGGAGAGAGAACACACGCGGAGGAGGAGAGAGAACACACGCGGAGGAGGAGAGAGAACACACGCGGAGGAGGAGAGAGAACACACGCGAAGGAGGAGGAGAGAGAACGCACGCGGAGGAGGAGAGAGAGAACACACGCGGAGGAGGAGATAGAACACACGCGGAGGAGGAGAGAGAACACACGCGGAGGAGGAGAGAGAGAACACACGCGGAGGAGGAGAGAGAACACACGCGGAGGAGGAGGAGAGAGAACACACCCGGAGGAGGAGAGAGAACACACCCGGAGGAGGAGAGAGAACACACGCGGAGGAGGAGAGAGAGAACACACGCGAACACACGCGGAGGAGGAGAGAGAACACACGCGGAGGAGGAGGAGAGAGAACACACGCGGAGGAGGAGAGAGAACACACGCGGAGGAGGAGGAGAGAGAACACACGCAGAGGAGGAGAGAGAACACACGTGGAGGAGAAGAGAGAACACACGCGGAGGAGGAGAGAGAACACACGCGGAGGAGGAGAGAGAACACACGCGGAGAAGGAGAGAGAGAACACACGCGGAGGAGAAGAGAGAACACACGCGGAGGAGAAGAGAGAACACACGCGGAGGAGGAGAGAGAACACACGGGGAGGCGGAGAGAGAGAACACACGCAGAGAAAGAGAGAGAACACACGTGGAGGAGAGAGAACACACGCGGAGGAGAGAGAACACACGCGGAGGAGGAGAGAGAGAACACACGCGGAGGAGGAGAGAGAACACACGCGGAGGAGAAGAGAGAACACACGCAGAGGAGGAGAGAGAACACACGGGGAGGAGGAGAGAGAACACACGGGGAGGAGGAGAGAGAGAACACACGCAGAGAAAGAGAGAGAACACACGCGGAGGAGGAGAGAGAACACACGCTGAGGAGGAGAGAGAACACACGCGGAGGAGGAGAGAGAACACACGCGGAGGAGGAGAGAGAACACACGCGGAGAAGGAGAGAGAACACACGCGGAGGAGGAGAGAGAACACACGCGGAGGAGGAGAGAGAGAACACACGCGGAGGAGGAGAGAGAGAACACACGCGGAGGAGGAGGAGAGAGAACACACACGGAGGAGGAGAGAGAGAACACACGCGGAGGAGGAGAGAGAACACACGCGGAGGAGGAGAGAGAGAACACACGCGGAGGAGGAGAGAGAGAACACACGCGGAGGAGGAGAGAGAGAACACACGCAGAGGAGAGAGAACACACGCAGAGGAGGAGAGAGAACACACGCGGAGGAGGAGAGAGAGAACACACGCGAAGGATTAGAGAGAGAACACACACGGAGGAGGAGGAGAGAGAACACACGCGGAGGAGGAGAGAGAACACACGCGGAGGAGGAGAGAGAACACACGCGGAGGAGGAGAGAGAACACACGTGGAGGAGGAGAGAGAACACACGCGGAGGAGGAGAGAGAACACACGCGGAGGAGAGAGAGAACACACGCGGAGGAGGAGAGAGAACACACGCGGAGGAGGAGAGAGAACACACGCGGAGGAGGAGAGAGAACACACGCGGAGGAGGAGGAGAGAGAACACACGCGGAGGAGGAGAGAGAACACACGCGGAGGAGGAGGAGAGAGAGAACACACGCAGAGGAGGAGAGAGAACACACGCGGAGGAGGAGAGAGAACACACGCGGAGGAGGAGGAGAGAGAACACACGCGGAGGAGGAGGAGAGAGAACACACGCGGAGGAGGAGAGAGAACACACGCGGAGGAGGAGAGAGAACACACGCGGAGGAGGAGAGAGAACACACGCGGAGGAGGAGAGAGAACACACGCGAGGAGGAGAGAGAACACACGCGAGGAGGAGAGAGAACACACGCGGAGGAGGAGAGAGAACACACGCGGAAGAGGAGAGAGAACACACGCGAGGAGGAGAGAGAACACACCCGGAGGAGGAGAGAGAACACACGCAGAGGAGGAGAGAGAACACACGTGGAGGAGAAGAGAGAACACACGCGGAGGAGGAGAGAGAACACACGCGGAGGAGGAGAGAGAACACACGCGGAGAAGGAGAGAGAGAACACACGCGGAGGAGAAGAGAGAACACACGCGGAGGAGGAGGAGAGAGAACACACGCGGAGGAGGAGGAGAGAGAACACACGCGGAGGAGGAGGAGGAGAGAGAACACACGCGGAGGAGGAGGAGAGAGAACACACGCGGAGGAGGAGGAGAGAGAACACACGCGGAGGAGGAGAGAGAACACACGCGGAGGAGGAGGAGAGAGAACACACGCGGAGGAGGAGGAGAGAGAACACACGTGGAGGAGGAGGAGAGAGAACACACGCGGAGGAGAGAGAACACACGCAGAGGAGGAGAGAGAACACACGCGGAGGAGGAGAGAGAACACACGCGGAGGAGGAGAGAGAACACACGCGGAGGAGGAGAGAGAACACACGCGGAGGAGGAGGAGAGAGAACACACGCGGAGGAGGAGAGAGAGAACACACGTGGAGGAGGAGAGAGAGAACACACGCGGAGGAGGAGAGAGAGAACACACGCGGAGGAGGAGAGAGAGAACACACGCGGAGGAGAGAGAACACACGCGGAGGAGGAGAGAGAACACACGCGGAGGAGGAGAGAGAGAACACACGCGGAGGAGGAGGAGAGAGAACACACGGAGGAGGAGGAGAGAGAACACACGCGGAGGAGGAGGAGAGAGAACACACGCAGAGGAGGAGAGAGAACACACGCGGAGGAGGAGAGAGAACACACGCGGAGGAGGAGAGAGAACACACGCGGAGGAGGAGAGAGAACACACGCGGAGGAGGAGGAGAGAGAACACACGCGGAGGAGGAGAGAGAGAACACACGTGGAGGAGGAGAGAGAGAACACACGCGGAGGAGGAGAGAGAGAACACACGCGGAGGAGGAGAGAGAGAACACACGCGGAGGAGGAGAGAGAACACACGCGGAGGAGGAGGAGAGAGAACACACGCAGAGGAGGAGAGAGAGAACACACGCGGAGGAGGAGAGAGAGAACACATGCGGAGGAGGAGAGAGAACACACGCAGAGGAGGAGAGAGAACACACGCGGAGGAGGAGAGAGAGAACACACGCGGAGGAGGAGAGAGAGAACACACGCGGAGGAAGAGAGAGAGAACACACGCGGAGGAGGAGAGAGAGAACACACGCGGAGGAGGAGAGAGAACACACGCGGAGAAGGAGAGAGAGAACACACGCGGAGGAGAAGAGAGAACACACGCGGAGGAGAAGAGAGAACACACGCGGAGGAGGAGAGAGAACACACGGGGAGGAGGAGAGAGAGAACACACGCAGAGAAAGAGAGAGAACACACGCGGAGGAGAGAGAACACACGCGGAGGAGGAGAGAGAGAACACACGCGGAGGAGGAGAGAGAACACACGCGGAGGAGAAGAGAGAACACACGCGGAGGAGGAGAGAGAACACACGGGGAGGAGGAGAGAGAGAACACACGCAGACAAAGAGAGAGAACACACGCGGAGGAGGAGAGAGAACACACGCGGAGGAGGAGAGAGAGAACACACGCGGAGGAGGAGAGAGAGAACACACGCGGAGGAGGAGAGAGAACACACGCGGAGGAGGAGGAGAGAGAACACACGCGGAGGAGGAGGAGAGAGAACACACGCGGAGGAGGAGAGAGAACACACGCGGAGGAGGAGAGAGAACACACGCGGAGGAGGAGTAGAGAACACACGCGGAGGAGGAGGAGAGAGAACACACGCGGAGGAGGAGAGAGAGTACACACGCGGAGGAGGAGAGAGAACACACGCGGAGGAGGAGGAGAGAGAACACACGCGGAGGAGGAGGAGAGAGAACACACGCGGAGGAGAGAGAACACACGCGGAGGAGGAGGAGAGAGAACACACGCGGAGGAGGAGGAGAGAGAACACACGCGGAGGAGGAGAGAGAACACACGCGGAGGAGGAGGAGAGAGAACACACGCGGAGGAGGAGGAGAGAGAACACACGCGGAGGAGGAGAGAGAACACACGCGGAGGAGGAGGAGAGAGAACACACGCGGAGGAGGAGAGAGAACACACGCGGAGGAGGAGAGAGAGAACACACGCGGAGGAGGAGAGAGAGAACACACGCGGAGGAAGAGAGAGAGAACACACGCGGAGGAGGAGAGAGAGAACACACGTGGAGGAGGAGAGAGAACACACGCGGAGGAGGAGGAGAGAGAACACACGCGGAGGAGAGAGAACACACGCGGAGGAGGAGAGAGAACACACGCGGAGGAGGAGAGAGAACACACGCGGAGGAGGAGAGAGAACACACGCGGAGGAGAAGAGAGAACACACGCGGAGGAGGAGAGAGAACACACGCGGAGGAGGAGAGAGAACACACGCGGAGAAGGAGAGAGAGAACACACGCGGAGGAGAAGAGAGAACACACGCGGAGGAGGAGAGAGAACACACGCCGAGGAGGAGGAGAGAGAACACACGCGGAGGAGGAGAGAGAACACACGCGAAGGAGGAGAGAGAACACACGCCGAGGAGGAGGAGAGAGAACACACGCGGAGGAGGAGAGAGAACACACGCGAAGGAGGAGAGAGAACACATGTGGAGAAGGAGAGAGAGAACACACGCGGAGGAGAAGAGAGAACACACGCGGAGGAGAAGAGAGAACACACGCGGAGGAGGAGAGAGAATACACGGGGAGGAGGAGAGAGAGAACACACGCAGAGAAAGAGAGAGAACACACGCGGAGGAGAGAGAACACACGCGGAGGAGGAGAGAGAGAACACACGCGGAGGAGGAGAGAGAACACACGCGGAGGAGAAGAGAGAACACACGCGGAGGAGGAGAGAGAACACACGGGGAGGAGGAGAGAGAGAACACACGCAGACAAAGAGAGAGAACACACGCGGAGGAGGAGAGAGAACACACGCGGAGGAGGAGAGAGAGAACACACGCGGAGGAGGAGAGAGAGAACACACGCGGAGGAGGAGAGAAAACACATGCGGAGGAGGAGGAGAGAGAACACACGCGGAGGAGGAGAGAGAACACACGCGGAGGAGGAGGAGAGAGAACACACGCGGAGGAGGAGGAGAGAGAACACACGCGGAGGAGGAGAGAGAGAACACACGTGGAGGAGGAGAGAGAGAACACACGCGGAGGAGGAGAGAGAGAACACACGCGGAGGAGGAGAGAGAGAACACACGCGGAGGAGGAGAGAGAGAACACACGCGGAGGAGAGAGAACACACGCGGAGGAGGAGAGAGAACACACGCGGAGGAGGAGAGAGAACACACGCGGAGGAGGAGGAGAGAGAACACACGCGGAGGAGGAGAGAGAGAACACACGTGGAGGAGGAGAGAGAGAACACACGCGGAGGAGGAGAGAGAGAACACACGCGGAGGAGGAGAGAGAGAACACACGCGGAGGAGAGAGAACACACGCGGAGGAGGAGAGAGAACACACGCGGAGGAGGAGAGAGAGAACACACGCGGAGGAGGAGAGAGAGAACACACGCGGAGGAGGAGAGAGAACACACGCGGAGGAGGAGGAGAGAGAACACACGCAGAGGAGGAGAGAGAGAACACACGAGGAGGAGGAGAGAGAGAACACATGCGGAGGAGGAGAGAGAACACACGCGGAGGAGGAGAGAGAACACACGCGGAGGAGGAGAGAGAGAACACACGCGGAGGAGGAGAGAGAGAACACACGCGGAGGAAGAGAGAGAGAACACACGCGGAGGAGGAGAGAGAGAACACACGCGGAGGAGGAGAGAGAACACACGCGGAGAAGGAGAGAGAGAACACACGCGGAGTAGAAGAGAGAACACACGCGGAGGAGAAGAGAGAACACACGCGGAGGAGGAGAGAGAACACACGGGGAGGAGGAGAGAGAGAACACACGCAGAGAAAGAGAGAGAACACACGCGGAGGAGAGAGAACACACGCGGAGGAGGAGAGAGAGAACACACGCGGAGGAGGAGAGAGAACACACGCGGAGGAGAAGAGAGAACACACGCGGAGGAGGAGAGAGAACACACGGGGAGGAGGAGAGAGCGAACACACGCAGACAAAGAGAGAGAACACACGCGGAGGAGGAGAGAGAACACACGCGGAGGAGGAGAGAGAGAACACACGCGGAGGAGGAGAGAGAGAACACACGCGGAGGAGGAGAGAGAACACATGCGGAGGAGGAGGAGAGAGAACACACGCGGAGGAGGAGAGAGAACACACGCGGATGAGGAGGAGAGAGAACACACGCGGAGGAGGAGGAGAGAGAACACACGCGGAGGAGGAGGAGAGAGAACACACGCGGAGGAGGAGAGAGAACACACGCGGAGGAGGAGAGAGAGAGAACACACGCGGAGGAGGAGAGAGAACACACGCGGAGGAGGAGAGAGAACACACGCGGAGGAGGAGAGAGAACACACGCGGAGGAGGAGGAGAGAGAACACACGCGGAGGAGGAGAGAGAGTACACACGCGGAGGAGGAGAGAGAACACACGCGGAGGAGGAGGAGAGAGAACACACGCGGAGGAGGAGGAGAGAGAACACACGCGGAGGAGAGAGAACACACGCGGAGGAGGAGGAGAGAGAACACACGCGGAGGAGGAGAGAGAACACACGCGGAGGAGGAGAGAGAACACACGCGGAGGAGGAGGAGAGAGAACACACGCGGAGGAGGAGGAGAGAGAACACACGCGGAGGAGGAGGAGAGAGAACACACGCGGAGGAGGAGGAGAGAGAACACACGCAGAGGAGGAGAGAGAACACACGCGGAGGAGGAGAGAGAACACACGCGGAGGAGGAGAGAGAACACACGCGGAGGAGGAGAGAGAACACACGCGGAGGAGGAGGAGAGAGAACACACGCGGAGGAGGAGAGAGAGAACACACGCGAAGGAGAGAGAGAACACACGCGGAGGAGGAGAGAGAGAACACACGCGGAGGAGGAGAGAGAGAACACACGCGGAGGAGAGAGAACACACGCGGAGGAGGAGAGAGAACACACGCGGAGGAGGAGAGAGAGAACACACGCGGAGGAGGAGAGAGAGAACACACGCGGAGGAGGAGAGAGAACACACGCGGAGGAGGAGGAGAGAGAACACACGCGGAGGAGGAGAGAGAGAACACACGCGGAGGAGGAGAGAGAGAACACACGCGGAGGAGGAGAGAGAACACACGCGGAGGAGGAGAGAGAACACACGCGGAGGAGGAGAGAGAGAACACACGCGGAGGAGGAGAGAGAGAACACACGCGGAGGAAGAGAGAGAGAACACACGCGGAGGAGGAGAGAGAGAACACACGTGGAGGAGGAGAGAGAACACACGCGGAGGAGGAGGAGAGAGAACACACGCGGAGGAGGAGGAGAGAGAACACACGCGGAGGAGGAGAGAGAACACACGCGGAGGAGGAGAGAGAACACACGCGGAGGAGGAGAGAGAACACACGCGGAGGAGAAGAGAGAACACACGCGGAGGAGGAGAGAGAACACACGCGGAGGAGGAGAGAGAACACACGCGGAGAAGGAGAGAGAGAACACACGCGGAGGAGAAGAGAGAACACACGCGGAGGAGGAGAGAGAACACACGCCGAGGAGGAGGAGAGAGAACACACGCGGAGGAGGAGAGAGAACACACGCGAAGGAGGAGAGAGAACACACGTGGAGAAGGAGAGAGAGAACACACGCGGAGGAGAAGAGAGAACACACGCGGAGGAGAAGAGAGAACACACGCGGAGGAGGAGAGAGAATACACGGGGAGGAGGAGAGAGAGAACACACGCAGAGAAAGAGAGAGAACACACGCGGAGGAGAGAGAACACACGCGGAGGAGGAGAGAGAGAACACACGCGGAGGAGGAGAGAGAACACACGCGGAGGAGAAGAGAGAACACACGCGGAGGAGGAGAGAGAACACACGGGGAGGAGGAGAGAGAGAACACACGCAGACAAAGAGAGAGAACACACGCGGAGGAGGAGAGAGAACACACGCGGAGGAGGAGAGAGAGAACACACGCGGAGGAGGAGAGAGAGAACACACGCGGAGGAGGAGAGAAAACACATGCGGAGGAGGAGGAGAGAGAACACACGCGGAGGAGGAGAGAGAACACACGCGGAGGAGGAGAGAGAACACACGCGGAGGAGGAGTAGAGAGAGAACACACGCGGAGGAGGAGAGAGAACACACGCGGAGGAGGAGAGAGAACACACGCGGAGGAGGAGGAGAGAGAACACACGCGGAGGAGGAGGAGAGAGAACACACGCGGAGGAGGAGGAGAGAGAACACACTCGGAGGAGGAGAGAGAACACACGCGGAGGAGGAGAGAGAACACACGCGGAGGAGGAGGAGGAGGAGAGAGAACACACGCAGAGGAGGAGAGAGAGAACACACGCGGAGGAGGAGAGAGAGAACACACGCGGAGGAGGAGAGAGAACACACGCGGAGGAGGAGAGAGAGAACATACGCGGAGGAGGAGAGAGAGAACACACGCGGAGGAGGAGAGAGAGAACACACGCGGAGGAGGAGAGAGAGAACACACGCGGAGGAGGAGAGAGAACACACGCGGAGGAGGAGAGAGAACACACGCGGAGGAGGAGAGAGAGAACACACGCGGAGGAGGAGAGAGAACACACGCGGAGGAGGAGAGAGAACACACGGGGAGGAGGAGAGAGAGAACACACGCAGACAAAGAGAGAGAACACACGCGGAGGAGGAGAGAGAACACACGCGGAGGAGGAGAGAGAGAACACACGCGGAGGAGGAGAGAGAGAACACACGCGGAGGAGGAGAGAGAGAACACACGCAGAGGAGAGAGAACACACGCAGAGGAGGAGAGAGAACACACGCGGAGGAGGAGAGAGAGAACACACGCGAAGGATTAGAGAGAGAACACACACGGAGTAGGAGGAGAGAGAACACACGCGGAGGAGGAGAGAGAACACACGCGGAGGAGGAGAGAGAACACACGCGGAGGAGGAGAGAGAACACACGCGGAGGAGGAGAGAGAACACACGCGGAGGAGGAGAGAGAACACACGCGGAGGAGAGAGAGAACACACGCGGAGGAGGAGAGAGAACACACGCGGAGGAGGAGAGAGAACACACGCGGAGGAGGAGAGAGAACACACGCGGAGGAGGAGGAGAGAGAGAACACACGCAGAGGAGGAGAGAGAACACACGCGGAGGAGGAGAGAGAACACACGCGGAGGAGGAGGAGAGAGAACACACGCGGAGGAGGAGGAGAGAGAACACACGCGGAGGAGGAGAGAGAACACACGCGGAGGAGGAGAGAGAACACACGCGGAGGAGGAGAGAGAACACACGCGGAGGAGGAGAGAGAACACACGCGAGGAGGAGAGAGAACACACGCGAGGAGGAGAGAGAACACACGCGGAGGAGGAGAGAGAACACACGCGGAAGAGGAGAGAGAACACACGCGAGGAGGAGAGAGAGAACACACGCGAGGAGGAGAGAGAACACACCCGGAGGAGGAGAGAGAACACACGCAGAGGAGGAGAGAGAACACACGTGGAGGAGAAGAGAGAACACACGCGGAGGAGGAGAGAGAACACACGCGGAGGAGGAGAGAGAACACACGCGGAGAAGGAGAGAGAGAACACACGCGGAGGAGAAGAGAGAACACACGCGGAGGAGGAGGAGAGAGAACACACGCGGAGGAGGAGGAGAGAGAACACACGCGGAGGAGGAGGAGAGAGAACACACGCGGAGGAGGAGGAGAGAGAACACACGCGGAGGAGGAGGAGAGAGAACACACGCGGAGGAGGAGAGAGAACACACGCGGAGGAGGAGGAGAGAGAACACACGCGGAGGAGGAGGAGAGAGAACACACGTGGAGGAGGAGGAGAGAGAACACACGCGGAGGAGAGAGAACACACGCAGAGGAGGAGAGAGAACACACGCGGAGGAGGAGAGAGAACACACGCGGAGGAGGAGAGAGAACACACGCGGAGGAGGAGAGAGAACACACACGGAGGAGGAGGAGAGAGAACACACGCGGAGGAGGAGAGAGAGAACACACGTGGAGGAGGAGAGAGAGAACACACGCGGAGGAGGAGAGAGAGAACACACGCGGAGGAGGAGAGAGAGAACACACGCGGAGGAGAGAGAACACACGCGGAGGAGGAGAGAGAACACACGCGGAGGAGGAGAGAGAGAACACACGCGGAGGAGGAGGAGAGAGAACACACGCGGAGGAGGAGGAGAGAGAACACACGCGGAGGAGGAGGAGAGAGAACACACGCAGAGGAGGAGAGAGAACACACGCGGAGGAGGAGAGAGAACACACGCGGAGGAGGAGAGAGAACACACGCGGAGGAGGAGAGAGAACACACGCGGAGGAGGAGGAGAGAGAACACACGCGGAGGAGGAGAGAGAGAACACACGTGGAGGAGGAGAGAGAGAACACACGCGGAGGAGGAGAGAGAGAACACACGCGGAGGAGGAGAGAGAGAACACACGCGGAGGAGAGAGAACACACGCGGAGGAGGAGAGAGAACACACGCGGAGGAGGAGAGAGAGAACACACGCGGAGGAGGAGAGAGAGAACACACGCGGAGGAGGAGGAGAGAGAACACACGCGGAGGAGGAGAGAGAGAACACACGCGGAGGAGGAGAGAGAGAACACATGCGGAGGAGGAGAGAGAACACACGCGGAGGAGGAGAGAGAACACACGCGGAGGAGGAGGAGAGAGAACACACGCGGATGAGGAGGAGAGAGAACACACGCGGAGGAGGAGGAGAGAGAACACACGCGGAGGAGGAGGAGAGGGAACACACGCGGAGGAGGAGAGAGAACACACGCGGAGGAGGAGAGAGAACACACGCGGAGGAGGAGTAGAGAGAGAACACACGCGGAGGAGGAGAGAGAACACACGCGGAGGAGGAGAGAGAACACACGCGGAGGAGGAGAGAGAACACACGCGGAGGAGGAGGAGAGAGAACACACGCGGAGGAGGAGAGAGAGTACACACGCGGAGGAGGAGAGAGAACACACGCGGAGGAGGAGGAGAGAGAACACACGCGGAGGAGGAGGAGAGAGAACACACGCGGAGGAGAGAGAACACACGCGGAGGAGGAGGAGAGAGAACACACGCGGAGGAGGAGGAGAGAGAACACACGCGGAGGAGGAGAGAGAACACACGCGGAGGAGGAGGAGAGAGAACACACGCGGAGGAGGAGGAGAGAGAACACACGCGGAGGAGGAGGAGAGAGAACACACGCGGAGGAGGAGGAGAGAGAACACACGCGGAGGAGGAGAGAGAACACACGCGGAGGAGGAGAGAGAACACACGCGGAGGAGGAGAGAGAACACACGCGGAGGAGGAGAGAGAACACACGCGGAGGAGGAGGAGAGAGAACACACGCGGAGGAGGAGAGAGAGAACACACGCGGAGGAGGAGAGAGAGAACACACGCGGAGGAGGAGAGAGAGAACACACGCGGAGGAGGAGAGACAGAACACACGCGGAGGAGAGAGAACACACGCGGAGGAGGAGAGAGAACACACGCGGAGGAGGAGAGAGAGAACACACGCGGAGGAGGAGAGAGAGAACACACGCGGAGGAGGAGAGAGAACACACGCGGAGGAGGAGGAGAGAGAACACACGCGGAGGAGGAGAGAGAGAACACACGCGGAGGAGGAGAGAGAGAACACACGCGGAGGAGGAGAGAGAACACACGCGGAGGAGGAGAGAGAACACACGCGGAGGAGGAGAGAGAGAACACACGCGGAGGAGGAGAGAGAGAACACACGCGGAGGAAGAGAGAGAGAGAACACACGCGGAGGAGGAGAGAGAGAACACACGCGGAGGAGGAGAGAGAACACACGCGGAGGAGGAGGAGAGAGAACACACGCGGAGGAGGAGGAGAGAGAACACACGCGGAGGAGGAGAGAGAACACACGCGGAGGAGGAGAGAGAACACACGCGGAGGAGGAGAGAGAACACACGCGGAGGAGAAGAGAGAACACACGCGGAGGAGGAGAGAGAACACACGCGGAGGAGGAGGAGAGAGAACACACGCGGAGGAGGAGGAGAGAGAACACACGCGGAGGAGGAGAGAGAACACACGCGGAGGAGGAGAGAGAACACACGCGGAGAAGGAGAGAGAGAACACACGCGGAGGAGAAGAGAGAACACACGCGGAGGAGGAGAGAGAACACACGCCGAGGAGGAGGAGAGAGAACACACGCGGAGGAGGAGAGAGAACACACGCGGAGGAGGAGAGAGAACACACGCGGAGGAGGAGTAGAGAGAGAACACACGCGGAGGAGGAGAGAGAACACACGCGGAGGAGGAGAGAGAACACACGCAGAGGAGGAGAGAGAACACACGCGGAGGAGGAGGAGAGAGAACACACGCGGAGGAGGAGAGAGAACACACGCGGAGGAGGAGAGAGAACACACGCGGAGGAGGAGAGAGAACACACGCGGAGGAGAAGAGAGAACACACGCGGAGGAGGAGAGAGAACACACGCGGAGGAGGAGAGAGAACACACGCGGAGAAGGAGAGAGAGAACACACGCGGAGGAGAAGAGAGAACACACGCGGAGGAGGAGAGAGAACACACGCCGAGGAGGAGGAGAGAGAACACACGCGGAGGAGGAGAGAGAACACACGCGAAGGAGGAGAGAGAACACACGCGGAGAAGGAGAGAGAGAACACACGCGGAGGAGAAGAGAGAACACACGCGGAGGAGAAGAGAGAACACACGCGGAGGAGGAGAGAGAATACACGGGGAGGAGGAGAGAGAGAACACACGCAGAGAAAGAGAGAGAACACACGCGGAGGAGAGAGAACACACGCGGAGGAGGAGAGAGAGAACACACGCGGAGGAGGAGAGAGAACACACGTGGAGGAGAAGAGAGAACACACGCGGAGGAGGAGAGAGAACACACGGGGAGGAGGAGAGAGAGAACACACGCAGACAAAGAGAGAGAACACACGCGGAGGAGGAGAGAGAACACACGCGGAGGAGGAGAGAGAGAACACACGCGGAGGAGGAGAGAGAGAACACACGCGGAGGAGGAGAGAAAACACATGCGGAGGAGGAGGAGAGAGAACACACGCGGAGGAGGAGAGAGAACACACGCGGAGGAGGAGGAGAGAGAACACACGCGGATGAGGAGGAGAGAGAACACACGCGGAGGAGGAGGAGAGAGAACACACGCGGAGGAGGAGGAGAGAGAACACACGCGGAGGAGGAGAGAGAACACACGCGGAGGAGGAGAGAGAACACACGCGGAGGAGGAGTAGAGAGAGAACACACGCGGAGGAGGAGAGAGAACACACGCGGAGGAGGAGAGAGAACACACGCAGAGGAGGAGAGAGAACACACGCGGAGGAGGAGGAGAGAGAACACACGCGGAGGAGGAGAGAGAGTACACACGCGGAGGAGGAGAGAGAACACACGCGGAGGAGGAGGAGAGAGAACACACGCGGAGGAGGAGGAGAGAGAACACACGCGGAGGAGGAGGAGAGAGAACACACTCGGAGGAGGAGAGAGAACACACGCGGAGGAGGAGAGAGAACACACGCGGAGGAGGAGGAGAGAGAACACACGCGGATGAGGAGGAGAGAGAACACACGCGGAGGAGGAGGAGAGAGAACACACGCGGAAGAGGAGAGAGAACACACGCGGAGGAGGAGAGAGAACACACGCGGAGGAGGAGTAGAGAGAGAACACACGCGGAGGAGGAGAGAGAACACACGCGGAGGAGGAGAGAGAACACACGCGGAGGAGGAGAGAGAACACACGCGGAGGAGGAGGAGAGAGAACACACGCGGAGGAGGAGAGAGAACACACGCGGAGGAGGAGAGAGAACACACGCGGAGGAGAAGAGAGAACACACGCGGAGGAGGAGAGAGAACACACGCGGAGGAGGAGAGAGAACACACGCGGAGAAGGAGAGAGAGAACACACGCGGAGGAGAAGAGAGAACACACGCGGAGGAGGAGAGAGAACACACGCCGAGGAGGAGGAGAGAGAACACACGCGGAGGAGGAGAGAGAACACACGCGAAGGAGGAGAGAGAACACACGCGGAGAAGGAGAGAGAGAACACACGTGGAGGAGAAGAGAGAACACACGCGGAGGAGAAGAGAGAACACACGCGGAGGAGGAGAGAGAATACACGGGGAGGAGGAGAGAGAGAACACACGCAGAGAAAGAGAGAGAACACACGCGGAGGAGAGAGAACACACGCGGAGGAGGAGAGAGAGAACACACGCGGAGGAGGAGAGAGAACACACGCGGAGGAGAAGAGAGAACACACGCGGAGGAGGAGAGAGAACACACGGGGAGGAGGAGAGAGAGAACACACGCAGACAAAGAGAGAGAACACACGCGGAGGAGGAGAGAGAACACACGCGGAGGAGGAGAGAGAGAACACACGCGGAGGAGGAGAGAGAGAACACACGCGGAGGAGGAGAGAAAACACATGCGGAGGAGGAGGAGAGAGAACACACGCGGAGGAGGAGAGAGAACACACGCGGAGGAGGAGGAGAGAGAACACACGCGGATGAGGAGGAGAGAGAACACACGCGGAGGAGGAGGAGAGAGAACACACGCGGAGGAGGAGGAGAGAGAACACACGCGGAGGAGGAGAGAGAACACACGCGGAGGAGGAGAGAGAACACACGCGGAGGAGGAGTAGAGAGAGAACACACGCGGAGGAGGAGAGAGAACACACGCGGAGGAGGAGAGAGAACACACGCGGAGGAGGAGAGAGAACACACGCGGAGGAGGAGGAGAGAGAACACACGCGGAGGAGGAGAGAGAGTACACACGCGGAGGAGGAGAGAGAACACACGCGGAGGAGGAGGAGAGAGAACACACGCGGAGGAGGAGGAGAGAGAACACACGCGGAGGAGGAGGAGAGAGAACACACGCGGAGGAGGAGGAGAGAGAACACACTCGGAGGAGGAGAGAGAACACACGCGGAGGAGGAGAGAGAACACACGCGGAGGAGGAGGAGGAGGAGAGAGAACACACGCAGAGGAGGAGAGAGAGAACACACGCGGAGGAGGAGAGAGAGAACACACGCGGAGGAGGAGAGAGAACACACGCGGAGGAGGAGAGAGAGAACATACGCGGAGGAGGAGAGAGAGAACACACGCGGAGGAGGAGAGAGAGAACACACGCGGAGGAGGAGAGAGAGAACACACGCGGAGGAGGAGAGAGAACACACGCAGAGGAGGAGAGAGAACACACGCGGAGGAGGAGAGAGAGAACACACGCGGAGGAGGAGAGAGAACACACGCGGAGGAGGAGAGAGAACACACGGGGAGGAGGAGAGAGAGAACACACGCAGACAAAGAGAGAGAACACACGCGGAGGAGGAGAGAGAACACACGCGGAGGAGGAGAGAGAGAACACACGCGGAGGAGGAGAGAGAGAACACACGCGGAGGAGGAGAGAGAGAACACACGCGGAGGAGGAGGAGAGAGAACACACGCGGAGGAGGAGAGTGAACACACCCGGAGGAGGAGAGAGAACACACGCAGAGGAGGAGAGAGAACACACGCAGAGGAGGAGAGAGAACACACGCAGAGGAGGAGAGAGAACACACGCAGAGGAGGAGAGAGAACACACGCAGAGGAGGAGAGAGAACACACGCGGAGGAGGAGAGAGAGAACACACGGAGGAGGAGAGAGAGAACACACGCGGGGGAGGAGAGAGAACACACGCGGAGGAGGAGAGAGAACACACGCGGAGGAGAGAGAACACACACGGAGGAGGAGAGAGAACACACGCGGAGGAGGAGAGAGAGAACACACGCGGAGGAGGAGAGAGAGAACACACGCGGAGGAGGAGAGAGAGAACACACGAGGAGGAGGAGAGAGAACACACGCGGAGGAGGAGAGAGAACACACGCGGAGGAGGAGAGAGAACACACGCGGAGGAGGAGAGAGAACACACGCGGAGGAGGGGAGAGAGAACACACGCGGAGGAGGAGGAGAGAGAACACACGCGGAGGAGGAGAGAGAGAACACACGCGGAGGAGGAGAGAGAACACACGCGGAGGAGGAGAGAGAACACACGGGGAGGAGGAGAGAGAGAACACACACAGACAAAGAGAGAGAACACACGCGGAGGAGGAGAGAGAACACACGCGGAGGAGGAGAGAGAGAACACACGCGGAGGAGGAGAGAGAGAACACACGCGGAGGAGGAGAGAGAACACATGCGGAGGAGGAGGAGAGAGAACACACGCGGAGGAGGAGAGAGAACACACGCGGAGGAGGAGGAGAGAGAACACACGCGGATGAGGAGGAGAGAGAACACACGCGGGGGAGGAGGAGAGAAAACACACGCGGAGGAGGAGAGAGAACACACGCGGAGGAGGAGAGAGAACACACGCGGAGGAGGAGTAGAGAGAGAACACACGCGGAGGAGGAGAGAGAACACACGCGGAGGAGGAGAGAGAACACACGCGGAGGAGGAGAGAGAACACACGCGGAGGAGGAGGAGAGAGAACACACGCGGAGGAGGAGAGAGAGTACACACGCGGAGGAGGAGAGAGAACACACACGGAGAAGGAGGAGAGAGAACACACGCGGAGGAGGAGGAGAGAGAACACACGCGGAGGAGGAGGAGAGAGAACACACGCGGAGGAGGAGGAGAGAGAACACACTCGGAGGAGGAGAGAGAACACACGCGGAGGAGGAGAGAGAACACACGCGGAGGAGGAGGAGAGAGAACACACGCGGAGGAGGAGAGAGAGAACACACGCGGAGGAGGAGAGAGAGAACACACGCGGAGGAGGAGAGAGAACACACGCGGAGGAGGAGAGAGAGAACATACGCGGAGGAGGAGAGAGAGAACACACGCGGAGGAGGAGAGAGAGAACACACGCGGAGGAGGAGAGAGAGAACACATGCGGAGGAGGAGAGAGAACACACGAGGAGGAGGAGAGAGAACACACGCGGAGGAGGAGAGAGAACACACGCGGAGGAGGAGAGAGAGAACACACGCGGAGGAGGAGAGAGAGAACACACGCGGAGGAGGAGAGAGAGAACACACGCGGAGGAGGAGAGAGAACACACACGGAGGAGGAGAGAGAACACACGCGGAGGAGGAGGAGAGAGAACACACGCGGAGGAGGAGAGTGAACACACCCAGAGGAGGAGAGAGAACACACGCAGAGGAGGAGAGAGAACACACGCAGAGGAGGAGAGAGAACACACGCAGAGGAGGAGAGAGAACACACGCAGAGGAGGAGAGAGAACACACGCGGAGGAGGAGAGAGAGAACACACGCGGGGGAGGAGAGAGAACACACGCAGAGGAGGAGAGAGAACACACGTGGAGGAGGAGAGAGAACACACGCGGAGGAGGAGAGAGAACACACGCGGAGGAGGAGAGAGAACACACGCGGAGGAGGAGAGAGAACACACGCGGAGAAGGAGAGAGAACACACGCGGAGGAGGAGAGAGAACACACGCGGAGGAGGAGAGAGAGAACACACGCGGAGGAGGAGAGAGAGAACACACGCGGAGGAGGAGAGAGAGAACACACGAGGAGGAGGAGAGAGAACACACGCGGAGGAGGAGAGAGAACACACACGGAGGAGGAGGAGAGAGAACACACGCGGAGGAGGAGAGAGAGAACACACGCGGAGGAGGAGAGAGAGAACACACGCGGAGGAGGAGAGAGAACACACGCGGAGGAGGAGAGAGAACACACGCGGAGGAGGAGAGAGAGAACACACGCGGAGGAGGAGAGAGAGAACACACGCGGAGGAGGAGAGAGAACACACGCGGAGGAGGAGAGAGAACACACGCAGAGGAGGAGAGAGAACACACGCGGAGGAGGAGGAGAGAGAACACACGCGGAGGAGGAGAGAGAACACACGCGGAGGAGGAGAGAGAACACACGCGGAGGAGGAGGAGAGAGAACACACGCGGAGGAGGAGAGAGAACACACGCGGAGGAGGAGGAGAGAGAACACACGCGGAGGAGGAGAGAGAACACACGCGGAGGAGGAGGAGAGAGAACACACGCGGAGGAGGAGAGAGAACACACGCGGAGGAGGAGAGAGAACACACGCGGAGGAGGAGAGTGAACACACCCGGAGGAGGAGAGAGAACACACGCAGAGGAGGAGAGAGAACACACGCAGAGGAGGAGAGAGAACACACGCAGAGGAGGAGAGAGAACACACGCAGAGGAGGAGAGAGAACACACGCGGAGGAGGAGAGAGAGAACACACGCGGGGGAGGAGAGAGAACACACGCGGAGGAGGAGAGAGAACACACGCGGAGGAGGAGAGAGAACACACGCGGAGAAGGAGAGAGAACACACGCGGAGGAGGAGAGAGAACACACGCGGAGGAGGAGAGAGAGAACACACGCGGAGGAGGAGAGAGAGAACACACGCGGAGGAGGAGAGAGAGAACACACGAGGAGGAGGAGAGAGAACACACGCGGAGGAGGAGAGAGAACACACACGGAGGAGGAGAGAGAACACACACGGAGGAGGAGAGAGAACACACGCGGAGGAGGAGGAGAGAGAACACACTCGGAGGAGGAGAGAGAACACACACAGAGGAGGAGAGAGAACACACGCGGAGGAGGAGGAGAGAGAACACACGCGGAGGAGGAGAGAGAGAACACACGCGGAGGAGGAGAGAGAGAACACACGCGGAGGAGGAGAGAGAACACACGCGGAGGAGGAGAGAGAGAACATACGCGGAGGAGGAGAGAGAGAACACACGCGGAGGAGGAGAGAGAGAACACACGCGGAGGAGGAGAGAGAGAACACATGCGGAGGAGGAGAGAGAACACACGCGGAGGAGGAGAGAGAACACACGCGGAGGAGGAGAGAGAGAACACACGCGGAGGAGGAGAGAGAGAACACACGCGGAGGAGGAGAGAGAGAACACACGCGGAGGAGGAGAGAGAACACACGCGGAGGAGGAGGAGAGAGAACACACGCGGAGGAGGAGAGAGAGAACACACGCGGAGGAGGAGAGAGAGAACACACGCGGAGGAGGAGAGAGAGAACACACGCGGAGGAGGAGAGAGAACACACGCGGAGGAGGAGAGAGAACACACGCGGAGGAGGAGAGAGAACACACGCGGAGGAGGAGGAGAGAGAACACACGCGGAGGAGGAGAGTGAACACACCCGGAGGAGGAGAGAGAACACACGCAGAGGAGGAGAGAGAACACACGCAGAGGAGGAGAGAGAACACACGCAGAGGAGGAGAGAGAACACACGCAGAGGAGGAGAGAGAACACACGCGGAGGAGGAGAGAGAGAACACACGCGGGGGAGGAGAGAGAACACACGCGGAGGAGGAGAGAGAACACACGCGGAGGAGGAGAGAGAACACACGCGGAGGAGGAGAGAGAACACACGCGGAGGAGGAGAGAGAACACACGCGGAGGAGGAGAGAGAACACACGCGGAGAAGGAGAGAGAACACACGCGGAGGAGGAGAGAGAACACACGCGGAGGAGGAGAGAGAGAACACACGCGGAGGAGGAGAGAGAGAACACACGCGGAGGAGGAGAGAGAGAACACACGAGGAGGAGGAGAGAGAACACACGCGGAGGAGGAGAGAGAACACACACGGAGGAGGAGGAGAGAGAACACACGCGGAGGAGGAGAGAGAGAACACACGCGGAGGAGGAGAGAGAGAACACACGCGGAGGAGGAGAGAGAGAACACACGCGGAGGAGGAGAGAGAACACACGCGGAGGAGGAGAGAGAACACACGCGGAGGAGGAGAGAGAGAACACACGCGGAGGAGGAGAGAGAGAACACACGCAGAGGAGGAGAGAGAGAACACACGCGGAGGAGGAGAGAGAACACACGCGGAGGAGGAGGAGAGAGAACACACGCGGAGGAGGAGAGAGAGAACACACGCGGAGGAGGAGAGAGAGAACACACGCGGAGGAGGAGAGAGAGAACACACGCGGAGGAGGAGAGAGAACACACGCGGAGGAGGAGAGAGAACACACGCGGAGGAGGAGAGAGAACACACGCGGAGGAGGAGGAGAGAGAACACACTCGGAGGAGGAGAGTGAACACACCCGGAGGAGGAGAGAGAACACACGCAGAGGAGGAGAGAGAACACACGCAGAGGAGGAGAGAGAACACACGCAGAGGAGGAGAGAGAACACACGCAGAGGAGGAGAGAGAACACACGCGGAGGAGGAGAGAGAGAACACACGCGGGGGAGGAGAGAGAACACACGCGGAGGAGGAGAGAGAACACACGCGGAGGAGGAGAGAGAACACACGCGGAGAAGGAGAGAGAACACACGCGGAGGAGGAGAGAGAACACACGCGGAGGAGGAGAGAGAGAGAACACACGCGGAGGAGGAGAGAGAGAACACACGCGGAGGAGGAGAGAGAACACACGCGGAGGAGGAGGAGAGAGAACACACGCGGAGGAGGAGAGAGAACACACACGGAGGAGGAGAGAGAACACACGCGGAGGAGGAGAGAGAACACACGCGGAGGAGAGAGAACACACGCGGAGGAGGAGAGAGAACACACGCGGAGGAGGAGAGAGAACACACGCGGAGAAGGAGAGAGAACACACGCGGAGGAGAAGAGAGAACACACGCGGAGGAGGAGAGAGAGAACACACGCGGAGGAGGAGAGAGAGAACACACGCGGAGGAGGAGAGAGAGAACACACGAGGAGGAGGAGAGAGAACACACGCGGAGGAGGAGAGAGAACACACGCGGAGGAGGAGAGAGAACACACGCGGAGGAGGAGAGAGAACACACGCGGAGGAGGGGAGAGAGAACACACGCGGAGGAGGAGGAGAGAGAACACACGCGGAGGAGGAGAGAGAGAACACACGCGGAGGAGGAGAGAGAACACACGCGGAGGAGGAGAGAAAACACACGCGGAGGAGGAGAGAGAGAACACACGCGGAGGAGGAGAGAGAACACACGCGGAGGAGGAAAGAGAGAACACACGCGGAGGAGGAGAGAGAACACACGCGGAGGAGGGGGAGAGAGAACACACGCGGAGGAGGAGAGAGAACACACGCGGAGGAGGAGGAGAGAGAACACACGCGGAGGAGAAGGAGAGAGAACACACGCGGAGGAGGAGAGAGAGAACACACGCGGAGGAGGAGAGAGAGAACACACGCGGAGGAGGAGAGAGAGAACACACGCGGAGGAGGAGAGAGAGAACACACGCGGAGGAGGAGAGAGAGAACACACGCGGAGGAGGAGAGAGAACACACGCGGAGGAGGAGAGAGAACACACGCGGAGGAGGAGAGAGAACACACGCGGAGGAGGAGAGAGAACACACGCGGAGGAGGAGGAGAGAGAACACACGCGGAGGAGGAGAGAGAACACACGCGGAGGAGGAGAGAGAACACACGCGGAGGAGGAGAGAGAACACACGCGGAGGAGGAGAGAGAACACACGCGGAGGAGGAGAGAGAGAACACACGCGGAGGAGGAGAGAGAGAACACACGCGGAGGAGGAGAGAGAGAACACACGCGGAGGAGGAGAGAGAGAACACACGCGGAGGAGGAGAGAGAACACACGCGGAGGAGGAGAGAAAACACACGCGGAGGAGGAGAGAGAGAACACACGCGGAGGAGGAGAGAGAACACACGCGGAGGAGGAGAGAGAACACACGCGGAGGAGGAGAGAGAACACACGCGGAGGAGGAGAGTGAACACACGCGGAGGAGGAGAGAGAGAACACACGCGGAGGAGGAGAGAGAGAACACACGCGGAGGAGGAGAGAGAACACACGCGGAGGAGGAGGAGAGAGAACACACGTGGAGGAGGAGGAGAGAGAACACACGCGGAGGAGGAGGAGAGAGAACACACGCGGAGGAGGAGGAGAGAGAACACACGCGGAGGAGGAGGAGAGAGAACACACGCGGAGGAGGAGAGAGAACACAGGCGGAGGAGGAGGAGAGAGAACACACGCGGAGGAGGAGGAGAGAGAACACACGCGGAGGAGGGGAGAGAGAACACACGCGGAGGAGGAGAGAGAACACACGCAGAGGAGGAGAGAGAACACACGCAGAGGAGGAGAGAGAACACACGCGGAGGAGGAGAGAGAGAACACACGCGGGGGAGGAGAGAGAACACACGCGGAGGAGGAGAGAGAACACACGCGGAGGAGGAGAGAGAACACACGCGGAGGAGGAGAGAGAACACACGCGGAGGAGGAGAGAGAACACACGCGGAGGAGGAGAGAGAACACACGCGGAGAAGGAGAGAGAACACACGCGGAGGAGGAGAGAAAACACACGCGGAGGAGGAGAGAGAGAACACACGCGGAGGAGGAGAGAGAGAACACACGCGGAGGAGGAGAGAGAGAACACACGAGGAGGAGGAGAGTGAACACACGCGGAGGAGGAGAGAGAACACACGCGGAGGAGGAGAGAGAACACACGCCGAGGAGGAGAGAGAACACACGCCGAGGAGGAGAGAGAACACACGCAGAGGAGGAGAGAGAACACACGCGGAGGAGAAGAGAGAGAACACACGCGGAGGAGGAGAGAGAGAACAAACGCGGAGGAGGAGAGAGAGAACACACGAGGAGGAGGAGAGAGAACACACGCGGAGGAGGAGAGAGAACACACGCGGAGGAGGAGAGAGAACACACGCGGAGGAGGGGAGAGAGAACACACGCGGAGGAGGAGAGAGAACACACGCGGAGGAGGAGAGAGAACACACGCGGAGGAGGAGGAGAGAGAACACACGCGGAGGAGGAGAGAGAGAACACACGCGGAGGAGGAGAGAGAACACACGCGGAGGAGGAGAGAAAACACACGCGGAGGAGGAGAGAGAGAACACACGCAGGGTAGGAGAGAGAACACACGCGGAGGAGGAGAGAGAACACACGCGGAGGAGGAGAGAGAACACACGCGGAGGAGGAGAGAGAACACAGGCGGAGGAGGAGAGAGAACACACGCGGAGGAGGAGAGAGAGAACACACGCGGAGGAGGAGAGAGAACACACGCGGAGGAGGAGGAGAGAGAACACACGCGGAGGAGGAGGAGAGAGAACACACGCGGAGGAGGAGAGAGAACACACGCAGAGGAGGAGGAGAGAGAACACACGCGGAGGAGGAGGAGAGAGAACACACGCGGAGGAGGAGGAGAGAGAACACACGCGGAGGAGGAGAGAGAACACACGCGGAGGAGGAGAGAGAGAACACACGCGGAGGAGGAGAGAGAGAGAACACACGCGGAGGAGGAGAGAGAGAACACACGCGGAGGAGGAGAGAGAACACATGCGGAGGAGGAGAGAGAACACACGCGGAGGAGGAGAGAGAACACACGCGGAGGAGGAGGAGAGAGAACACACGCAGAGGAGGAGGAGAGAGAACACACGCGGAGCAGGAGGAGAGAGAACACACGCGGAGGAGGAGGAGAGAGAACACACGCGGAGGAGGAGAGAGAACACACGCGGAGGAGGAGAGAGAACACACGCGGAGGAGGAGGAGAGAGAACACACGCGGAGGAGGAGGAGAGAGAACACACGCGGAGGAGGAGGAGAGAGAACACACGTGGAGGAGGAGGAGAGAGAACACACACGGAGGAGGAGGAGAGAGAACACACACGGAGGAGGAGAGAGAACACACGTGGAGGAGGAGGAGAGAGAACACACGCGGAGGAGGAGGAGAGAGAACACACGCGGAGGAGGAGGAGAGAGAACACACGCGGAGGAGGAGAGAGAACACACGCGGAGGAGGAGAGAGAACACACGCGGAGGAGGAGAGAGAACACACGCGGAGGCCAGGTGGTGCAGAAACATATACGGTATTAACATGAGAGTTCCAAGAAAGTAGTACAAAGTCTGTATACACGGCTCCACCGGCCGGCGGCACTGTGCAGAGGATACCCGGACAGACTTCTGGCGGTACCCCACAGCATCTGACAGAGGAGGTGGCTGGAAGGCAGACCAGCAGTGAGGCACCTTGAAGAGGAAGGGCTTCCATCCAAAACACATCCAAAGTTCCTACTCTGTCCCTCCTCCACTGGAACCTCCCCCTACGCTAGGCACTCTGTCCCAGACCAGTAGGGTCTCTGTCCTTGGCCTAGCTATGTCACAGATGCATGCTACCCAAAGGAGGACAGTGCTATTTAATAGCACTGCCCACATCAAAGATGGCCTCAGAGGCAGTCGCGGTTGGTGCTCAAATTTTTTGGGGGGCGCAAACAAACTGAAAAAAAACCCCCATCAATTGCAGCCACTGTGCCCATCAAACGCAGCCACTGTGCCCATCAAACGCAGCCACTGTGCCCATCAAAAGCAGCCACTGTGCCCATCAAACGTAGCTACTGTGCCCATCAAACGCAGCCACTGTGCCCATCAAACGTAGCTACTGTGCTCATCAATTGCCGCCACTGTGCCCATCAAACGCAGCCACTGTGCCCATCAAAAGCAGCCACTGTGCCCATCAAACGTAGCTACTGTGCTCATCAATTGCCGCCACTGTGCCATCAAATGCAGCCACTGTGCTCATCAATTGCCGCCACTGTGCCATCAAATGCAGCTACTGTGCTCATCAATTGCCGCCATTGTGCCCATCAAACGCAGCCACTGTGCTTATCAATTTCCGCCACTGTGCCATCAAATGCAGCCACTGTGCTCATCAATAGTGATGAGCCGAACACCCCCGGGTTCGGTTCGCACCAGAACCCGCGAACGGACCGAAAGTTCGTACGAACATTAGAACCCTATTAAATACAATGGATGCGAACGTTCGAATTCTAAAGTGCTAATTATAACGACTATTATGCATGTTATTGTCCTAAACAGAGTTTGGGAACCCGGGTTCTGCACCAGGGGACATGTATCAATGCAAAAAGAAGTTTTAAAAACGGTCGTTTTTCGGGAGCAGTCATTTTAATGATGCATAAAGTGAAAAAAAAACAAGTCAAATATTCCTTTAAATATCGTACCTGGGGGGTGTCTAAAGTATGCCTGTGAAGTGCCACGTGTTTCCCGTGTTTAGAACTGTCCCTGCACAAAATGACACTTCTAAAGGAAAAAAAAGCCATTTAAAACTGCTTGCGGCTTTAATGTAATGTCTGGTCCCGGTAATATGGATGAAAATCTTTAAGAAAAATGGCATAGCTACCCCATGACCCCCCCCCCCTACCCCAGCCCATTACCAGCCCATTTGGGTCTTGTATGGATATTAAGGGGAACCCCGCACATAAAATAAAAAAGGCCCTATATACTCTGAACAGCCGTATACAGGCGGTGCATACAAGACAGGGACTGTAGGTTTGTTCTTATGTAGAATCTGTTTGTAATTTTGAACAGGTACATTGTTTAAGTGTAGCTCCAGCCCAAAAATCTATTTTTAAACTTTTTGGAAAACATAGGTAAGGGTTATCACCCCTGTAACATTTGTTTTGCTGTCTGTGCCCCTGTTCAGAACATTTCACCTCACTTTCCGTCCCAATGACAACTGTTTTTGAAATGTGGTGTTTTTCTTGAAACAAGGATTGCTGATAAAGCATCAGTACAGAGGAGACACCTTTCTCCCATATTAATTCTTACAGGAGAGAATTTTCCTTCCAAGGGGTAGATTTCCTCTCACTTCCTGTTGTCTTCTTGCGTTTGCAAGTAGGAGTCGTTTGTAAGTTGGATGTTTGAAAGTAGAGACCTTCCGTATATACTCTGCAGAAATAGGCCCCTTAGTTGTTGGTGTTGGCACAACACTGTAAGCACTCACAGTTACTCTTGGTTGGTGCTGGAACGCCCTGCTGTCAACTATTATATCAGGAATTTTAATTACATATAATTGTTGAACAGTGGTAGTAAAAATTGGGCCTTTGATGGTGGTGCTGGTGCCACAACACTGTAAGCCCTGACAGTTACTCTTGGTGGGTGCAGCAATGGGCCCTGCTGTGAATTATTAGATCAAGAATTGTAATTGCATGCCCCTGTTGAACAGGGGCTGAAAAATTGGGCCTTTCGTGGTGGTGGTGGTGGTGGTGGTTTGGCCACAACACTGTAAGCCCTCAGAGTTACTCTTGGTGGGTGCAGGAATGGGCCCTGCTGTGAATTATTAGATCAAGAATTGTAATTGCATGCCCCTGTTGAACAGGGGCTGAAAAATTGGGCCTTTCGTGGTGGTGGTGGTGGTGGTGGTGTTGCCACAACACTGTAAGCCCTCAGAGTTACTCTTGGTGGGTGCAGGAATGGGCCCTGCTGTGAATTATTAGATCAAGAATTGTAATTACATGCCCCTTTTGAACAGGGGCTGAAAAATTGGGCCTTTCGTGGTGGTGGTGGTGGTGGCGTTGCCACAACACTGTAAGCCCTCAGAGTTACTCTTGGTGGGTGCAGCAATGGGCCCTGCTGTGAATTATTAGATCAAGAATTGTAATTACATGCCCCTGTTGAACAGGGGCTGAAAAATTGGGCCTTAGGCACTGGTGGCACAACACTACAACCCCTCACAGATACTGTATTTGGAGCACAGCAATGAGCCCTGTTGCAAAGTATTGCTTCAAAAATTGTAATGACACGCCCCTGTTAAACAGGGGCTGAAAAATTGGGCCTTAGGCACTGGTGCCACAACACTCCAACCCCTCACAGATACTGTACTTGGAGCACAGCAATGAGCCCTATGGCAAATTATTGCTAAAAAAATTGTAATTACACGCCCCTGTGAAACAGGGGCTGAAAAATTGGGCCTTAGCCACTGGTGGCGGCACCCATAAACAAAAATGATCTTCCAAGCTATCATCATCAATCGTATCATTGAGGACTCGGAGGAGGAGGATAGCCAGTCAACATAACAGCACAGGCACTCAGCATCAGCATCAGTCTTGAAGGGATGTGACATGTTAAAATCAATTAGTCTGTTATATCAGCATCAGGTGTGTGGTAGCTGGTGGTGATCCAAGACTGGTTCATCTTGATGAAAGTCAGTTGATCAACCGAGTCGGTGGACAGGCGCACCCTGTGATCCGTGACAAATCCTCCAGGAGAACTGAATGTGCGTTCCGAAAGAACGCTGGATGCAGGACAGGCCAGTAGCTCAATTGCATACTGTGCAAGCTCTGGCCAGTGATCCATCCTCAAGACCCAGTAAGCCAGAGGATTTTCGGTGGGGAAGGTGTCCAAGTCTGACCTTGCCCCTAGATATTCCTGCACCATGTTTATCAGACGCTGGCGACGGTTGCTGGAACCGATCATACTTTGGGGCTGCGGACTAAAGAATTGTCTGAACGCATCGGTCAGACGGCCACCTTCCCCACCGCTCCTTCTTTGACTGGCCGAAGCCTCAGCAACTCGTTGTCCAGGACCAGGAGTTTGTAACCTCCCAGTCTCTGGGAACGCGTTGCACAGACCTTTCTGCAAGGCCTCCCGGAGTTGTCTCATCCTCTGCTCCCTCTGCGACGGTAACATAAGGTCCGCAACCTTACCCTTGTACCGTGGATCAAGGAGAGTGGCCAGCCAGTAATGGTCCCTCTCCTTGATCCGAAGAATACGAGGATCCTTCCGCAGACTTTGCAGGATCAGGGAGGCCATGCAGCGTAGGTTTGCTGAGGCATTCGCTCCGGAGTCCTCTGGGTCACTAAGGACAACATGATCCGCAGCCACCTCCTCCCAGCCACGTACAAGTCCACTGGTTTCTTGGGACTGTAAATCATCCCTAAAAGACTGCTGCTGATGATGCTGAGTGCCAGCCTCCACCTCCATGCTGACACAATCCTCCTCCTCCTCCTCCTCCTCCTCCTCTTCCTGTGCGATGGGTGGGACAGAAGGAACACTGTCTGGGTAAAGGGGGTCTTGAGAGGCAAGGAAGTCCTCCTCTTCCTGCCTCTGTTCTGCCTCAAGTGCCCTGTCCATTATTCCACGCAGCGTGTGCTCCAACAGGTGGACAAGAGGTACAGTGTCACTGATGCATGCACTGTCACTGCTCACCATCCTCGTGGCCTCCTCAAATGGTGCCAGGACAGTGCATGCATCCCTGATCATGCCCCACTGGCGTGGAGAAAAAAAACCAAGCTCCCCTGACCCTGTCCTGGTGCCGTAGTCGCACAGGTACTCATTGATGGCCCTCTGCTGCGTGTGCAGCCGCTGCAGCATGGCCAACGTTGAGTTCCACCTGGTGGGCATGTCACATATAAGGCGGTTCTTGGGCAGGTTCAACTCCTTTTGCAGCTCAGTCAGGCGAGCACTGGCATTATAAGATCTGCGGAAATGCACACAGACTTTCCTGGCCTGCCTCAGGACATCCTGTAAGCCCGGGTACCTGCCCAAGAACCGCTGCACCACCAGGTTAAGGACGTGAGCCACACAGGGCACATGGGTCAGTTGTCCCTGTCGGAGGGCGGAGAGGAGGTTGGTGCCATTGTCGGAAACCACCATTCCTAGCTTAAGCTGGCGTGGCGTCAACCACCTCTCGGCCTGGCCCTGCAGAGCAGACAGGACCTCTGCCCCAGTGTGGCTTCTGTCCCCCAAACACACCAGCGCAAGCACGGCATGGCATCTTTTTGCCTGCGTACTTGCGTAGCCCCTTGAACGGCTACGGAGCACCGCTGGTTCAGAGGACAAACCACAGGAAGAGGCCATGGAGGAAGAAGAGGAGGGGGTGGAGGAGAGAGGTGTGTCACAACCAGTAGTAGCATTTTGGAGGCGTGGCGGTGGAACAACCTCCAACACTACTGCACCTTGTCCTGCATCCTTCCCAGCTGCCAAAAGAGTGACCCAATGGGCCGTGAAAGAAAGGTAACGCCCCTGTCCATGCCTGCTGGACCATGAGTCAGCGGTAATATGCACCTTACCGCTGACCGCCCTGTCCAGCGAGGCCAAGACATTGCCTTCCACATGCCGGTAGAGAGCCGGAATAGCCTTCCGTGTGAAAAAGTGGCGTTTGGGAACCTGCCACTGAGGAACCGCACATTGCACAAACTCACGGAAGGGGGCCGAGTCTACCAACTGAAAAGGCAGCAGTTGAAGCGCTAGCAATTTAGCCAAGCTAGCATTCAACCGCTGGGCATGTGGATGGCTGGGAGTGAACTTCTTTCGACGGTCCAGCAGCTGGGGCAGGGAAATTTTCCTGCTAGAATCGGACGTCGGTGTACTGCTAGCAGAGTGGCCGCAACTACTTGGCTGTGACACACCTAATTCTACACCTTCATTCCTCTCAGTGCATGTTTCAGAGAGGACTGAAGTTATAGTGGGGTTGGAGATCCCAGCTGATGCGGTGCAAGGAGAGGTCTGCTTTGTTCTTTGGTGTGGGTCTTTGAGGTAGGCTTGCCAACGAGCTGCATGGCAGGTCAACATATGTCTGGTCAGGCATGTGGTGCCCAAGCGGCTGATGTTTTGGCCACGCGATATACGCTTGAGACATATGTTGCAAACAGCAGCTGTGCGATCTGATGCACTAGCCTCAAAAAAGGCCCACACCAAAGAACTTTTTGAATGACGGGCAGAGGCAGCGCCCTGCACAGGCGGAGCTCTGCGGTGTGATTCCGTCGGTGTACTGCCCTTACGCTGGCCACCAAAGGGCATCCTGCCTCGTTGGAGATGTGCCTCCTCCTCATCCTCCTCCTCCTCCTCTCTCCTATTAGGCACCCACGTGGAGTCAGTGACCTCATCATCCCCTCCCTCCTCATCACTGGAGCCAATCTGGCAGTATGCTGCAGCTGCTGGAACATGACTGCCAGATTGGTGTCCTTCTTAAACATCCCCTCTGTCTGCTCTCACGCTACTGCCTTCCTGTAGCTGGGTTTCATCATCAGACCCTTCGAAATGCTGGGCATCCTCCTGGAGCATGTACCCAACACTGTGCTCAAACAGTTCGGGGGACTCCTCAGGAGGAGGACATGGTGGGTCTAGGGAAGGAGTGACTGATGATGAGTCTGACATTGATACCAGGGAAGAAGACGCTTTGGCAGCTGCTTTGCCAGTACCCTGAGCCTGGGTGAGAGAGGATGAGGAGGAGGAGGAGGGCTTAGTCATCCACTCTACCAAGTCTTCGGCATGATGTGGCTCAACATGTCCAGCTGCCGAAAAGAAGGACAAGCGTGTCCCATGGCCATGTGCTGATGACAATGCACCGCGCCCACGACCAGCACTGTTGCCCCCAGACACAGAGCCTGCTTGCCCTCTTTTATTGCCTCCTGACTGTCTGCCTCTCCTTGTTTGCCTTCCAGACATTCTAATAGATGGCCTGCAGGGAGATGGGAAAAAGCAATAAGGGCTACCTTCAGGTGTCCTTCTCTGTCCCTTTACTTAAGGATTCCTAAATATGGTTGAGGATGATTGCTTTTGCACAGAATAGCACAACGACAATTTCCCTGACTGTCCAAAAAACAAGGATTTCAAAGATGGTTGATGAGGAATGCTTTAGCACACTATAGCACAAGGAGAATTTCCCTCACTGTCCTTCCCTGTCCCTAGAAACAAGGTGTAACGGCACCCCAAGTATGAAAGGGGTTAACACCGTTAGGATATTCCCTTTCCAACCACACGACAGCCACCAGACACTCCAACCAGCCGAATAAGACCCCATACGAATGATTCTCCCCCCAGATACAAGACAACGCTCTGTATTCAAGTTCCAAAACAGTGAATGACTTTATTTTCAAAACACATGGTAACACATTTCTCTTCAAAACCCTCCCCTCCCATCCTTTGGGGAACAGGGCGGGTTAAACTGTCCAATGACAATGGTGATACAGGTCAGGTGTGTTCAAACTTCTCCTTTGATAAACAGTCTTAGGCAGGAGGGTTGATTCCCCCCCCCTCCTCACAGAAGACACTTCCACATCCCATAATATGGAGCCAGACGGTTTACCAAGCTCCAATCCACATCGTCACAGTAGCAGACTTAATTCATAATAGACAATAGAATGCAAATCACCTTAACACCTCACAGCAATGATTACACAACCCCCCCCCCCCCTCACAGTACACATCCAATCTAGATACAATGTATGTGCAGCATTGAATATGGCTATCATAGACCATATTGGGATTTTCATTCACCCTGTGCCCCTAATAGAGACACAGGGTGGTTGACACATAAGAGGCATTGGGGGAGCTGAAGCAAGGGTATCTCATACTTTCTAAGCGATTCTGAGTTCCCCGGGCCTTCCCGTTACATCTCTCCCCTTTCGGCAGGAGACTAACAGAGGAGGGGACCCCAGACGGGTTGACTCCGAAGTTAGTCCATAGGTCCCTTCTTCTAATGCCGGTATCCACACAGTACCCCAAATAAATTGCTCCAAACAGAGCATCACTTACCCAGCCAACCTCTGCCTCTCTCAGAGAACATACCCGCCGCTGGGGAGAAGACAGGGTGACTGGGCTCAGTCTTTCATGTCGCTGGGGATCCGGGCCGACTACCCAGCATCCCCGAGGTACACAAGTGGAGACCAAAGTCCCATCCACTTGTGGTAGGTGAAAATCCCCCAGTGCTTGCAAAGCAAGGCTGACATCCTCCTGTCCCAGTGTCACACCATTTTCTGGGGTTGTGTCAGTGAGGACCGAAGTCCCATCCAGTACCACAGAAACTCCCTCTTCTGTTAGTTGAGAGCAGAGGCCCGCGGCACTCTGCTCTGTTGCCAGCTCTTCCGCTGGGTTGCTGTGAGTGGAGACCGTAGTCCCATCCACCGATATCCGCTCAAGTGGCAGTTGTGTGCAGCGGCCAGTAGCATTCTGCCCTGCTGCCAGTGATTCAGCTGGGGGTAAAAGCTTTACCACCTCAGCTTGTTGCTGGAGAGATGGGCCAACTGCCCCGGCTCCCTGAAACTCCACAGTTGTTTCCGGTGCTGGGCAGAGGTTGCTAGCACTCTGCCCTGTTGCCAGCACTTCTGCTGGGGACTCCACCCCATCTGCTCTGGCTAACTGTTGGGGAGGGAAAAGGGCTGCTTCTCCCCCCTGCATCTCTAAAATCCCCTGGGAAAGAGGAACCATCACCTTCTCATCTCGGACCTCCAAAACTGCCACGGGTGTAGAGAAGGGGTCTGCAGTACTCTGTCCTGCTGCCAGTACTTGGGCAGGTGATGCATAATCCATAACATCCTCTGAACAGTCCCTTAAGTCCATACCTTCTGTAATCCGTACCTGGGAAGATGAGCCAACTGCCCTAGCTCCCTGGAACTCCATATCATCCACTTCAGCTTTAGGGATGGCAATCTTCAGATTTTCCACTGCTGATTCTTCAGCCAGGATTTCATAGTTGTCAACTGGTATTTCCTGATAGTCCCAGGCAAAGGGGGCCCAACCCTGCTGCTGAGTAGAGTCTAGCAGCTGTTTGTAGGCAATCTCCAGCTCCCATTCCTGAACGGCCAGAAACTCCAAATCTTCCTGTGCCCAGTGCCCTTCCGAGACATTCAGTCTTTGCTCTCTGTGCTCCATTATTTCCTCCAAACACCACTCCTGATCACTCCCAAAGTCAGGGTCACTGGACAGCCTCCAATACAACAATCCCAGGCCATCATAGTCAAAGCCTTCCGTGGGGCTGTCATCCGCTGACCATGGGCACTCTTGGGCTACATACCACCGGAGGGCTCTGTAGCTCTCGTCCAACCGCATCTCTGCCCGGATCAGCCTGCTTAACTCAGTTGTCCACTCCTGCTTTGGTTGTTCCCCCAATAACGGCATTCGTACATCATACTGCGACCAGTACCTTACATAGATGGAGGGGAGAACCTTTCCCTGGTGTTGCTGCTCGAGAGCAAGCGCTTTCTTCCAGAGTTCGCAGCGGATCGAATCAGACCATCCCAGCAGGACCTCCTCTGATACTGGTCCTCTATGCTGTATCTGCATCTCTTGTAACCTCCTTCTGACTTCCTCTTCCATGGCGGCTGGTATCTGTACCTCTCCTCTCCTTGCAGTTGGTGCTGCTGTGACTTCTGCTGCTGCAGCACCTTTTTGATGTAGCCAATTTGCGTCCACAGCCGCTATAACTAGGTCTATGATCTCCGCTGGAGGGTTAGGACCATACTGTGCCAGTCTTAGTTTAACAGCCCGATCAAAACTTGCCTCTTCGGGTGTCCTGTCTGTTACACTGGGCCTTTCGGTTCCATCCATTTTGACTAGTTCTCTGATAATGTCCCTCTTCTTACAGTTGTTGGCCGGTCTTCCCCGGTTCTCCAGTAAGTCTTTGAGGGTGGAGAGCTTTAGCCGTTCATACTGTGCCTCCATTGTCCTGTGTCCTCTTGTAGCTGTCCTTCTGGCTGTGGGGATCAATCCCACTGCTTGCCAACAATTGTAACGGCACCCCAAGTATGAAAGGGGTTAACACCGTTAGGATATTCCCTTTCCAACCACACGACAGCCACCAGACACTCCAACCAGCCGAATAAGACCCCATACAAATGATTCTCCCCCCAGATACGAGACAACGCTCTGTATTCAAGTTCCAAAACAGGGAATGACTTTATTTTCAAAACACATGGTAACACATTTCTCTTCAAAACCCTCCCCTCCCATCCTTTGGGGAACAGGGCGGGTTAAACTGTCCAATGACAATGGTGATACAGGTCAGGTGTGTTCAAACTTCTCCTTTGATAAACAGTCTTAGGCAGGAGGGTTGATTCCCCCCCCCCCTCCTCACAGAAGACACTTCCACATCCCATAATATGGAGCCAGACGGTTTACCAAGCTCCAATCCACATCGTCACAGTAGCAGACTTAATTCATAATAGACAATAGAATGCAAATCACCTTAACACCTCACAGCAATGATTACACAACCCCCCCCCCCCCTCACAGTACACATCCAATCTAGATACAATGTATGTGCAGCATTGAATATGGCTATCATAGACCATATTGGGGTTTTCATTCACCCTGTGCCCCTAATAGAGACACAGGGTGGTTGACACATAAGAGGCATTGGGGGAGCTGAAGCAAGGGTATCTCATACTTTCTAAGCGATTCTGAGTTCCCCGGGCCTTCCCGTTACACAAGGATTATCACAGTGAAAGAAACTGACACTCTTCCTACCTATAGTTTTCTGTCCCTAGAAAAAATGTTTTTTTAAAGCTGATTGATGATCAATGCTTTAGCACACTATAGCACAAGTAGAATTTCCCTCACTGTCCTTCCCTGTCCCTAGAAACAAGGATTATCACAGTGAAAGAAACTGACACTCTTCCTACCTATAGTTTTCTGTCCCTAGAAAAAATGTTTTTTTTAAAGCTGATTGATGATCAATGCTTTAGCACAGTATAGCACAAGGAGAATTTCACCTCACTGTCCTTCCCTGTCCCTAGAAACAAGGATTATCATAGTGAAAGAAACTGACACTCTTCCTACCTATAGTTTTCTGTCCCTAGAAAAAATGTTTTTTTAAAGCTGATTGATGATCAATGCTTTAGCACACTATAGCACAAGTAGAATTTCCCTCACTGTCCTTCCCTGTCCCTAGAAACAAGGATTCGCACAGTAAAACACACTGACACCCTCCCTACCTATAGTTTTCTGTCCCTAGAAACAAGGATTATCACAGTGAAAGAAACTGACACTCTCCCTACCTATAGTTTTCTGTCCCTATAAAAATTTTTTTTTTTAAAGATGGTTGATGAGGAATGCTTTAGCACAGTATAGCACAATGAGAATTTCCCTCACTGTCCTTCCCTGTCCCTACAAACAAGGTTTAGCACAGTAAAACAGACTGTCACTCTCCCTACCTATCCTTCTCTTTCCCTAAACTAAAGGAATCCAGGTTAAGCAAGAAAAAAAAATGTCACTGTCCCTGCCTATGCTTCTCTTTCCCTGCTCCGGAACACACTACACTAGGCCGCCGTGCTGGCGGCCTTTTATAGTGTGGGGCGTGTACTAAACACCCTCAGCAATAATTGGCCACAGGCATCCTGCCTGTGGCCAATCATTGCTCTCCTCGCTGCCGGCGCTGTGATTGGCCAAGCATGCGGGGTCACAGTGCATGCTTGGCCAATCACAGCGCCTGGATGACACTGCGATGGCGTAGTGCATTGTGGGCCGTTCGCGTCACTCGAATTAGGCGCGAACGGCCCAAATCGTTCGATCTTCGTCGAACGATCGAACAGCCGATGTTCGAGTCGAACGTATGTTCGACTCGAACACCGAGCTCATCCCTACTCATCAATTGCCGCCACTGTGCCATCAAATGCAGCTACTATGCTCATCAATTGCCGCCATTGTGCCCATCAAACGCAGCCACTGTGCTCATCAATTGCCGCCACTGTGCCCATCAAACGCAGCCACTGTGCTATCAAACGCAGCTACTGTGCTCATCAATTGCCGCCACTGTGCCCATCAAATGCAGACACTGTGCCCATCAATTGCTGACACTGTGCCCCATCAATTGCCGCTACTGTGCCCTATCAAATGCTGCCAGTGTGCATCGCCCGGCACTTACCTGTCTCGCAGTGGGTCAGCGGCGGTGTCCTGCACGCTCCTCGATGTCTTCTCTTGTCCTCTCTATCAGGCGTCCAATCACAGCGCCTGTCATTTCAGCCAATCAGATGACAGGTAACAGACCCGAGCACCTGATTGGCTGAGAGGCGGTTCAGTGTTAGCACAGCAAATTCCTTCACTTTGCTAACACAACGCTGAGTGAACAGCGAACGCCCAGCATGGTGCCCACTGTCACCTTTTTGGACGCCTATTAGAGCCTATGGCTCTAAGCAGGTGCTTCCAAAAAATGCCCCACCCCTGTAATTCAGGTGCCCCGCACCCGAAAATGGGTCGACCATAGATAGATTCATACAATGCATGAATCTATCTATGGTGATAGAGAGGTGGCAGGAGAGAGGGGACGGCGCCCGTGCACCCTTTATGGACGCACCGCCACTGCTCAGCGGTCATCCAGTGTAGAAGCTTCCAATCAGACAGCGGCTCTCCTGATGACACCTAAAGAGGCCTCAAAACAACATGGATTCCCCTTTGCCCTCTGTTCTTTCTCTCTGCATGACGGCTGCCAAACAGCACCACCTATGCAGGGAGGCCAAACTACACCCGCCTAAAGCCTATATTTCTTTGGATAACCAAACCACAGGAATTAGGAAAGCATTGATACCATTATTTTTACAGCGAGTACCGATACTTTTTTTTTAGTACTCGCCGATGCTGATTACCCATACCTACTGTTTTGTTTACACTTCAGCTGTCAGCAATGGTACAAAGTATTGAAAAGTTATTTTTCAAATGAAATAATTTTTTTTTTTTCATTTTGTGCTTTTTTTAAATGTGAAACGTGTAAATTGAAGGTGTAAAAATATTACCGAACAAAGCAAACGACAAAAACGTTTTAATTATTAATAAATTATAAAATAGAAGTGGAAAAAAAAATCAGCAGGTAAATAATAATTAAATGGAGGAGAATAATTACCTAATTAAGACTGATTAGAGTAAATGAAGGGTTAATAAAGGGTTAAAAAGAGGAACATTTAACCTCTTAAAGACCAGCCGCCACAGTTGTACTGCGGCAGGTTGGCTCTCTTGGGCGAATCGCCGTTATTGTACTTCAGCCGCTTTAAGACCACTAGGGGGCGTGACGCCGGACCCGATGCGTGTGGCCGGCAGCCATGATGTCTGCCGGCCACCCGCGATTGCTCCTGAGAGAGTCAGAACGGTGATTATTCTATGTAAACAGACAGATCCCCATTCTTTCAGGGGAGGATAGACAGATCGTCTGTTCCTAGTGATCAGGAACAGTGATCAGTCAGTCCCATCCCCCCCACACCTCCCTAGTGAACACTTAACCCCTTGATCGCCCCTCTAGTGTTAACCCCTTCCCTGACAGTGACATTTACACAGTAATCAGTTCCTTTTTTTGGGCACTAGTCGCTATATAAATGTCAATGGTCCAGAAAATGTGTCCACCGCAATGTCGCAGTCCCGATAAAAATCGTAGATCGCCGCCATTACTAGTAAAAAAAAAAAAATGCCATAAATATATTCCCTATTTTGTAGACGCTATTAACGTTTGTGCAAACCAATCAATATACGCTTATTGCATTTTTTTTTTTTTTTTTTTTTTAAACAAAAATATGTAGAAGAATACGTATCGGCCCAAACTGATGAAGATTTTTTTTTTTACATTTTTGAGATATTTATTATAGCAAAATGTAAAAAATATATATATATTTTTTCAAAATTGTAGCTCTTTTTTTGTTTATAGCGCAAAAAATAAAAACCGCAGAGGTGATCAAATACCACCAAAAGAAATCTCTATTTGTGTGGAAAAAAGGACGTCAACTTTGTTTGGGAGCCACGACAGCGCAATTGTCAGTTAAAGTGACGCAGTGCCGAATCGCAAAAAATGGCCCGGTCATAACCACTTCAGCCCCGGACCATTTTGGCTGGTTAAAGACCAGGCCCCTTTTTGCGATTCGGCACTGTGTCGCTTTAACTGACAATTGCGCGGTCGTGCGACGTGGCTCCCAAACAAAATTGACGTCCTTTTTTTCATACAAATAGAGATTTCTTTTGGTGGTATTTGATCACATCGGCGGTTTTTATTTTTTGCGCTATAAACAAAAATAGAGCGACAATTTGGAAAAAAAATCAAGATTTTTTACTTTTTGCTATAATACATATCCCCCAAAAATATATAAAAAAAAATTCCTCTCAGTTTAGGCCGATACGTATTCTTCTACAAATTTTTGGTAAAAAAAAAATCGCAATTGGCGTTTATTGATTGGTTTGCGCAAAAGTTATAGCGTTTACAAAATATGGGATAGTTTTATGGCATTTTTATTAATTATTTTTTTTCTACTAGTAATGGCGGCGATCAGTGATTTTTTTCGTGACTGCGACATTATGGCGAAACACATCGGACACTTTTGACACATTTTTGGGACCATTGTCATTTTTACAGCGATCAGTGCTATAAAAATGCACTGATTACTGTGAAAATGACACAGGCAGTGAAGGGGTTAACCACTAGGTGGAGCTGTAGGGGTTAAGTGTTCCCTGCATTGCGTTTCTTACTGTAGGGGGGGTTGGGCTCTGTGTCACATGACACTGATCTTCGCTCCTTGTACACGGAGCCAAGATCAGTGTCATTGCCACTAGGCAGAGCGGGGAGATGCTTGTTTACACAAGCATCTCCCTGCTCTATACCTCCGTGAGACGATCGCCGGGACCCCCGCAGCGATCGAGTCAGCGGGACCCGCGGTCCGAAACACGGGGAAGGCGGCAGGGTCACGAGCGTGGCACCGGTGGCGCGCGCGCGACCACACGGCAGGCATTTAAAGGGACGTGATTATGCCTATCCGTGCCATTCTGCCGACGTATATCTACAGTGCGTGGTCCTTAAGCGGTTAAGGGGGCAAATCCTTCTGGTCCTTAAGTGGTTAATAAAGAACAAAACTATTTATTTTTTTACTTGATAGGTTGCTTTAAACTGACTTTATCTGCAGATTGAAGTTCATCCCTCTGATCTGTAGATGAAGAAAAACAGTAAGATATAAAAAGAAACAATGTTTCTTTTTATCTTTCTGCTGAGCGGCTGAGTAATGTTGTTGATAAACATTGCCCAGCTGCTTTTTCTTTTTTTACGGCTCCTATTGCCGGGAGTTCATTTACACTTCAGCTGTCAATAGGGTAACCCCACTGACAGCTGGAAGAGTCATTGGTTGTTAAGGACGTGGCGGCCCCCTCCTTAACAACCAGTAATTGCCAGCTTTTTTTTCTTCTACATTTCAGCTGTCAGTGGGGGAATCCCGCCGTCAGCTGAAAAGAACCGAGCCTGAAAGTTTCAGTTTCAGGTATCGGAGCATTAGCACAAGTACCGATACTTGTGCAAATGCTTAGTATCGGCACGGTATCAGTGCAGCCCTAATAGGAGTCTAAATGACCAGCTTAGGAGGGTTTGCAGAGGACAGGAGAAGCTTACTGACATCATTTCCCAATCTGATTGTAAAGATCATCGAATATCTATGGGAACCTTCAGTGGTTGAGGTCTCGTTAGCACCTGATTTAAAGTTAGACATTAGAGGGTACGGAGGATAGTAGCATGTAACCTGCTAAACTGTTAATTTTGGCAAGATGACACCAAAGCCACTCCCACCTCTAGGGGTTCATTTACTAAAGGCAAATAGACTGTTAGAAGTTGCTCTTTGCTAGGGAACTTTCCCCAGAGCTTAGTGAATGAGGTAAAGCTCTGCTGACTTCTATCATCCAATTATGTGCAAGCAAAAGGCTGTTTTCCTTGCACATGATTGGGTATTCTTTGCAAAGTGAGATATTACCCCGTTCACCAAGCTCTGGGGAAAAAAAAGTGCAATATCCCTCACACATTGAACACAGAAACACACAAACCAGAGCGCTATATTAAAAAGTGACCACAAGATGGTGCTGTAGTGTAAAGATATATCAGTTTACTGTAATGGGATCTCACAAATCAATCATTTACTATATTACCAAAAGTATTGGGACGCCTGCCTTTACACGCACATGAACTTTAATGGCATCCCAGTCTTAGTCCGGAGGGTTCAATATTGAGTTGGCCACGCCCTTTGCAGCTATAACAGCTTCAACTCTTCTGGAAAGGCTGTCCACAAGGTTTAGGAGTGTGTCTATGGGAATGTTTGACCATTCTTCCAGAAGCACATTTGTGAGGTGACGTTGGACGAGAAGACCTGGGTCGCAGTCTCCGCTCTAATTCATCCCAAAGGTGTTCTATCAGGTTGAGGTCAGGACTCTGTGCAGGCCAGTCAAGTTCCTCCACGCCAATTGCGGGTGGGGGGGGCCGCCGATCGCGGGAGGGAGGCCGCCAATCGCGGGAGGGGGGCGCCAATCGCGGGTGGGGGGGCGCCAATCGCGGGAGGGGGGCCGCCAATCGTGGGTGGGGGGGCCGCCGATCGCGGGAGGGGGGCTGCCAATCGCGGGTGGGGGGGCCGCCGATCGCGGGAGGGGGGCTGCCAATTGCGGGAGGGGGCGCCAATCGCGGGAGGGGGGGCGCCAATCGCGGGTGGGGGGCCGCCGATCGCGGGTGGGGGGGCGCCGATCACGGGAGGGGGGGCCGCCGATCGCGGGTGGGGGGGCCGCCAATCGCGGGTGGGGGGGCCGCCGATCGCGGAGGGGGGCCCCCGATCGCGGAGGGGGGCCGCCAATCGCGGGTGGGGGGGCCGCCGATCGCGGGAGGGGGGCCACCGATCACGGGTGGGGGGGCCGCCGATCGCGGGTGGGGGGGGCGCCGATCGTGGGAGGGGGGCCGCCAATCGCGGGTGGGGGGGCCGCCAATCGCAGGTGGGGGGGCCGCCGATCTCAGGAGGGGGGCTGCTCTGCTGGGGCCCCAGGCCAGCTGGGGGCCCCAAGCAGTTGCTTTGTTTGCCTCTCCTGTTCCGACGGTCCTGGACCCAACAACAACCACGCTCAACCTTTTTACACAGGAGGGTACGGGCTGGTAGTGCGGTGTGCCTTTCTCTCCCTGCGAGGAGCCAAGTTAAATGCAGGCTGGGGGAAAGGTGGGTGCGCTACATATATAATCCTTTTAATATTTTTTATTTGATTTTAATTATGCTTTATACAATAATATATATATATATGGATTTAATGAAGACTGTTTATTTTTGAGTTTGAAGTCAAAGCACCTTCAAAGTCCCACATATTTGTTTCATTTTGTTTCTAAAACTGTGGCCCAACTACCTGCTTTACCCACCTGTGTGAAGTGTGGTGTTCAGCTGCTGCTGGGGGGGTGAACATTTCCACCTGACATTTGTGCGAAGAGTCTATAGCAGCCCTCAAATATTCCACTCGCCTGAGCGCGGGGAACATACCAGCTTTCATTTCAATAGCTGTGTGTTTCCCAATGCGCGCCGTCATATACAGCCCCTCCCCCTTGTCCGGGCAATCCTGGGACGGGTGATCTGTCTATCAAAGTGCCGGGCAAGGGGGAGGGGCTGTATATGATGGCGCTCATTGGGGAACACACAGCTATTGAAATGAAAGCTGTTATGTTCCCCGCTCTCTGATCAACCAGGCAGCGGCGGCAGCTCTCCTCTCTCTTCCCCTACACAGGTAGGCTGCATTGGGGACACATAGCTGCATTGGGGTCACATAGCTGCATTGGGGACACAGGCTGAATTGGGGACACATAGCTGCATTGGGGATATATGGCTGCATTGGGGACACATGGCTGCATTGGGGACACATGGCTGCATTGGGGACACAGCTGCATTGGGGACACATAGCTGCATTGGGGACACATAGCTGCATTGGGGACACAGGCTGTATTGGGGACACAGGCTGCATTGGGGACACATAGCTGCATTGGGGACACATAGCTGAATTGGGAACAAAGGCTGCATTGGGGACACAGGCTGCACTGGCGGGCATGGGCTGCACTAGCGGACACAGGCTGCCTTGGGGACACAGGCTGCACTGGCGAACACAGGCTGCACTGGCAGACACAGGCTGCATTGGGGACACAGGCTGCATTGGGGACACAGGCTGCCTGGCGGATACAGGCTGCACTGGCAGACACAGGCTGCATTGAGGACACAGGCTGCATTAAGGACACAGGCTGCATTAAGGACACAGGCTGCACTGACGGACACAGGCTGCACTGGCGGGTACAGGCTGCACTGGGGACACAGGCTGCACTGGCGGACACAGGCTGCATTGGGGACATAGGCTGCATTAAGGACACAGCCTGCACTGGCGGACACATAGCTGCATTGAGGACACAGGCTGCATTGGGGACACAGGCTGCATTAACCACTTCCATACTGGGCACTTAAACACCTTCCTGCCCAGACCAATTTTCAGCTTTCTGCGCTGTTGCATTTTGAATGACAATTGCGCGGTCATGCTACACTGTACCCAAACTAAATTTTTATCATTTTTTTCCCACAAATAGAGCTGTCTTTTGGTGGTATTTGATCACCTCTGTGATTTTTATTTTCTGCTAAAAAATAAAAAAAAGACCGAAAATTTTGAAAAAAAAAAGTTTTTTTTTGGTTTCAGTTACAAAACTTTGTAAATAAGTTTGTTTTCTCCTTCACTGATGGGCACTGATGGGGCTGCACGGATGGGCACCAATGAGGTGGCACGGATGGGCAACGATCGTCAGCACGGATGGGCAACGATCGGCGGCACGGAGGGGCACAGATAGGCGGCATGGGTGGGCACAGATAGGCGGCACGGGTGGGCACTGATGGGCACGGATAGGCAGCATGGATGGGCACTGATAGGTGGCACGGGTGGGCATGGGTGGGCACTGATAGGTGGCATGGGTGGGCACTGATAGGTGGCACTGTACTGTACTAATGGATGCCAATCAGTGCCAAACAATAATGCCTGCCAATCAGTGGTGCCCATTGTGGGCACTGATTAGCATCCATTGTGGCACTGATTGGCATCCATTATCCCTGGTGGTCTAGGGTGGCATACCTTATATACCTTTATGGTGTGCTTCCTTGGTGGTCTAGTGGCATCCCTGGTGGTCCAGTGGCATCCCTGGTGGTCCAGTGGGCATCCTCAGGGGGGCTGTGCTGATAATCGATCAGCACAAACCCCCCCTGTCAGAGGAGCAGCCGATCGGCTCTCCTCTACTCGAGTCTGACAGACGCGAGTGAGGAAAAGCCGATGACCGGCTTTTCCTGTTTACACTGTGATCAGCCGTGATTGGACACGGCTGATCACGTGGTAAAGAGTGTCAGTTGGAGACTCTTTACCTAGATCGGTGTTGCGGGGTGTCAGACTGACACCCGGCAGCAACGATCGCCGCGATGCGCCCCGGCGCGCATCGGCTTAAAATCCTGAGGACGTCATATGACGTCCTGTCAGGATTTTGCAACCACTTTGCCGAAGTCAATCCGCTATAGGGCGGGCGGCAAGTGGTTAAGGACACAGGCTGCACTGGTGGACACAGGCTGCACTGGCGGACACAGGCTGCATTGGGGACACAGGCTGAACTGGCGGGCTCAGGCTGCACTGGCGGACACAGGCTGCATTGGGGACACAGGCTGAACTGGCGGGCTCAGGCTGCACTGGCGGACACAGGCTGCATTGGGGACACAGGCTGAACTGGCGGGCTCAGGCTGCACTGGCCGACGCAGGCTGCATTGGGGACACAGGCTGTACTGGCGGACACAGGTAGGCTGCATTTTTGGGCACGAATAAAGTTGTCAATATTTTCATAACTTAATTTTGCATAAAACATTTAAGTGTCATTTCATGAGATAATTTATGAGGGTGTGTCTAGGGGCGGGATTAGGGGGCGGGGCAGGGTAGGGGTTGGGCGGGGCAACTGGTGGCGAGTAACTCTTGAGGCCTGGCTAGTAGCTCAGGACTTGAAATTTTGAGGCCTGGTCTATAGGATGTGCAGAGTGCAGGGGGAGGACGCCTAAGCAAAGGGAAGCCCAGTGCCTAACTGATTATCACTTCTGCCTTGCAGCAATGGTGTCCTTGGTTCAAATCCTGACCAGAACACTATATACATGGAGTTTGCATCATCACAGGTTTCCTCCCACACTCTACAAATATGCTGCTAGGTTACTGTCTAAATTGTTCCTAGTGTGTGTATATGGGGCTTGAAGATTGTCAGTTCCCTGAGGGCAGGGACTGGTGTGAATGATCAGTATGTAAAGAGCTGCGTGCATTGTTGGCACTAAATATCTGAAGGGATCAACTTCACTTTAAAAAAACAACTATTGATCGGTGTTCTACAAAAAATGTGTCGACGTCTGTGAGAGTTTAATTCTATTTCAACCCCCCATTGTTTAACCCTTTCCATACCGGGCTTTTTATACCACTTCCATACCGGGCTTTTTATACCACTTCCATACCGGGCCTATTCTGGCACTTCTCTCCTACATGTACAAATCATAATTCTTTTGCTAGAAAATTACTCAGAACCCCCAAACATTATATATATATATATATATATATATATATATATATATATATATATATGTTTTTTTTAGCAGACACCCTAGGGAATAAAATGATGGTCGTTGCAACTTTTTATCTTGCACGGTATTTGCGCAATAATTTTTCAAATGCCTTTTTTTGGGGAAAAATGGTTTCATGAATTAAAAAATAACAAAACAGTAAAGTTAGCCCAATTTTTGTAAAATATGAAAGATGATGTTACGCCGAGTAAGTAGATACCTAACATGGTACGCTTTAAAATTGCGCACACTCATGGAATGGCGCCAAACTTCGGTACTTAAAAATCTCCATAGGCGACGTTTTGAATTTTTTTACAGGTTACCAGGTTAGAGTTACAGAGGAGGTCTAGTGCTAGAATTGTTGCACGCGCTCTAACGCACGCGGCGATACCTCACATATGTGGTTTGAACGGAGTTTACATATGCGGGCGGGACTTACGTGTGTGTTCGCTTCTAAGCGCGAGCTACCGGGGACAGGGGCGTTTTAAAAAAAAATATATTATTTTTATTTTTTATTTTACTTATTTTATTTTTTATTTTTACTTTTTTTTTTACACTTTTTTTTTAATCACTTTTATTCTTATTACAAGGAATGTAAACATCCCTTGTAATAGGAATGGTGTGTGACAGGTCCTCTTTATGGAGATTCGGGGTCAATAAGACCTCCCCCTCCCCCCACATCTCTCCTCAAGGCTGGAAAGCATGAGATCGTGAAAAAAATTCACCAATCTCATACTTACAGCCGCAATGGCGGCTTTGTTTACTTTTGAGGACCCGGGTGTGACGTCATCACATCGCACCCGGGCCTCCGACGGTCATAGAGATGACTGGTGACCATCTGGTCACCAGTCATCTCTATGCTCGTCACGTGACCCACCACCGGCGCCGGACGATTCTCTCCGGGTCCCCGATGGCACGGGAGAGTCCGGAGAAGCACCGGATGGCGGTGGGAGGGGGGGGGATGTCCCCTCCCGCCGCCTATAAGAACGATCAAGCGGCGGAACCGCCACTATGATCATTCTTATAGTGCGCAGGATCGCCGGCTGAAAACAAGGATATCTGAATGATGCCTCTAGCTGCACCCATCATTCAGATTTCCCCCCTCAAACCCAGGACGTCATATGACGTCCACCCGGACGGAGAGAGGGTTCCTGCCGGCGTCATTTTACAATGGCCCGGTATGGAAGGGGTTAAATTGTATCATTATACTGCTAAATACAGTGCCTTGAAAAAGTATTCACACCCCATTGTTACAACCAAAAACGTGCATTTTTTTTTTTTTTGGGGGGGGGGTTATGTGGTAGACCAGCACAAAGTGTCACATAATTGTGAAGTGGAAAGAAAATTATAAATGGTTTTCAATTATTTTTTACAAATAAATATGTGAAAAGTGTGGGGGGGGGCATTTGTATTCGGCCCCCTTTACTCTGATACCCCCAACTAAAATCTAGGGGAACCAATTGCCTTCAGAAGTCACCTAAATAGTAAATAGAGTCCATCTGTGTGTCATTTAATCTCAGTATAAATACAGCTGTTCTGTGAAGCCCTCAGAGGTTTGTTAGGGAACCTTAGCGAACAAACAGCATCATGAAGGCCAAGGAACACAGCAGACAGGTCGGGGATAAAGTTGTGGAGAAGTATAAATCAGGGTTAGGTTATAATAAAATCTCCCAAGCTTTGAACATCTCACAGAGCTCTGTTCAATCCATCATCGGAAAATGGAAAGAGTATGGCACAACTGCAAACCTACCAAGACATGGCCGTCCACCTAAACTGACCGGGCCGGGCAAGGAGAGCATTCATCAGAGAAGCAGCCAAGAGGTCCTTGGTAACTCTGGAGGAGCTGCAGAGAGCCACAGCTCAGGTGGGAAAATCTGTCCACAGGACAACTATTAGTCGTGCTTCTCCACAAATCTGCCCTTTATGGAAGAGTGACAAGAAGAAAGACATTGGGGAAAGAAAGTCATAAGAAGTCCTGTTTGCAGTTTGTGAGAAGCCATGTGGGGGACACAGCAAACATGTGGGGGACACAGCAATCATGTGGGGGACACAGCAAACATGTGGGGGACACAGCAATCATGTGGGGGACACAGCAATCATGTGGGGGGACACAGCAATCATGTGGGGGACACAGCAATCATGTGGAAGAAGGTGCTCTGGTCAGATGAGACCAAAATTTTACTTTTTGGCCTAAAAGCAAAACGCTATTTGTGGAGGAAAACGAACATCGCACATCACCCGGAACACACCATCCCCACCGTGAAACATGGTGGTGGCAGCATCATGTGGTGGGGATGCTTTTCTTCAGCAGGGACAGGGAAGCTGGTCAGAGTTGATGGGAAGATGGATGGAGCCAAATACAGGACAATCTTAGAAGAAAATCTGTTAGAGTCTACAAAAGACTTGAGACCGGGGGGGAGGTTCACCTTCCAGCAGGACAACGACCCCAAAGTACAGCCAGAGCTACAATGGAATGGTTTAGATCAAAGCATATTCATGTGTTAGAATGGCCCAGTCACAGTCCAGACCTAAATCCCATTGAGAATCTGTGGCAAGACTTGAAAATTGCTGATCACAGACGCTCTCCATCCAATCTGACAGAACTTGAGATATTTTACAAAGAAGAAGGGGCAGAAATGTCCCTCTCTATATGTGCAAAGCTGGTAGAGACACCCCCAAAAAGACTTGCAGAGAAAGGGGGTTCTATAAAGTATTGACTCCGGGGGGGGGGGGTGCCATACAAATGCCTCCCCACACTTTTCACATATTTATTTTCCTTCCACTTCACAATTATGTGACACTTTGTGTTGGTCTATCACATAAAATCCCAATAAATTACATTTACGTTTTTGGCTGTAACATGACAAAATGTGGAAAATTTCAAGGGGTGTGAATACTTTTTCAAGGCACTGTAGTTACAAGACAACATGCAAGTAAATGTGATTTTGAAACAGCACAGAGGCACTGACGCGTTTCAAAGCCATCTTCTTCAGAGGTGCCACAAACAGATTTAACCACTTAACGACCGCCCACCGCCGATTTACGTCGGCAGAATGGCACGGACAGGCAGAATCACGTAGATCTACGTGACTGCCTTTGTACAGTTGGGGGGTCCATCCGGACCCCCCTTCTGTGCCGTGAGCGGTCGTTACTTCACCGGGAGCGATCCCAGATGAGGGGGCGGCCTTTCGATTCCGGCCCCCCCCTCGCGATCGCTCCCGGCGAATGGAAATGCCTCCTCTGTCTGTTTCAGACAGAGGAGGCAGGAGGAAGTGATGTCATCTCCTGTGCGGCGCTCACATATACCGAGCGCCGTACAAGAGAAGACATCAGGTCAGTGAGCACAACACTACACTGACACCAGGACACATAGGAACACTAATCGCCCCCCCAGGACCCCCAGACCCCCCCAGATCACCCCCCAGATCACCCCCCAGCCCCCAGTCACAGTGTCACTGATTGCAGTGACCATTTATTTAGTGATCACTGCAATCAGTGACATTTGTGACTGTGAAAGTGTCACTAAAGTTTAGTTTTAGGTCCAGTGTAGCCCCCTAACCCCCCCTAATAAAGGTTTAACCCCCTGATCACCCCCCAGATAACCCTTTCACCCCCTATCACCGCTGTCGCTATGCGATCATTTTTCTGATGGCTGTCTTAGCAGCAGTGATGGCGATCGGTAGCCAGTAATTTTTTTTAGGTTCGCCGCAGGTTTTTATAGCGTCGGGTACCCCAATATATTATCTAATAAAGGTTCAACCCCCTTGATCGCCCCCCAGGTAACCCTTTCACCCCCTATCACCGCTGTCGCTAATCGATCGTTTTTCTGATGCTGTCTTAGCATCAGTGATGGCGATCGGTAGCCAGTAATTTTTTTTAGGTTCGCCGCAGGTTTTTATAGCGTCAGGTACCCCAATATATTATCTAATAAAGGTTAAACCCCCTTGATCGCCCCCCAGGTAACCCTTTCACCCCCTATCACCGCTGTCGCTATGCGATCATTTTTCTGATGGCTGTCTTAGCATCAGTGATGGCGATCGGTAGCCAGTAATTTTTTTTAGGTTCGCCGCAGGTTTTTATAGCGTCGGGTACCCCAATATATTATCTAATAAAGGTTTAACCCCCTTGATCGCCCCCCAGGTAACCCTTTCACCCCCTATCACCGCTGTCGCTAATCGATCGTTTTTCTGATGCTGTCTTAGCATCAGTGATGGCGATCGGTAGCCAGTAATTTTTTTTAGGTTCGCCGCAGGTTTTTATAGCGTCAGGTACCCCAATATATTATCTAATAAAGGTTAAACCCCCTTGATCGCCCCCCAGGTAACCCTTTCACCCCCTATCACCGCTGTCGCTATGCGATCATTTTTCTGATGGCTGTCTTAGCATCAGTGATGGCGATCGGTAGCCAGTAATTTTTTTTAGGTTCGCCGCAGGTTTTTATAGCGTCGGGTACCCCAATATATTATCTAATAAAGGTTTAACCCCCTTGATCGCCCCCCAGGTAACCCTTTCACCCCCTATCACCACTGTCACTAAGCGATCGTTTTTCTGATCGCTGTCTTCGTGTCTGTGATGCCAATCGGTAGCCAGTCATTTTTTTTAGGTTCGCCGCAGGTTTTTATAGCGTCAGGTACCCCCAAATATGATCTAATAAAGGTTTTAACCCCCTAATTGCCCCTAGTTAACCCTTTCACCAGTGATCACCATATAAGTGTTACGGGTGACGCTGGTTAGTTAGTTTGCTTTTTATAGTGTCAGGGCACCCGCCGTATATAACCCAATAAAGGTTTAACCCCCTGATCGCCCGGTGGGTGATATCAATTAGGTTTTAGCGTCAGAGAGGGTCTGCGTCACACCCCAGGCAGCGTCAGGTTAGTGCCAGTAACGCGAACACCCACGCGTAAAGCATACACCCCCCTTAGTGGTATAGTATCTGAACAGATCAATATCTGATCTGATCAGATCTATACCAGCGGTTTAGGGTTCCCAAAAACGCAGTGTTAGCGGGATCAGCCCAGATACCTGCTAGCACCTGCGTTTTGCCCCTCCGTCCAGCCCAGGCCACCCAAGTGCAGTATCGATCGATCACTGTCACTTACAAAACACAACACACATAACTGCAGCGTTCGCAGAGACAGGCCTGATCCCTGCGACTCCAGTGCTGTAGGAGGTGATTTCACCACCACAGTTAAAAAAAAAAAAGCATATATGCCGAAGCATGGGGGCAGCAGGGGCAGCAGGGCGGAGGAGCAATTTTGCTCCTAATGCCGCATACATACGGTCGAAATTCCGACGGAGGCTTGCCCGTGGAAACGTTTGACCATGTGTGTGCGGCATAACTTTTTTGCGGGAGGATGCCCCCATGCTTCGGCATATATAAATGGTGCGTGTATGCCCATCATTGGAAGTGGGTGGATGAAGGGCGGTATTCTAATGGTGGGCATACCCACCGATCAATCTCTTTTTTCGTTCAGCCAACAGGCTGCATGAAAAAAAAAGATTACAATACATGTCCAACAAGGACCAGCAACGTACTGGTATGTTGCTGGACTTTGAATGGTTATACCAGATTGATGCCTGCGGGTTTAGGCATCATCTTGGTATCATTCTTTTCAGCCAGCGGCCGGCTTTCATGTAAAAGCAATCACAGCGGCTAATTAGCCTCTGGACTGCTTTTACAAGCAGTGGGAGGGAATGTCCCCCCCGGATATAAAAAGCGCCATTGGGAAATTGGGAAAGCATTTTATCACACCGATCTTGGTGTGGTCAGATGCTTTGAGGGCAGAGGAAAGATCTAGGGTCTAGAAGACCCCAGTTTTTTCAAAAAAAGAGTACCTGTCACTACCTATTGCTATCATAGGGGATATTTACATTCCCTGAGATAACAATAAAAATTATAAAAAAAAAAATATATGTAAGGAACAATTTAAAAATAAAATAAAAAAGCAAAATTAATAATAATAAAAAAAAAAAAAAAAAAAAAAGCACCCCTGTCCTGCCCTGCTCTTGCCCAATGGCGAACGCAAGCGTCGGTCTGGCGTCATATGTAAACAGCAATTGCACCATGCATGTGAGGTATCACCGCGAAGGTCAGATCGAGGGCAGTCATTTTAGCAGTAGACCTCCTCTGTAAATCTAACGGGGTAATCTGTAAAGGCTTTTAAAGGCTTTTAAAAATGTATGTAGTTTGTCGCCAATGCGCGTTTGTGCGAAATTTTAAAGCATGTCGTGTTTGGTATCTATGTACTCGGCCTAAGATCATCTTTATTATTTCATCAAACATTTGGGCAATATAGTGTGTTTTAGTGCATTAAAATTAAAAAAAGTGTATTTTTTCCCCAAAAAATGCGTTTGAAAAATCGCTGCGCAAATACTGTGTAGAAAAAAAAAATGCAACACCCACCATTTTAATCTGTAGGGCCTTTGCTTTAAAAATATATATAATGTTTGGGGGTTCAACATAATTTTCTTGCAAAAAAAAAATATGTTTTCATGTAAACAAAAAGTGTCAAAAAGGGCTTTGTCTTCAAGTGGTTAGAAGAGTGGATGTAAGCTTCCTAATGTTGTGTATAAAATGCCAGAACAGTTCAAAACCCCCCCAAATGACCCCATTTTGGAAAGTAGACACCCCAAGCTATATACTGAGAGGCATGTCGAGTCCATGGAATATTTTATATGTTGACACAAGTTGCGGAAAAAAGACAATTTTTTTTTTTTATTTTTTTTTTTGCACAAAGTTGTCACTAAATGATATATTGCTCAAACATGCCATGGGCATATGTGGAATTACACCCCAAAATAAATTCTGTTGCTTCTCCTGAGTACAGGGATACCACATGTGTGAGTCTTTTTGGGAGCCTAGCCGCGTACGGGACCCCAAAAACCAAGCACCGCCTTCAGGCTTTCTAAGGGTGTAAATTTTTGATTTTACTTCTCACTGCCTATCACAGTTTCGGAGGCCATGGAATGCCCAGATGGCACAAAACCCCCAAATGACCCCATTTTGGAAAGTAGACACCCCAAGCTATTTGCTGAGAGGTATTGTGAGTATTTTGCAGATCTCGCTTTTTGTCACAAAGCTTTGAAAATTGAAAAAAAAAAAAAAAAAATTTTCTTTCTTCATTTTCAAAAACAAATGAGAGCTGTAAAATACTCACCATGCCTCCTCAGCAAATAGCTTGGGGTGTCTACTTTCCAAAATGGGGTCATTTGGGGGGGTTTTGTGCTATTTTGGCATTTTATGGCCTTAGAAACTGTGATAGGTAGTGAGGAGTGAAATCAAAAATTTGTGCCTAGAAATCCTGAAGGCGGTGCTTGGTTTTCGGGGTCCCGTACGCGGCTAGGCTCCTAAAAAGTCCCACACATGTGGTATCCCTGTACTCAGGAGAAGCAGCAAAATGTATTTTGGGGTGCAATTCCACATATAACCATGGCATGTGTGAGCAATATATCATTTAGTGACAACTTTTTGTAATTTATTTTTTATTTTATTTTTTTGTCATTATTCAATCACTTGGGACAAAAAAAAAAAATATTCAACGGGCTCAACAGGCCTCTCAGCAATTTCCTTGGGGTGTCTACTTTCTAAAATGGGGTCATTTGGGGGGGTTTTGTGCTATTTTGGCATTTTATGGCCTTCGAAACTGTGATAGGTAGTGAGGAATGAAATCAAAAATTTAAGCCCTTAGAAATCCTGAAGGCGGTGCTTGGTTTCCGGGGTCCCGTACGTGGCCAGGCTCCTAAAAAGTCCCACACATGTGGTATCCCCGTACTCAGGAGAAGCAGCAAAATGTATTTTGGGGTGCAATTCCACATATAACCATGGCATGTGTGAGCAATATATCATTTAGTGACAACTTTTTGTAATTTTTTTTTTTTTTTTTGTCATTATTCAATCACTTGGGACAAAAAAAAAAAAAATATTCAATGGGCTCAACATGCCTCTCAGCAATTTCCTTGGGGTGTCTACTTTCCAAAATGGGGTCATTTGGGGGGGTTTTGTACTGCCCTGCCATTTTAGCACCTCAAGAAATGAGATAGGCAGTCATAAATTTAAAGCTGTGTAAATTTCAGAAAATGTACCCTAGTTTGTAAACGCTATAACTTTTGCGCAAACCAATAAATATACGTTTATTGACATTTTTTTTACTAAAGACATGTGGCTGAATACATTTTGGCCTAAATGTCTGACTAAAATTGAGTTTATTCGATTTTTCTTATAACAAAAAGTAGAAAATATCATTTTTTTTCAAAATTTTCGGTCTTTTTCCGTTTATATCGCAAAAAATAAAAATCGCAGAGGCAATCAAATACCATTAAAAGAAAGCTCTATTTGTGGGAAGAAAAGGACGCAAATTTCATTTGGGTACAACATTGCATGTCCGCACAATTTACAGTTAAAGCAGCGCAGTGCCGAATCCCAAAAACAGGCCTGGTCCTAATGGCCCGAAATGGTCCGGGGCTTAAGTGGTTAAAGAATAAACTATAAGTGCTCAAAAGGTATATATGAACAGCTGCTGAATAAAAGTTATAAAAAAATAATCTATGGCATTCCATTAGTTCAACCGAGAGAGGTGCGAAGAGCCCCCCCCCCCCCCCGTTTCATATCCCCCACCTTCTCACAGCAAAAAGAGGCAGCCCAGGAGATCAAATGTAGATTGGGCTCTCCCGAATCCACTTATCAACTTATTTTCAGGCAGTACGGGCTCAAGGGGCAGCTGCTTTGGGCCCCACAACAATGATTGGGCCCCGGGCAGCTGCCCCCTTCGCCCTGCATTAAAGCCCTGGATAGTCTAGAGGTGTAAAAGATGAAAAAGAATCACTCAGGTAGAGTGAATAAAGGGCTAAACAAAATATAGGATGAAGGGATGAATCTGGCAGCCAACACAACACATCTGTGTAAGACATGAGACGTGTGATACAGCGTGGAAACAATGTTACATTGTCAGTGTGGGGGGGGGGAGGGGGTTCTGAAGGGGGTTAGGAGAGAAGAAATTCTATTACCTCAATCCCTCCTTTCATAGAAACTCCCTGCTTATAAAAAAAGACCCCCCTGGATTATTTTTGTGGTGGAGCGCCATGCCCATTAATTGTATCCCCGCCCCTTACCCCCCATCCCTCCCCTCTGTTCATCCTCCCCTCCCCTGCCATGTCACTGTAGGGGGAAAGGGACTCTGAAGGGGTTAGAAGACTCTGCAGCAGACTTGTTTTCCCTGTAGAGGATGGAATTTCTAGTGGGGGGGGGGGAGAAAACTGTAGGGAATGGGGTCACTGGTGGTCTCTCCTGGAGGTTGAGGACTTTGCAGGGGCATTGTGGGAGACTGGAAGGTGCTGCAGGTGGGGGGGGAGCACTGTGAGTATTTGGAGGGCAGTGAGGGACACTGTTGAAGGTTGGGGGTACTATGGGTGGATGGAGGCTGTGTGGGTACTGCAGTAGGCTGGGGGGGGGGGCACTGTGGGAGGTTGGGGGTACTATGGGTGGATGGAGGCTCTACGGTATGTAGGCTGTGTGGGTACTGCAGTAGGCTGGGGGGGGGGGCACTGTGGGAGGTTGGGGGTACTATGGGTGGATGGAGGCTCTACGGTATGTAGGCTGTGTGGGTACTGCAGTAGGCTTGAGGGGGGAAATGTGGGAGGTTGGGGGTACTATGGGTGGATGGAGGCTCTACGGTATGTAGGCTGTGTGGGTACTGCAGTAGGCTGGGGGGGCACTGTGGGAGGTTGGAAGTTTGGGGGATGGGAGGCACTAAGGAAGGTTAGGGGATCTGGAGCTGGCTGATGGCCCAGTAAGGGGGAACCACTTGCAAACCACTGTCAAAGAGGCATCAAGCCATAGGAAAAAGCCCCCCTGACCTGTAATATTACTGCCCCTGGAGTAGTGGAATGTTACAGAACGATGGCAAAATGATAGTACAAAGTGATGACAAAATTTGTTTTACATGTCTGCCCAATGTAACAATGTTCCTCTGATCTTCTCTCTTGTCTGTTTATCAAGGTGGAGGGTTCATGACGAAAAAGATTGCTTTTCTCCTTCCCTATGAAGAGGACATTTCATATGTGAGAACATCGGAACTATTGCTCCAAAATGTTTTTCTGGAGGATTAAAGTCTATCTAACTGCAAAACTTTTTTTGTTTTGGGTGGAGAGGCGAGGGATTAGAACCTTCAGGGCCGGCCCCTACATGGCCCTAGCCTATCTGTATACCCTAGCCTGTCTATATACTACACTAGCCTGTCCGTATACTACCCTAGCCTGTCCATATTCTTCACTAGCCTGTTTATATACTACCCTAGCCCACCCCTATACTATCCTAGCCTGTCGATTTACTACCCTATTCTGTCTATATACTAACCTAGCCTGCCCCTATACTGCCCTAGCCTGTCCGTATACCACCCTAGCCGGTCTATATACTACCCTAGCCTGTCTATATACTACCCTAGCCTATCCGTATACTACCCTAGTCTTTCCATATACTACCCTAGCCTGTCTATATACTGGCCTAGCCTGTCCATATACTGCCCTAGCCTGTCTATATACTAACCTAGCTCTGTCTATATACTACCCTAGCCTGTCCATATACTACCCTATTCTGTCTATATACTACCCTAGCCTGTCCATATACTACTCTAACCTGTCTATATACTAGCCTAGCCTGTCCATATACTACCCTATTCTGTCTATATACTACCCTAGCCTGTCCGTATACTACTCTAGCCTGTCTATATACTACCCTAGCCTGTCCATATACTACTCTAGCCTGTCTATATAATACCCTATTCTGTCTATATACTACCCTAGCCTGTCTATATACTAGCCTAGCCTGTCCATATACTGCCCTATTCTGTCTATATACTACCCTAGCCTGTCCATATACTACCCTAGCCTGCCCATATACTACCATAGCCTGTCCGTATACTGCCCTATTCTGTCTATATACTACCCTAGCCTGTCCATATACTACCCTAGCCTGCCCATATACTACCATAGCCTGTCCATATACTGCCCTATTCTGTCTATATACTACCCTAGCCTGTCCATATACTACCCTAGCCTGCCCATATACTACCATAGCCTGTCCATATACTGCCCTATTCTGTCTATATACTACCCTAGCCTGTCTATATACTAGCCTAGCCTGTCCATATACTACCCTAGCCTTTCCATATACTACCCTAGCCTGTCCATATACTGCCCTATTCTGTCTATATACTACTCTAGCCTGTCCATATACTACCCTAGCCTGCCCTTTGGAATTGAACATAATGGTATGTCATATCGTTTTGCATATAGACAAGGTGCTGTTGTATGTAAATCTGACTTGATAAATTTATCTAAACCTGATAAATTTATTTTCAGTTTTAATTATCATGATATAAAATAATAGATGTGGGTGCCTTTTTGTTGGGCGTAATTTTTTTATTTTTTTGGCCAGCCCTGAGAACCTCCGTCAGGTTTTTATTGCATGACAACCTCTGTCAGAATGCATCTCAGAAAAAAATACTTTAGAACACAAATAGATCTTTTGGGATAGACGCCTTCTATTCCATTCTATTGTGTCACCTGTCTGAGGGAGGGGTGACTTTAAAAAAGATTTTTACGTAGAATATTTATGTAATACTCACCAGGGTGGAGTGTAAATATTTCAGAAAATTCTAAAATTCTTAATAACACCAAGAGCTAGAAGAAATACAATTTTGTACGGAAATGCGACCTGGTACGGTTCAAGGGGGGGGCGCTCTCTCGCCCCCCTCTTTTCCTGCGGCCTGCCAGGTTGCGTGCTCGGATAAAGGGTCTGGTCTGGATTTTTGGGGGTACTCCACGCCATTTTTTTTTCAATTTGGGGTGGAGTTCCCCTTAAAATCCATACCAGACCTGAAGGGCCTGGTATGGATATTTGGGGGAACCCCACGCCATTTTTTTTTTAAATTTGCGGCGGGGTTCCCCTTAATATCCATTCCAGACCTGAAGGGCCTGGTAATTGAATTTGGGGGAGCCCCCACACTTTTTTTTTTTATCAATGACTTTTCTATGTATTGCCGGGAGCCGACAATTCATTAATAGCCGCGAGTCAGTTTTAAATGACTTTTTTTGCTTCAGAAATGACACTTGGTGCAGGGACAGTTCTAAGCACGGGAAACAAGCGTGAATAGTCCTCAGAAGTCCGGGTCCCCATTAACTTCAATAGGGTTCGGGTTCGTGGTCAAGTTCGATCCCGAACTCAAACTTTTTTCCGAAGTTCGGCCAAACCCGTCGAATCCGAACATCCAGGTGTCCGCTCAACTCTAATTATAACACAGCTTAGCAATCATTAGATGATGGCAATATTTTGTTACCAGACTCTACTAGCTTCAAAAAAGAAAACTATTGCAGCCACCACAAATAATGATTGCCCCCAGGCTACCACAGTGCCCCCCAGCCTGCTGCAATGCCCCCAGCCTATTAACCCTAACCCCTCCAGCCACCCATAGTACCCCCAATCTTCAACAGTGTCCCACACAACCCTCCAAATACTTGCAGTGCCCCCCCCCCAGTCCCTGCAGTACCTTCCAGTCTCCCACAGTGCCCCTGCAAAGTCCTCAGCCTCCTGGAGAGACCACCAGTGACCCCACCCCCTACAGTTTCTCCCAGAACCCCCCCTCACTAGAAATCCCATCCACTGCAGCAATGGTCTCCAAACTGCCCAGATGCGGCCCTTCGCTTGCTTTTATCTGGCCCCTTGGGGCACTACTTCTTCCACTGATACCAACAATGGGGCACAATTCCCTCCCCACTAACACCAGTGAAAGTTCACAATTCCTCCCAATGACACCAACGATGGGGCCCAATGACACCAATGATGGGGCATGAATCCTTCCAATGATAACAACAATGGGGTACAATCCCTCCCACTGACACCAACAATTGAACCCAATGACACCAATGATGGGGCATGAATCCTCCCAATGATAACAACAATGGGGTACAATCCCTCCCACTGACACCAACAACTGGACCCAATGACACCAATGATGGGGCATGAATCCTTCCAATGATAACAACAATGGGGTACAATCCCTCCCCTGACACCAACAATTGAACCCAATGACACCAATGATGGGGCATGAATCCTTCCAATGATAACAACAATGGGGTACAATCCCTCCCACTGACACCAACAATTGAACCCAATGACACCAATGATGGGGCATGAATCCTCCCAATGATAACAACAATGGTGTACAATCCCTCCCACTGACACCAACAACTGGACCCAATGACACCAATGATGGGGCATGAATCCTCCCAATGATAACAACAATGGGGTACAATCCCTCCCACTGACACCAACAATTGGACCCAATGACACCAACGATGGGTCATGAATCCTCCCAATGATAACAACAATGGGGTACAATCCCTCCCACTGACACCAACAACTGGACCCAATGACCCCAATGATGGGGCATGAATCCTCCCAATGATAACAACAATGGGGTACAATCCCTCCCACTGACACCAACAATTGAACCCAATGACACCAATGATGGGGCATGAATCCTCCCAATGATAACAACAATGGGGTACAATCCCTCCCACTGACACCAACAACTGGACCCAATGACACTAATGATGGGGCATGAATTCTCCCAATGATAACAACAATGGGGTACAATCCCTCCCACTGACACCAACAATTGGACCCAATGACACCAACGATGGGTCATGAATACTCCCAATGATAACAACAATAGGGTACAATCCCCACTGACACAAGTGATGGGGCACAATTGCTCTCACTGACACCAAAGATGGGGCATTTTTTAGAAGTTACTAACAGCTGCACCATTAAAAAGTGATCTTTGCACTACAATAAAAACAAATTTGAAGAATGGTGCGCTTATTCAAAAATAATGTGACAATAAATAATAATATATATAATTGTATTATGACACACACACACACGTGACAATCCAACCGTGCTATGAAATAAATGTGGTGGCATAAAAAAGTCCCATATAAACAGGGCCGATCCTAGGCGGGTGCGCAGGGTGCTCTGCACCCCGGCGCCGCAGAGGGGGGGGGGCGCCGATATAAAAGTCCTTTTGAAAGACTATATATTCTTATAACTTATTAAAGTGCTTCTTCACAGTGAAAACTTCCAGTAATATGTGACACCACCTCCACCACATATTAAATCTTAGATGTTCCTGGCGGAGATGTGCTACTGTATTGGGTCTCTCCAACCCTTTCCTAATGGGGAACACCCGCTACTCTCTGGAGTGACTGAAAAAAACTTTCATCGCGCAACATTGCATAAAACAAGTGGATTTATTAGAGGTAACAATAGCCCACTTACAAAATAATCATCTTGTGTATAGCAGATAAAACAGATTGAAGACAAAAGGAATTACGAAGGCTCTCCTCCTCATCGCTACTACCGAGTACCAGTGATACCGGAAATTACGTCACTGACTCCGTCCGACGCGTTGTGTCACAGATCACGTGATGTTTTTTTCTGCTCTGACTCACTCCAGAGAGTAGCAGGTGTTTCCTATTGAGAAAGGCTTGGGGCTTGGAGATACCCAATACAGCAGCACACCACCGCCAGGAACATCTAAGATTTCATATCTTAAAGGCACTGTTAGACCCAGTGGGGTCGCCCTCTAAGGTGAGTGGGTAATTCACTTGGTGGTGGAGGTGGTGTGACGTATCACTGGAAGTTTTCACTGTGAAGAAGCACATTAATAAGTTATAAGAATATAGTGTGTTTTAAAATGACTTTTTTATGGGACTTTTTTATTTTTTATACCACCACATTTATTTCATAGCACGGTTGGAATGTCACATGTGTGTGTCATATTGCAATTTGTATATATTATTATTAAAGACGGGGCGTTGTTTTTTCCTGCTGACGTCGGGGGCCCTTTCTAGCACCAACACCCAATCACACTGACTCTTACCCTAAGGTAAAGACAAATAAGGAGTAGATAACATCTCATGGCAATCTCAGCAGTCCTCAGCTCCAAGAATATCACTGCCTCCCAAGCGAAATAAGACTTGCACCAATAGGTAGGTAATGGATGCCGATTCAAATATGTATTCACCAACAGCCCACACGAATGCCAGTAGGAACTTCCACCACAATGATACTCTCAAGAAATTAATAAAAGAATCCTCATTGCACAGACATCCCAAATAAAGAATTTATTAAAAGGAAAGAGTATAATTCACATTCTCATAGTAGAACACACGCATGTGAAAAACGACCAGCGTTTCCAACCAGCAAGATGGCCGCTGCGTCCCCGCACGTACTTGCGTCACATGTTCCAGCATCCCCCACAGTTACTACCCCTTGTATCTTTTGACCCTCCCTCTTAGACTGTAAGCTCTAATGAGCAGGACTCTCTGAGAGCTGAGAGCTCCCTCAAACTCAACGGATCCAAAACAGAACTTCTTCTCCTCCACGCAAACCGAAAGACTAAAGCTAGGACCTCATGGACACCACCCACCATCCTTGGACAGATAATCACCCCAAGTACCAAAGTTAAAAGCCTCGGAGTCACCTTTGACTCAGAGATTTTAAAGAGATTGCTTAACGTGCATCCTCACAGGGTGACTCTGTGGATGCACAAGTAAATGTGCCAACGTCCCGATATAACAGAGAGAATATAGATAAACTAAGGAATGGACTTTAGGCGGCACATGAGTAAATATTGTAAAAAACTAGGAGTATTTATTTTAGAAACAATCATAAACATACAAGTAAACATTCAAAAAATGTGATTGACAGTCTATTCGTATTTGGATACACGGCTCAGGCTAATATTTAACAATGCTTCAGAGTTAGATTTGTAAAATGTAAATGCACTTCATCCTAAATGAAAATACAAAACCAGTAGCCACAGGCTAATAAAGCAGTAATCATAAGAAGCGGGTGGTGTTTAGCCATAGATCCAATGTATCCGATGAAATCTTGGATTGCTCAACCGGTTTCGCGATTTAACGCTTCTTCAGGAGCATAATAGTAGATCGAGTGTGCTACAATTGCAGTGGCACACCTTAGTAAAGTTCAATTGGCAGTTTGTTTATAACAGACAGCCAATAAGGGTAAAGGTCAAAATAGGCGACGGCTGGGTATGCTGCTAGGTGAGGCTACAAACGAGTAACAACAGGTAGTGTCCTCCAGAGTTTGGAAAACTGTGTGTATCAGAACATATAAGAAAGGGCTATGTATGCACCATGAGAAACCCTGGTGCACATTCGAGTCAGAGGGTAACTGACCCCAAGAAGCCTATGGTAGATGGGCAGGCTATTGACCTGCACCTTGACAAAAATACTGCAGACACGGCTGACTGCTAGGACTCCTCTGGATCGTTTGGAAACTGCATTTTTTTTGTCAAGGTGCAGGTCAATAGCCTGCCCATCTACCATAGGCTTCTTGGGGTCAGTTACCCTCTGACTCGAATGTGCACCAGAGTTTCTCATGGTGCATACATAGCCCTTTCTTATATGTTCTGATCAGGGATGAGCCGAACACCCCCCTGTTCGGTTCGCACCAGAACCTGCGAACAGACAAAATGTTTGTGTGAACTTTAGAACCCTATTAAATACAATGGACTTGAACGTTCTAAATCTAAAGTGTTAATTATAAAGGCTAATATGCAAGTTATTGTCCTAAAAAGTGTTTGGGGACCCGGGTCCTGCCCCAGGGGACATGTATCAATGCAAAAAAAAGTTTTAAAAACGGCCGTTTTTTCGGGAGCAGTGATTTTAATAATGCTTAAAATGAAAAAATAAAAGTGAAATATTCCTTTAAATTTCGTACCTGGGGGGTGTGTATGATATGCATGTAAAGTGGCGCATGTTTCCCGTGCTTAGAACTGTCCCTGCAAAAAATGACATTTTTTAAAGAAAAAAAGTCATTTAAAACTCACTCGCGGCTATTAATGAATTGTCGGCTCCTGGCAATACATTCAAAAGTCATTGATAAAAAAAAAAAAAAGCGTGGGGGTTCCCCAGAATTCCATTACCAGGCCCTTCAGGTCTGGAATGGATATTAAGGGGAACCCCGCCGCAAATTTTAAAAAAAATTGATGTGGGGTTCCCCCAAATATCCATTCCAGGCCCTTCAGATCTGGCATGGATTTTAAGGGGAACTCCACCCCAAATTAAAAAAAAAATGGCGTGGACTCCCCCTAAAAATCCATACCAGACCCCTTATCCAAGCACATAACCTGGCCGGCCGCAGGGGAAAAGGGGGGATGAGAGAGCGGCCCCCCCTCCCTCCTGAACCGTACCAGGCCACATGCCCTCAACATGGGGAGGATGTCCCCATGTTGATGGGGACATGGGCCTCATCCCCACAACCCTTGCCCGGTGGTTGTGGGGGTCTGCAGGCGGGGGGCTTATCGGAATCTGGAAGACCCCTTTAACAAAGGGGACCCCCAGATCCTGCCCCCCCCTATGTGAATTGGTAAGGGGTACATTGTACCCCTACCATTTCACGAAGAAAGCGTAAAAAAATGTTTAAAAAAAACACACAAACACCTTGAAAAAGTCCTTTATTTAAAAAAAAAAAAAAAACATTCCAGCGGTGAAATCCAGTGTCCCGCGGCGATCCCGATGTCCAGCGCTGTCCTTCATTGGTTGTGCCTGAGCGGACCTGATGGGGAACTCCCTCTCAGTGTTTTAAATGTATAGACCCGCCCCTTCTAAAGTTCCCCATCAGGTCCGCTCAGGCACAACCAATGAAGGAACATGAGAAGGGGCGGGTCTATACATGTATTACCAAAGTGAGAGCAGTTCCCCATCAGGTCCATCGGTATGTCGGACCCGCCTACGTCATTGGCTTGAGCGGGGAACTTAATTTAAATTACACAGTGAAGGAAGTTCCCCGCTCAAGCCAATGACGTAGGCGGGTCCAACATACCGAGGGGGCGGACCTGATGGGGAACTGCTCTCACTTGGGTAATACATGTATAGACCCGCCCCTTCTCATGTTCCGCATCTGGTCCGCTGAGCAGACCTGATGGGGAACTTTAGAAGGGGCGGGTCTATACATTTAAAATACTGAGAGGGAGTTCCCCATCAGGTCCGCTCAGGCACAACCAATGAAGGACAGCGCTGGACACTGGATTTCACCGCTGGAATGTTTTTTTTTTTTTTTTAAAGGACTTTTTCAAGGTGTTTGTGTGTTTTTTTAAACATTTTTTTACGCTTTCTTCGTGAAATGGTAGGGGTACAATGTGTGGTTTGAACACCGTTTTCATATGCGGGCGCTGCTCACGTATGCGTTCACTTTTTACACTGTTTTAAAAAAATCTAATAAAAAATTGGGTCACTTTTATTCCTATTACAAGGAATGTAAACATCCCGTGTAATAGAAAAAAGCATGGCAGGTCCTCTTAAATATGAGATCTGGGGGCAAAAAGACGTCACATCTCATATTTACACTAAATTGCAATAAAAAAATAAATTACAAAAAATTAAAAAAAAAATGCCCCTTTAGGACAAGGGTCTCAAAGTGGCGGCCCTCCAACTGTTGTGAAACTACAAGTCCCATGAGGCATTGCAAGGCTGACAGTTACAAGCATGACTCCCTCGGGCAGAGGCATGATGGGACTTGTAGTTCCGCAACAGCTGGAGGGCCGCTAGTTTGAGACCCCTGCTTTAGGAGCTATGGGTGGAAGAGACGTTTTGACATCACTTCCGCCCTGCTATGATATGGAGACGGGTGGGGGCCATCTTCCCCTCACTCGTATCCATACCAAGCAGGAGAGAGGACCCGATCACCTCCGCCACTACTGACGGCTCCGGTAAGCGGCGGAGGGCGCGGGAGAGTGGCGGGAGGAGTGCCGTGTCCGCCCACGCATAACGGTGATCTTGCGGCGAGTCTGCTGCAGAGACCACCATTATCAGAAACCGGACCGCCGCCTGAAGATGAGGATATCTGGGTTATGGCAGTCCAGAAGTGGTTAAAGAAGTCCGGTAATTTGAGCTTAAAAAAAAAAACAACATTGCTCAGCCGCTGAAACACTAAAATAAAAAGAAACCTTGTTTCCATTTGTATCTTTTTGTTTCTTTATCTGCAGATCAAAGGGATGAACAAATGTTCCTCTGTTTAACCCCCTTATTAACCCTTAATTTTCGCTAATCAGCCTTAACTCCCTATTCTCCTCAATTTAATTATTATTTTCCTGCTTTTGCTTTTTTTGTTCACGTCTATTTTATAAATGATAAACAATTAAAACATTTTTTTTTTGTTTGCTTTGTAAGTGAATATTTATATATATATTGGAAAAAACCTGCGCTAAACCAAATAATTTTGAGAAAAATTAATAAATACTTGATCAAAGAAAAAAACTGTGATGCTGCTACAAGTAAAAAGCTAAAAAATACTAAAGCTCAACAAACATATGCAAAAAGAAACAAGTGCGCAATCACCATGAATTAAAACAACAATCCTGCAAAGAGGAAAAAATTATTTAAGACATCAAGTGAAAAATAAATATATATAGTGAAAAAAAACACTTTTTATACACATTCGTTAAATGAACATTGTTTGGAGATTCCTTATAATAGAAGATTCTCTACATCAACCCTTTTTTTCACTATATATATTTATTTTTCACTTGATGTCTTAAATAATTTTTTCCTCTTTGCAGGATTGTTGTTTTAATTCATGGTGATTGCGCACTTGTTTCTTTTTGCAAGTGAATATTTTTACACATATATATTAACATATATTTACACATTTCACATTGAAAAACAGCAAAAAAAAAACAAAAAAAAAAACAACAATTTATTTAACCACTTAAGCCCAACCATTTTGGCTGGTTAACCACTTCCCACCCGGTCAATAGACAATTGACTTTTGTGGTTTTGTTATCCTGACTGGATGTCTATTGACGTCCTGCAGGATAACAGCCGCCGTGTGCTGGGGGGGGGGCGCACATCGTGGCGATCAGTGGAGCGGTGTGTCAATCTGACACACCGCAACACCGATCACGGTACAGAGCCTCCGACGGAGGCTCTTTACCACGTGATCAGCCGTGTCCAATCACGGCTAATCACGATGTAAACAGGAAGAGACATTGATCGGCTCTTCCTCACTCGCGTCTGACAGACGTGAGTAGAGGAGAGCCGATCTGCGGCTCTCCTGACAGGGGGGGTTCGCGCTGATAGTTCATCAGCGCTTCCCCCCCTCGGATGCCCACACTGGACCACCAGGATGCCGCCCAGGAGCACCAGGGAAGCGGGCAACATGTGGATGGCCAGGTACATCCCCCATGGCCATCCACATGTTTTAAAACATGCCCAACATGTGCCAATCAGTGCCCACAAATGGGGACTGACTGGCACCATAATAGCATAAAAAAAGTGATGCCCAGCAATACCACGTACGTTGATGTGCCCAGCCGTGCCATTCTGCCGACGTATATCGACGTGAGGCAGTCCTTAAGTGGTTAATTTGTAAATAACTTTTCAAAACAAAACAGTTGCAGTAGGTATCGGTAATTGGTATCGGCGAGTACTAAAAAAAAAGTATCGGTATTCGTACTCATTGTAAAAAAAATGGTGTTGGTGCATCTCTAATAATAATAATGTCATCACATACCCGACAAAGGGGTCCTACGTGGCTCTGAAACTTTGCACTTCTTCCACCGTGATGTGATCATTCTTCAATAAAACTATTGGATGTTATTTGAAGATCTGTGGTGTGCTGGTAAATACATTACATCCACTGATCTATGATGTTTCCAGTCCCCATCTCCCCGGTGCTGCACCCCCCATTACCCCAAGACCATTCCAGGAACGTGTGCAATGGGAATATTGACATTGGCTTATCCAGCAGCCCCGGTATTGGCAGTTCTAACCCTGCTGGTCATACATCAATGGGCATGCAATACATTTCTCCTGGGCGAATCCACACATACAGTAATTGGCAATGATCAGAATGAGAATGATGAGAAAATAACTACATTGTAACACATTTGTGTATCATAGTAAAGTTAATCATCTTCCATACAGTAGATGGAGCTGGTCAGTGTTATCTGGCACCATCACCATTACGATTTGAAATCTATTTGTGATTCAATAATCAGTTTTGTGCATTTTGTTGTTAATATATTTTGGGCACTGAAAAAAGATCTCCAAAACGAAAAAAATAAATAAAAATGTCTATAATTGGGTTTACAAACACGTATGTAAAATAGACTAATTTTGTAACAGAACAAGGTGACATTTTCATCAGCTATGAATATGAAATGCCTCCAGAAAAATACTTCAGTCTGTGACGATGGCTTTAAAGGTAAACCCTGACAGCTCGGGGCCAAGTCCTGTCTGGGTGAGGCCCATTTACTCTAACGTCACCGGATCTCCACCTTCTAGTTTCTACGAAAGATTGACGCATGGCATTCCATCTGGACCGATGAGTATATAAGTAGCTGAGTGATCGGTTATTGTACACAAACCCTCCACCACCTCTACCCAACTGTCTTTCCTAAAGGTGGCAAAACTCAACTGACAACCAACTTTGTGCACTTGTTGGAAGAACATCAAGTTGTTGGAAGCCTGTTGCAGACCCGGAACATTTCCACACCACATTTGTCGGTGAGTATAAAACTTTGATTTCTAAGTAATTTATAGTGCATGGCAAGCAATGACGATACAATTGTCATTTTCTAAAGCTGCCCTTACACCTTACAATCTGATTGTCTCCTTTAGGGAGGGAATATCATGAGAGAATGATGGAGGCTGCCATTGGTGGCTCTTCATTTTGGGATTGCTGGTTGTCTGGTTATCATGATCATTCTTTGGCTTCATTGCTCTCTGAGTCTTTGCCTTTGTAACATATTTAATTGCAATATAAGGACTTAATTAACTATCCAATCAATTGTTTGAAGTTCTAATGGAGATTGAACAGTCAACGTGTGTTGTGAGCTTTAGATTTACCAAAACCATGTAACGTTATGTAAGGACTACTAGAAATTTGATTTGTAATCAGTCAGGCAGAACCTTCTACTTAATAAGATCTATAGGGGAAAGTACAATCAGCTTCTACTGTGTATGGTCACCTCAACAATTTTCCATTACAGGTTTGAATCTCATTGTTTGTTTGTAGTTATAAATGTGTATCTATCTTGCTATCTATCTATCTATCTATCTATCTATCTATCTATCTATCTATCTATCTATCTATCTATCTATCTATCTATCTATCTATCTATCTATCTATCTATCTATCTATCTATCTATCTATCTATCTATCTATCTATCTATCTATCTATCTATCTATCTATCTATCTATCTATCTATCTATCTATCTATCTATCTATCTATCTATCTATCTATCTATCTATCTCTCTCTCTCTCTCTCTATCTATCTACCTCTCTATCTATCTATCTATCTATCTATCTATCTATCTATCTATCTATCTATCTATCTATCTATCTATCTATCTATCTATCTATCTATCTCTCTATCTATCTATCTATCTATCTATCTATCTATCTATCTAACTATCTATCGCTCTTTTTTATCTCTCTATCTCTATGTTTACCCATCTGTCTATCTATTTATCTATCTATCTCTCCCTCTCTTTCTTTCTCTCTCTATGTTTATATATCTGTCTATCTAATTATCTCTCTCTCTTTTTCTCTATCTATCTATCTATCTATCTATCTATCTATCTATCTATCTATCTATCTATCTATCTATCTATCTATTTTGCTATCTATCTATAGATAGATATATATCTATAGATCTATAGATCTATAGATATAGATCTATAGATATCTAGATCTATAAATATAAATATCTATAGATCTAGATATCTATCTATATATATATATATATATATATATATATATATATATATATATATATATATATATAATGTTATTGCATATATTCATTTGTAACTACAATTAAACAATAAGAATCAAATCTGTAATGCAATAGAGTAAAACTCAAAATAAAAGAAAATAAATACAAGAAAAAAAATACAACAAACATCCATATATGTTACAATATTCCTTATTCCTAATGACTATGTACCAGACCAGACTTAACAATATTGGAGAATAAAATATCTATCTATCTATATTTTTTTCTTTTTTCTAATCAAATATTGTAACATATAGATGTTTGATTTTTTTTTTTTTTTTTGTCTTTGTATTTATTTTGTCTTATTTTGACTGTAACTATATAGAAATATATGCAAAACTCTGTAAGACTTTTTATTATTATTATAGAAATTATTATAGAAGTTGGTTACTCATATAGAATGTATTTTCTAGGATCCCTGATCACCATGAAGACAACACTCCTGCTCTCTGTACTGTGTGCTGTCATGGCGGGTGAGTGAAGTTTGTCTCCTTTTATCTTATATCACATCTGTAATACAGGAACAGCGATCGTTCCCCAGAAATTGGAGGGTACGATCGGAAAAGGGTAAATGAACAAAAAAAATAAAAAATTAGCGAGGGAGATCCGATCAGTAATTGAAATGTATCTAAACCCAAGAATTAAAATATAATATATATTGCAGCGTGACTTTTGTTTATGAATTGTAACACTTTTGAAACAAGTTTGTATATTGGAACATTTGGATACAATTTGTAGCAGTTTACCACAAATTGGATTGTTTTTGAACACTTTGAAACAAAACGGAAATTATCGCTGATTTATTTATTTTGATCCTTGTGTTACATTGTAGTTGGATCTGAGATCTGTTTAGACTTCCACACAGGAACACAGGATGGACTTTAATGTTATTTTCTGTCTCTCCAGTGGCTGCGTCTCAGACCTGTGGAACCTGTGCTACTGATGAGATTTGTAACAATAGTACTAATACCTGCCAGTGCAATACAACTTTCTACACATTTACACCAGGTATGGTATACTATAATAAAATGTTTACAATGGATCTCATGCCTATTAAAACCAAATATTGCATTTTCCCATAAACTATATGAGGTCCATGTAACATACATTGTACATAGTGGGAAAGTGTAATGACCCATTTACAAATGAACCAGCAATGGAGCGCCCCGGGGTGAAAGAGCCCCCCCCCCCCAGGCTTGCCCCACATTTTAGTGGTGGACAGTACAGGTACCTGGATTGCTGTAATATGGAGATTGGAGTAGAAACCCTGGCAAGACCCCACAGAAGTCAGTTATCTTGTTCTCATCTCAATGGAACAATCACTATTTCCACCGAGATTTGTGGCTTAGGGGGGTCTGTATAAGAGAAATCCTGAGAAAGAGTCATCAGCTTCTAAAGGACTCCTCGGTGCTCCCCATACCAGACTTTCTGAATCAGAGTTCCATGGAGGTTGCATGAGGTTCCTTCAGCAAACTCTGCCTCTGAGATAAGTCATTGCTTCACTCCTGCTGAAAGAGAGGTCTGGTGGAGGACAACTGATATATACAAAGGTGTGGGGTCTTTCAGGAGACAACAATGACCATCTATGGACAGGACCAAATATAGTTAATGTTGGGATCCAAATACTTGAAAAGCCAATGTAAGGGGACAATGTCAATTAATGTAAGGGATCAATACACTGACCATCAATGTAAGGGGGGCACTACACTGACCATCAATGTAAGGGGACACTACACTGATCATCAATGTAAGGGGGCACTACACTGATCACCAATGTAAGGGGGCACTACACTGATCACCAACAGTCAATGAACTGTATGTAACTGGAAGTTTAATTTGGTTTTAACTCTTTGACTCTATGGCAGCTTTCTCCCCAGTTCCTGGTCACTCTTGCCGCCCTAAAGTGGGTATATATATAGAACACCCCTATAGTGTATAATGTACATCAATCACATCACCGTCACCTTCTCATCTCAGAAATACTGAATGAATTTACTCTTTTTTCAGGAGTTACTCCATCTCCAAATCTTACTTGTACTGGAGCAAAGTTCAATATACAAGTGTCAAAATGTTGGTTGGAAAGAAATGGTTATAATACGTCTGATATCAGGCTGAACAGCACCAACCCCGAGTGCGTCGCATTAAATCAGAATGTGAATGGAATATCGGAGATGACTCTTCAGCGTCCATTGACAACCTCTGACTGTAACACAGTTCCTGTGGTAAGTTCTCCTGACACCGTCTGACTGTTTGTTACACAAGAGAAGTAAAAACTGATACATTAAAGTCTGTATAGCGAAAAATTTGATAATTTAGGGTTTTAGTGAAATAGAGAAGCCTTGTCAGGTCTGTATTGTTGTCTTTGCCCCCAGAAGAGTGTTTTACTCTCTATGTATTTAAAAAAAAAAAAAAAACGTTTTGTAAAGAAAGACATTTCCAACCAAAACCAGAAACTTGTGTTGCATATCTCAGGCTCAGAAGAACACATTATAGTAGTAATAAAGCCTAATGCCTCGTACACACGACCGTTTTTTCAATCTGGAATATTGCCATGACAGCTTTTGGCCGGGAAAACCGGCCGTGTGTATGCTCCATCACAGTTTTCCCAACGAGAAAACTGCGGGAAAAAAAAAGAGAACTTGTCTTTTTCCCGTCGTGAAAACTGTTGTGTGTATGCTTTCCCGAGGCGAAAAAAACCACGCATGCTCGTAAACAATTCGATGCATGCGTGGAAGCATAGAACGTCATTTTGTTGGCTCGTCGTAGTCTTTGACGTCACCGCGTTCTTGGCAGTCAAAAGTTCAGCGGTCTTTTGTGTGCCCGTGTGTATGCAAGGCAAGCTTGAGAGGAATCCCATCGGGAAAAGCATCGGTTTTATTCCTGCCGGGAAAACCGGTCGTGTGTACGAGGCATTAGTGTTTGTTTTACCCTAATGCATTCACAGCATTAATGGAAAACATGCCCGGGTACATTTACAACTCCCCCACAGAGTGACAGAGAGACGAGTCCTCTGCTTTTCCTTTCACTGTCCAGTCACAGGCTGGGGGGGGGGGGGGTTCAAAGGGACCTGGACTTAGAGAAAGTGGGTGGAATAAGGACATCAATTGGCAAAAATACCACTGGGGGAAATCTCTTGAAGTTGAATATTATAGAAAAAGCTACTTTTGTTATTTTATCTTTTGGTGGGCTAATTATTTTTATCTGGTTGTTTTGATCTGGAGTTCTGCCCTAACAAAACTGAAGCCTTCTTTTTTGACTTGTCAGGGAATACACTAATATTAAAAGTAACTATTTTCTAATGTGCAGTTTACTGGATGGCGGTAAGTTTTCTGACCTTGTTTAATGACTTATTTGCTTCCTCTCTCTACAGATGAATGCAACCCATGTCATGTACACAAACCAGCTGTATATTTTTGGCAAGACGGATCCAATCCGAATAACAAATGACGTTGTCATGAATATTTCCTGCTCTTACCCTCTGAATATGAATGTTGCTCTTAATGTGACACTGCACCCAATAATTGGGTAATTATGATTACGTACTTTCAGGAATCCATGCAGGTTATCTATTATGATATTGCATTCTAGCATCTACTCTTGTATCTTCCCTACAGTAGATGTTCAACTCACAGGTCTGTAGTTACTTGTTGAAGACCTCAATCCCTTTTTAAACAAAGGCACTAAACTAGGCTAGTGCCAAGCTTCAATAGAAGCAAAAGCTTAAAAAAAAACTGAGCTCAACTCTCTGAGGACACATGGGTGTATGTATATAGATATCTATATCTATATATATAGATATAGATATCTATATATATAGATATCTATATATATATCTATTGTGACAGCAGGAAGGTAAAGTCACCTGGTTGCATCCAGGGGGTAGATATATTTCGCCCAGATTCAGGCTTTACGCCGACTTATACAACTAGGTGGAGAGTTGTATAAGCCCAGCTAAGGCTAGTGGGCTCATGGATGACTCATATGTCTAGGGAGAGTGTGGGGCGTCGTGCAGACAGGGAGTTGATGAGACCAGCTGAAGCTTGTCAGCTCATTTAGGCCTCTATAAGAACTCCCAGCTTCATTAGATGTTAGCTCATGCCTGGAACCAGACCTGTGTGGACTGTCTAGGGAGAGTGAACCCCTGTGCGGTGAGACAAAGCCTGTGTGGCTATTTGCTTGGACATTTAAAACCAGGGACTTAGGGACTAGGACAGCACTAGGCTGATCCCAGTTGTTAGTTAGGAAACCGGTATGTTTAGTCAGAGGTCAAGTTGACCAGGATTTATTTTGTTTATGTTTCTTTTGGCTTTGCTGTGTTTTGTCACTGTAAATAGAAAATAAACCGCACCTTTTTTGATTTTGAAAACCACAACCTCCGTTTGCTGGGCCTGTTTTTGTGTGGGGAGCCCATCCCGGGGGTCACACACACCCGCTGCCGAGCTAACCCCCTCACAGTTGGTGGAGAATGCGGGCAGTTTTTTTTTAAGCCAGCATGGAGGAGATACTGAAGCAGCTGGCTCTAGCAAATGCCAATCAACAGCAGACAAATGCAGGTTTGCAAAAGAGCCTTGCAGCTCATCAACAGAGCCTTGCAGCTCAACAACAGAACTTCGCAGCCCAGCAGCAAGCTCATCAACAGAGCCTTGCAGCCCAGCAGCAAGCTCACCAACAGAGTCTGGAAGCTCAGCAACAAGCCCAGCAGCAATCTGAGGCCCGCTTCATAGACCTGTTACAGAAGCAAGAGCAGAGACTACAACAAATGGAAGCAGTAATGCAGCAACGTCCGCAGACCAGTGAGGAAAGCCGTCCCACTAATACCGCGTCCTTTGGGGTGAGTCGTTTATTGACAAAAATGACTGGAGAGGATGATCCAGAGGTATTTTTGACCACATTTGAAAGGACTGCTGAAAGAGAAAAGTGGCCTGAGGAGCAGTGGGCTGGACTGGTGGCTCCTCTGTTAACTGGTGAATCGCAGAAGGCTTACTATGACCTAGAGCCTGACCAAGCAAAAGACTATGTGATGCTAAAAGCTGAGATATTGGCAAGGCTGGGTGTCACCCAGGCTGTCCGGGCTCAGCGTGTGCATAACTGGACTTTCCAGCTTGGAAAACCCCCCAGGTCTCAAATGTATGATCTCATTCACCTGAGCAGAAAGTGGCTACAGCCAGAGACTTTGTCCGCACCAAAGATTGTGGAACGTGTTGTAATGGATCGGTTTTTGAGAGCTCTTCCTACTGCCATCCAAAAGTGGGTAAGCCATGGAGACCCAGAGACGGCCGATGGTCTTGTGGATCGTGTGGAGAAATACTTGGCTACAGAGAAACTGACGGCCTCTTCCAGAGACACTCGGACTTTCCACCCTAAGACCAGACCATCCCCAGGGGCGGATAAGAGGATTCCAAGGGGTAAGGGTGGAGAGAGTGAGAGGGTGGGAGCTCTACCCCAAGTTTGGCGAGAACAGCCTGGGAAATCAGCGGCTCAAGAGGCGGCAAGAAGGTTCGTTTGCTACCGCTGCCGGCAAGCGGGACATATTGCAGCCAATTGCCCGGTTGTGGAGGAACCCATGCAGTGTGACTTTCTGACGGGCAGACGTCAGTCGCTGTGTGCGACAGTCGCATGCACTGCCATTCGAGGAACTGAGAAACATTTATGCAAAATGTGTGTTAATGGTAGAAATGTTGTGGTATTGCTGGATTCAGGTAGCCTTGTGACCCTGATAAAGGCTGAGTTAGTTAAAACAGAGGTCTCTGGGAATAGCAAGGTAGCTGTTATTTGTGTGCATGGGGACACCCGAGAGTATCCAGTGACTACAGTGTGTTTCGAGACCCCCAAAGGTACCCTCTCTCATCCAGTGGGCTTAGTATCTCAGTTACCGCATGACGCCATTGTGGGAAGGGATTTTCCGAAGTTCTGGGAACTGTGGGATGATCCTGAGCCCCCCACTGGTGCCCCTATGTACCAGGAATGTGATAGCCAGAACTCCCCTGAGAGTGGTGAGGACTCTCCGGAATTTCCCTTATCAGTATTGGCAGGGGAGACTCAAGAAACTGGAGAGGAGCCCACCTCCTCAGACGAAAACCTACCGTCTGTGGAGTTTTCTGATCTTGAGGTTCACAGGGAAAACTTTGCCACAGAACAGTTGAAAGACCCCGCCCTAATAAAGGCACGGGAAAACGTAGTGAAAATAGATGGCGAGTTAGTGAACCCAGATAATACCTGCACTTACCCATACTTCAGCGTAGAGAAGGACCTACTGTATCGGGTGGCAAAAAGGGCAGAAGAAACCGTTGAGCAGCTTGTGGTGCCCAAACCTTACAGGAAGTTGGTGTTGGAGTTGGCCCATGGGCACATTCTTGGAGGTCATCTGGGGACAGAGAAAACCCGAGAGAGGGTATTACAGAGATTCTATTGGCCGGGGGTGATGAAGGACATAGAAAATTATTGTTCCTCCTGCCCTGTGTGTCAGAGGTCGGCCCCGATGCCACATTTCCGTAGCCCGCTGGTCCCTCTACCCATTATTGAGGTCCCGTTTGAGAGGATCGCCATGGATTTGGTAGGTCCTATAATCAAGTCCGCTAGGGGGCACCAGTACATATTAGTTATAATGGACTATGCCACCCGTTATCCAGAAGCGATCCCTCTCCGAAATACCTCGGCCAAAACCATAGCCAAAGAGCTATCTCTTGTGTTTAGCTGGGTGGGTATTTGTAAGGAACTGCTTACGGACCAAGGTACACCCTTTATGTCCCGGGTTATGAAGGAGCTGTGTAAATTGTTCAAAGTGACGCAATTACGTACATCTGTGTATCACCCCCAAACCGATGGGCTGGTTGAAAGATTCAACAAAACCCTAAAACAAATGTTGAAGAAAGTGGTGGATAGAGATGGAAAGGATTGGGACTGTCTACTTCCTTATCTGATGTTTGCTATTAGGGAGGTGCCCCAATCCTCTACGGGATTCTCCCCCTTTGAGTTACTGTATGGGAGACACCCAAGAGGGCTGTTGGATATTGCCAAGGAAACTTGGGAAAGTGAGAGTTCTCCCCACAGGAGTGTGATTGAGCATGTCGCCCTGATGCAAGACCGAATTGCACAGGTAATGCCCATCGTGAAGGAACATTTGGCCCAAGCGCAGTTAGCACAGCAGAGAGTGTACAACCGTGGAGCCAAGACCCGTACCTTTTCCCCGGGGGATAGGATACTGGTACTTGTCCCTACGGTTGAAAGTAAATTCCTTGCCAAATGGCAAGGCCCCTACGAGATAATGGAAAAAGTGAGCGAAGTGAATTACAAGGTCAGACAACCAGGAAGGCGAAAGCCCGAACAGATCTATCACGTCAATCTGTTGAAAGCCTGGAGGGATAGAGAGTCCCTAGTCGCAGACACTTGGTCACCAGCTCAAACTGGTTGCGTGATTCCTGAGGTTGGAATAGCAGCCACCTTGTCACAACCCCAACAACAGGAGGTTAAGGAGTTTGTGCTTCGCAACAAGGAGGTATTCTCTGAGCTGCCGGGACAAACATTTGGGGTAGAGCATGACATCATTACCCCGCCCGGTGAAAGGGTGAAGTTAAAACCCTATCGGATCCCAGAGGCCCGACGGGAGGCAATACGGGAGGAAGTACAGAAAATGCTGAACTTAGGGGTGATAGAGGAGTCCCAAAGTGATTGGTCTAGTCCCATTGTGTTGGTGCCTAAACCGGATGGGAGCTGGCGATTTTGTAACGATTTTCGTCAGTTGAACAAAGTTACAAAATTTGACACCTACCCCATGCCACGTATAGATGAGTTGATCGACCGGCTGGGAACAGCCCGATACATGACGACTCTTGACCTCACAAAAGGGTATTGGCAAATCCCCCTGGCCAAATTGGCCAAAGAGAAAACCGCATTTGTAACCCCAGACGGGGCGTTCCAATATAAAAGAATGCCGTTCGGGTTACAGAATGCGCCGGCCACATTCCAGCGGAAAATGGACCAGATGCTGAGGCCCCATCGGAAGTATGCTGCGGCTTACCTGGATGACGTAATTGTCCATAGCACAGATTGGGCCTCACATCTGCCAAAAGTGCAAGCAGTCCTGGACTCTGTTCGGGAAGCGGGGTTTACGGCTAACCCCAAGAAGTGTACCATTGGGCAGGAGGAGGCCAAATATCTTGGGTACACCATTGGGAGGGGAGTAATAAAACCCCAACTCAACAAAGTCGAGGCCATCCAGAGTTGGCCACGTCCCAACAGCAAGAAGCAGGTACGAGCCTTTCTGGGAATCGCTGGGTATTATCGGCGATTCATTCCCCACTTTGCTTCTAAGGCTGTGCCCCTAACCAACCTAACGAAGGGGAAAGGGTCGGTCATGATTAAATGGACCCCCGAGGCTGAGGCAGCATTCCAATTCTTGAAACAAGCCTTATGTAGCCAGCCAGTGTTGTACTCACCCGACTTCTCTAAAGACTTTGTCGTACAAAGTGATGCGTCAGATGTGGGGTTAGGAGCAGTATTGTCCCAGGTCTGGAACGGGGAAGAGCACCCAGTCATTTACCTCAGCAGGAAGTTGAAGTCCCATGAGGTAAATTACGCCACCGTTGAAAAGGAGTGTTTAGCGGTGAAGTGGGCTCTAGATTCCCTTCGGTACTACCTGCTAGGTAGGCACTTTGACATGGTTACGGATCACGCTCCGTTAAAGTGGATGGCTCAAAACAAGGAAACAAATAGAAGAGTGAATAGGTGGTTCCTGGCCCTCCAGGAATTCAACTTCACAGTAAAGCATCGCCCTGGCGTTCAAATGGGGAATGTGGATGCTTTGTCTCGAGTACATGAATGCCTGATTGCTGGTGTTCCAACCCCGAGGTTAAAACAAGAGGGGGGGGTATGTGACAGCAGGAAGGTAAAGTCACCTGGTTGCATCCAGGGGGGTAGATATATTTCGCCCAGATTCAGGCTTTACGCCGACTTATACAACTAGGTGGAGAGTTGTATAAGCCCAGCTAAGGCTAGTGGGCTCATGGATGACTCATATGTCTAGGGAGAGTGTGGGGCGTCGTGCAGACAGGGAGTTGATGAGACCAGCTGAAGCTTGTCAGCTCATTTAGGCCTCTATAAGAACTCCCAGCTTCATTAGATGTTAGCTCATGCCTGGAACCAGACCTGTGTGGACTGTCTAGGGAGAGTGAACCCCTGTGCGGTGAGACAAAGCCTGTGTGGCTATTTGCTTGGACATTTAAAACCAGGGACTTAGGGACTAGGACAGCACTAGGCTGATCCCAGTTGTTAGTTAGGAAACCGGTATGTTTAGTCAGAGGTCAAGTTGACCAGGATTTATTTTGTTTATGTTTCTTTTGGCTTTGCTGTGTTTTGTCACTGTAAATAGAAAATAAACCGCACCTTTTTTGATTTTGAAAACCACAACCTCCGTTTGCTGGGCCTGTTTTTGTGTGGGGAGCCCATCCCGGGGGTCACACACACCCGCTGCCGAGCTAACCCCCTCACACTATATATATCTATATAGATATATATATATAGATATATATAGATATATATATAGATAGATAGATAGATATATTATCAAAGCAAATCTCATAAGGTTGTCTAACATGTCAGCATTGCACAATCTTAGAGAATCCACAATAGAGAATCATATAGAAAAATTTACATTCACTCTTTATTAGAGATAACAGGTTAAAAGTTGGGTTAAACCCCTTGTGCCAAGCCTCAGTAAAATAGACATAAAAGCTTAGATATAACTGAGCTCAACTCTCTGAGGATACATGGGTGTAAACAATGTGGGCCAAGTGTTTTCAAGAAACCATGTCAAACTGAGAGTTAATGTTCCGACAATAGAAGAGTTTTTAAGGCCTTTGTCTCCTACCTTCCCTGAGCTTCAGTGCTGCAGCCTCCTTGAGACTCTTTGGCATTCGATGCTTGTGCATTTACTTGCCACGCTGCATGGTTTCTTCCTCCTCACGCTACAACACTACTGAGTCCTGTAGTGACATTGGAGTCAGAGGAAAAAAACCATGGCATGCGCTGGGAGACACTTCCAGAAATGTTGAATGCTGAAGAGTCTGGTGGAGGCTGCAGCACTGGACCAATGGACAGGTAGGAGACATGGGCTGCCTGTCAGATGAGTATAAAAGCTCTTCTATTTCAGGAATGCTTCCTATTGATTTTGTTCCAACCTGACAAGGTCACTTAATCATTAGTAAGACCTCATCTGGAATATGCAGTTCAGTTTTGGGCCCCAGTTCTCAAAAAGGATATCGGGGAACTAGAGAAAGTGCAGAGAAGGGCAACCAAACTGATAAGAGGCATGGAGGAGCTCAGCTATGAGGAAAGAATAGGGGAACTGAATTTATTCACTCTTGAGAAGACAAGGAATCACTCTTTACGTCTAGAGGAAAAAAGATTTAATCTCCAAATACGGAAAGAGCTGTGGTTCTGGCAAGCTCAGTAGATTGCTTTAAACAAGGTCTGGATTCTTTCCTAAATTTAAATAATAATATGAC